>CM023942.1:16848399-16952430 GCA_013407115.1 Glycine latifolia | reverse complement strand
ACGATTCTTTGAAGTTATCCAGGATTATCATACTCAAATTTCTAACATCAACTTCACTCGTGTGCCATCTTTCATAGAGCAGAGGGTAAAACTTATGTACGAAAGATTTAGGGCTGAGTGAATGAAAGTGGGGACGAGTTATTAATATTTGATATAGAAAGCATACCAAACAGTTGCCAACTCTTGCCCTTTTTCATTTTCCAGAACTTCCATTCCTTCTTTTCAAACATGCAATGTATGAGCAAATATAATTCATGTAAGGTTACACCCTAGTTATATTTCGGAGGAACACATGGACAATAATGATTTTGTGCAATTAGAATTCATATATGGTTACACCACAGTTATATATTCCAGAGAAACACACAATAAATGTTTTGATAGTAAAAGTGAATTATTAGGTTCAAAATTATTGAATCGGAATTTTTCAATGTTCATTTTTAATCACTATGGTTAGATTTTTTAACTTTCCTTTTTAGTGAGACTTCAACATATTTTTAAGTTTTGATATTATGGATTGATTATGAGATTAATCATTAATTAGCTTTAGATTTAGTAATATTTAAAGTTCTCATCTTTCTTCAATGATATATTTGGTGGGAGCCAAATTCATGTTTTTTGAAACCAATCATTTTGTTGTCAATTAAATTATATTTATTGAGTAATTTCAGTGGTTTTGTTAAATTTTCAAAAATAATGTTGATGATTTATCAATAGCATTCTGTAAAAAAAAAGATTTATTAATAGCATTAAATTATTATTTTTTAATAATTTTTTAAATTCTTTTATTATTGCCTATGAATGATGACTATTAAAATAATTTTTTATAACAAGATTTCGTTGTTGTGTAATGCTGAAATCCAATAATTAGTTATATTGTAAAATAATCATAGCTTTCGTTGTCTTCAATTATATACCCAAGAAATAAGTTACTCTTGCCCCGAGATTCCAAACTATGTTGACACGTTAATGTCAATCACTTGTAAAAGGTCACTTACCCTTATTGTTGGTGAATGATACAATCAGTAGATACATGAAATTGCAATTCTCTTTTCATTTTCTCTAGCATGGATTTAGATGTTCACAACAACAAAAGAAAGGGAGAGGATATAAATATTAGCATATAATAATAAATTTTTGGCATATAATTGATAGAGGTTATGTCTCAGCCTTTAAATGTCTATCTCCCAGAGGAATGAAAAATGCCAAATGGAATTATTATCAAATGGCATATAACAAAGTATGGCAGTGGATTTGGATCACCTAACATTCAATTGCATGTGCACTCAGAGAAAGATAGATACAAGGGGTGATTCTATATTTCTATGGTTCTTGACATTATAGGCCTTATCTATCTCATAAGTGGATCACATAGAAATATATACATATTTTGAAATGTCAACAGAGAACCAACCTAGATGAATACGAGAGTGAAACATAAAAGGGGAAGTATGCAATTAGAAGTCCTCTTAGGATTTTTGTGTCTTTATAGTTTGGTAGGTTGTAAACATCATACTATGGGTGCCTAATTCAGTTTTGCCAGACCTTGTTCTTAATCTGAAAGGAAATTGTTGCTCTTGGTGAACTTCAATTGGGGAAGTCTGCACAGAGTAATGAAAAGAAAGAAAAGGCTTCAACCCCTCAAAGCTCAGTTTGGTGGGAAACTTAGCTATTTTCTATTATTGGATGTGATCATAAGGTCAATGAAGACCAGACATTCATCTCCTTCAATGTTCCTAGTTAATTGCCATGATACCCCACATGGAAAATTTGAAGTCGGTCATCAATTAATTATCCCTCCCTACCCTAAGACATCAAAATTGTCATAGAGGTTATGTTTGATAGAAAGGTTATTATTATATAAAGTTGACGGATGCTTTAAAATGTTTGGAAGTTGGGTTTTGGAGGAAAAGGACAAGTAAATATTTCATTTCTAACAAATATTTTCTAATTTAACAATTTTTTAAAAATAAACAATAAAATGACTGGTTAAGTTTAATTTTTTAGTGTTTTTTTCAGGGAAACCTTTTTCTACTGTCAAGCAGTTAAAAAATCAACTTGAATACAAATTTTAAAATAATTATTAAAAAAATTAATAATCTTAACGTACTTAATAATTGCAGCAACTAAGTTTTATCCCACTTAACAATTAGAGATTAAATAATAGTCTATTTTTTTACACTTTTGATTAGATTCTTATAGATTAATATAAATCTAAAATCCTTATATTTTATATATTTTTATGAACATTAATAAACATTAATAACTAATAACTATCTTAATTTAAAAATAAGAAAATGGTCCCCTCTTTTCTTTTGAAACTCCAGTACCAAACATTGACTAATCTTGCTAGATTGACAAAACTTGATAATAATAAATTACAATGAACAATTTTTTTTTTACCAACGGATGACTGGTTCAAATGTTAATTAGGTTATTGAATTTTCAGTTTAAATCTTGTGTATGTAAATAATAATAATGAAGAAGTAGCCAATAATATTGTAAATATTCTGCATCAAATAAAATTGTTTTTCGTAAACAATAAATAAAATTGTTTTTTAAAGAATATATGTGATTTTAAAAAAGTATTAGAATTTTGTCTTTTTTTTTTTTAAAAATGTGCCCCAATTCCATTTTATTGACATTTCAAAGACTAGGACTTTACCACTTACCAAAACCATAAGTTATAATTACGAAATCAAAATACCAGTTACTTGAAATTAGGAAAAAGGCATGTAGCAAATCACATAATGTTACATTTTTTATTCTGAATTTCACGGCGGCTCTCATATTACAACACTTTTGTTTATTATAATTCTCCACATGTTATAACCTCTATAAGTAATTTTTTTTAAGATTTATAGGACTTTTCAATGTTTTCACTCACATACTTTCCAAGAAACTTCTCATAAGATTAGTTATCCCATAATTATTTCAAGCTAAACATGCTCAACTGTAAAATTCTTATGTAATATGCTATTGACAAATAAATGTATCTTATTAGTATAAATAGTATCAATTAATTCCTTTAAGTTATCCTCTACAATCTCATACCTACAAAGCTTCCAGATCTCTCTCTTTCTGGTGTGATTCATCAAGGTGTTACATGTCCACCAACTTTCGCTTGATTCGTCCTAAAACCATACCGTATTGGGTGAGAGTTTTGCTTTGATATCATTTGTAACGCCCCTGATTGTTGAGATCTCGAAAAGGCTACCTACAAAAGTTCTAACTAATAAAGGGTTCTAACCAACAAGGAAGTTGAATAAAGTATTATCATTTAAAATATAACAGTGTGAGAGTCGTCAAAAAATCGACAATCAGATACCTTACACAAAACTCGTAAATTTCTTATACCAAAAAATACCTATATGTACCCAACAATAGAGTTAACTATTGATTTTCAATGATTTAAGGATAGAATGGAAATTTATAATTTCTATTTTTAATATAGAAAATAATTTAAAGATATAAATAATATTTTATTAAAATAAACATTTGTAATATATACTAACAATTACATTTCTTTTTCCTTAAAAAACATTTACATTTCTCTATATGACAATAAACATGGAAGGATCCAAAAGTGTATTAAAATGGAGTCGAAATTTTTTTACATAATTATTTAAATATCTAACTTTTAATAAATAAGAATTTTAAAAAAATATTTATTATTAATTTTATATGTAAAACTAGATATATAATATTCTAGTAGAAGAAAATGAAGCACATATCAGCTCAAAAATCTATTTTTCTTTATTAGTATTTTTGAGTTTTAATTTTTTTAATATATACATAAAGGATCTCAAGAGAGAGGAGGCCAAGGCCCCCCTTGAGTTTATCATTGACAATAAATTGTTTCACTTTTTTAATCCATAAGAACTAAAGATAATTCCAAAGGGAATTACAATAACTCACAAATCATACTTAACCAACTCAATTAAATCCTTTTTAAGTTACTTCAATTTCAATTGAATTCATATACATCTATTTTAATTTTTTTTTACACAATCCAAATATTTTTTTTGATAAATACACAATCCAGATATCTAATGTTCATTTGATGTGAAAAATACTATTTATAACCAGCATTTGGACAGAAAATAAGTTGTTTACCATTCATTTTGAGGGGTGTGGGGAAGCTGTTAGGTTGGTTAATAAGTCCACCAAGAGAGAGTTAAAGAGCATTGAATGTATTTTGCAACTTCTTTGGACACACACCACTTGCCTTTCTACTACTTCAGTTCTTCTGCTGTTCATTCCCTATATTCTCTATCTATCATTCACTTCTATATATTATTCTGTGTCTCATCATTACTGACCTCATCTTTGCTTCTGCATCATCATCCTCAATTTTCCTTCTCTTTCAGCCATGAATCCATCTGAGCAATTTGTGGAACATGGAATGTCTCAGCAGGTACTCTTTTTTCTTCATTTTTTATTCTTACAGTCCAAAGTCTATAAACTAAAGGAACTATCACCCCTCAATACTTGCATGGTCTATTATCAACTTTTTTAGTAACTGATCCATTTCTACATGGTCATTTTCCAGTGAATGTCTTCATATTTTCCCATGTCTAAAATGTTTTCAAGGTTGGGAACTTCCATTGGCATGTTTGATATTTTGAGCTAGATGGGGTTCTGTGACTTTTATCTGTTGTATTGACAACTAATAAGATGTTACTTGTATTCATGGTGTTCCCCTTAGGTGTATAAGAAAGACATTGCCATGTTCTGCTTTGGATTTAATGACATCAGTGTCCTTTTTTTAATGTCTTCTAATTATTTACTGGCTTTTTGGCATTGCATGTGAGTTATATTAACATATTACATTGGATACTCATTTTTCTATTTCTAACTGCTTCTGATGTCTCTATTTATTTTATTTCTTCAATTTTTCATATGTAATTAATGTTTGTGTTCTATATTGTGGAGAGTGTTGGTCACAACAGGGTTTAATTGGAGAAAAATCTTAATTCTAGCATTTTCCTTTTTAAATTTTAAAAAATATAATGAACTGGATGATGCTCTGACATATGGACTCATGATACTCAGAAGTTTATAGAATGCTTTAATAGGAATTTTCTTTACTTTGTCATAAGCACTGTGGCACTTGGCTAAGGTTAATTGTGCATTGTATACTACTTATTTCTTATTTTTTGCTTCTTGTATCAGAATTTAAAGAGAACATCTAGTGCAACTGTGGTCACTCTAGCATACCAAAGTCTTGGAATAGTTTATGGTGACCTCAGCACTTCTCCTCTTTATGTTTACAAGACCACGTTCTCAGGGAAATTGAGGCTCAAAGAAGATGACGAGGAAATTTTTGGCGTGCTTTCATTTATCTTCTGGACATTTACCATTATTGCTCTCTTCAAATATGTTTTCATTGTGATGTCGGCTGATGACAATGGGGAAGGTGAAATCTCGAATCATGATCCTGGTGCTCTTGGTGTGCGTCTGTTCAGTTCCTCAGGTTTCCAAGCTGCAAAAGCCAAGCCAATTATAACTATATGGGAAAGATACATAATTTCATATTCAGATTCTTATTAAACCAAAAATTACACAACTGCAGAATATTTATGCTTTACCAAATGGAAAAAAGAAAAGCACAGTCTATATCCAGTCATTTGTTCCTATAACTTTATATAAAATTATGAGCATAATTTTCCTCCTTTATCTGTAGTTTCTTGAAATATAATCCGCCTCACATGATTTATTGATTAGTAGAATAATGTTTCAGGATTAATTTACTGGTGACTTAATACCACTATATGTTTTTACAATAGATATACAGAAATTTCCTGTCACTTCCTCCCTTAACATTGTATGTTTAACAGTTTTCTAAAAATGAGTCATTATTTTCTCTCTTGCTTCATGAGCATCTTAGAATTTCTCATGTTGCCGAGGATAATTAGTGAAATCTTTTTAGAATCAATGGTTCACTTGTGCAGGAGGTACCTTTGCATTGTACTCACTTCTCTGCCGGCATGCAAGACTAAGCATTTTACCTAATCAGCAAGCCACAGATGAGAAATTATCGGCATATACCACACAAGATTCTGCAGACACATGGCTGTCTGCTAATTTGAAGTTGTTATTTGAAAAGCACCCAAGGTGCCAGAAAGGACTGTTGATCTTTGTTCTGCTAGGAACCTGTATGACAATTGGTGATGGTGTGATTACTCCTGCAATATCAGGTAGTTGATCAAGAGCAGCCCCTGAGCTTCTATAAGAACACATGAAGTATGTGATCCATCATTGACTTTGTTGTAGTTACTTGAGTGCATGCCTTAAATGGCAACTTTAGGTGATTGCTCATTTCTTGAATTATTATTTCTTGTTAGTTTCATCGGATAAATACATATTTCAGATTAAATATTTGTATTGTTTACAGAAAATATGCTGAGTCAGTTTGGATAAACTGCGCAACAATTGTAGGAGAAGAACATAATGAATCAAGGAGGTAAAATGAATAATTTTTTTCCGCAAGTTAAAATTAACTTATGGGTTCGAACTTAAATAGAAATTAGATGAGAAAACTTTTGACAAAGTTAAGTTGCATTAAGTTAATTTTAATATAGGAGAGAAGTCTTATTCATTTTATCTCCCAATTTATTTTATTTTCTTCTTCTTTAAGTGTTTATTGAGAAGTTTATTCAAATTAACTTAATTTCTTGACATGAATCCCAAACATCATACCACAATAGTTGTACATTTCATGATTAAATGTATGATGTAATACAGTCTAAGTTCATATTAGCAAGGAAAGGGAAAATAAGTTACTGAAGCTTATTGGCAATTATACTTTTCTAATTAATAAGTATGGTAGAAAAGGCACGTATTATTCTTCTTTCGCGGAAGGTTTGTTCTGTGAAACATGTTTTTCTTAGGGGTAAGAAAATCATATATTTTAAATATCATATTAATCTAGCAAACCACCCTAGTGAAGTGCAATACTTTTGATGGTCAAATGGGGAACTTTTTTTTTGACAGAATGATCAAATGGGGAATTTGTTCATCATTATATAATTATTACATAATAATGAGGAAAATGGATGGTAGTGGCCTAGTGGGGAATTCCTATGGGCGGTAACCATTAGACAATTATTTTACTATGGAGGTGTTAAAGCAATGAAAATTTTGCAGAATAAGTGAGGGAATAAGATATGGCTCTAACTGAGAACATTTTTAGAATTGGAGGGGCAAGGGGTAAAGGAACCTCACAATACACTGATACTTAAGGAAATTACTATCTTAAAATTTATTAGTAAAAGGAAATTACTAGTGAATTACATATCAAGAGAATTATGCCATATCACCTAGTTCTTGGATCCCTATGTTTTTTTTCCTTTCTAAATTTAGTTTACTTATTATGAGATTATGAGTAAGTTCAGGAGTTGATATCTGTACAAACATTTGTATTTGTTTCTCCTTTGGGTCTATGAACATCCCTCGTGTCTCCTTTCAGTTTTTTCCGCAGTTTCAGGAGTTCAAGTTAAGATCAAAGGACTCCATGAAAGTAAGCCCACCAAGCTTCTTTCACCACCTTTATATAATCTATTCACAATTTTTAAAACTCTACATTATTTATGTAGATTATGTTGTCATAATCTCGTGTGTCATTTTGATGGTCCTTTTCTCCATTCAACATCATGGGACACATAGAGTTGCCTTCATGTTTGCCCCAGTAGTTGCAGCATGGCTTTTGTGCATTAGTGGTATTGGTGTATACAACATATTCTACTGGAACCGAGAAATATACCGTGCACTTTCTCCACTCTACATGTTGAAGTTCCTCAGAGCCACTGGCATTGAAGGATGGATGTCATTAGGTGGAGTTGTGCTTTCAATCACAGGTATCTATAATATAGTTTTTATTTTATATTTTATAAGAACCTATAATATAGTTAATTTTATTAACAGCTAGAGTAGTGGATTAATTTTCCTGTGGTACTTTCTCAGGAGTGGAGGCAATGTATGCTGCCTTGGGTCATTTTTCTGCACTCTCAATAAAGGTAAATAGAGATTTGAGAGTATAGAATAAATGAATGATTAAGTTGATCCTAGTATGCTATTCTGCCATACCAAAATGATATGTGCTTTAACAGTCTCCCTTAATCTCAGGTAGCTTTCACATGTCTAGTGTATCCCTGCCTGATTTTGGCATATATGGGCGAGGCCGCGTTTCTCTCTAAGCACCATCATGAAATTCAAGAAAGTTTCTACAAAGCCATACCAGGCAAGAAATTATTTCAAGAAACCACAAGCTGCTAAGGTTATTTATGGCCTCTCTAGTGTAATTGTGCTACTACTTTTCTGCAGAAATTGTATTTTGGCCAGTTTTCGTAGTGGCCACTCTTGCTGCCATTGTTGGAAGTCAAGCAGTGATTTCGGCTACCTTTTCCATTGTAAGCCAGTGTTGTGCACTAAATTGTTTTCCTCAGGTTAAGATTGTTCATACTTCAAGCAGAATATACGGACAGATTTATGTCCCAGAAGTCAATTGGATATTAATGTGCCTTTGTTTAGCGGTCACAATTGGCCTAAGGGATATTGACATGATGGGTCATGCATATGGTACAATTCTTTTTCACTATGTTTACTTATGATATTTTAATTATTGACTAGTAAGTGCTAACTATTTTGCTTGGTCTGTAGGGCTGGCCATCACCACTGTTATGTTAGTAACAACATGCTTGATGACACTAGTAATGATGATTGTTTGGAAGCAAGGAATAATAAAAGCCATTATATGTTTGGTATTGTTTGGATCAATTGAACTGCTTTACATCTCGGCTTCTATCTGCAAAGTTTCTGAAGGAGGATGGATCCCCCTTGTGCTATCTTTTATCTTTATGAGTATAATGTTCACTTGGAACTATGGAACAATGAAGAAACATGAATTTGATGTGGAGAACAAGGTTTCAATGAGCAAGATACTATCCTTGGGACCTTGCTTAGGCATGGTCCGTGTCCCGGGAATAGGAGTCATTTTCAGCAATCTGGCTTCAGGTGTTCCTGCTATTTTTGGCCATTTTGTTACAAACTTGCCAGCATTCCATCAGGTGTTAGTTTTTGTATGTGTCAAATCAGTTCAAGTCCCTTGTGTCAGTGACAACGAACGGTTGGTCATCAGCAGGATTGGCCCAAAGGAGTACTGCATGTTTTGCTGCATTGTCAGGTACGGCTACAAGGATCTGCAACAAGAGAACTACAATTTTGAGAACAAATTGGTAAGTGCAATAATACAATTTGTAGAAATAGAAGAGAGTGATCCAGCACCAACACCAGAAGAATTTTCTATGGATGGTGGAAACTTAAATATGGAACACCTTGGTGTTTCACCACACACTTTGAGTAGCTCATGTTACATAGAGAAAAACTTCCCATTTTCATGTGTTTTACGTGCGAAGAAGAATGACAATGATCATCTTCAAGAGACTCCCTATAAAGATGAGTCTATGCAGATTTTAAAAGCCAAGGAGTCCGGTGTTACCTTTATACTTGGACATTCCTATGCAGAGGCAAAGAAATCATCCACCATTCTAAAGAAATTTGCCATAAATGTTGTTTATGCTTTTCTAAGCAAAAATTTCAGAGACCCTGATGGTTTCTTGAACGTAGCTCATACTTCTTTGCTAGAAGTTGGTATGGTTTACCATGTCTAACTCTAACAATTTCACAAAGGTATTTGCATCGAAGAAAATAGTCAATTTGTAAATGTTGGTTAAAAACATTGACAATGACTTCCACAAGGCAGTTATAAAGATCAACCAGTTGTAGATTTTACATCATTGAGCGCTAGGTGTTCATGATTCTGTATCTAAGAATGTAATTTAAAAATTTGTTTCATACAAAAAAAAATGTAGAATATACACAGGTACATATTTCTTGTAACACCAGACTTCAATTTCCTCCATAATGTAGAATATACACAGGTACCTATATACTTGAACAATAATATTACTTATTATACATTCTTGATGCACACTGAATTTAAGCCTCACAATTCTAACCTTCTCTAATTGTATTGGATGAAATTGAAAAACTTCAGAAGTTCTATAATAGCTTTTGCATGTGCTAATAGAAATTGAATCTGTTGGCTTTTCCAACTCATTTTTTCTTGATTACATCAACATGTTCTCAACCAGCTTGTATAATTTTACTAGTTTTCTCTTCATTATCACATTGGACACTACCAACTATCACAATCCACCTCTAATATCCAAATATAAACTGCCTAAAGAAATAAAAAAATAATTTCCAACAAGAATTGTAACGTACTTCTTACTATATATACCCTAATGAGGGTCTTCACGCTACCATCGTGTAATTTAATTTTTACATTACCCTTTCTAATGATAGCATTCAATTCGTAACCATAATTTGACAGTTTCACTATCCAAGCTTTGTAATTGTTAAATTAGTTTTTAGTGACACAAATGTATTAGGAACATGCACAACTCTAGCCAGCGATCTTTTGTATCGGTCATATGTGGACTTGGTGTTCCAAGGTGGAGTAATAGTAAATTGATTGCTAGGCAGAAACAAAAGCATTTCGTGGGCTAAAACTATTTTACAAATTTGATATTGAAATTTGAAGAAATTTAAAGAAATTTGTGTAGCTTCAGATTTCTCAACTGAGAAATCAACTTTTCAAAGTGACCCAAATGATTCTTATTTATTTTCTCATCTTTCTTCGACTAATTCATTTTATTTTCATCAAATAAAAAAGAAATATAATAAGCATGCAACAGTTTATACAACATCATTTTTCCCATCTATATCTCTCTATCATTATGACATGTAGTACGGAGGAAAGATGAGTGATATTTTTTTTGTATGAATACTGAGGAAAGATGGTGGTTTTTTTCTTTTCAAAAATACCTTTTTGATTCTTTATCTTTTTAGCAAAATTTATTTTAATATTCTATCTTTTCTTTATATATATTTTCATCATTTATATTTTAAATGTGAGCCAATATCATTCTTTAATAAAATTAGTTTAAATATTTTGTATAATGTCATTTAAGCATGGATTTTTGTGTGTTTAAGGTTGTCGAGTTTCTTAAGAGCTACTTTAAAATTCATTTAAAAATATTTCTAATTGATTGTCTATGTAAAATCTTTAATAATGTATGAAAATTAAACTTATTTTTTTATTATTATATAAAATTTATACAAGTACTATTATTTAATAAATAAAAATGATAAGAAATTAAGTGTAAATCACATTATATATATATATATATATATATATATATATATATATATATATATATTTATTGGACCTACGTGAATTTAACTCAGTAATATATATGATGTGTTGAACAATGAAAAAGAAAAGTGTGCAAGGCTGGACAGTGGGGCTATGTACATTATTTGTGTGGATAAGAATGATATATAAGGTTTGGACGTAAAGCAGCCTGCAAGGCTGGACAGAGAGGCTATGTATAAACATTGTTAAAAGGTTAGGCATGTTCCATATTCATCTATGCAGGAACCCAATATGATATTCTTAGTCTTTGATGTGTTGACCCAACAATATTCAAATTCAATGTGTACATTCTAGCCAACTATATACAGCTCCAACCGCGCAATAAATGTTAACAGAATCATAGTGTCATTGAAACTTCACAAGAATTCCCAAATGCTGCATGAGGTGTAGACTTCTTCCCTCATATTCCGGGCATCTACATATCAACTTTACAATATTTCCCATTTCTCTAAGTTGATACTATATTTTAATTGATTCAACTTTTATAATGTGCTTGCTCTTCACTTTCCTTTTTCAATTCAGAAAGAAAGAAGAAATAAAGGAATGATGAGATAAGCCACCTACTCCAAGAGAAAAAACACACACATTTGTTCCCCTAAAAATTGTTAGTGATGGTAAAGAGAATGGAATGACATATATATATATGAAGTTGCGAACAAATATTTCAAGGACTTGGAACAAAGTTTCTGATTACTTTCACGTTCTTCACCTAAAGCATAAACAGTGCCAGTCTACATCAATTCACACTTTCGGTTGTGGAAAGGGTAGAAGGGGTGGTGAATTTAAGTCCATGGTATTAGGAGTAGAAAAGAAGAAAAGGAGCTAAGGAGTTCAGGACGGGCTTTGAGACAACATAATTAATTGGAAAAAAAAATGTAGATATCATAATGATCTTATTTGGTGTGCTGTAATAATCACCACCTTTCCTTATGAATATTTTCACGTACCCTTCTAGGAACCTCACTAAATGGGATACATTTTCCTACCTGCTTTGTCCTATCTTTTCATTGCTTCATAAGCAAAGAATAGCCAAAAATGCCATTCAACTAGAAGAAGGGCACTTAGAAAAGAAAGGTAACCATCACAATAGAGCTAGGCTGACCCAATGACACTCCCATTCCACATGTTACACTTGTACATGACAGATTTGTAAGGATTAAAGAGAGTTCCATATAGGTAGGTAGGTATGTTAAGACTTTGTGACCAGTTTGGTATACTAACTAGTTTTTTTTGCCACGTGTATAGTAAATAGAAAATCTGAACTGAATTAAGAGTGGACATGATTCAAAATAGAAATTAATGAGACAAGACAAACATATATATACTCACTAATGCCAAATAACCTCACTTAGCAAAATTTTGAAGTATAGGTGTACAACACTAAACCCTCAAAGACATGACACCATAACAAATTAGAAAGCAAGAAATCTCACCCCGCAAAAGATTAGTCTAAAATCAAAAGCATTAAAGTAGAGTAAATTTGACCAAAGAATTTAAGGTTGTACCTAACATGGCACTCTAAGTGCAGCTATCACATACTAGCACTGCCATCAAGCCCAAGTAATCTCCTATCCCCCATAAAATTTGTCACAAAAGAAATCATAATGAGTCTATATAGCAAAGTGCATTAAAGTGGTGTGAAATGTCCAAAGCATCCTTATCAAGACTATTGTTCTCATCATGTCCATAATGCCATTGCAAGCATCTTCAGGGACATTCTAACATATTTAACTCTTACATACCAACCTTACTTCAAAAGCAAGACCAAATTTAGAAGAAAAACAAGCTATCAAATTGGTAACCATCTAATAGCTATCTTGATGATGAGGGAAGGGGAGACAATGCTACAGGAAGAGAATGAGTCTGAGATCATCACATCTCTCAAGAAAAAACTTGAAGTCCACATGGCAAGGAATGAGTTACTACAGAAGGAAAATCAGGAACTCAGAGAAGAAGTAGTTCGGTTAAAGTCACAGATAATTTCACTTAAAGCACACAACATGGAGAGGAAATCCGTTCTATGGAAGAAGATACAGAAATCCATAGATGACAACAACAATTCAGAAGCACATCAACAAAATAAAGCACCACCAGTTCAGGTAATCACATGTGAAAAGAGTTCACAGTATGAGAATGTGCATACAAATCCAAATTTCAAAGACACAACACCTAAAAAAGACAAACCAGCAGCAATAGTACCACCAGCTCCTCCACCAAGGCCTTCTCCCACCCTCCTTCCTTTACATAAAAAAGAGAAAGGACTTAAAGTGCAGCCAGCAATAGCACCACCACCACCTCCAACACCACCAAAATTATCATCGGTTGGGTTAAAAACTGTGCGCCGTGTGCATGAAGTAATCGAATTGTATCGTTCCCTAACACGAAAGGATGCTAACATGGAAAACAGAATACATTCCAATGGAATTCCCACAGTAGCATTCACCAGAAACATGATTGAGGAAATTGAAAACCGCTCAACTTATCTCTCAGCTGTAAGTTTAGTTCCAAGCTACTCAATACTCATCATATTTATGGGTCAAATTTTTCTTATGTTGATTAATCTTAATCTATGCTCATTGATACTATGGACATTTCTGGACAGATAAAATCAGAAGTTCAAAGACAAGGGGAATTCATCAGTTTCTTAATTAAGGAGGTTGAGTCTACCTCTTTTGCAGATGTTTCTGAGGTGGAAGCATTTGTCAAATGGCTAGATGGGGAACTATCTTCATTGGTGGATGAAAGGTCAGTGCTAAAACATTTTCCTCAATGGCCAGAACAAAAAGTAGATGCACTCAGAGAAGCAGCTTGTAACTACAGAGATCTGAAGAACCTTGAATCTGAAGTTTCATCCTATGAGGACAATCCCAAAGAGCCATTGGCTCAGACTTTGAGAAAGATACAAGCACTGCAAGACAGGCGAGCATGTACAAAATTTACTAATCTGCTAACTAAAACTTTTGTGCAATACTTAAAAATTAATTGAAATTGCCACTTTCAAATGTGCAGGTTGGAGAGAAGTGTAAGCGCTAAAGAGAGGATGAGGGAGAGTACTAGCAAGAGATACAGGAAATTCCATATCCCTTGGGAATGGATGCTGGACGCAGGCATTATTGGTCAGGTAGGGAGCACATAGCTTACTTATTCGTGCCTTAAGAGAAATATAAACACCACCTTTCTATTACATAAGGTTTATTGGTTAGTATGATGATGTGTGTTTTGTTCAAAATAGGTAAAGGTTTATTGGTTAGTAATCTTAAACTCAAGATTATGTGAAATCAAGAAGAAAAAAATATTTATTGGTTAGCATGCTTAAACTCCAGTTTATGTGAAATCAAGCATGATGTTGTTGAATGATTCTGTAATTGTCAGTTTCACATAGATCGAACAACCATAAAACTAATTGAGGGTATAATGTTCCATACTTCTAGTAGCATCAGACAAAATTAGTATCATTTCAATGACTCCAGAGAAAAAATTTCTAATGTTGATTAATCTTCATCTTTTCTAGCCTTTCATAGTAGAAGGGGTATCTAGTTATTACAATCAAAATCAATTGAAAGGCTTTATCTTGTTATTGACTGCAGATGAAGCTAAGTTCATTGAGGCTGGCAAAGGAATTCATGAAACGGATAACAAAGGAATTAGTGTCAAATGAACTTTTGCAGGAAGATAACCTTTTTGTACTAGGAGTTAAGTTTGCATTCAGAGTGCACCAGGTAGAGTACATTCCTCAAACAACCCTAAGTTAACATTTCCTCTTATCCAACTCATCAGCCATGAAGCCTTTCAGTTTGCAGGTGGCTTTGATCTTGAGACCATACAAGTATTTCAAGCATTGAAGAAGATTGGTTGTGCTATACCAAGCTATAGTAATCTGATAAAATGCCCCAAACTTGTTAAAACTTGCCAGAAACCTATATGTTAACTTAAATTGCCTTCTCTTAATTATTTGATGTATACACATTAGCCGCGGAATTGAGAAAATGTATATGCTATGTAATTTCTTAAAGCATTGCCTACTTTTGGAAAGTAGGTATATGCTTTCTTAATTATGCAAGAGATAAATCCTCATTAGTCATTATGCAAGTGATAAATTATAAGTATATTATTTTTAATTCCCTAAATTAAAACTTGTATTTTTTTAGTCTCTTAAATTTGTAAAATATTTTTTTCAGTCCTTCCTGCTGTAAAAAAAACTCAATAGTTAAATGTATAGCAAATGCTTTTAGATTTGCGTATTTAATTGTAGAGTTAAACCATAAAGATTTTTTTTTAAAAAAAAAACACAAACACATAAAGAATCTTAAGAAAATGGGTATTGAGTACTTGATTTGGTGGGTGTTTGAGTTTTCCATTATATTATTATGATGTTAAACATTTTATTTCATACCCACACAGTGCATTTGAGGAACTCAGTATATATCTTGCGGACGGGAACTGATTCTTTCAGTTATTGAGATTTATTGAAAGGATTATTTCTCTCAACAAAAGTTGTTCTATATACAGGGTCACGGGGCTTAAATATTCTTAACTAGAGAATGATGTATATCAAATAATCTTTATATAAAAAATATGTTTTGAAAAATTCGTTTTTAATAGAGAAGAATCATGTCATAATAAATTTAAAATAAAAACAAATAACATCTACAAATTTTTAAAAATATTTTTTCTTGCACGTTAAATTAAGTTTTTATAATAAAATCGAGCTAGATACTAGATAAAAAGTTTAATTTGCAGCAAATTGTGTAGTGTTGCTGATTTGGTGAGAAGAAGAACGCTCACATTTCAGCTACTCTCAACCAATGAGAATGAGATACATCACTTTGGAGCTTTTTGTCTTTTAAACTTCAATGTGTCATTTCTCCCTTGTTCCCTTCCTATTCCTCGAATCTTCCACCCATTACAGTAGCACAGAATATATTTTGATGCGATCTTTACCTAAACTAAAATTTTCATTCCTTCACTTTTTGGAGAATCTCAAACAGATAGAAGAAATTGCTTTTGCCAACTTTTATCTCGACCATTCCTTCAAAACTCTACAATATCATACGTACCGATAAAAAATTTATGATAAAGATCAAATTTCTCATACATCTTAATTATATTTAGTAATTTAAAATTAGTTATATTAAAATTAATTATATTTATTTAATTTCAAAGTAAACAGGTGTTAAGTCATTGAAATCTATTCTTTTAACCAGTTTTTTATTTATAGAATCATGTTATCCGTAGTGGTCTAGATTACATGGTTGAGTTTTTTTTTAAAGAAATATTATAAAAATAGGTAATTTGTACTTTGACATAGATTTCACAACCAAGAAAAGCAAAATTTTATTTTTTATCTGATTAAAATATATTTTTCCTGTAAGAACTGAAATCATATTTTAACAAATGATTTTACTTTTTTTTTAATTTAAAAAATATACATTAAAATCGTATGTTAATATACAATTTTAACTTTTAATAATAAAAAAATAAAAAAAATTATATGTTTAAATATGATGTAAAAAATTTTGTAATACAAAATCGTAATTTGAAGTATGATTTCTTGAAAGTGAAATTATATTTCAAAACATGATTTATTTATTTTTGTAATTTTTTTTTAAGAATCCCATTATAATAATTTTAAAAAAATACATCATAACAGTGCAAGAGTATGGATAAAGAGTTTATTTAGATATAAATTACAAGTGTTTTTGATAATTTTTCTATTGAAAATATAATTTTTTTTCAAAATTTTTTAAAAGTATTTTAACCTTGTATCCAAATATACTCTACATGTTAATATTCATGATGATGCTAAAAAAAAAAATCTATTTATTATCTTTAATAAAATGTCTTTGATTTTAATTTTTCATTCCATAATACTAGAACTCACTTACTTACGACACTACATTTAATTATTATTAAATTAACCCGAAACCTAATAATAATTAAATATAATATTTATGGAAATCCTTTAAAAAAAACTAATCATATCAATCGCACACTATAAATTAAAAAGTCTTTTTGTCTTTTTTAATTTTCCGTTTTCGTGTCACATTGTTAACAGTTTGATCAGTGTTATCAAACCCGATCTAGATTGATCGACTGGATTGAGACTCGATGACTTAATCAGGCTGATTTCGCTTTTGAATATGTTACACAATTGACTTGGTCAAACTCGACTGAATTGATCATCTGGATCCTAATTGTATTGGTCAACCTATTTTTTTTTTAAAGATTTTTTTAAAAGAAAATTGAAAAAATATTTTTTTTGAAAAAAATTTAGATTTTTTTAATTTAGATTTTGGAATATGAATGAATTTTTATTACTCAAATAATATTAGTTATATACCTATAAATAATAAATAAATATATAATTTTAAATTTCAAATCGAATAAATTACTTATCTACCAATTAAATTAAACCAGTTACTCACTATCGGGTATCTCAATCGGGCCAAAATGACTAAAACAGTCTCACAACTGAGTTAGACACCTGGATAAGGATTTTTCGTACACATATGGTATTAACACATACATCGTTAAAAACCTTTCGTTCCGTTTTAGTTCAGCTGCTACTGCTAATACACTAACGAAACTCTGAAGAATCAATGGTGGGGAATATTGAAGAAGACCTAGATGGCCTTCATAAATCACCGTTACGAATCCCGGAATTGCTCTATGTTTCGGTGAAGATGGAGAATCCCAATCTCACACTCTCTAGGGACCTTCTCCCTCACATATCTGGCTCTTGCCCTTCTTTGGATCCTTCCAAAGCTGTAATTTTGAGTCATACCCATTTCACCATTTCGTTGCTATTATTCTGGGTCTGTCTTAGTTTTTCTTATTGTTGTTGTTTTTGGTGCAAAATTTTCAGCTTTCTATGGAACGGGAATCAGCGTCAGTGTGGGAGTTGAGTTTTGTTGTTCCACCTAATCACGGTAATACTTTCTCACTTGCTTGATGTTTGCTTTTCCTTTTAAATTACTCTCTCCTGTCTCAAATATAAGAAGAAGAAAAAAATCATTTTCTTGGTCTTAAATACAAGAAAATTCCAACAACTTTACCGTATTTAATGTTACTATCTCTGAAATCTCCTTCATTTAATTGAGGTACTAGTTTCAATGACTCTTTTTTATTCTTGGTACCAAGTTTTAATGAAGGATAAGTTGGGAAAAAATTTACTCTACAATTGAAATTGGTGCAATTAAATGTGGTTAAATAACTTTCTTAATTAGCTTGAATAGTTTTTTTTTTCCTTATATCTGAGATCGGAGGGAGTAAGTTGTATAATTTATGTAAAACAGATTTTTTTAAAACAAGATGCAAAGTTTTACTCTCAGTTTTGAGTGATGGCTGTAATAAGATGTTATTAAGATGTCTTGAAGGTTAGTTTTGGTGATTGTCTTGCTGAAGTGATAGGGGTTGTGTACTAGACTACATTTGTAACCTGAAGTTTTGATTTTGTTTGGAATTTTCAGAAGCTTTAGAGTTTAAGTTCCTTTTGAAGCCCAAGTACATCGATAATCCTTGTTATATTGAGGAGGGTCCAAGTCGAGTACTTATTGAGGGAGCATTGCAAGATGGTGACAGGCTGGCTTTGTTTAGGCTTGATAGTGATCAAGTTCTTGAGTATCGAGTATTTGTGGAAGCAAAAAGGGCTTCTCCCTTTGATCTTGCAGCTAGTTGGAGGGCTTATCAGGAGAATTTCCGTCTTTCAACTGTACGTGGGATACCTGATGTCAGCATAAATTCAGAAGTTCAGACAGGTAGCGAGGTAAGACTCCAATGACCAGTTTTCTTTGTTTTTTGCTTTGGAAGATGGGGTTGGGGTTGTGGTGTGGGGGTGCATGACATTAAGAATCAGGTTTTCTAACCATGGTCACCGTGATAGTCCAATTACTGTCTCCTCTTTTTGATGCACAATTAATTTATTTCTCTTTTAGTTTTGAGAGCACTGTTCAGGACTCAGGTTTTTTTCCTTTAATGCCAGCCAATTTCAGTTGTCATTCACTCATTCTGTCATGGACCTGTAATTTTTTCTGTGGTACTTTTTAAATTGATAGTGCAAAATATTTATTGTCAATGGTCAAGTGATTTAGTCAGGTGAAATTCAATAGTTTCTTGTAGAAGTGCATGACTGTATCTTACATTACCAGTGTTGATCATGTATCTTAACTGATACCCTTTATATGCCCCGCTCTTTTCTCTTTTTCCAACTTTCAGTTAATGTGTATATAAAACAACTTTTTGCTAACAATTAAACTGTATCCCATGCTTAATTTTTACTTTTTATTCAGAACATCTCATCTGCAAGTCTGGAACTGGATCTTGAGCATTATATTGTTCCATCTCCCCCAGTTTCTGCAAGTTCAGCACCTGTATATGCTGCTAACTTGACAGAGAATCCCAGATCACTAGGCAGTGGGTCTGCCAGCATTTCATCTTCTACTGTAGATGGCAGTGTTTCTACGATCGATCAACCAGAGACAGTAAAGGTTTAGCTTTCAAATTCATGATTTTACTTTCTAAAAATGATTGGTAAAAAATATGTAAAATCAGTCTAGAGATATTTTGACATAATTTTGATGAATCTGTGGTTATTTGTGACGTATTCAGAAATCCTTTTACCAGAACCAGAAGCTGTGATGGATTTGTAGTTGTATTTACCTTAAAAGAATTTAATTGGTCAAGGAAGTAGATTCTTATGCTCAACATATCTTAGACACATCTTTTATACTTCTAAAGTGTGACACTGGCTAGTATGTTGATGCTTTGTAGTGTAATGTGCTAATTTTACTCTCTATCTCTGTTTTCCTTTGATAAGTAACTAAAGCTGTGCTGATAAAGTGTTGGAAAGTATCTCTAATTTAGAGAAAATATCTTCTACTTTGGTCCTGTATATTTGTTGCTAATAATATGGATTCTTGATTATGCAATATATCACATCTAATAGGCTATGTTGATGTTCCAACTAGTTGACGGAGGTTAATGTCCCTGATCCATCCAAGGTGTACCAAAGTCCTGGAATGGTTAAATCTCAGTCTGTGGGAACAATTTCCCCTCTGCAAAAGGAAGATGATCTGAGGGGACTTCTTGTTGATAGGGGTGTTGGAGTTCCCAGACTTGTAAAATCTTCTAGTTCAAATGCTTTCACTAATCTTAATTTGGTTACTGATACTAAGGTTTGTATAAATGATTTCCATTTTTTTGTTTATTATTAAAATTTATTTACACTGGACTAATTTATGTTGCATCTAACTTTTCAATTGGGGTTATTAACAAATAGTTACTTCTGCTCCCCCCTCCTGGTTTTATGACAGAATTCAATTCCAGCTGCGGCTGGAGCTGTTGCAGCTGCTGCGATTGCTGATCAGATGCTAGGTCCCAAAGAGCATAGACATTTGGCGATTGTCATGGTATTGTTCTTGCCTGGGGAATAATTACACAAACTTTTTTAGCAACACTTGTTATCACTTTGTTATGGGCTTTGAGTTGGAGTTTTGAGTGAGATTCAATAAGAGACATCTTGAGAAGTTAGAATTTGAATGTACCTGGAAAAAAATGCCACATTCCCTTCTGTAGTTCATCTTATTTAGTAAAATAAAATATTTGAAATGAATAATTTCTAACTAGTTTCTTTTTCTTAGGTGAGTTTGCCAGCTCGAGGCAAGACTTACACTGCAGCTAAACTTACAAGATATCTTCGATGGTTAGGTCATAATACCAAACACTTCAATGTTGGTAAGGTTGTTCTCATTCTTGACTCATTCTTCTTAGTAATCAGTAGTCTTGTATCTAATGGAAGGCAGGAAATATGTCAAGTTTGAATTTAACAAACTTATGTTTCAATGTTGCAGTATCGTCGCCTTAAGCATGGTTCTAGTCAGGTAAACTTAATGTAGAAGAATCAATTGAATAGTTTATGCTCTCTCATGTATATCTACTACATTCTATAGACTGAAATTGCAGAATATATATTGTGTATTTTTTTATAATAATGTTAGATGTGTCTCTTATTGCATGACACATTGTGCAGTTTGTCATAAGAATTGATATGTTTCATGTTAGTGTAGATTGGAGGATTTGGTTGGTGAAAATAATTCCCGTGTCTAAGAATTCTTTATCTAGAGATTGTTATTTTTCTAAAGTTTAATGAGTGATATCTATGGGTTCTCAGTTGATTTTGAGGATGCAATAAGGATTATTGGAGTTTAAAAACATAAAAAAAAGGTTAGTTGGTTAAGGTCAATTAGCAACATATAGGGATTGATTCATTGTAATTGTTTCTTCTCAACATCAGCAATTATGCTATAGACATCCACACCTAGGACACACCCCATGCCCAGATGTTAGATTTGACAAAATTTTAAATAATTGATATGGGGCTTTGATTTGACACTGTTAGCATACTAGAGTAATACAAATCTTGTGCTTAAAGGGATTCTTAGTTTACTTTTTAACAAATGCAATATGAAGGGTGAATAATACTGGTTTGAAACACCAGGGAATTCAGACTACAGAGAAGGCCAACAGTTGTTGATGTTCTTTGAACTTTATATTGGTTTTAGATGTGTTGCTGGTTTCATGACTTTTTTAAGCCTTAAGGAGAATGGTTGGAATTATGGGCATACCTGGAAATATGTGAATTGGTACCAAAACGAAAAATTAGTAAAATATAAAGGACCAAAATTGACATTTAGCCAACTAATTTTGTTAAATCTAACATTGCCATTTCTTTGATAAAATCTCTCATACTTTGGAATGTCATCAACTTTGAAATTGCGCTACATCATCATTATGTACTCACTATGGGTGCTTGATTCCCTGGTTTTTGTTAGTTTCATTCTTGGAATCATGATGTTATGGTACTTTTATGCTTTCTAGGAAAACTTACAATACATGTCATATTCTCCTATGCAGTCTGCTGATTTCTTTCGAGCTGACAATCCTGAAGGTGTGGAGGCACGTAACGAGGTAACTTCTGGAAAATAATATTTTTTATTTGAATATGTGAAAGAGTAATTTATATTGGTTGTGAATAATTAGGTCGTAAATGTATATAATCAGGGTGCATTTGTAAGAGTTTATTTTAAACTTATTTATAGTATAAGCACTTGTGTAAGTTTTTAAGAGTACTTATGAAAATCACTTATGATATGTCCATAAGTTGTTTTTAGATTATTTCAATAAGTTTTCTCGGATAGCTTAAGAAAAAACTTACAGCTCATATGAAAGCAATTTAACCCTATTTCCTTTTCAATAATAGAACCAACTTTTACATAAGTACTTATTCAATAAACTTAGTTAGTTGAAGATGTTGCTTCTAGACTTTATACAATCTTATTACATTCAACTAATTATCTTTTGATTCTTGACTTTTTAATATGTATGTGTGTATATATATATATATATATATATATATATATATATTTATTTATTTATCTAGTCCTAAATTATTCACTGTGTTCAAATTATTTTATGACTAAATGATCAGTCGATCTAGTACATGTAGGAGAATAAATATTTTCAGGAACTATTTCTTTTATGAATTTTTGTAGTCTTTCAATAAGAGTTTAGTTACTGTTTTGGTTTTGAAGCATACAAAGCAGTGTTTCTTGAATAAAAAATTATAATGTCCTTTGATAGAAAGAGAGAGAGAGAAATGCATATGCTTAAAATCGTGTCTCAATTCACCTACACCATCTACTTGATATTTATATAATGAACATAATAAATGCAACAATATGCATTTATTTTCCTGAATGTTAAGATGTGTTCACTGAACCTAGCAATTTGTCATAGATGATTCTGGTAAAATGTAACTCCATGTCAACTTTTCTCTGTGTAAAATAATTTTAATATGTCATGTACCACTAGGTAGCAAAGATGGCATTTGAAGATATGATATCTTGGATGCAAGAAGGTGGCCAGGTAAATTCATTCTTTTAGATAACTTTGTTACTTTAAGCCTTTTTTCAAGTTTTTTTTTTCTTAAGTTTAAATTTGGATTTAGGTTGGGATATTTGATGCCACAAACAGTAGCAAGCAGCGAAGAAACATGCTGATGAAATTGGCTGAAGGTAGATGCAAGGTATTGTAGTCAGAGTCTCACAGATGGGTACTGCTATATAATATGTATGATAATATGATATGAAAATGATATTTTTAATTTCAAAGTCTTCTGATGTTTCCTTGCTTTTTTGGTTACAGATCATTTTTCTGGAAACAATATGCAATGATGTAGACATAATTGAGAGGAATATTCGCTTTAAAATTCAGCAAAGTCCTGACTATGCAGAAGTGTAATGTTTCCTTTTAAACCAGTGGCGTCTTATCTTAATGAGTATATGGAATTGTAGATACATGTACAATTAGCTTTTCTTTTGCAGATCAGATTTTGAGGCAGGCTTGCGAGACTTTAAAGAACGTGTCGCCAATTATGAGAAGGCAAGTCTTTCATATGTACTTTCAAATTTTAATGGCTATTCAAGGTGAGCTTTTGCTTTAAATAATGTTGATTTCATATGCCAGGTTTATGAGACAGTAGAAGAAGGATCTTACATAAAAATGATTGACATGGCCAGTGGACATGGAGGGCAAATACAAGTAAGGTTTACATTTAATTATGTCATTTTATGAGGCAAACTGAACAATTTTTTACATAAATCATTGTCTGGTTTGCTAATATTTCAAGTTTGATAATTGATATGCATCATGCATGTTTGTTGTCCATATAGTAGCTGTGGTTTGGGTTAGTAACATTTGTAATAGATTCTAATAGTTTAACTAGATCTAAAACCTTGGTGTGGGAAAATGGCATGGTTTCACTTTCACCTCTAACTTATAAATACAGTATCCTTTAGTCCACTTTCTGCCTGTCTTAAATCTTAATTATTATTTCATAATTCATTGCAAGGGTAGAATTGAAATCATGTTTGTTCTTTAAAGAATGTGTTGGAAATGCATATTAGTACCATATGAATGCATTAAGTTTATACAGATCACTTACCAGTATCTGAACTATACAACATACTATAACACAAACAAATTAGAAAGACTCATTAGTCAGTTCTAAACTTTGTTGGGTGACAAACTTATGATCAGAATCAGACCGAGTTAGGCTCTAAAATATGAATTGAACCCTGGGCATCTTGGTTGACCAAGCTGTGATACCATATCAACAAACCACTTGATCTAAAAGTTTTGCTTCGTAGTAAGATGTGTGTGCATGTGTGTGTGTGTGTGTGTGTGTGTGTGTAAACTGTATTGTTATAGAATTATACCATGAGTTCACATTGCCTGAGTGGAACTTGAAGGGAGGACAAAAATGTGGCATAGTACCACAGCCATATATACTTTATGATAAAGTGTAATGTACAAGTCATTTGTCTAACATATAAGCACAGATGATATTAAAATAATTTTGTTGTTTGAAAAGTATTATAGGGAGGCTGCTCTGATATTCTGGAATTTCTTGCAAATATTTGTGCATCTCCTTGAATTTTTATATAGCCATTTAGATACATGGTTTACAGGGTGACTTCAATTTGTTAATGATTTGTAAGTTCTATCTTTTGGTTTAGGTGAAAAATATCAGTGGCTACCTACCTGGGCGGATAGTATGTTTCTTGGTAAGTTTCTTTTAAGAATGTAGTGAATTACTGTCAAAGCTTCACTGATACATAGATAAACAAAACAAATTATTAAGTTAATTAATAATATGTAACCTGGTAAGAAAACATTGAGAAATGTCATAGACTGATTATCCAAAACACTCCAGCTATTAAATGAAAGCATATCAATGATTTTGTGTTTATTTATTTGGTTTACGAATGGTTTTGTATTTATATCACACCCCCGACATGAACTTTTGGTTTGAAAGTATAGACACTGCACAGGTCTACCTACCTTGCACTGGAACTCAACATTTAGTTTAGAGAATTGGGGTGCCGGGGGGAGACCTTAAAAGTTTTAACTCTTGGGCAAAGATTCTGGTCTAAGGTATGAAGTCAGGATACATGAATGGTTTTATATCCTAACAAGAAAATATAGAGGGAATTTGCTGTAATTCTGGCCTTTTGCCCTTTGAAGATAGAGAAATTCCCTACTAATTCACATATTGCACACATAGTGTTTTGACTGGATTCATATAACAAAATTTATAATTGAACTTCTGTAATTGATTGATATTTTAGGAACATTTTCAAGTCTGATGATTCTGTTAATTTTTTGGTCACCAGTTCATGGAATGATGGGCCTTTCAAGGTGGCCAAAAAGTATTTATTAATCTGATGCTGGATGTGACATAAACATGTTCAAATAGAAAATGAGTTATAATTGAGAAAAATTAACAATAATGTTTATTAACATTGAAATCGTAAATGATTAGTTTAGAACATCTTAAGCGCTTAAACAACGTATGCTAATTCAGTTAGTGGAATTTTTGTAGGCTGATAGAGCTAGAGGGAAACTTTGACGGCATTTCAAAACATAATGGACAAACTTAAAACAAATAAGCTTGTATGACAAAAATAAAATTTGAAAATAAGCTTAGGGAAAGGGACAATATTACTTTAACTTCTGTGATAATGGTTTTTGTTGGAAGATTAATAATTTGCATTCAGTAAATGCAACTGCAAATCACTTGTAAGCTTCTTTGGTGATGTGTTATTATCTTGCAGGTTAATACACATCTTACACCACGCCCAATATTACTTACCCGGCATGGAGAAAGTCAGTATAATGTGAGAGGCAGAATTGGGGGAGACTCTGCATTAAGGTATATTCTAATATTTGGCTTCTGTCTCTATTTGATGTAATGTTAATATTATTGGGGAGTGAGGACATAGGGTTAGAAATTAGAATCATCAGATGTAGTCCTTATTTATTTATTTAAGACTGATTAAGCACAGTTCGACCTTGTTATTAGTGAAAAGTGAAAACTAATGGCTCATTTGTTTGCATTTTTTTAAAGAAAAAATATTTTTGTTAATTAAAAATATTTTTTAAACGTGATAATAATTATGTAAGCTTTTCCAAAAAAAAGCCTCTGAAAAAACTGTCTTGGTGCTTTTCTCATAAGCTAAACACAATAGCTTCTGAAAAAAGCTCTAGAGAAAGCTATATCACAGAATTGATTTTTAAAGCTTCAACAAAAGGGCCCTAATTCTTGGCTTTTTTGTCCTGCTCTGGCATCTTTTGAGACTTTTGGATACATCTCATCTTTAAAAACTAATAGCTTTTATGTTGTTATGTATTACTTTTCTTTCTTTCTTCTTGCTATACTACTATGTTTGGCCGTTTGGGTGTACCCACCCACTTCACTGAAAAAAAATAAAAATACAAGCAGCTCTTTGATTCAAGACTTAATGGAAAAATTGATTCTAACAGCTGTCATGCAAAGAGCAATGGTTTTATTTCCTCTATCTTTTGAATTATTTTGTATTTGCCCTTTTTTTTACAAATTTCATCTAGTTTCTTTAACAAAAGCTGCTATGAATTTTCATCTGGCTAACTGAAACACAATGCAATTTGTTTCAACAGTGAGGCTGGAGAACTTTATAAAAAGAAGCTTGCCAAATTTGTTGAAAAGCGTCTCAAATCAGAACGAGCTGCGTGTGTAAGCTTATAATAAATATGTGCAAAATATTGAAATGATGAATGGTTTGTGATTTTTGTAACTGGTGTCTAGATATGGACTAGTACACTGCAGCGAACAATTTTGACAGCAGGTCCAATTGTTGGGTTTCCAAAGGTTAGTGTCATCCTTAATTCAGGAAATATGGATTGACAAAAGTATACGCTATTAGTGCTCCTGCACTTACTATCTATATATGTTAGATACAATGGCGCGCACTTGATGAGATAAATGCTGGTGTGTGTGATGGGATGACATATGAAGAAATCAAGAAGAACATGCCAGAGGAGTATGAGTATGTCACAAACTTGTAATCTGTCTTCTTTACAGTTGAATGCAACTGGTACATTAGATATAAAAGCAAGTGCTTGGTGGGAGCACAAAGCTGTCTAAAAATGTTTAAACACTATTGTTATTTTATTTTATTTTGTCTTTTCTATTGCAGATCCCGCAATAAGGACAAACTTAGGTATCGTTATCCTCGTGGAGAGTCTTACTTAGATGTTATTCAAAGGTAGATGCATTACTTCTTTTAACATTATTTAGTTCCAAACCGCTACTTGTTTGATGTAAATAGGTTAAATTTTAATAATAATGCAGGTTAGAACCTGTAATTATTGAACTTGAGCGACAACGAGCACCTGTTGTTGTGATATCTCACCAGGTTTTCACATGACTTAGATGTAAACTTGCCCTTGTATAGGCCCTCCTATGGTTGACTTGTTTTAATTCTTGAGTTTGTTCATTACAGGCAGTGTTGAGGGCATTATATGCTTATTTTACTGACAGGCCTTTGAAAGAAATTGCAGATATTGAGGTAATATATTCGTATTTAGCTGAACGTGATGTTCTTACTGTCGTATGAAAGATGGAGTTGATGAAAATGCCTAATTGAGTTCATGGCAAATTTTTAGGAAATAAATTTTAGTTACTTTGGTGTTAGAAAAAGGAAAATCTGTGAGGTTCACCATCAATTTTGTGAAACGTTTTACTGTAAATCATGAATTTGCGCAAGATATCTAATGTGAGTTGGCTCATTTACAGATGCCCCTCCATACGATAATAGAGATACAATTGGGAGTTACAGGTGTCGAAGAGAAAAGATACAAACTAATGGACTGAAATGAATAACTGAAGGAGAGAAGAAACTGGAAGGAAAGAATAGATTTAAATCAGCATTTTTTTTGTTTTTATGAGAAGAAAAAAATTTATCATGTATAGTGTAATCTTCTAAAACAATCCCTTTTAATAATTTTTACGAGCATTCTTTAGCTTCCAATTTGAAGAATTTTGAACATCAAAATAGAGACCATACTTATTACTCAACACACCCTATACGTATTACTCATCATATCCTGTGAGCATGGTTGAAAATTTTCCATCATCTCCACTTCCCCCCGTTTCCATTTTACACTCATACATGCTGTTTGGTTACACTCTGGATATCCACTGCATGGTTGAAATTTTTTGAAATGCTGAGACACGAGACTATTAATATTGGGTTCTAGAATATTATAACATGTCACCATTAGCAAGAATTTAAAGAAACAGGTTTGGACCAACATCTCTAACTGAAAATATGGAAAACAACAAATAAATATTCCATTATTTATGTAATTTTCTATATAGTGATACTTCTCAAAACAAAAAACTTTAAACAGTCATTTAAATCATGTATATGGGTAATTAAATTTGTATAAAATGACATTAATTTTTTTGGTGAATTAATGTCAAATTAATTAACTTATCGTAGAGTGATATGATAATAAAAATAAAAAATATAGAAAAAATGAACCGAACATGCGTAATGATTTCCAAGTCCAAAAAACCTGTGAATTATTGCAAAAGAGGACCTTTTGCAAGCCTATAATACTTTAACCACTCTAAAAACGGTAAAGGATCGATCCATTGCTGGAAACATGCAACAAAATATGGTGGAATCTATGCAAAGATCTTCTACTGCTACCAACAGTTGACTGGTGGCTGTGGTAGGGCAGTCCAATAAAGAAAGAGAGAAAAAAACCTTTTTAGTTTAGTGTATGGTTTCATTCACATGGGACCCCTGAACTCTCGTTGATTTCTTTAAAACAGGAATTGAGGTCCCACATACACCCTACCAAACCCAAACAACAGAACCCACCCCCTCTAATATTGACAAAGTTCTAATAAATGCATGAAATCCCATAAAAAGATAATGAGTAATGTGAAAGTGAAGAAATTGTGGAGGGATGCCTCCCTTTTCATGATTGACTTAGGCTTGATGCAGTTTACAAAGAACTAAAAATATCTTATTTTATGCCTCGGTCATGAGCCATAGCTCAACTCATAAATAATGCCTTTACCTTAGGATCCTTTCCTTTCCATTGCACCAAATTTAACTAACTAAAACCACAAATACATAAACAAAAACCTGCCACATGAATCCAATAAAACCCACCTACCCTCAACTGCCGTTGCCTTCACGAGTGCTTCATTTGTGACCCATTTTTCTCTTAACCCCTCACCCCATCCCCATGCATGACTCATTGAGTCCTCATTACTCCCTTAGTTATAGAGATTTTCCTTTTCCTTTGACTTCAATTGCACCCCTCAACCTCATCCCACAATGCATGACAAACACATTTATTTACTAGAGCCAGCAACAAGAAGCACCCCAATTTATTATTCTCTAAATAATACATGAATCACTGTTCATTTTAAATACTCTACTAACACCATAGTATATTGGAGTATTTATCAAATTTTTTTCTTATTCTCTTCATTTTCACGTAAACACTTTCACATCAAGTTGCTAAGAAACCACGCCAAGTAGAAGAACAAAACAAGATTGTAATTCAACAGTTCACAAACCGGATCTTGACTGTTTTGTTGGGTCCCCTCCTCCCAAAATCTCATTTTAAGTTCAAAGTCCAAACGTTTTCCGCAAAAATAATACACCCTTTTCCCCATTCAAGCAAACTCAGAGTCAAATCGCTCAGAACATGTTCTCCGACAACAACAGCAACATCATGCTCGCAGCCATAGTTTCCTTGCTCATAGTAATCCTCTTCGTCCTCCTACTCCATGTGTACGCAAAATGCTTCTTATTCCAGGCACAAACACGTTCGCAGACTCGCCGGCGGCGAACTCCGGTGACCATCTCCGGCGTTATGGAACCTTCCCATTTCCATAGCATCAACATAGAATCCTCACCCACGTGCACCAAAGGCCTTGACTCGGCCTCACTCTCGGCAATTCCCATATTTGTGCAAGGAACAGGGAAAACAGAGGAAACAGAGGAATTGGAATGTGTCATTTGCTTGAGTGTTATTGAAGAGGGTGAGATTGGAAGGGGATTGCCGAAATGTGGCCACGCTTTTCACATGGAGTGCATTGACATGTGGTTGAGTTCACATTGCAATTGTCCAATTTGTAGAGCTCCTATTGTGGTAAGTGGAGATTCTCAATTGGGTTCTGTTGATGATGATAGTGATGGTGTGGTTGAGATTGTGGTTGTTACTCCCGGTTATGAGATTAGTGAGAGTGAGCATGGTGAAGTGAGTGATTCTGTTCCTGAAACTTCTTCATCTTCGTTGGGTTTCTCTCTGAAGAGATTGCTGAGTAAGGTTTTTCTGTCACCTGATCATGTAACTGAATTGGATGCTTCGCAATAAATATGCACTTTTCTTAATGTTTACACAGTTTTTTTATATGCTTCTTTGTATGTGAAATTGTTTGGTTTTTTGGGAGATGTGTAGTTCCTTACTTTTTCTTTTTTCTCTCAATTGGAAACTATACCAGATCAAGTTTCATTAGTCTCTTAGACGAATTTGAATGATTTTCAGAAAATCAATGTTCAATTCCCTTTTACTTTGCCAATCTCTTACCCAATGTAATGTGTCTAATATTAATTTTCATATGTAACATTTTTTTTCTTCATTAATGAAGTAAATCATTGAAGCAAACTATATACTACTATTAAATAAATAAGAGTAACTATAATAGTCCTCATATTAAAATAAGTGCTTGCTAACAGGAGTTAAGCTAGTAGTAATAGTCCTCATATTCATATATGCCAAAAGAAAAGACAAAAGAGAGTACAAGTTTGGCTATAAGTGTTGCGTTGGTTACCCATGTATCACAATTGATAACACTTTCTAACCGTAATTGATTGTTCTGACTTCTGATGTCTAAGCTTGTGTTGTGTTGTTTCAATCATGATGAAGTAGTCAATGAATAATATGAATATGAATGGTGTATTATGTGGATAGAAGAAAACCGATGGGATGGCACAGGGAAAGGACAAAACTTTATCAATGTACGTGTTTGTTTTGTTTACAACTCAATATTTATAATTCGGTTGTTCGAGCAAAGTGTTTAATTGTTAAAAATCTCTTGATAAGTTATTCTTATGAAATAAATAAAAAATTGAAGCTCTTGAGTTGTTGTGGATCAGATCAGAGTCGAGTCCAGTTTTGTAAATGGAGAGGTCAGAACAAACTGCTACAGGTGAGGCCATGTATAGTGACGTTTGCTTTGTAGTATTTAATATATAGACTTTGGTCATAGCCTAGCTTAGACAATGCTGCAGACTAAAGAGTAAAGACTATAAAACATTATATTATATTAATTGTGTTATATATAATATATATATATATATATGTATATATAATAATTTATACAAAATGATTTTTCTATCTATTTCTGTCATATTATTTATCATGTATTATACTTTTCACTTTTTTTCTCTCTAGTTATTATTAAATATGTTGTATAATTTATTATACAAAATAACATTATTTGTATTATATTTATGCTCTTGTTAAACAGTGTAGCAGATAATTGATAAAAGTTTTTTTATTAAAATTCATGCATTACAAATCACAGTATAAAATTTTTTTACTTTTAATTCTTTAACAAATAACAAGTAACCTTAACATTTGCCTTACATTATAGATGTTATGAAACATGGAATTCTTGGATGAGGAAGTAGAGAGAGAAATATATAAACAATGTATTGATTGAATGAGAGAAAAATAGAATATAAATATATGAGGAAAGTGAGATTACAGGCCTATATAGCCAACTAATTTCCTACATCCCTAATAACATTAGTTTGTATTAACATCTCAACATGTATTTACAGAAGAAAAAAAAAGTCAAACAAATTACTATTAATAAATTTAAGTTAACTTATGTGCATTAAATATTTAAAGTTCTCTCATTAAAAATTATCAAAAGTTTAAATGTATAATTTAATTTAACCCGCGAGTTCAATATTTTATCTCTATTTTTACTTTTACATGTGTTTATTGAATTATCCAAATTAAGATAAAACTATTCTTAAGTTAGTTGGGTGAAGGTGATAAATAGTCTTAAGTAACAGAAAATTAAAAACTGAATTCTAAGAGAAATATATTTTAGAAAGGTCACATAATGTTTGTATTGCCACAGGCAATAGTCTCGTAGACAATTTAAAATTTTAAATAGATTATGCTTGTAATTATACCTTTCTTTAGTATCAAATTATCAGTAGTTGAATATGTTTGAAAATGATTAAATAATTGCAGCTTATCACCTTATCAAGTAATTAATTTGATAAATAATTAAGTCAATTGAAAGTCAATATTTCGTCATTGGCCTGCATTCAAAGATGATTTTTTTTGTTGTTGTGCCCACTCCTTTCTGTTGTCAATTTATATATGATATCTCTATATTTCAATTTTTAATATTTAGATGCATTGCATTGTGGCATCCCCTTCCCCTCTTCTTATGCCTTCTCCCATTGAAAGTTTGACCTCGTGAGCATGTCACGATCCAAAGTAGCTATCTAGAGCAAACAGTGAGGGGGTACACCTCATCAAATCATTATCCATCTCTATTACTATATTTTAGATAGATGTTAAATTCAGCTACAAATTTGCAACAATAAAAATTACCAGCTATAAATTGATTCGGTCAAGTAATATCCATGAGGAGATTGTTACCGATTTTTTTTTGAGATCGTTTAAAACTTTAAAACTTGTTAATATTAGGTTGGAATCCATTAGTTTGTAGGTGGTTATTATAATTTGTTAGTTAATGTTGGTTATTTGTATAGAATAAGATCTAGAGTATCAATTAATGAAGAAAAATATGATGGTTTTGATTCTTTGAACGTGTTTGACCCAATTTTTCAGATATTTTCTCTCTTTTTAAGAGAAAAAACTAGATCAAACGTGATTCTAAAAAAAACTTAGAAATAAGTAATTTTTTGTTGAACAAAAGTCTAAAATGGAGCTTATATAGTGGGTTTATTAAATACATTTTTACTTTAAAAGAGAAAGGAAACTTAAAAAATTGGGTGAAATACAAGTGCTTAATTATGATTAGAGTCTTATCATATTAAAATTGACCATTCGATATATTAAACTTGTATCGACTTTCACTCATGCTCATTTTAAAGGCGGAAGAATGTGATGCGTCGTTTGAATGTGAAGCATTCTAGCTCAATGGACACCAGGATCAAAATATTCTTTAGCATGTAATCCACTGTTTTGGTTGATATAAACATGAAACATTTGTTTGGTTCCATGTGTATATATATATATATATATGATCAAATTACATCATTTTAATTTTACAATTATTATACCATTTTATAAATTTTAACTAGATAATGTTTTATTAGAATTCACTGTAGTATTGAAAATTCTTTTAACATAGATTATATATGCAAAATTTACTGTTTGGTTCATATTGACTAAAATCGACATAATACAAATATTTCAAAATATAAAAAAAAAATATGGATCATTTAATTATTTTTTTGTTATTCAGTTTTGATAAATTTTGACACAAATGATATTGATAATATGTAGATATAATTCAATGGTTGAATTAATAAAAATCACATTTTATATCAATTTTTTAAAAATAGTGTAATACTTATGAAAAATATTTTGATATAATTTGATCTCTCATATATATATATATATATATATATATATATATATATATATATATATGTCACTTTTTTAGTAAAAGTGTATTAGCAACAAACAACATAAATACTTGGACAAAAAATCATTGAACTCTTTTGTGCAATGTCATCAAACCCGATCCGGATCGAGGCCCGATGGCCTAATCGGATCGGCTACGCTTTCGGACCGATTATGCAGTTGATCGAGTCAAATTTGGTCGGGTTAGTCACCGGATCCTGGTTTGACCTAGCCGATTTTTTAACAAATGATGTTTTCCAAAAATATTTTTTTTAAAAAAATATTTTTTTTATAAAAAATTGGATTCTTTTTTTAATTTGGATTTTGGAGTATAGATATATTTTTCTTACTCAAACAATGTTAGTTATATATTTATATATAAATTTGAATTTGTAATATATATCAGGTCAAACCGGATCAAGTTTTAGCCTATTAGTTGGACCACTCACGCACTACCTCGACTGGGTTAATGATCAAACCGGGTTTTACAGCTATGTTTTTATGTCATTAAGTTTAATATAAAAATATTATAATAACTTATGATCCAATTTTAAAATAATTATTTCTCTTTATTCTTTTATCTCTATTAGTATTAAAATTTTAGACACCCTCATCTTTTGTTTCTCATAAACATGAAATTAGATTATATATTTACTTAAAAAATAATAAGTGAGACGGATTCATGTTTATTTGAAAAATAATAATAATTTTTCTATTTAAATGAATTTAAAAAATAACTATTTTTCCAAAAATAATTTATAGTAAAAATTAATGATAAATTATGTTGATTTTGTAATATTAATGAAACAATTTATAACCTTTTTATCTCATAATAATTTTTTAAGAAGAACGTTTTTTAATGCTAATGACACGATTATTTTTTATTACTTTGTTATAACAAGTAATCATTTCTTTAAAAAAAAATTATGTTATCATTTTTTATATTCAATTATATGTTTATTGTATATTATATAAAAATTAACCATTTCATATTAATTTAATTTATTTACACTTATTATGTTTCTAAAATCATAAAAAATACTATAAATTTATATATATATATATATATATATATATATAATACAAAATTTTCATAATACATTTATATTAGGATCATAAACGAGGAAGGAGAAACATTGATAATTTAATGTTTAAGAGAGAGAGAGTATTAGAAACTTTACTGTTGATAAAGATGAAAGAGGTGAGAGAAATAATTATTTTAAAATATTAAATCATAAACTATTATAATACCCTTACATTAAACTTAATGACATAAAGAAGTTCAATGATTTTTTGCTTACATTTATACTATAAAAATCAGTGTGCAATTGCATTATGTGATAACATTATCCTATGTAAGAACGAGAACAACTAATAAAATCATTAAATTATGATTAAAAATAATAAATAATTAAGATTAAAATATTTAAAATTTAATATATCATAAAATCTCTAAAAGATTAACTAAATAGCAACCAAAACTAAAAAAATTTCAATTATCACTTCCTAAAATATCTCATCATGATTGTCACTACCACCACCATGAGCACTGTTGCAACCACCACCATAATTGTTGTCGTCATTACCACCATCATCAACTTCTACCACATTTGTCGTCATGACTTTTGTCGTTGTCACTGCTACCACCATGACCACCGTTGCATCCACTGTCATGATTGTGTTCACCACTACCACCATTGTTATCAACTGTCATCGCTATGACCATTGTCGTCATCATCGTCGTTGTCGTTGCTGTCGCCACCACCACCGTTATCGATGGTGGTGGTGGCGACAACCACAATGATGACAGTCATGGCTGCGACAATGATAGTTGGTAATGATGGTGGTGGCGGCATCGACAATCTTGGTGGTGACAATGACGACGAAGGTCGTGGCAACAGAAATGGTGGCGGTTGATGATGGTGGTAATGGCGATGACGATTATGGTGGTGGATGCAGTTGCATCAGTGATGACAATGAAAATCATGATAGTGATGAGTTAATTGAGATATTTTAGAAAGTGATAATTAAGATCTTTTTGTTGTTTGATTAATCTTTTAGAAATTTGAAAAGATATTAAATTTTAAATTTAAATATTTTAATCTTAATCATTTTTTGTTATTTTTAATTCATCTAATAGTTATTATCATGTTCTCACATAAAATTAATAATAATCTCACAAAAGTCATTATATATATATATATATATATATATATATATATATATATATATATATATATATATATTCCATAGCCTATGTCCTTTTCCTTCTTTGTCTCCCCATATGTAAGCAACACTTTTATGATTTTTTTTTATTGTAAATTGAAGTAGCATATAAGTTGTTCAATTGATGTTCAAAATTTGTGTTTGTTTAAAATGCTTTGGTTGGATAAAATGATTTTTGTTTAAAATGATTTTTTGTGTGTTTGAAAAATTCAAGATTTAAATAAAGAAATATGGGAATCCTAATTAAATGGTACACTTTAGAAACTAATCTAACTTTCTCTACATGCACTCCACAAAAGAAGGGGAAAGTAGTAAAACTAGGAAAATAAGTTAGAGAAATTTCACCTAACTCAACCCAAAGATGTTCTGTAAATTAATTTAGTGCACTACCCCCATTATCTTCTTGCCTAACACCCTTATATCCGTGAAATTCTAACATTTCCATTGAGGATTCATTGTGCAACAACCGTTTTTCTTTTTGAAATCCATGGCCAAAATTAGGAGGATCCTCCATCTTGTGGTAAGGTTTGTGGCCTTTGCAGCCACCTTTTGTGCAGCCATTATCATGGCTGCTAGCCATGAGAGAGGTAGCATCTCCACAATGTCCTTTGAAGCAAAATACAATGTCTTCCCTTTCTTTGAGTAAGTGTCTTCTAGTGCTTTTAAACTATAATTATTATTAATCATTTTTGTTCAACAAAATTATTGATTGAGCGGTACGCGTATGCGTGAATTATTATTAAATCTTTATATTTATCTTTGATTCATAAAAAAAATTATAATTATTAATTTCTTTTCAATAAAACCTTTAGTTTACTTCACAATGAAATCTAATTAAAAAATTCTACCCAGGTACTTTATGGTTGTAAACTTTGTTGCCACTATTTATGGATTTTTGGTCCTCTTTATTCCCACGGAAAGCTTGCTCTGGCAACCCGTGGTGCCCGTGGATTTGGTACATGTCCTTAAACCTATTTTATTGGTGTCGTATGATTCATATAATTACTTGCGAGATAAGGCTATTATTATTGTGCAATTTAACTTATATGTGTAAATATTTAATTATAATATCAGCTCTATTTATTATAGATGACTCAAATTCTTGTAAAAACTATATACTAATAGGTTGATTTTATGAGCAGATTTTAACCATGGCACTCGTCTCAAGCTTCTCTGCAGCATATGCTATAGGTATGCTGGGACTTAGAGGAAACATTTATTGGAAACCAATATGTGGTTCAATTCCCAAATATTGTGATAAAGTGATAGGAGCTTTCATAGCTGATTTAATTGCAGTGGTTGTATACATAATTATTCTATTGAATTCCATTCATACTGCCTTGAATCCCCTCCTCTTGAAAAAGTATTTGAACAACTTTTCAGGGTGAGTGAGCTGAAACATTGAGAGTAGAGTTTGTGATAGGCCATTAATTAGGTGTTGAACCCCAACACTTTTAGTTTTGCAATTTAAATCCTCTAATCCCTTCTCTCTTGTAATATTTTCTTTTCTTTAAATTTGTTCTTCATCCTTTAAATTTTCAAATAACATAATCATAATTTCTCTGTATGATCCTTTTGAATATCAGAAATTTTCTATTCAATAATGTTATATGCTACGAAACCATTTTGCACAAAGAATACAATTTCATCTGTTTAATTTTTTTATGCACAAAGAATGATGCATGATCCTTTTTTATTTGCATCTTTAAATTTTTAGACCCTTTTTATTTCGTCTCTTTATTTTTAGTCACCTAGTCCCTTTAAAATACATAAATCATGCAGTCAATTGTTATTATACAATACACTACATTCAACTTTGTTTTTTTTAAATAATCATTGATTATTTTTCCTTTTTGTTGTCGAGGTTTATATCTGCCAGCGCTTAAAATTCTTCAACGTAGATTTTTTTTAAGCCCACTGTAGAATTATTATTGTTGTTGTAAAAATAATTTATAGGAAAATTATAAGGTTGACAACAACTTTTTCAAATTGGAAAAATAAATGAAACTAAGAACTAAAAATGAGAACTGACCGATTTTTTTTAAAATAAAAACTTGGAAAATAAATTTATCCCAAATGGAGTCTGTATGTGTTTGATATTGAGTGTTGACAAAATTAATCTTAAATAAAATTAATTAGTTTGATTAAAACTGATTTTAAAGTACAATCATGGTATAGTAAAGACCCAAGTCAATTGTAAACAATTAGAAATAGGTACAAAAAGAATGGAATTTGTCTTACCGCAAGAACATGTATTTCAGCGCAAGAGACAACCTCAGGACATGAGAGGGTAACATAGACATTAAGGAATATATGAATACAAACCAGTTAATTTGCCCCTCCAATATTATTGTCGTTCAAAAAGGAAAGCCCCCAAAATAAAATAAAAAAGGCATTTTCATATTTTATATTATCTTAACAAATTAACTATACTCATACCTTTCTTCCTTTTTTTTTCTGTTGTTTATAAACACTATGAAAAATAAATTCTATATTTGTATTTCATAAATGTCCAAAATTTTATAACCTCCAACATTCATTCTTATAATCTTCTAAATAAATAATATAAAAAAATTGATTGATATCACGACATGGGTTTCAACATTGAATAATAAAAGGAAAAAGGAACAAGTAAGACCTTAATTTTTCTTTTTTTATCCAATATGAAAAACTCTTTTTTTATATATAAAGATGAAAATTAAGAACACTTTGAGAGCACATATTACACAAGTTACCAACTTTAAAGATGATTTTTCTTTTTCATATTGTCAAACTTAATCAATGGCATCTTGGGGTACATAATTTTGTGAAGTCTCAAAAAAGGGATAAGAAGAAAACACTTTTGGCACCTCGAGACACATTATGTTGTGAAATCGAAAAAAATATTAGAAGAAAACACTTTTGACTTTAGAAGAAGATTAAAAGTGCTAGAAAGTATAAATTAAACTTACCAAAAGACATGAGATGCGTGTTTTTCACTTCATGGCTAACTCCCATCCGCAATGCTGCTAAGGCAATTGTCAAGAAGGCCAAGAACATTGTCACACAATGACATATCTTCCTTTGATTGTCACTAAGGGACATGGTTTTAAGAAAGAAGAAAGGTTATAAAATGTTTGAAATTTTGACTTGTAAGGAAATTAAAAGCTACTTATTTTAATTATTTGCTTTGAAAAAATAAACTACGATGTTGTTTCAGTCGATGTGTCAGTTTTCATTGTTGTCGTTACAATTATCTATTGTCTTATGGTCCAATATGGAAAGTTTGTTAATGTTATATGTGTAACTTATATGGATGGATAATTTAATCTGATAAGAGTATTCTATGCACACAAATCAATGCATAAGTGTCATTTCGGTGGTGTTCAGTGGGAGATCAAACTGTTGAAGATGGGTGTCTCGAGTGATAGGCACTACTACAAAAATAGCCTACGAGGTCGGTTCTAAAGCCCATACGAGGACGGTTGTTGAACCGTCCTTGTAGCGCCTGTCATTGTAAATGCCCGCTTTCGAGGACGGTTCCTGAAAACCGTCCTTGTTTATGTTTTTTTATTTTTTTTTTATTTTTTTTAAAATTCACATACAAGGACGGTTTTAACGTAAAAACCGTCCTTGTATATGTACCTACAAGGTCAGTTTCTGCACAAAAACCGTCCTTGAATATATATGTATTTAATTTTTTTTTTTAATTAAGAGGATACAAGGACGGTTTTTGGGAAAAACTGACCTTGTATGTACTGTCCTTGTATGTGTGCATACAAGGTCAGTTTTTCCCAAAAACCGTCCTCAAATCAGACTTTTTTTAATTTTTTTTTTAATAAATAGGATACAAGGACGGTTTTGGGATAAAAACCGTCCTTGTATGTCTACATACAAGGACAGTTTTTGCCCAAAAACCGTCCTCGAATTTAAATGAACTTTTTTTCTTTTTTTAAATAAAAAGGATACAAGGACGGTTTTTGGGAAGACCTGTCCTTGTATGTGCACATACAATGACGGTTTTATCCAAATAACCGTCCTTGTTTGTTTTTTGCATTTTTTTTTAATTCGTTGATATATTTTCGCATTTGTATGACATTTGTTTCGTTAAATAATATCACATTTGCAGACAAATTAGAAGTGTAATTTATATTTATTCTGAAGACAGTTTGGATTGTAATCACAATTTTATTTGTAATTATTTAGGAACATATCATATTTACATTTTTTTTATAATCACATCACATATTAAGAGCGTGAAACACAAATGATATACTAATATCATCCATCGATCACAATTTATCTAAATTTCAAGCATTCTCCAATTACAGCATAAATACTATATATTCATCCATTCATTCAAGAACAAACAAATCCATTAGCCATTAAGAGAACTTCGATCCTGAAAATTTCAGACATAACATTTGATTTGGAACTAGAGCAAGGAAAGATCCAGGGTCTCCATCATTGGAAATAGGAAAAAAAAAACAATCAAACTAACTGAACCATGTGTTTAACTTAACTGAACTCAACAATAATAGTTAAAATTAAATTACAATGAATAGGAACTGCACATCCTTTTCCTTCTCCAACCCAAAAAACACTATTATATACATACAATTAATAATGATAATTAAGAAGTTTCTTACATCTTTTCCATCAGTTAGCTTTGGAGTAAAGTTGTAGCCACGATATGGATGAATCACATATTTCTTCCCATTGACACTGGCTATTTCCTTTCCTTCTTCCAGTTTCCCATTCAAGTTTTCAGCTCATTCAACATGAAATAAAGTGGAGACTTAGAAGCATGTGAAGAAATGAGTATTATACAAAGTTTTTTCTTTAAAAAGAAGAGCAAAGGAGAAAAATAAATCCCAATTGATTGGACAAATAACCAGTTAAATCAAGGAAAAAGATTTCAAGATTCAAATATTTGTGAGCAGATTAGAAGCATCACAATGAGTATCCAAATATACAAGTATAGACAACAACACCAAATATACAAGTTTTTTTTATAACAACTCATACATCTTGCTGAATCAATTGAATTAAGCTTCCTTAATATAATAAGATCAATTTGAGCACACCTTAACTAATATGTGCATATGGCTCTCAGTCTAATAAGAAACACCATCCATGGCCATGCCACATCTAGAATATTAGTATGAAAACTGCAGTTTTAACCAAAGTCTAGAAATTACATCTGTTTTTCCAAAGAAGATGAAAAGTGCTAGTTTGTGAAGCATCGATTACCTTAGAAAGAAAAACACGAAGAAGGGATGAATGAAGATTATTTCTCTGCACCCGAATAGAGATTCTAGGAGCTTCAAAACTCCCTCTTTAATATATCAAAATACAATGAATAGGTTATAAGAGAAGAAGTAAAAAAACACATATTGTCCACTTGCAAGCTTTTAATGTCACACTAGGACATTCATGAGTTAACCATGGTTTGAGGTTGGTTTTAGAAACGTTAAGACTTCACTAAAATAGGGGATAATACTTCAGCTTTTGTTCCAATAGCTACATAATTATGAAACTCACTACATACAGGTTATACTTACCTAGCTCTACACTTTTGCCAACATGAACCTGTCTCAAAGGAAAAATCACAGTAATTTAAAGAATTATTGAAATTGAATGGGACCAAATACATTTGGAAGCTAAGGCATAATTATATAAAATATAAAAAGGGCTTAAACAGATTCATTATAGGTTGGTTAGATAACAATTTTGAACACATGTGTATTATAACACCAATTTCAACATAAATACTCAACATATCGTAAAAAACAAGAATAAGTTGAATTTATATAGAAAAAATAAAACCCATTGACAAATTTAACAAAAAAAAAGGTTGTCACACAAGGTGATTAAGAGACAGGGAGACACATACAATCTGAAGTGGGATTGGATTTTTAAAAAATGGGATGTTCTTTTTTCAAGATTTAAATTTCCTATATATTTTTAACAGAGCTGCAGCATCATAAGTAAAAAATTCAAACAATCATATGCTTCATTGTGATACAATATCGTTAGTTACATGATTAATTACAAATAAAGATAAGTAAAGATTTGACAAAAAAAAAAAAAGAAAATAACCACAGTATTATATGTGTGGATAAAAAAGTTTTATAGTCATATATATTATTATATTATAAATTAAAATATACATCGAAGAGTGAGACTTTGAATCTCTCTATTCAGTCAATTAGACATTTTTTTCATGTACATATTGCATGTTTTTTTTTAATTTAAATAAAATAAATTAAAGGAAATAGTAGATATTTTTATTATTAATGAACATTCTATTATGCTACATTCAATCCTTTTTATAAGAAACAAAAATGATAGTATAAAATATATTTCTTATTTATACCTATGTTGGGACTTCTTAGGCAACGATATGTTCTAGACTTCTACTAGTAGTATTTGATCATGTGAACACCAGCTAGCATGTAATTAGCAACATTAGTTTTGCAGCCTGCAAAAACAATGTAGAAGTGAAATGAAGTTAAGCATGTAATTATATTCAATTCAATTAAATTAGGTATGTCTTCTATAAATTAAATAATATAAGCTTGCAATTATATTCAACTCAATTATAATATAAGAAACTTTTCTCAATTAAAAAAAAAAAGAAAATGTTAAAAGAATGTATGGAAAAAAAAGATTACCACTACTACAAAGAAGTGATATGAGATTGGGGAAAGAAGTGATAGCTAGATGATTTTGGTGGTGAAGAAGTGATATGAGATTGGGGAAAGAAGTGATAGCTAGATACAATGGAGGGTCGTCGAACGAAGGAACTTCTAGTGTTGAAGGCATTGGCTGAGGTGGTTTAGTGTTCGCCAGAGATGCAAATAGGGAAAGAGGAAAAATAAGATTGAGAATGATTTGATGTAGAAAGTGTATCATAACAGGACCTCGTTGGAGGAATAATATGGTGCGGGAAGTCCAAAATAAAACAATGTACCAAAGATTAATCCAAGGGTTAAAAAATTATGCACCATACACAAATTATTACACTAGGACATGGTAACATGTGCCATTAGCTAATATTTATTCATTTTACATTTTTTAAATAAATCATAATTTTATTATGTTTATGTCATTTTACATTTTTCAAATATTTCAATAGTTAATTTTACTAAACACTTCTAATTTAATAAATTAATTTTTCAACTTTAAACTATATATTAACTTTTCAACTAGTTTTATCAAGCATAATCTTAATTTACTTAATCATAAATTCTTTAATTGGTTCGCATCTCAATGGTCATGTTTAGACGGGCCTAAGGCCAATTTTTAAATAAATTGAAATATTAACTATTAATTTTATATTAATTTTCTCTATTTTTAAGCTATAAAATTATTTATTAATACTTTAAAATCAAGTTATATTAATATGTGCATGCGTATATGCATGTGTGTTTGTGTTCCATTAAAGTTGATAAGGTATTTTGTTGTTTTTTCTTTGTTCTCTCTTGATATTCTTATGTGTATTTTATGTGTATTTTACTTTTTATGTAATTTATCTTTGGGCTGATTAAAGTTGGGCATACATAACCCATTAAAGTAGTGAGTAATTTAGTTTTTCTTTTTCTTTTTTCATAAATGGACTCAAGGTGGTCCAATTGGATTTTTAGAAGCAAGGAAAATAAGTATTTGTTAGCCCAATGTGCCTTGAATGTGTGTAAAAATAAAAATAAAATAAATATATCAAGTGATAAATAAAATTGGATGTTCACAAATTTTCCTCCAATTGATCTAGGAATGCTTCACATTCAAATTATTCACTACTGTCTTCCGCCTTTAAAATGAGCATGAGTGAAACTCAAATACTCAATACAAATTTAATATATCAAATGGTCAATTCTAGTACGAAAAGGCTCTATTATTAAGTAGTATTTCACTCAATTTTGTTAAGTTTTCTTTCCCTTTTAAAGTAAATTATTTCATTAACTTCTATAAAAGCTCAATTTAGGACTTTTGTTCATAAAAAAACTTTTTGTCTAAAAAAAAATAGAATCATGTTTCATCTATTTTGATCTTTTATAAGGAATAGATCCAAAAAATTGGGTCAAACACTTTCAAAATCATCATCTTCAAAAATAAAATAAAATAATAACTTCTTATTAAGAAATATTTGTTTCAAATTATATATTATTAGATGCTCGAGAATAACATTCCAATGTTTTGTAATAAAACATGTTTGATAATTTCATGAGTATCATTTTTATATTCTTGGAAGTCATTAAACATGTATTTGGTTCAGAATATATTTTCCTGTGAATAAATGTTAACATTACCAAAATTCCCTTATTATATAAAAGATATTAATTTTTACTACAATTCATAAAAGTTAAAGTTTTTATTACAATTATACATATTTTATAATTAATAATTTTTAATATCATTTTTATTTAAAAATTATAACTAATATTTAATATCATTAGTTGAAAAATACAAGTAATTTTTTCTGCCTAAAATTTTAAACCATCTAAAAAAATTTCTGTAACAATATCCTGATAGATACTACTTGAGTACCTCCAAAACAATTTAGGTCATCTCCAAAGGACATGCTTATATTGTTTTTTCTTATTAAGCATTGATGCTTAATAAGATCTTGTTATCGAAATTTGTATTTATCAAGTGATTATTTAATCATTGAGTTCATATTTTCTTCTAGCTCAATTATTATTAAAATAATGATTAAAAAATTGATGAATTGTAAGGATGTCAGATTATTTGTAAGATTTATTTGGTAATAAATTTAAAATTTTATAATTGTAAAAGATAATTACTTAAGTTGTAAAAAGTAAAAATCAATAACATTAATATATATTGGTAAGAATAAGACCACTTAAAATATGTAAAAAGTAAATAAAAAATAGAGATAATGATTTGTTTTCCAAGTGTGAATAATTTGCCGCATGATGTTCCCTATGGTTCTCTGTTGGTGACTAAGAGAGCAGGAGAGGCTTGAAGTGAGCAATTCTTAGTGTACCTGTAATTCTTGTGCTGGAGAAAATAAATGGCTAAACGTCACGTGAGTAGTTTACTTGTTTAATCTGAGCCGTTGGTTCAAAATAAAATAAAGGATTCAGATTGAGAGTAATGTTAAATTTATTTTTAGAGTAAGTGGATTCCCTCCTTTTAATTATTTTATATAATCAAATTAATTACTTGCTAAGTTGATAAGAATACTTATTTAATTTTTAATTTTCAAACATACTCAACTAATGAGTACTTAATTCTTATGTATTCAAAGGTAAATGGTAAAAAAAATGTATACAAATTTTGTTGCTTTTTACCAAATGTATACAAAGGTATAATCACAAATTTCATCTACTTAATTATTTAAATTTTTTGGATGTGGGGATGCAAGCATTACCTATGAGGCTATGACCTTTCCAAAAACAGTTCTTTTAAAATTTAAACTTATTATATTTTCTTAAATGCAGATAGTAGCAGAAAATATATAAGTAAACAAGTGATTGGATATAAATGATTAATATGATAAAATTAAAGTTAAATTATTTAGATACTATCTTAATTTGATTTTGGTAAAAATTATTTTTAGTCAAACTTTATTTAACTCTAAATCAAATTTTGAATTAGTTGATATCTCATTTTCTTGAACCAGAGGATTAAAAAAAAAAAAAAAGGAAAGGTTGTTTGTCATGAACTTCTAGCCCAACCTAAATAAATGTAGGTTAAGAAATAAACTAGATTTATTAAAAAAATCAGTTAAGATTTATTGAAAATCATTAATTTTGGTATGTTATAATTTATTGAAAATTACTAATTTTAGTAGGTTATAATTTATTAAAAATCACTAATTTTGGTAGATTTTTTTTAATTAATGTTTTTCTCTCCTAATTTATATTAAATGAAACAAAATTTATCAAAATTAATGATTTTCAATAAAAAGTTTATTTAGTTAAACTTTAGATCATTCAAAAAATATTTTAAGTCTAACAAGTTGGTTTATTTAAGTAAACATAAATATTAGTTTTGTGTAATGTATTGAAATATGTTTATTTATCTATTTAAATGTTATACATGTCGACATACATAAAAGAGGATTTCTAGCAGTATAATATCTAACACTATTATTAATTATAATTATACATACATAATTTATTATTAAATTGCAAGTCACTATTGGATGCGCTAAACTCAAAACACTTCATAATCAAAGAAGTTGGAACAATTATTCAACGGTGCCTAGCAAATTTTCAAAACTGCATAGTACAGTTTGCTAGTAGACAAGCAATTTATTCATTGTCTAACAAGAGCATTTAGATCTTTTGTCTGTCCACATATTTTCGATTGTACTCCTACTTGTTTTAAACCCTACATATTCATCATGAAATAACATAAATATGTTTCCATAAAAAAAAATGTGAAATTCATAAAATTTTATGATTTTCAACTAGCAAGAAAAGTTCGTGTTTAAAAAAGTATTTTGCTAACATTTTTTTACATAAAAAGTTAAGTCTATATAAACTTAGTAAAAAATAAATTTATACTATTATATTTAAAGACTTTATTATAAAATATATTTTTAAATAAATTATCATCAAAGTTAGGAACACCAATTATGTCTTCGCCTTTCGTTTATCTATTTCATTAAATTGCTTTATTTCATATTGATTTAATCTCCCTTTTATTCCTATTTTTCCTTTCCTTTCTCTGTTGGACTATTGGAATCTAATATACTACTTTTAAAAAATAATGTGTGTCATCATGAAGATAATTTGTATCATTATTAATTATATTCAATAATAATTAAGGTAATATATTTGTTAAAAAATAACTAATATCTACAATTATTACAATTTTTTTAAAATAACAAAAGGGACACATTGTATTAAGGGCCAATTTATTTAAGATTAACAAAAAGTGATTCTGATATAAAATAAGAGAATCATCAGCATTTTTCTAGCTACTTCCATTTCCATATATACCAGCCCTTATTTTGCATGTCCAAAATAATTGATGTTACAATGGTTTCAATCACTTTCATATACTTTTCTAAATACTTTCTTTTGACATCCTTCTACATAATTGATCCAAAAAGAGATCAGGATCAGTACAAGAAAAGTTGAATTTGATCATAAAAGAACGTTTGAGATGCAAACCAATAAAAAAAAATTGATTGTGCTGGTATAAACAAACTATAATCTTATAACGAAGACTAAAATTTGAAAAAAAAATGGTAATCATTGAGTTCCTTAAAGAACTTTGTTTATTTGTTTTCACTTTGACATAAATAAGTACAGACAAAGGTAACCACTTTAACCTTCTATTCTGCCAAAAAAAAACTTTGCTTCTTTGTTTTCTCTTTTGCTTTGATTTCATGAATGGGTAATTATCAGTTCGACTTGAAGTCATTTTCACATAAAGCAACCGATTCCTCTCTACCACAACATATTAAAATTTTTATGTTCTTTTAGTCAACATTTTGTTCTTTTAGTTGATGATGGCTAGTCGTTCGAATTAATCGTATCACATGGGATATGCAAAAACCATTTACAATCGAATTGCAGATAGGAAGAGAAACAAGACAAATAATAGCGGATTAATTGGTATGCTAACATGAAAACTAAATGTTTTTGGTTAGATTCATATACTATTGTTTAGACACTAAATATTTTATTAGCTGGTGACTAGTAATTAATTCAATCGGACGAATTACTTGTAAGATTAGTGTTACCAACACATTTTTTTAATATTACATATTTTATTAATGATTAAAATTTATTAAAATAATAAAATTATGAGTGAAACTCATTAAATAAGTGAAACTAAAAAAATGTGATTTTCAATAAATTTTAACAAATAGGAAATATTATGTTCAAAATATTATTAAATTAAGGGATTTAGTTTATTTAATTGAATCATGTACATCTGACATCTGAATTCGATTTCTCTGTATATTAAAAGTATTGAAAATAGCATTTTTCTTACTTGTTGATGACAATTACCTAAGTAACTTTGTGATATTGAAAATGTGAGACCCTGCCGCAATTTGATAGCGAAGTGTTAAGGAAACCAAGACATTCATTCATCACTAGCATTTTGGAATCTTTGCTGACAAAGAGGAAGCAGAATTGCAAATGATTTTGTAATCCTTTTGTTTGTTGTCCATTATTGTTAGGAGACTTTAACTTTATAATTTTTTTTAGGTAAAGATTTCGTCAACTTTTTTCATTAATGTAAAAGATTTATTTGATTTTAAATATGTCGCAGGTGCTATATTTTATTTTATTTTATTTTTGTTGGATAATAAGTGATGAAACGGGAGACACTCCCAATACAATGCAAACTGTCAACGACATGCTAGTGTTATCAGCTGAGATCTACTTAGAAAACAATTGTACACGCCTCAACGACATATTAATCAAGGGATGGTTATTCTATAAATAGCTATAGAAAAAAAATCCAGTTTCAATTGTATCCCTTATTTCTGTACTTCTCAACTCTCAATAAGCTTGACTAGTTAGTGTATATATATATATATATATATTGGTGCAAGCTTGACTAGTATATTTCACACAAAAAAAAGAAGCTTGACTACTGACTAGTCTATATGATTACCAAATTCATGTTCGTTAATCCTATTGTTGAATAATAATATTTATGATTTTGATTTAGCATGTAATTAATTAATTTAAAATACACTGGAAACAAGAATTTAACAAATTACTTTAATTTTCCATGCAACGATTGAACAATTATTTTACCTTAATTAGCAATAAGTAATAACCATTTATAAATATAGATAACATTAATAAAAAAAATTATTCACAAATTATATTGACTAAATGCATGTGTATAATCCCAATCCAAAGACCTACAATTCCTTTTTTTTATTTATTTATCAAATGACATACAATTCATATCTATACATAATTATGTGTGTGTAGCAAAGTGGGTCTGTGGGTGAAAAAGAAACAAATATGTGAGACAAATAGGTAGGGAAAATATTTATGAAAATAAGAAGAAAAATTCAAAGCTTGTAGGAACACAACTATATAAATTTGTGAAAAAATAATAGATTCAAATGTGCAGGAAAAGAAACCATATCATTGAATGGAAAAATCGATGGAAAAGCCATGTATATAAGAGGGGAAATGATGAAAATATGCGAAAGAAATAGTGGGAAAATTCTTTATATAAGAGAGGAAAAAATCATGGAAATGTTTCGAAAAAAATAGGAGGAAAAATAATATTTAAATGAATAAGAAAAAACTATGACCGTCAAAAAAACGAGAAAACTATGAAAATGAAAAGTAAAGGAACTGAAAAAAATATGAATATATCGAAAAATGGACAAACAAAATAAGTAAAATGACAGGGGGAAACCAAGCAAATAGACAAAAAAAAGAGTTTAAGAAATCAATGAGAATAGATGGGGAAATGGCAAGAAAAATAAGTTTCGTAATGAAACTTTAATTATAAGAAATATAGAATATAAACAATAATAAAATAACTACAATAAATCATTTTATACAAATAATAACAAAATAATTATTTTTTTTCTTTTTAATTATTTTATTTCATAAATTTTAAAATAATATAACATGTTATTTTCTTATAATTGATATGTATTATTTTATTATTATAATAAATTACTTATAAATAATATATGCTGTATTTTTTTAAAAGAAAAAGTTATCTTCTATAAAAATATTTAATTGTAATAGATATAGATAATTATTCATTAATATACGTTGAAATTAATAGTACACGGTAAAGTTTTTTAATGATATTAATAGAAAATAAATTACCAGTGAGTAATTACTAAAGTACATTACAACGTTAGTACGTTATAGTTCGAAACGGAATGGGGTTTCTGGAAGCAAATCCATTCCATTGTCGCTTGTTGGTATTTTGGACCAGGTTGGATAATATGGATAATTTGGGCTAACCCAATCCAATTCTGAGTGTACCAAACATCTTAACTTTTGAGCCTGGGCTGCATTGTTCGTAGGGTTTCTTTCTTCAGATAAATCCTTAGTAGGGTAATTTATTTTAAATGACTCATAAAATTAATTAAAAACCATATCAAATAATTATCATCCATCTGGAGAGAGCTACTTTGATAGTATAGTTAATTTGTTCCAAATAGGTCTGTTTGTACTTAAATAAAATATATACTCAAATATTTGTCACAAATTGATTATAAATTAAAACTTATTAGATAGCGAATCAAAATAACTATTTACATTAACATTCATACTATCGTCTACTTGTGGAGAAACATTTACTTTGAACTTTGTATCATCTTCTTAAACATTGTTGGATTACTAAGGCTCAAACTCTCGATATAGTTTTTTAAGCTGAAATAACTCTTTATCAATTTTTAAGTTGATATAAAATCAGTTTGGTGGTAAAGAAAAAAGGTGAGAGATATCATAGATTTGAATTTTTCTAGCAAAAAAACCAATTAACCACTAAAAAACTCCACGCTCTCCTAAAACTTTATTAACACATTTAAATTAAATATTTTTTATGTATCTTTATCGCATCTTCTATTTATCTTATTTTTTAAACCCTTTATGTTTATCATTCTCTTTATTATTATTATTATTATAATAGTAAAAGTTATCATAAGAACCGAGTGAAAATGTGTCATAAGAATGACATTATTAAATTCAAAAAGCTGGGTGACGTTAATAATTCCTTTACGAGTACATGTCTGCATGTGCATGATGTTTCTCCAAAGTCTAGTTCCATCCACGAAGGCAAATTGGCGCGTAGCAATAATGTTGTCATAGACTCATAGCAGTCGAATTTTACAGAATGTTCGTCTTAAATAGGCTTAGCAAAAAAAAATATATATATATTGGCGCGGTATTGTACTAATACTAATACTTTGTAGTTAAGTGTTAAGTTGAATTAGAAGCAGATCCTGTGTTTTTCCATGTCTCTGTCAGGTCCTAAGTGAACACCACCAAAGCTATCATATTCATCAAGAAATAAGGATAATGACTCTAATTAGTACCACATATGTTGAAATGATTCTTGCATGTGTACTAAAACTTGTAGCTTTCACCACCAACCAAATTCATGAATCCACTAGCCTGAGATTGTTCCAGCTTAATTAGATTAAGAGTTATGGATATGTAGTTGCGTTAAATATTTGGAGAAAGAGTTTTGTCATTCATAATATTTTTATCCGACTCAAATAGGATTGTCTCCGGTAGATGATACATTTGATTTAGATAAAAAAAACTTATAGCTTTCAAAGTGTTGATCGAGTTGAATTTGAAGCAGATCCTGTGTTTTTCCATGTCTCTGTCAGGTCCTATGTAAACACCACCAAAGCTATTATTCAACAAGAAATAAATAAGGATAATGACTCTAATTAGTACCAAATATGTTGAAATGATTCATGCATGTGTTACTAGGCTGTGTACGGTATAAACTTTTGTACCAAAAAAAAAATTACTTATCCAATTATGTTTAGAGATTTTTTGTTATGCGAAGATAAGGGATAAAAATATTGTACGTAACCTTACCTTTGTATATGCAAAGAAGTTATTTTCTGAATTCGAACTCACGATCAACAAGTCATCAAGAGACAACTTTTGTACGGAAAGACTATTTTTTTTTCTTTCTTGTGTTATAATTGTAACATTGCAAGCAGTTTTTTTGCAAATGACAGTTGCGGGGTCCCTATCCTGAACCACTTTTGTTTGCTTACTCCAGTGTCGTCTTTTGTTATTCTGATACTTTCTCTCTTGCTTCTCTCAGTTAGCTCCACCTTCCTCTTTCTTTATCCTATTGTTATATTTTACCAATTTTAGTTTTACTGTTGTTGTTGGCAATGAAAAAATCATCATCAGCTTCAAAAGGTGCAGCAGCCAATGATGGAGTTATTAAGGGAGGAAGCATAGATTGGGAGCTAAGACCTGGTGGCATGCTTGTTCAGAAGAGACAACCCCTTGAGTCCTCTTCTAGTCCCATGATCAAAATCAAGGTCTCTCATGGTTCTTACCACCATGAGGTCACTGTTCCTGCACAATCCACTTTTGGTAAGCTTATAATTATATATTATATAGGAACATTTGAATTTTTGGGGGAGTCATTTGTTTCCTCACTTACCTTCTTGGGTTTTTTATATGAAAAGGGTAACTTTTATTACAATTTATATAGCCTCTTTTGAATTCATCAAAAGTTTACTTTTATAGAGGTTTTATTTTTATCTTGTGTGAAGTATCAAGTGGGAAATTTCTTTTATTAGGTGATGTTGGAATTAGTGCTTCAAGTGTAATAATTCTTGTGGAGAAATTCACACTCACAATTGCTACTAGTCTTGAATCTTGAGGATATTTCATCAATTCCCTTCTTCCCTTTTATGTTTGATCTTTATTTGACACTGACCTTGCTGAAAGCATACGTTTTGGCCAGCAAAATTCATCATTCCCTTTTTGTACTATTATTATTATTAGTGCACCTTTAACGTTAGGTTGATAAAAGTTGTTACAATTTAGCTTTCATTAATTGGGGTATTTTAGAATAGGCATGTTGTTCAAATAAAAGCACTTTGCTAGATTCTTAAATTGAAGCCCAAGTTCTCTGTTTTGGCTCAATGGAAGGGCATCTAAAAAGGGTGCTTACATCCGAGACTGGTCTTGAGCCTAAAGAGCAAAGGTTACTATTTAGAGGGAAAGAGAAAGAGGATGAGGAATGCTTGCATATGGTGGGAGTGAAAGACATGTCTAAGGTTATATTGCTAGAGGATCCAGCAAGCAAAGAGAGAAAGCTTGAGGAGATGCATAAGAGTGAAGATATCTCAAAGGCATGTGAAGCCATCTCCAAAGTCAGAACAGAAGTTGACAAGCTATATCAAAAGGTGCTTTTACTTGTCATGGAAATTGAAACATTTGCATTGAAATTTTGAAAATAAGACTAGCAATATTTGATGATGCTTGTTAGGTGGTTGCTTTGGAGACAACTGTTTGTGGTGGTGCTAAGGTTGAAGACAAAGAATTTGCTATCTTGACAGAATTGCTAATGGTTCAATTGCTTAAACTGGATTCCATTGCTGCTGAGGGAGAAGCCAAAGTGCAGAGAAGAGTTGAGGTTAGTGATAACTAAGCTACTTTGTTTCGAGCAATTCTTGTATCAAGCACAATGTGTATACAAAAATAATAATAATCAGAAGCTCAGCATGTATTTCAATAATAATAAAAGAGGAAATAGTATATGTAATGTAAAAATAATTACAAATTATCTGATAAATTTATTTAATTTTTTTTAATAATTTTCTTAAAGATCATATCAAATTACCAATCCTAATTTCTAATTGATGAATTGACTGTGTAAAAGTTTTTTTTACTTCGATTGTTATTATTTTAATATTATCTTGAGTTTTCAATTAGTTGTGTCTACAGACAACATTTTAATACAAGAATAACTCTTTTGTTAGTTAGTAGGTGATCCAAAAATAGTTCCCACCACTTTCTTATTCAATGCAGATTCCAAATTGATAGTGAAAGGTGCTCACATTTAAGTCCTTGTACACATAACACAGGTTCGTCGTGTACAGAGTTATGTGGACACAATTGACAACCTGAAGGCAAGAAATTTTGCTGCATTTAGCAATTCTGCTAACAATGCAGTCCCTGTGATTTGGGAGGCTTTTGAATCAGGAGTTGGAAGCTTGACGTCACCAACTTCATTTCCAACATCTACAGTGATTACTCAAAACTGGGAGCACTTTGTATAAATACAAGTTAATCCTTCCACTTTATTTACAGAAGAGGCTTCTATGATGACACTTGGTTTTTTGTAATTACAAGTTGTTTTTGGTAGGGAAGGGTTATGCTTGTACAAATTAATACATGTACATGTTACTTCTCTGTGTCCAAATAAACACTGATTTTGCCTTGTGTGTTCAATCAATCAATCAATCAATAATAATAATAATAACTTAAGCTGTACGTCAATTGGATTTGATCAATTTAAAAAAAAAAAAACTATTTGATCCAATAACTTAGGTTTTCTTAATTCATCATCCAATCAATTTTATTCAACACCTTAATATGATTAATATGATGTTATTCTATCTAATTTAAAGCAGTTTAAATTTAAAAATATTAAATAAATTATATCATATATAATAAAAATTAAAATATCAAATATTTCATTTATATGTCATTATATAACTAATAATAATATAATTTTCTTCAAATATATATTATATCAAAAATAAATTTTTACACAACACAACTTAATAATTTTATTAATGTATCTTAACTCAAATAGTTAGTAAAAGAGTATCCTTAATTCAATATATTTTTTATATATAGGTACAAATTATGTGATAATTTCACAAATATATAAGAAATAAACATATAAACATAGGTGATAATGTGACATTATAAAATTATGGATAAATATATGTACATATGTCAAAGTTTAGTTTGAATTAAAATTATGGATAAATATATGTACATATGTCCAAGTTTAGTTTGAATTGGTTGGATCAATTTTGAAAATCAAATCTAAAAAAAATTGATTTTTCAAATTTTTAATCCATTCAATTTTTTTCTGTTTTTGATTTTTTGAATATTTTTTTATTAAATTGGATGGGTTTATGAAGAACATGATAACATCTTGATATTAATAAAAATAGTATTTTTTAGAGGGGAAAAATTAGTATTTTAACTTCTACAATCCACATGATAAATATTTAATGATATAACTAAAATTTATAATAAATAAATATTTCTAAATGTATGAATTATATTATGATTAAAATTTATAATAAAAAATATTTTTTAATATATAAATTATATTTTAAATTTATAATAAAATATTTATATTGTAATATAAGATTATTTTTAATTGTTGATAATTTCTTTAAAAAATATTAAAATTTAATTTAGAAATAAATATAAAAGGGATAAATTATGAGACAAGAGGTTAAAAAAATTCCTAAAAACACTCTTGTTAAAAAAGTTTATAAAAACACTCACTAAAAAGAATTCCACAAGTATTTTTCTTATTAAAAATAATTATTTTAATTATACACAGAGAAAAGATGATATGGCACTTTCTCTTTGAGATTACAGAAGCATACAAATTTAAAACATAAAATTGATGCCGGATTTCAGAAGAGTAGTAATTTAGAAAGAACTAGAAATCCAAACCTCTTGCTGAAGTCTAATTCAATCTTTCGCTTGGGATGTATGCCACTTTTTATGGATAAAAAATTTAGATATAAAAAATAATAATTGTTTCATTTTTGTTAATGGATACCAGATTTAGTCCCGGATTCAAACTAATTCGTGAAACGAAACTCCACTGTGAATTCACGTGAGTACTATTATGGTATGCAGAGAGCACTATGATGACTTTTTTACCCCATAAATAAAATTAAAAATTAAAAATTACATAAATAATACTAAGTTAAAGATTATTTACATAGCTTATACAAATCAATATTCATGGTGAAAAAGTGGTTTTTTCAAACCGATTTTTCACCTTTTTTAAAATTAAATGAGAAATCCCTTTTTGGAGATTTTTTTTTCAATTGAAAGATTATTAACAGTAAAATAACTTTAATTTTTTTCAGAAATATTATTTTTTATTTAAAATGGAAATCCAGTCTAGATACAATAGTTTTATTTTCATTTAAATAACAATAGTGGATGTAGTGCTATTTTATATGATTGGAGAAGAAGAAAAAACTTTGATAAATATCATAATCCGCATGGATTAATATGATTAAAGTAAAAAAACTTAAAAAGATAATAACAAAATTTCAATGATAAATTACAAGTTTAAAGAAAACATAAATACATATGATTAATAAAATAAAAATACAAAAGAATTTTCACTTTTGAAAAATGAATAAACAAAAAAATACAAAACAACAACAAAATATGTCAAATAATTTTTTTAAAAAATGGTAAATATATACAATTTAAAAAACACAAAAATATAAAAATAAAAACAAAATAATATAAAATGTACAAAAAAAACACAATTAAGAAATAGTTTCTAGGAAACCGATCTCTTAAATTATGCAGAAAAAATAGAAAAATAACACATACTGATATCAATTCACTAGGAACCGATTTCAAAACACACAAAAAAGTGTTAAGAAGTTTATTCATGCGAGAGAAAAACTAGCAACTGAGAAAATGATTATTGGAGAATCAATTTCTCCCTTAACATAGTAAAATGTATCATTTGAATAAATAAAAATGGAAATGTATTATTTGGGTAATTTTTTTTTAACTTTTTTGTATTTTAGGAGTAAAAAATTTGAACTATGATATTTTCAATAGTTAAAAAATAAAATCCATAAACATTTATCTTACGAGTGAACAAAAATAAAAGGAGATAAAATCTTAAAATTTGAATGAAAGGAGGGGGAGAGAAAAAAACAATTTTATTTTTAAAAAAATACTCTTTCCTTTTTTATTTTCTTAATAAACAAATAAAATATATTATGTTCCATATTTTTTTCTTCTCACTATTTTCTTTTAGGTTGATTTGAAAAAACTTTGTCATGGGAAAACTTTGTAATGAAATGAAACTATGAAAGGGAACATTCAGGAAAAAAAAACGATGAAAGGGGAAATGGACTTTACACGCGAAAAAAATATACTATTTTGAACAAACAGTGGGCCGTGTTTTTCTTCCACTTTTTCTATTTTGTTTTGTTTTCTACGACTTGTGTTCTTTGGAACTTTGTAATTACTGATCAGTTTATGTACGGATGATTTTAAGATTGGGTTTCTTTCAGGGTTTGTATAATTTTTTTGGATATGGGTATGTATAAATTTATTAATGACCTTGTTGTGTATTGTTAGATTTTTTAAATAATTTTCTTAAAAAAATAAATTAAAAAGCAAAAGATATATTTTATGAGAAAAAAGAATATATACTAACAATTACATATTCATTGAATGACGATATAAAATAATTGTATATTATTATTATATAGACATTAAATTCGTATTCTATTATTATTAAGTAACTAATAAATAATAAATAATATTATATGTTATTAATCAAGAACAAATTAAAGGAATAGAACTCTTAAAAGATATAATAAAATAAATCATTCTAACTTAAGACACGTAATTTATTTATTTTTTTGCATTCAAGGGGCTAAAGGCCCAAAAAGAAGAGAAGCTACATTAAATTAAGTATGGGAGGTGGTTCTTAAATCACAAAGCCACCCTACCTCATAAGCTGAAGATGCAAGAGTATCCTCACGAAAAAATTGAACAAATTTAATACGACAGAAGAATTGTATGAGTCTTATAATTTCTTGGATCATACTCCATCCATTTGAGCAACAGCTAAGGAATGTATTTGCACAATTGCACTTCAACCTAATGAACATTAATTAATAACCTTTCAAAAGAGCAAATATTTACTCCCTCCAAAACTCCCCCACAACTCAGCTATATAAGAAGTAGTTCTACCAATTTTCTTAGCAAAATCACAAATCCAATCACCTCTTAGAGGTTCACCACAACTAGCCTCTCCTCCTTGTCCTCTCGCCGAACCATCAGTATTAACAGCCATGCTTTGGAGGCCAAGACACATAATTTCAATTTTCAATAATATTAAAATTTAAATTATTAAAAAATAATATAGTATATTAAATCAAATAAAAAAAATAAAATTAATTAAATTAAAATAATAGTGTCTGTATGTTTAAAAAATATAAATAAAAATATGGATTTGAAGGATGAAGTAAGTCGTAACCATTTAAATGACGTTCTCTTCTCCAAAGCAGCAAATCAAGGAAGAACGGGAATTAGAATTGAATAACGGCAGGTACGGTGAAATAAAATAAAATTCAGAGAGTTCTTTTAATGCACCACCGAGATTATTCTTAATCTAGGAAGTAGGAAGTGGTTCACGTGCATTGCACGCTCAGTCACTCACGTTTCTTTTAGTTAAAGAGGCTAGAGTAACTTTAATGTAAGATTTTGAGTAAGAATCTTGAGTTCAGGATCTGATCTTTACTAGATCTCTCACTAAAGGAGGTAGAGAGATCTCCTCCAACATGGAGAATGAGTTCTTGTAGAAGAATATTTAAGATCTGCATATTGTTCAAGAAAGAATAAATTTTTCTATTTTTCTCTTTCCTTAAGATCTCAAAATGAGATCTATTACTAAAGAACAAAATGAAAGAGATCTTAAATCCTACTTGACACTATAAAATCTACTAAAAAATAATCTAAAATCTTAATTTAAGATCTATCACTGTATAACTATTGATTATTTTTAAACTAGGAAGTGATTGTGTGCATGGCACACTCAGTCAATCACGTTTGACATAGTAGCTAGACAGGTTTAATATAATTATTGATGAATCATGAATGAAAGCAAGAGAGAGAAATGGGGGAGGAGAAAGTGAAGAGGAAAAGTGGGTATTTTAGTCTTTTGAGTATTCTGTACCAACAACAAAAAGTTAAGATAATTTTGTGTCGTCCATTTCACTTGTATCGTCTCATTATTTTTTTTTTGTAAATCAAACGAAATAATTGCATTTGTCCTATTCATTACCACGAAATAGCAAATCAAATAGACCCTAAATTATAGAAATAGAACACACACAAAATAAGTTAAATTGTGTTTTATAACTTTTTAATATATTTTCTAGCAAATCAAAACTTTTGTAGAAAACCTTCTATATTAAAGATGAAAGTTTAAAAAAGTTTTCACTTTATTATCTTATGGAGTAAGATGGTGCAAAAACAATTTTGTTAAAAAAAATATTTTCTTTTTTTTAAAAAAAAACTTTTTTACCACCGTAGTATAAGAATTCCAAGGTTTGAAGGATGCACAAATAGATTAAAACCGATATTGGAGGTTTAAATCAAACTAAAAAGATAATTCCAAACACACACTCAAATACTAAGGGGTTAACTTGTTCAGATAAACAATGTGGATAAGTAATTATAAATACTTTAATTAATATTTAAGTTCAATTCTCACAAATAAAAAAATATCTAAATGCTTAATCAAGTGATGGTATGATTATAGTTAATTTTGATCATACTTTAACTTCATATTTAAGTCTCATATTTAATTTTTTTATTTTAATTTATTTTTCCTTTTTTTTCTTTTTTTCTTTTTTGATCTCTTCTTCCTTTCTCTTCATTCATCTTATTTTTTATTTATCATTGGATTCATCTACCACCAACTTCAATTAATTTAGATTAAAAATGCTTTTGATATTAATGTTGTTGAATAAAATAAATACTAATAAATTATTAATTTGAATGATAGTAAATTTAATTTTATTAAACAATGTCTCGATAACATGGGGTGTGAACCCGAAGTCAATTCATTCTCTTTAGCTGAACTATATCCCGCAGGTCTTTCCAGTCTTTATAGAATGTGTTCTACGGCTAGCCAGAAAATACACTTTATTAGTTAAAAATTAGGTAAATTTTGATTATATTTATTTTAATTACGCTAAACTTTCATTTTGTTTAAAAAATTAAATATTCTCTTCAATTTTTTAATTGTCGGTAAGTTTGTCATAATTGGATAACTATTAATAATCAATTCTTCAAGATTAGCACCAAATGTCAACTTAGTTGCCAGTACTAATCAAATTTGGTATATATATGTATTTTGATAATTACCATACACATATGTAAATTCTTCTAAAAATTAATTTAGAAAAAGTTAATTTCTGATTATCGGAAAACCAAAGGGATTCAAGTCACGTGGACTATTTTAAATAGTTCACATTTGAAGAAGTAGCAACACTAATTAAGAGAACTACATAAAATACCTGTATTATCGTCTATTCATCTTAATTAATTGTTTCAACTTCCAGATCTGGTATAAAAATGAATATTAGATTTTCTACAGTCTTGAAATATATCTAGCCAACCTCATCAGTCATCATTGCATAATTCATCAATGAATTAGGAAATATTAACTTATCATAAAATTGCTTAATAAACTGTGTACTGTGCTGGTCAATAGTCATCTGTGGTAATGTATATATTCGTATCTAAATAAAAGATCCTTCGTGATTTTTTTTCCTAACATGTATTGGTGTCTTGATTATTTTTTGACATAAGCACCAAATCATCAAGTTACCTGGTTCATGCAACTACAACCAAACATTCTCAATGAGGTGGCATAATTGACCAAACTACCCCGATCCAATCATGAAACATTCCATATGTTTCCCACACAATTCAAGGAAGGAATATCCTTTCAAAAGGTATATTTGGTAAATACATGTATATCTTTTGTATTGACAAAGTGATAAAATATATTCATCTCACCAATTTAATTAAATCCTCTATACACAAGTTTGATTTTTTATCAATAATTTTGTTACACTTTCTTTTACGTCCATTTAGTTTTTTTCTTCTCCCCCTCTCTCAATTTGACACATTATAAAGGGTGTAAAGCAAATATGAAACAATATTTTTTGTAAATATATATAATAAAAAAACTATTAAATGTGTGTTCATAGTGCGTCTGTTACACACACATCTCTTCCTAAATTCACGTCAAATTAGCTCATTACGTGGAAATTAGAATTTGTCAATTCTGTAGAACATGATAAAAAAGTATATATATACGTTGAGTGATCGTAACCAAACACGCATTAAGAGTCAAAGTAAGTTATCTTTCTCTAACATATAAGTCTATTTTTTAGCAAAGATTTTGTGTTTTATGCAAATCTAAGTTTATATTTCATACAAACAACTCAAAGTAAAATGGGAGACCTAAAGATTAGAGGTGACATAGTAGAAGAGCAATTGTGGCCAAAGAAGCCCACTCTAATCAAGCCTATTCCCAGAAGAGCTCAAGCTAATGTACCTATAGGCGTTGGTTCATCCTTTCAACAAAGGCAAAAACCCTCTAAGCGACTTCCTAAGCTTGTCACCATTCCAGAAAATGACAATCATCTTACAGAGGAAAACACTGGTAATGGAGGTGGCACAACTTTTGCTGATGCTAATGATCGAAACATTTCCAATGAAGCCCACGCAAACATTGAGCAAGAAATGGAGAGGAAGTATAAGCGGTATGTATATGTTATTTTTACATGCAGGCATAATTAATATACACATCACAAGAAAAATTGAAATTAGTGGCGAAATCATTTATATATAATTTTTTTTAAAAAAAAAAACTGTCTTTAAATATTTTGTGATTTCAGTATTAACAATGAAAATTAATTTTCGTCATTACATTTAGTCTCTAATCGTTTGTTTTTCTGTAGTTACAACTATGAAAATTATTGCATGTGTGTGTCTCATATAAATGTTTGTGGTTTGTATACCAATTCTTTTGGTGGCCACAGAACCATCTCAAACCGATTTTCTGCTCGGAGATCAAGATTGAAGAAACTTGCTTACATGGCAGAATTAGAAAACAACGCGAAATCTTACGAGGTGATTAGGACCAATCGAAACAATCATTTTTTTTTATCCATGAATTCCCTTAAAAATAATTCACAAAGAAAAAAAATATATCGTTAATGAAAACTTAAGGAAATTAATTTTTCATAATATGTAACATTATTATGTTTTACTATATCTGTGAGACTATTTCCAAAATGAAAGACGAGAATCTCACATTTTAAAGAAAATATCAAAAGTTTTTTATTAATTCATTTAATTTTAATTTTTTTGTTTTCAACCTCACTTTTTCATGAGAAAATAGTGTATATCAATTATAATATAAAATAAGAAAATTTTGACGCATTTTTTTCTCCCAAAATAAGGACACTTCAGACAATTTCTTTTTACTTATCTTTTTATTTATTTATTTAATGAATTGTATTAATTTGTGCATTTAATAAAAAGTAAGTATTAAATACTTTAACTAGTTCATTCAAAAAAGTATTAAATGCACATTTATTATTAAATATTTAAGAAAGAATAAAAATGAGATTTAATAGTATTATTAATGAGCATTTGACTTCATGCATTTATTAATCGGTTACTATGCATTTATTTATTATATTTATGAATTTTAATTTTTAAATATAAAAATATCATACAAAATTTAAAAAACAAAACAAAAAGAACTAGAGGTATTAATATGTAATTATTGTTTAATTTATCAGTAGTTATATGTTATTTGCAAGTTTAATAGAGATTAAAAAAATATTAATATATAATTATCACTAATATCAAATATATGAAAATTATATGTGTCTTGCATGATAAAATAGTCAGTAAATTAAATAAAAACAATAGATAGAGATTTTTTTCTCAACAATTAATTAATAGTACATGGCAAAAAGTGATTATAATATGAGATATACTTTTCTAAAATCACCATCATTATGTGAGGTATACATGTTTCATATTTAAATTATTATTGTCGTTATGCTCCAACTTTAATAATGTAATATACATGAGTGAAAATAAATATTTATTATAAATTAACAAAAATTAGTATGATACATTATTATTTATTGTTTTAAGAATAATAAATTATTCCTTATTTTTTATATATGCCTTATATATATATATATATATATATATATATATATATATAATCAACCTTTTTTATGAAGGTATATCAATACAATTTATGTTATTATCATATATCATTAATTTCTATGTGTTGCACAATAATAATAATAATAACTTCTACTTTCTCTGTGATTAAAGATTATTTCTATACTAAATAAGTTGATTACTTTTTTAATTACCCTATAATAGAAATTTTTATATGAATTAATTTAATATTTTCATTTAAATAACTAATCATTTTATTTTTATTTTTATAAAAGTTGCTATTACATGTAAATAATGATACCTCAAATGTTTTGTTCCATCTTACATCTTATTAAACACAAGGCATGTATATGATTGCATGTCAATGTGACAGAACTAAAGGAAGAACGTAAAAATTTCACAATTACAATATATATCTTTAAACTTTTGAGTTTTTGCATTCAGACATGTTGTTCTTGTATCATTCTTATATTTGTAGAAGATAATAACTTTAGTGAAAATATTGAACTTGTTGTTGTGTTGCAATTTTTCCTTGGAGGAGATCTATGTATCTATGATTTGTTATAATGTTATGAGTTTCTGGTGTGCAGAAAAACATAGACCTCCTTCAGGAAAAAATCGTAGCCCAACAAAACGAGCAAAGGTTGTTGCAAATTGAGCATCATACATTGAAGTTCCAAATGGCTGTTCGTGAAAAGCAGAGAATAGTTCAAGAAGGTAAATTATCTCATCCTTTTTTTTTTTCTCTCTCTCACGTTAATTTTTTATAGTATCGTTTGTAAAAGTGCAATTCTGTTTTTATAGTTGAGATTGAGAAGAACAAAGCAGAAGCAGAGAGGTCGAGTGATGTTCAAAGGAAAAAGCATAATAACTTCACCTAGTTGGATCGAAGAAACTGAGGTTATTTAATGTTTTTTGTTAATTTGTTTAAGAAATTTTAGAACCTAAAAGTTAAAACAGTTAAGGTCTTAGAAATTGATCTTATAGAGTAATGAGGATGGATTGTTGACATCTTTTGTTGTTGTTATACTAATAATTATTATTATTATTATTTGGGAGACATGATGGTAATGCAATGTCTTTCTCTTTGGTTGAGATCGAAATGCTAAAACTCAAATTGAAACCAAGTTCATCAAAAGTTAGCCCATCTTAGTTTCTTTGATCGATTTTGAAACGCTTAAATTAGGCCCCCACCCAACGTTCTTGCTTTTCTATCTCAAATTTTGCTTGTAATTTTTTTCCTGCAAATACTCCTGACACTAATGTGTTTCTATTATTGTAAAAACATGTTTTCTTTGTCTTCGGGATAATGAAAACGAAAAAATGCGCAGTACCTTTTCTAATATTTCATTTTTAGTATTTTATGTGATTTATTGGAATTTATTAAAAATTATTAATTTTAGAGATTTACTTTTTATTTAATATGTCTCTCTCCCTATTTAAACTTGGAAGTTGGAACTCACAAAAATTGGTGATTTTCACTCAATCACAAAGATAATACTAAAAGAAGAGTATTAAAGAAAATGACATTAACATTCATGAAAATGTATTTTTGTTGTACAAAATACATGAAAAAATATGTTTTTGTTGTGTATGGAGATGCTCCCCTGACATAGCAGAAATGTAATTATGCAGAATTTACAAGTAAAAAGAAAAGTTTACAGGCGATAATGACAACAGTGAAGTGAAGAGTGATGCGACTGTGACGACAAGATTGTGACAGCGAGCGACAATGTGGCAGAAGGGGGAGTCACTCAAATTAAAACCAAATTCATCTAAAAGATAGCCCATCTTAATTTTTGTTTTGGCCCATCATGGTTTATATTGTAAGGCTGATTCGCTTCTTTTTTTCAAAGAAAAACACACATAATTATGGCTTCCCCGCTTGACCATTGATCAGGTGTATGAATTTTCCAAATAAATGTCATTATGTTTACACAACTTTTAATAGTAAAAAGTCACCTCAAATCAATTTCTGCATTAATAAATCTTGCACGTTACTCTTACAATTAGGCATATGGAAATCCTTATTATAAGATAATTATCTATAGTAATACAGGGTATTTCTCTTAAATAATTTTCTTCTTCTAGATATTGTATCATCAATGTTGCAGCACATAGACTACCGGATCAACCGTCTCAATTCACGCAAACACATAAATTTTATTGTTTTGTATTTCTTGATTTTGGGAGAACCTTAATTTATTCTGTTTCTTAGTGCCAGTGGTTAAGGACTAAGTAGTTACCATTTTCGGTGATTGATTAAGTCCTTTTCATAACGGATGAATTCCAAATATTTTATTTATTATAAATAAATAAAAAAAACATTTTTATTAATGGATTGAATTAATTGCTATTATAATTTCAATGTATAAATAAAATATCCAAATTCAACGATCAAAACTATATTTTCATTTCGTTGCATAATTCATTTTCTCTCTGCACTTCTTTTTCTTAATATTATTTTTTTAGTTACAAAGTTTGATGTCTCTTCGTATTTAACTTTGATCATATCATTCATCTTTTCCTATATTATAAAGTAAATCTTTTATTTTCTTTCACTTTTCTCTCTCAACCACAATTTATCTTAAGAAAATATTTTTAAAAGTTATTTTTGCTCTTTCTTTTCCCGGCCCTCTTATTATTATTTTTTAATTACAAAGACTAAAGTTTTTCCTTATTCAATTTCAATTGGATCGTTCATCTTTTCTTGATTTATAAAAGCAAATTCTTTATTTTTTTTCACTTTATTCTCTCAATCACAAGTTATCTTAAGAAAACTTTTCCAAAAATTACTTTCACTCTTTTTTTTCTCTTTGCTCTTCTTTCTCTTATTACTGTTTTCTTTACTTGCAAAATTTGTAAGTCTCCCCATATTCATATATTATTAGCAACATTTCAAAAAATGTTACCAAAAGATATCATGCTATGCTATGGTATAAGTCCAACAATTTTTCATGAAAGATTTTTAAAATCAAATGATGCCAACATAATTATGAAAATTATGATAAATGCTATGTTAAACAAAAATAGTTGAAAACCGGACAACTAGTTGGTCGTTGAAAGTTGAAAAACTAACTTATTAAATTATAAATATTCAATAAAACTAATTGTTGAAACAACTAAAAGTGTAAAATAATAGAAAAATAATAGAAACACAATTTATTTTAAAAATGTAACAAGAAAAATGAATAAATATATTGAGGATAAAAATATAAAAAATTAAAAGTTAATGTTATAAAAAATACTATTTCAAGTCATATTTTGAAAATTGTTAAAAATTATTAAAAAACTTGTCTATCAAATAGGTAAACAAACTTTTTAACTAGTAAAAAATAGTAAAAATTAATTGAAATGTGTTGAAAAACATAATAAAAGAATTTTTTCTCCTTTTATTTTTAATTTTTTTTATTCGCTGCATTTATACACTATTAGTTACTTTACATTCAATACCTTCTATAGATAATACTAATGGAAAATAGTTTCAATAGAGATTTAAAGATTTTTTTATTAAATATCACCGACAATTATGTACACCATACCACTGGGAATAATACGTTTTTATATTATGTTATACTAATTAAGTGGCTTACACACTATTAATTTTTTTAATAAAAAAAACATGAATTCTTGACGGCTCAAATTTAATAAATATATTATAAACATAGAACCCTTCACTGTTTGAAGTGTTACCATTGACCAAGTAAGCAACATCAAGTTTCCAAGTGCGGTTGTGTTAGATTTTACACGGCCATGATCTGGTCTAAAAAAGTTTGAAATTTTCCCGGATTCAACTTCGCTTGGATTGTTCATCTTTCCCAGGGTTATAAAAATAAACATTTTATTTTCTTTTTCTTTCATCTCTCAACCACAATTTTTCTTGAAGAAACTTTTCAATAAATTCTTTTCGCTCTCTTTTCTTTCACTTTCCTCAAGGTCTCATCTCTCGTCTTAAATAAACTTTTCAAAATATTTAATTCGATCGTTTCATTATCTATCAAACCCTTTATTGTAAACCACTATTTTAGTCTACAAAACTATATAATTTTTTAATTCGATCAGTTTCTCAAACTAAGAAAATTTTAATTAAGTTCTTGAATTCATAATTCGTCAATCATTTTAACATTGAAATTGTTGAGTTTGGGATCACAGTCCTTTGGATTTAGCTCTTCTAGTAAGACATCTTTTATTATATAAAATTCAAGACTTAAAAGAGAAATTAAACATATTTTACTTTTTAATATTTATATAGGATTTAATAATACTTTTTTCCTCCAAAAATTTGTTATAAATTGCTTTGTTTAGCCTTCTGATGGTTTGCGGTAGGATCAAATTGGCAAGGCATTATACACACAAAAGTTTCTCGTATATATGTGTTATTATTTCATATCATTTTTAAGCCTAAACTCTTTGAATTCCTTTTTCGAAATGTATTAATATATATATATATATATATATTTTTTTTTTTTTGTTCTGCTCCATTTACATTGTAGTCCCATGTTTCACTGTAAAATAAGATTTTGGAGAGATTTATGGTGTTATGTATTGACTTTTGAGGATCTACTTATAAAATTTTGAAATTATGAAGATTTAATTAAAAAACTTTAAACTCTAAGGACCTAATGCTAGTTAAGAATATAAAAAATTATAAGGATTTACACATTAGGTGAACAAAAAAAGAAGACTAGAAAGACCAGGCAGAAGAAAAACTAGCCTTGACAATCTTGGCAGGGTGCAACACTAATTACTTTCTTAAGTCTTTAATTCATGATCATAACTACAATAAGTAGTGAGTAAATATTATAAATGATTTTTAATCTTGATAAATTTATTGATTTTTTAAATAACTACCTAAAGAGTGATATTAATTAATAATGATCATGTAAAAATTTTAAATTGCCAGTATATAAGAATTAAATTCATATGTTTATAACTCCTTATTTTATACACTTACCCATAGCAATGCTTTAGATTAGATACATCATCATACACGTTAAAATTTCCCCTCATATCATCACATTTTGCAAATATAAATTGGGCCAAAAATTAATGTACTGTCATTTTGAGAATTTACCTGAAATATACCGCACACAAGACTTATGTTTGGTGCCGCACGTTTTTTTGTCTATTAATATCAAATCACAACCAAGTGTAATAACCAATATGAAGCATTCGCACTTGCATAGACTTGAGGAATCGTTTTCCAAAAGCCAGTTTGAGTCATTTGGCACAAGTTGGATAAGTATGCGTTCTGGGACAGCACAATAGAGTGAGAACATGCTTCAATGGTGTCACATGGTGATTGTAGGGACACGATCCTTATTCTTGTCATTTTGCTATCTCGAGATGGATATATATTCACGATGATCCTTGTTCCTTTGACATGAACTCCAATTTGTGTTGATGTGCAGAAATTATTCTTTTGTATGTACATCTAATTATTGACGCAATTATGTTTGTAGAAGTGCCACTTTACATGGTTCACGATGGTTCCAAAGCACTGTTTCGAATAGGGCGGTTTGACTGAGAACATGTTACATGTTCAATACATTTATCAGTTTCTAAAAATCAATGTATGCTTAAATCGGTTCAAAATCACCAGAATTTGATGGGTTAATCAGTTTTGTTTAAAGTTATTTTTATAAATGAAAAAACTTTTAAAATAATGTTATTTTTTTTTAAAAATATTATAATTTATAACATATTGAATGATTCATCTGATTCTAAGATTGGATGAAGTTTATTTTTTATTATTATAAAGTATAAACAGAATTATAAAAATGAATTGCTAGATCTAATTGCGTTCTGGGTCCCCAATAATTAGCTCCATGACCATTGTTCATTGGCTAGAACGTCGAGATTTTATTTGTTTTTAGCACTTTATTTAGAGATGGTCAACCATATCCAGGCAAGTTCACGTGCTGTGGAGACGCCGTGGATTCTTTTAATCGGTCTTGCACGTATTGTTATATTTTATTATTAAGCTTAAATGGATCGTTTACTTTACATGAAAATATAAAAATAATTGTTAGTGAGTTTAACTTTAAATTATTTAATAAATTTAACATGCATTTCTATTAAATAATAAAATTTATTTAAAATAATAATAATAATAAAAGTAAGTTGCTAACATCAATATTAGTATATTAGTATATTAGTATAAAGGGGTCAAATCAAATGATATTTAGTGGAAAAATTGGTGCAATGAGGCTTTTAATACTTTTCTTTTACAAATGTCAAATCTTAGCAATGTAATTTTTATATTAAAAGCTCTTACGAAACAGATCAAATTTATAAAAAAAATATGTAATGTAAAAGTCAAAAGACATATTGTTGCATAGTATTATATTTAAAATATATGTATATTTTACTATGAGAGCTCATGTTTTAGAAAATTCTAAATTATGTAAAGAGTAAATAATGTATTATTTTTACGTTATTAACCAATCATAAATCATCTTATATATATAATTAGTTTATTAATTTTTACAATAATTATTTTAAAAATTATATTAATAATAATTTCTGATTGGTTGGGAGTATAAAATACTTTACAGCAATAATAAATAGAAAGTATACTCTAATTTAAAATTATAATTTAATGGCTGCATTCATAAAATTTAATTTCCGTGGAATGCTTTTAAAATTATATTTTTGTGTGCCAAATTATTATTTATTAAATTTAATATATAAGATCATTGTATCTTCTAACTAGTATAACAATAACATATTGAATTGAATTTATCAAAGGAAATGCTGTTGCTTCATTACCAATCATACACTATTGACTATTCCCCTCTCTACCAAAAGCCAAAAATGAAAAAGGGGGCCATTTATGATAATATGATTTAGACACTCAACCAATATTCACAAATTCATTTATTACAATGGTGATAGCCAAAAAGTTGAGTTCACAATTGCTTTCTTTTATTGGAGGTTTTTTTTTTATATGTATAAATCGAAGATAAGTAATGTAAGATTTTTAATAATTCACATGTCTTATTTAATAAAGTGAGATTCTTTTATAGATAAGAAAATAATAATAAAAATAATGGTTTTAAATTAATTAATAATTTTATTAATTAAAATTATGTGTTAATAATTTATTAGGGGATTTAAATTATTAATTTATAAAATTAGAAAATCAAATATTATGATTAAGAATAAAGAGGTTAAACTTATGGATTTGAAAATATAAAGAAATAAAAGTTGCAATTTAATCTTGATAATAAAAAAAGTGGGAATTTGAAAGCCCCTTTATAATAGGGGAGTGGAGAAAAATAGTGTAGAAGATACTAAGTAAATGTAATGACCTGTTTGGTAGTGATAAGACCGCTTAACCTGATAATAATGATCGGAATGGTTACGCAACTCACACCACCTTCGCCACCTTTGCTTGCCATGCAATAAGCAATACCATCCAAACCCAAAATTTGCGGTTTATTGAATCCAAATGAATTAAAGCAAACATGGTTAGGTTACTAAGAAAAGGAAAACTTGATAATGGAACCAGTTGACCAAACTAATTTGATTGGAGTGGTTCTCTCCTTGTGTGACTGCGTGAGTGTATGGTGGCGCACCCTCCTCTATTTACTGGAGTGCATAATTGCAATCATTAGTGTTATTATTTTTTTATCAATAAATATTATTTTATTAATTTTATTAAAAATATTAGTAGTTTCTCCTTTTTTTCTCTATTATCTTTTTTTTATCATTAAATTAGTCTTATATTATTAGAATATTTTTAAAGTGAGATTTTAACTTGAAGATCTACTTTTTATTATATTTTTCAATAAAATAGATAAAAAGATTTTAATTATAGAGAATGAGTTTTTGTAGGATTTTTAATATTTGTATATTGTTAAAAAATAATAATTTATTTTCTTCTCTTTTTCAAGATCTCAAAATAGACATACTATTCAAAAAAATATTAAAAAATCATTAATCATATATAACATTATAAAATTTATCAAAAAATATTGTAAGATTTCAATTTTAAATTTATCACTAGAAATCTTAGTATTATTACTTATTGTTTATTTAGCTGCTCGGTGCAGGCGTTGTAGGACCCTGTAGCAACCGAATAAGCTAAAAAACAAACTAAACTGCTTTCCTCCATACACACAGAAACCTCTCGTTGTGCGGCCAGTCCTAATCTTCAATCCCACGATTACTATGAAAGTTAAATTACATTTTTAGTCCACATGTATTACGTTTTAATTGAGTTAATTGCTCTTCTTAAGTTTAATCTCTTTTATGAGTATTTCTTTTATATTAGACTCAGAGGATACAGTGTAGTATTGTTAACATTCTTTCTTACTAATACTTTCACATAATATAAATATGTATTTATAGAGATTAATTGGGACATAAAGGCTTAATAATATCCAATCATACCATATTTTCTCTGGTATCACCCGTGATATAAAGCCTGAATTTAACAGCTTTTTAAGATGCCAAGTTCTGTTTAGGCCACTTTCTCTTCCCATCAATGCACACAACTATGTAAAAGTAAAACACCAGTACCAAAGCGAGGAAAAAAAAGCATTCTTTTTCAGCTATAAGCTTCATTGCGTTGGGTGCTGCAAACACCCCCTTCCCCCTTCTCTTTCTCTCTCTCTCTCTCTGATGGGTTTTGGAAACATGTACGAGGAACATCTTATACTCAAAGGTTCACATTCACACCCCTAGCACCCATAGCTTATGGGCATGCCAAAGTTAAGCTCTTTCTCCCAGCAACAAGGGCTTCAACACAACAACGTGTGTGTCCACTGAAAAAAAAAAACACAAGAAAAATGCGAGACCTGAAGCTAGTTGAACGCTTCAAGAGCGCCCAAGTTCATGCCCTCAACTCAGAAGCAACTAGCAGAAGAAACAAGGCCACAGTGGGAGCCGGAGCCAGAGCTATCACAATCAGATCATTGGTGTCAAAGTCCAAATCCAACACCACAACAACAGCAACAACAACAACAACCTCAGCAGTTGCAAACCTCGTTGTTCCTCTTCCGCTCCCTTCTGCTGACACTTTCGAACCTTCCATAGAGCCTCACCTTAAACCCATCAACCTCGTGGAGGCCTTGGCTGAACTTTACCAAAGGCTAGAGTGTTGTTGCCTTCAATCTGATAAAAAAACATCACTTTGTTTGGAGCAGTTCACGCTTCTGCGCAGCCTCGGAAACCAGAAGCTTCTGAGAAGGTGTCTAAGGACAGCACGGAAAAACGCTGAGGATGTGCTTTCCAAGGTTGTGCTTTCGGCATGGTTGAGGTTTGAGAGGAGGGAGGATGAGCTTGAGGGTGTGCCTTCAATGGATTGTGGTGGTGGTAGTTGTGTTCTTGAATGTCCAAAGGTGAATTTGGTGAAAGGGTTTAGTAGTCCTTGTTCAATCAATGATAGGTGCCAGTGTCCACAGGGGACTAAAGAGGAAACAACTAGCAATGAAGAAAGTGTGTTTTTGTGTTTGCCAGATGAGGAGAAAAAAGATGTTTCTTTTTGCATTGGGATTGAGGAAATTGATTGTGTTAGGTGGAGAATTGCAGCCCTATCTGACCCTTTTAAGGCCATGCTTTATGGTGGCTTTGTTGAGTCCAAGATGAGGACGATTGATTTCAGCAAAAATGGGATATGCTCAAAGGGTATGAGAGCTGTGGAGTTTTACAGCAGGGCTAAGAGGCTGGACTTTTTCTGTGCCATGACTGTTTTGGAGCTTCTTTCCTTTGCCAATAGGTTCTGTTGTGAGGAGATGAAGGCTGCTTGTGATGCTCATTTGGCTTCAACTGTTGGAAGTGTTGATGATGCATTGACACTTATTGACTATGGATTGGAAGAGAGAGCACCACTTCTTGTGGCTTCGTGCTTACAAGTGTTGCTTAGGGAGCTACCAAATTCTTTGCATAATTCAAAGGTGATGAATGTATTTTGTAGTTCTGAAGGAAGGAAAAGGTTGGCCATGGTGGGGTATGATTCTTTCTTGCTGTACTATTTCCTGAGCCAGGTGGCTATGGAGGAAATCATGGTATCAAAAACTACAGTGATGTTGCTGGAAAGGTTGGGAGAGTGTGCTGCTGAAAGGTGGCAGAAGGCCCTTGCATTCCATCAATTGGGGTGTGTGCTGGTTGAAAGGAAAGAATATAAAGAGGCTCAGCATAGTTTTGAGGTAGCAGCTGAAGCAGGTCATGTGTATTCTGTGGCTGGTGTGGCTAGAACTAAGTACAAGCAGGGTCAGCCATATTCAGCTTATAAGTTAATTAGTTCTCTCATATTTGAGCACAAGCCTGCTGGGTGGATGTATCAGGAGCGCGCTCTTTACAACATGGGGAGGGAAAAAAGTTTTGATTTGGATGTTGCAACTGAATTGGACCCCTCCCTTTCATTTCCATATAAATATAGAGCCCTGGCAAAGGTGGAGGAGAAGCAGATAAAGGATGGAATTTTAGAGCTTGATAAGATTATTGGATTCAAGCTCTCTCCTGATTGCTTAGAATTGCGGGCTAGGATGTTTATGGCTCTTAAGGATTATGACAGTGCCATAAGAGATATCAGGGCATTGTTAACTTTGGAACCAAGTTATATAACTTCAAATGAAAAGATCTCAGGGAAATACTTGGTTCATCTCCTGAGCCATGTGGTACAGCAGAAGAGTCAGGCTGAATGCTGGATGCAATTATACGAACAATGGTCTTCTGTAGATGATGTTGGTTCTTTGGCTATTATATATCAGATGCTGGAGAATGAGCCTGGAAAGAGCCTACTAGAGTTTCGTCAGTCTCTACTCCTTTTGAGGTAAGCACATGTGTTAATCAAAACTACAGGCAGTAGCTCTCTTCTTATAGTTTGAATTGTTATGGTATTTATTGCACGTTGTTCTGGAACTGATAAGCTTATCACATTGTTTATTATACATAATGCTCTTGCTGGTATCTAGAGATTTGATTTATTTTGATTTTTGAGTGTGTCAATGCTTCCTGGTCTGTCAACCCCAGTTAATAAAATACAATATCAAGAGAATTCCTCACATTTATGAAATTCATAGGTTAAACTGTCAAAAGGCTGCAATGTGCAGTTTGAGGATGGCCAGAAACCATTCTAGCTCATTGCAAGAAAGATTAATTTATGAAGGATGGATTCTATATGATACTGACTATCGGGATGAAGCGCTGGCTAGGGCTGATATGTCAATTACAATTCAGAGATCATTTGAAGCCTATTTTCTAAAAGCATATGTGTTAGCAGATACAAGTATGGATCCCGAATCTGCTTCTTATGTTATCGAACTTCTGGAAGAAGCACTTAAATGTCCTTCAGATGGTCTTCGCAAAGGACAAGTTAGTGACCTCATCCACTATCCCTATTATTGATTAAGTCTTCTTGGTTGTCCAGTCATTTGATTGTCTTTGCAATATTTTGTAGGCGCTAAATAACTTAGGAAGTATTTATGTAGATTGTGGTAAGCTTGATCTTGCAAAAGCATGCTATGAGAATGCCCTTGCAATTAGGCACACAAGAGCTCATCAAGGTCTAGCACGGGTTTATCAGCAGAAAAATCAACGAAAAGCTGCATATGATCAGATGACCAAGCTAATTGAGAAGGCAGAGAGCAATGCCTCAGCATATGAGAAACGATCAGAATACTGTGACCGTGAGATGGCAAAGGTTGATCTTAATGTAGCAACCCAACTGGATCCTTTAAGGACATATCCATATAGATACAGGGCAGCAGGTACTTCACCTATCTTTCATTCTTTACCATCTGTCATGTGCTTTTTAATTGGAAACTGGGATTTAGTTAATAACTTAGTTTTGACATACTAATCTACAGGTACTAATCAAACTTGCTTTCATTTGTTACAGAAAACTTTACTTGTTAAACGTGATGAAGTATTTTTATTTTGAAATGATGTTCTGATTCAGTGTTTTGTAAACCTATTTCCTATGTCACTGACAACAAAAACACTTGTTGCGTATTTGATTTCTTGGCATGGCCAAGCCCTGAAGCTTAGAAATATGTAATGTGACTATGTTTCTGTCTGTAGTTTGATTTGTACTTTAATACTAGGTTAGCCATCTCTATTGATAAGTTGATTAAATCTGTATTCTGGAATGACAGTTATTTAAGCATTTGTTTGGGTGGTCCTCACTCAATCTTTGAAGTTGTCATGATCACACACTACTGCTATTGTGGTTAAATACAGATCGAGACCCTTTGCAGGTTTTTATGAGGGAGAGATTATCAGTTTCAACAGAAAAATATAAATTCCATGCATATTTTTATGATGCTTCTTGATTAAACCTTGTTTTTATTTTTGATAAGTGAATGGTGTGATTTTGTCTTAATTAAAGTATGTTTTTGTAAGATTTTACACGCGTTAATGAGTGTGTTGTGGCACCCTGTTTAAATTGTTGATCTATGCATACTATTCCTCTCTTTGATGCTTGCATCTCGATGGATCCTAGTTACTCATCATGACATATATCAATGGCTACACCTGACACTAGGCAAGTAGAAACTGAAAAACTTGCTGTTAAATTTGTTTTCAAAAGTATTGCCTTTTAATATAGCATCAAGAATTTTGGTCACTGTCTTAATGGTGAAAGGATAATTGATGTATGGCTTTAAATTTATCAACATTTGACCTACACATCAAAAGGTAAATTTAATGGCTAGATTAGTGACACACGACTTGTTAAAATGAATTTTTCTCACATAAAATGTCACATATAACCAGTGATGATGGATGAGCAAAAGGAATCTCAAGCTGTTGATGAGCTCACCAAGGCCATAAATTTCAAACCTGACTTGCAAATGCTTCATCTCCGAGCAGCATTTTATGAGGCAATAGGGGACCTATCATCAGCTCTTCAAGATTGTCAGGCAGCTCTATGCTTGGACCCTAACCATACAGACACACTTGATCTGTATCAAAGGGCACGGAAACTAAGCTTTTAATCATAAACGATATGCACATCAAATGGCTAAAATGTGGAGATCTTGGTAAGGAAATTGCTGAGGCATCCCAACTTTGTTAGGACACAAGGAGAGGACATGCATAGTCCAACTGTTGAAACAATGCCAAGACCCCCCAAGAAGCAATACTTGGATGATTAGAGGAAAAGATGGAGTCATGTGCTTCACGTGATCAGATAGGAAGATGATTCAGGTGTACATCAGAAGATGTTCAGAATGAGAATAGTAAATCCATTGATAAAATATAGATTCTTGTGAGCCTTGTGCACATAATTTATCTCACATATTCACACATTTGTACAGTGACAGGGTTATGATTTATAGAGAGTTTTGTTTCCTACAACTACAATGTATAATTTATTGTTCTTGATGAAAGGATTTATTTTTTTCTGCGTCTTGCCAAAGAAAATGACAAGTAATGTGTTTCCAACTCATCAAATAATAATAATTGATGATGATGAGCTACTAGACGTCACAAGCATTTCCTTGTCTAGCATTTCAGAAACAAGGACACACTAGTTTATGTCAACTATGTATTCACAGTACAAATGAATTCGTTTTATGCTCATAGTAGGCAAGCATATAATACCCTTTACCCTGCCCCAACAGCAGTTTCCCAAAAGAACATATTCGAAAGGGTATTATTAAGGAGATACTCTGCCCTCCAAACATTAACAAAAATCAATTCCTCTACATGCTTTTTTTTCTGTTGGCTTCAAAATAATAGTATAGAAAACATTAGTATAAACATAAATATTTCAAAAGTGCATGAATTCCAATCTTAGAGTAACTGTACAAATTACCATTCCACTCTTATTTGGGTTATAGTATTAATGTCTCAACTTGAATCAGTGGATGTAATTGCCATTTCTGCCCACCAAAGTGGTGATGCTTTTGGATTTGCTCCATCAGGCCCCATAGCTGTGATCTCCTTGAGTCTAGATGTAACTTCTTTCATAGTTGGCCTTTTCTCTGGATCTGGTTGTACACAGGTTCGTATCACTTCAGACCATTCCTCGATCTCTTCTTCCTGCAAAGACTTCAGTCTTGGATCCACAGCATCTCTTAAGGATTTCCCCCACCTTACATATTCTGCTGCCCAATCTGCCAGAAGTTCATTGTTCCCAGCAAGGGGAATTCTCCCTGTAATCAACTCAAACAATACTATTCCAAAGCTGTAAACATTGTCCTTGGTATCGGCTGACGATGTTTCCAAGAATTGTGTGGTTGCAGACCCATTCTTTGTAGCACACATGTCATTCCATAAACTAAGATCTGATATTTTAGCAGCATAATCTTCAGTAAGGTATATAAAGGAAGATTGCAGGTTTCTATGGGCAATGGGTGGTTTCAGCTCATGCATATACTCTAGGCAGTAGGCTATTCCCATAGCTATCCTCATTCTCATTGTCCAATTTAGTTCTTCGCCTTCTCTAACTGCAGCATGTGCAAGAATGAAGTCAAGACTGAAAAAACTTTAAATGCCGGTGCATATTGCAAACAATTTTCTAGATGCCAATGAACTAGTCCTGTTTGAATAAGTTGTCCATAAACACTTGCGGAAAAGAAAATTAGATAAAATAATTGAATTTCTATAAATTAAAATCAACTTATGTACTTAACTTTTATAGTTCTCATCTTACTTCTCCAAAAGGTGAGGTACATAAATTGATTTTAACTTATGAAAGAAGTTCAATTAATTTTATTTTTATTTTTCTCTTATAAATGATTATGGAGAAGATTATTTAAACAGGGCTAATTTATATTTTTGCTACAAAATTCATCCTCACAGCCTGGTTGAAGGAGTTAGGTTGCTATTAGCCTGTAATAATCAAAGGAGGATATGGTTGTGGATGTAAGTAAATTTGGATCAAAATGTCACTCACTGTGTAGATGCTCAAATAGTGTTCCATTTGGAGCATACTCGAGCACCATCATTCTTGAGAATGACTTATTCTCTTCACAATACCCAATGAGATTCACAAAATTCTTGTGGTTCACCCTAGATAATGTCGCAATCTGCAACCATGCAAAGATTAGAAGTAGGATCACGATTTATGGTGCATTTGCTACATTTGTTGCTAGTTTACCTTCTTTCGGAATTGAGCTTCCATACTTTTTGACCAGTTTTTAGCTGTGGTCACTCCAGATGATGCTACAGCTATCTCAACTCCACTGGAGAGAGTCCCCTTATACACAGTTCCATCAGGAAGAGAACCAATAATGTTACTGAAATATTCAGAAGCTGCTTCAATTTCTCCTCGTTTGAGACTTGGCACACCTAAATCACACATAATAAATGAGTTAACTAAATCCCACAAAAAGTAGTTGTGAAGGGTGGAAGGCGTAGAAAATTAACTTCATTCTTTGTATTGACAATGCATTTTAGAGTTTGAATCTATTTCTAATCTTCTGAATGAAGTAAATAAGATTTAGAATGACCATGCAAGCATAAATTACCTTTTACAAAAGCTTTCTGCAGCTGGCCACTCAACCCTGTGGACCATGGTTTAACAGCCACAACCTTCCTACTTTGGAAACAAGCAAATATAATGGCTGACACCAAAATCAATAAGGAGAAACCCCCAACTGCAAACCAGATTATCACCGAATGATGTATTTGATTGGAACTGTCTGTGTTTCCTTGGTTAGAAAATGGTGAAGGGCTAGGCGCCCAATTAAACTCGGGTGGTAGTGTGTTTGCTGGGGATGATATGTCTGGAGTTGGTAACAATACAGGTGAAGGAGAGGGTGAAGGAGTGAAAAAAATACTGGAGGGAGATGGCGATGGCGATGGCGAAGGCGAATATGATAATGGAGCTAATCCTGGTGAATATGAAGGACTTTCTGATGGTGATGATGAGAAAGGCTCAAAATCTGGGGGTAATGAAAAAGCGAAATGTGATGCTGATTGTTTAAGTGTCCCTCGGTTAACATTCCCTTGGATTCTAGGTGTATTAGCATCATTTGCTACCTTGAGAAGTTGCCTCCTGTATGATCTATCCCCATGTTGGCGAATGTGCCTGAAACAAAATTGTTACTAGCAAATAACTTCAAGCTTGAACTGATAATGAACTTCACAATGAATAAGCACGTTTTAAGCAATATTGGACTGAAGATTATTTTCATGTTAGAGCTATCTTATGGTAAAAAATTATGTCATTCAACCATTTACTAAGTAACTGTTCGTGAAATCCAAATTTTTGTATTGATGAACTCAGAAATCTGTTTTGTGCAATCCATTATCATATGCTCACCGTAAATGACATCCGCAAACAAATAATTCTCTAGTGGTGGCACCAGTTAGTTGTTCTTCATTGGCATGAAATTCAGAACTTATCTTGAGCTTATACAGCTCTGGAGTTAAGTTGGTAAGATGGTAATTGTTGTCCAATAAACTGCAGTGTAAACTTGATGACATTAGTCAACTAATGAACAATACAGGAAGAAAATATTTGGCATGAAAGGATCAACTCACAGAATGGTCAGGGATGGCATACTGCCATGGTCAAATGGAAGTGATCCACTAAAGTTGTTATATCCCAAGTCAAGGACTTCCAATTTTTCTAAGTGTAGTATCTCCTTGGGAATTTCTCCAACGAAGGAATTGTTGCGCAAAATGCTGCGGAGAATACAAAGTTTGTTAAGGAATATTTGTTTCTAAAAACATATGGATTGGCATGTGAACCATCTTACATTGATTTTATGTGAGTCAGCTTTCCAATTTCTGGTGCTAGTGTTCCTTCAAGACAAAGGTCTTTTAAATTCCTGCAAGTTGAATATTCATGATCAGTGTTCATTGTATACTTTATACACTGATGGACAGAAAAATATCAAAAGACCACCCCCACTGAGGATGTATCTGGATGCAAGAGTTTGGAAGGAAAGAAAGGTAGGAGAAATTTTCATTTTGAGATTTTTTTTACTTGAGATTTTTCTTAATGAAAAGAATAAAATTAAAAATAAGGTAAAATTAAAATGTTTTATATCCCCCAATTTTCGGTTAAAACTAATCTATACTTTTAAAACAATGATTTTTTTATAATCGACAAATTTTGTCTCTTTTTCTTATATTACAAAGAAAGACAAAATATGTTTGGGTACACTTAGACTTCTAATAAAAGAAAATAAAAAGAAAAAATAAATAAACTACTGCATAGGTTAAAACTAATTTATACATAAGTTAATTTGTTCAAATTCTATCATATAACTTTATAACTTTTTCAGAAGATAAAAGAACTTTTGCAAATTAATTTATGCATAAATTATTATGAAGAAGTTAATTTTTTTTCTTCTAAAAGATAAGTTTACTACCCAAAATCTTTATATATATATATATATATATAAGAATTAAAATAATCAGTTTTAGGTGGAAACATAACTCAATCAGCCGAAAAAAAAGGTAAGCGAAAAAATATATATATAAAGATTCTATGAAAATAGGGTGCATTTAAAGAATAATGAAGTGTTAATTAATATTGATATTCCCAAGCACATAAATTAATAAATACGAAATTATTAAAACTCACTCATTTGATTTTATCCGCAAGTATTCATATAGTTGCATTTGTTAACACTCACTCATTACTTTATTTTGAAGTAAAAATTGCCTTTTAAAATACCAAATCCGAAAAAAACATGTATATTTTAACAAACAGAAGAAATTCCTCAAAATAAAATTTAAAAAACACAGAAGAAATATGCATGATTAAGAGATTACTGAACTCAAATATGAGCAAAAATACCTAATTCACACTATTAAGAATCATTTAATTTTTTTGTTTCATAAAAAATACATTTTCTAAACAATTCTTATTCATATTTATTTTTATTAAAGATGATGTCAAATTTGAATTTTTAAGAGTATTTTTGAAATAATAATATTAAATAGGATTAAATTAGGTGGAATTTGTCAATATTTCACTCCACACAACTTAAGTTTTTCTTTATTTATATTTGAGTCTAGAGAGTAGATATTTCCTTATTATTTGGTATAATACACAATTCAGTGTAATGTTGGGGCTTTATCACTAGAAGGGGGTAATTTTTTTTTGTTATTACCATTTACATATAAATGTTAAATTTTTTATCTAAAAGAAGATAAGTCGGAACAGGTGTTACAGGTTAAACTTATTTATTTTTTTAAATTGAAATGATAAAAAAATTTATAACTTCAATATATTTTTCTTTTTAACATACACTTTCATAGCTTTCTTTTTATATTACGACTTTAGTAACTTTTTTTTATATATTACGACTTCAAAGTTGTAACTTTATTTATTTTTCTATTTTTTTCACTTTTTTTTGTGTGACGTTTTTTAAAATTATAATTTTTTCAAATTATAAATAATTTTTAAATCTAATTATTTAATAAATAAAGGTATAAAAATATAGAAAATATTAAATAAAAATATACTATGTATATATCTTAATTTTTTTAGTTTCATTTAATATTTGGATATATTTTTTATATGTTTTCATTTAATATTTTATAATAGTGTTTTATTTAATATAATTTTTAAATTTTTATATGTTTTTATTTAATATTTTTTAAATTTTTGGTATATCTAATTTTTAATATATTTTCTATCTTTATTTATTAAATATTTATTTATAATTTTAAAAAAATATCATTTAAAAACATAAAAAACTTTTTAAAAAATATAAAAAAAATGAAAGAAAAATCATGACTTCAAAGCCGTAAAAAAGTATTAAAAAAATTACAAAATTCGTAATATAATTAAAATTATATATGTTAACAAAAAATATACTGAAGTAGTAAAAAATTTTACAATTTCAGTTTAAAAAAATTAAAAAATATATAAGTCGTAACACTTTTATATAATACGAATTGAGTAAAAATTTAAAATACACTCCAAAATGATAATAATAAAAAAATACCCCTTCCAATGATAAAGCCTATTGTTGGAGACTTCAAAAGTTGTTTATTACTTTATACAGTAACGCAATTATTGATGAGCATAACTTAGTACTGCCACTGGTCATTTATAAGAAACAAATTTTAGTATAAAATATACTAAAACTTGTTATTTATAAATAAAAAAATCGGAGGTAATAAAAAAAAATATTCAGCAGGTATTTTTTTACACTATACTAAATTATTTTTCACCCCACCGCAAGAAGACGGTGTCTGCCAGCCAATTTAAGAGGGAAACCAAAGCTTAATGGACCATACTTCCCAGGGCCCAGCCAATATTAAAGCCCTGTTATGTAACGAGACCAGTCAAAATTCGTTCAAACGTGGCTTAAAACAGTGGCAACAACCTCAAGAATCTATTCAATGACGTTTAAATTCAAACGCAAGTGTCAGGTCACACATGAGATTAGTGACATCTTCTCTAATTGGCCTCATCAATTTTTTTTATTATCTTTTAACCACATTTCTCTTCTCATCATTGATATCAATATAAATCAAATTATTATAATACTTTCTATTTTTCCTCTCACTAATCTTGCCAAAGAAAAACAAACATTTGTTGCAGGAATTATTTAACTAGTTACCTCAGTCATTTGACTCACGTTAAAAATATATCAAACTACATCAAATTTGTAGAAAACGTAGATGTTATAAGTTATATTTTCCAGTACAGAACCAAACAGGCCCTATAGTTCATGTCTAGCTAAATGCAAAAATTCCAATTAACTATTACGCGCATGTCGTTGACAACACTTGGAAATGTTGACAAATTCAATTTTGTGTCACATAGAGAGAGGAAAAAATAAGTTATAGTTGTATCGCAATTTGTTATAATTTTTTATTTTAATTTTAATATACCAAGTCTACTCTATTAATCAAATAAAAATATTTTAAATATAAATTTTGAAATAATTACTACAAATATTAATATATTTTCATTTTAATTATCTAAAAATCCATAATAATAACGTAACAGTCTGCTACATTTTTAATATATTCTAATTAAGTTCTATTTTTTAATCTCAAATTCTATTTATTTTGTTTGTTTGTTTTTTACAAATGAGATAGCAAGAAAAATGTGAGTAAATGTTAATTATATGCATTGAAAAAAGTAAATAAGTTAGTAGTTTATTGTCTTATCTATTAATAAACATAATGAATTTAATTTCTATTAAAACACTTCTTATTAATCATGATTGATACAAGTGATAACAATTTATATTTCTTAACTAAATGGTCAATTATTCAAATCTTAATTGATAATTGATTATAAAATAAATTATTTTAGAACTACTTCATATCAATACTTTTATTAAAAAAAATTATACATCCACAAAAAAAGTTTTATTTTTATACCATGTTTGATCTCAAAATTTGAATATGTGGTGAAATGATTGATTTTCTCAATAATCATTACTTTAAAAAGTTATAAATATCGTCTACCTAGTTTACACAAGAATAAAAAGGAGAAGAGTTTGAATGATGAAAAGCAAAAGAAAAAAGACAAACTAAAGAGAGATAAGAGGTTAATTTCTTACAAGGTCACAACATAACCATGAAAACACTCCACACCGAACCACGAGAAAGGATCAATGTTTCCATCTTCGCCACTCCAACTTGATAAAGCCCCCAGCGGGTCACTCACCACTCGCTCCCTCAACGCCAGCAGCGCCAAACCTGCGCCATCCAAAACGACACACCGTTTCGTAAGTAAATAATCTCGCTCAGTTAAAAGTTAAAACACAACACCAAACTAAACGAACTACTCAGCGCCGTCGTTTACATAACCATTATTAATTTTATTTACCTTCTTCGCTCTTGAGCGTGGAACAGAAACTCTGTTTCTGGCTCAACGCGAAAAACAGAGTTAACAGAAGCAACTCCAACGGAGTGAATGGTGCCATGGTGAGATGATGGTGAAGGAAATTGATTCCCTGTTCTTCTGGCTAAGGGAAAGAGAAGCGACATAGAGAGAGAAAATCAGAGTGTTATATATATATAATATAACACCATAGGCACAATAATAATAATTCAGTTACTAATCACGGTATATATCTAATTATCTATTTAAACCTACCTAGCATTGCTCTATTTAACTTAAAACGGTTCCTCTTTCTTATCAAACATGTTTTATGAAAACTATTCAATAGGTATGTTCAAGTAAAACGTCCAAGTCGTGTCATTAGCTATTTTAGTGATTGATATTATTAAAAAAATCGTTTTTATTATATTATAAGTAAAAAATATTTCTCCTAAAAAAAATTACCGACTTTAATTTTTTTATTATTTGGTACCACCCAAATTTAGTATATGTTATCAATTAAATTACACCTATTGAGTATTTATTGACTTTAATAATTATTATTCTCTATTGAAAAACACAGTTAGTCTTTTTTAATAGAATTTTTTCTCCTAATTATATTTTTTATCTACAAGATTTAAACTTAAAATTTTGCTTAAAAATGAGTTTAATTTTAGTAAAACCCACGTAATACTACTAGTTACTTATTAAATTTGATAATGATCAATTAATTTATTTATAGAATTTATTCTTGTTAATTCGGTTCTAATGGTGTCAAGTCAATCAATTTAATATGTACGTTTGATAATTATTTTGAATATAAGAATCAAATTGATTAAGATACACTAAATCTATAATTGAATTGAGTGATTATTATTATTTAATTTATGGATGCAGTTGTACGTCTTTTATAATATTAAGAATTAAATTGATTAATAATTACCAAAAAAATAAATTGATTTTTCATAATTCAAAGTAAAACAAATGGATGATACTAGTTTAAGGAATTAAATTAAGATTTTATTTTATATTTTCAACGATTTCAACCTTTATTTTTTATTTAAAAAATATGTGGTGTTGATTAAGTGACGTTATTTTTTTTAAGTGAAATTTGTATTATTAAGTTAATAAGTTATTTTACACACCATATCTTAATTATATTTTTGTTATATAACTGTTAAAATTATTTTATTTACATGTCAGTATCGTATTATATTTGCGTGCTTTTGTGTGTACTGTGTTTAGTTGTTCCAAACTAATGCTTAAAATTAAATTACATAGGTTGATTGCTACAAAGACTGTAAAAATCATTCTCTTGAGATGAACATAAAATGATTATAAGAAAAAATTGCATTCAATCCAAATTTGAATAGCTCGGCAATTTTTATTTATTTTTAATCTGGTTAAAAGACTCAAATGTCAAATCAGTTATATTAACAATTTTTGTAATCGTTTGATAATTATTCATGATTAATTAGTAGACATTATTTATAAAACCGGGATGATTAATTGTAACAAATAACATTTATAAATGGAAACGAATATAAAGCAAACAAAATATTGAACAATTTTTTAAATTGGATTAAATTCGGATAACCATGATTCCAAAATAAAATCGGTTAACAAACCAATCAATATTAACTACTTTACATTTAAGATTTGATTCACAATTTAAGCTAAAAAAACATACCATTATCTTTTATCTTCTTTTATATATATATATATATATAAATGTTGAGGTTAGAACTTACGAATTTATGTAAAGTATCCAAATTCTCACCACTGAGATGAGTCTAGTAGGTTAAACATGTCATCATCATGCACACAAATAACATGTGTTCTAATTATAAAAAAAATCTTAAATGTACATTTGATTTTAATAATTTTCCTAATTTTTTTTAGTGCTTATAAAAAAATTCTTGAAAATCATATCTATAGTTGAAAATCATTTGTCTAATGTACATTAATTTGATCATTTTTATAGTTATACACAACATGTTTATATGAGACCAAATTCATTAGTTAGCTAACATTTAGGACTACAACTTTTATGAAGATCATTTTTCCAAATTCAATCATCTAAATCACCAATAGGGTTACTCAATTGGCTCAGCAAGTTCAAGCTCACCCAGCAAGTTAAGTTTTCTATAATTCACTAATACACAACTCGTTAGTGAGTCTACAAACTTTGCAACTTGCGATTTGGAGTTCTTGCGAATCCAAACATATTTCTATCATTCCCAACCTCTCCAATCACTCATAAATTATTCAAAACTCATTCCAATACTCAATACAAGTCCAAAACAACATAAATCAACTACCAAATTCTTACACAACAACGTAAAAAAAGTGTTTATTTCTCTTTCTTACCTACACTGCAAATTGTTAACATCCTAATATATAAAATGTTCTTATCACTCATTGCATAATGGATGCACAATTTTATTGTTGTTATTTTAAATTATTTCCCAGTTTATTATTGTTACTTTCCTGGTTTTCCTACCTCATATGATATGTGTCAAGTTTTGAAGAGAAACGGTGAAAGTTCCCAATTTATGTACATCCACAACTAAAGAAAGTTAGGATTTTTTAGTGCCTCAAATCAACAAACTTGGAGTGATGGAAGTACTTCCTAAAAGGCTTAGTCGACCATTTTGGTGTATAGGGAAAGGGATGTTGATGTTGTTGGTACATGATGTGTGCACATAAATGTATTGTTGTCGTTGGTATACAATGGGTGCACACTTGGTAGACAGAAATTTACTGTTGTTTCCACTAGTACAAGCGGATGCACATAAATGTATTGTTGTCATTGATATACGGTGTATGCACAATAAGTTTAGGGTGTTAGGTGGACTCTTAACCTAAAGTTGGAGATTTTTGTGGTAGCTAACGAGAATGAATCTATAGAATAGATGAGTGAGCGAAATCCTTTGAAACGTATGGTTTGCAAACCATGAAGGTAAGTCACTACCCTCACTTGTTTATATTTGATAAAATCACACTTTCTCCATAAGGTCAGCCTAAGAGACTCCTAAAATGGTTAGATCATAAAGTGAGACCATGTTAGGGGATGAGGCTCATAGGGATTGCTCATATTGTGTTGAAACTCCATGGAATAGAGTCAATGTTGATGTGTGTCAATTGTGGCCTAGTTGGTTGTTGGTGTATGTCAGTTGTAGCCTAGTTGGTTATTGGTGTGTAAATGTTGTGTTATGATTATGTATGATGAGAAATTGTAACAATTGATGTCAGATGTGGTTATCATGGTTATGATTCATGAGGATGAGTAGTTGATATATATATGTTGTTGTTGATGCTTGAAGAGTTGTATTATGATCATGTTGTTGGATGTTTATATGTTGTATATTTCACTTGAGATAGTTGAGAAAAGATTGTTTTAAGTGTTCATTGATGATTAGGAAAAGCAATTTCAATGGTTATAAAAGTAGTATTCTTCCTTTTTCCATAAATTGTTCTAGTTTGTTTGTATATGTATGTTTTGTTTTATCGAGCTTACTCTTGCATGTTGTATGTGTGGTTCGTGTATGTAATGATCGTGTATCTAATGTATGTGGGAAGCATATGACTTCTAGGGTGAATGTTCATCTTGGAGGCATGGTAGATGGAGCAAGTACAGGTAAGTGAGTGTTGTAAATTCCTTGGTACCATATTTAATTCCTACAAATTAAAAAATCATGTTTTTAATTAATGAATAAAAATTTATTACTATAAGATCAATATTTAGCAATTGTATTTCATGATGTATCATATTTTTCATAAGGTTTTTTAAGCATATTAGATAAATGTAAGTTATCACTTAATTACAGGTAAGTTGATATTATTGTCGTTTCTTCTATGTGTATCATTGATTTTATCCTAACACATATTTATTTTTATTTTTTGTCCTACGTCGAAGATCACGGGTGTTTCCATTCCCTCAATCCAATGGATTGGAGATTAATTTCACTCACAATATGTGGTTGATGCTAGCTCAAGAAATTTTTCACACTGTGAGAATTGAACAAGAATTCTTCCACAAAACAGATCATTTTCACTCATATGAAAACAACGAGATTTTATACCAATATATCAATCATTCGTTATATATTAATTTTCTTTTAAAATATTGCTTTCAAAGGTTTTACGTGTATTAAAAAGTAACATCTTCCCTTTAGTATTCTACCTAAAAATAACCATTGTTTAAGTAAATGACACTATATTTAAGTTCGGACCAACTGTTTTAGTTCAAAAAAACACTAATTTTAAACTTAGTACAATACACATGAATTCACGACCTGGATCCTCAGCACAAGCTCTCTATTTCTCTTTACTTTCTCCTCATCTCCCCATCATTTGTTTTCCTTTTTATTTTACTGTTTCGTGTGCTTTTGCTTTTATTATAATTTATTTATTTATTTATTTTTGCTGAAGAAGCTAGAGAGGCAGGAGGGGATATAATTTGATGAATTCATGGTATTGATTTCTAAAATTTTGATAAATTGACTAAATAATATATATAAGATGAAGCAAAAACAAGGTTATGTCATTCGTGTATGTTCGGTCTAAAATTAGTTCAATTAAACAAAATGATAAAAAGAAGTATAAAAAATCATACTGTTTGGCTTTGCAATATTTCTCTAGTAGTGAATATTGTGTTCATGTTTGCCAAGTCCACCTGAAAATAATTTCTACGTGCGTTTTTAGATATACAACCGTTGACTACTTATCATACGTATAGGCCAATTCCTAATCCGAAGCTTAACTAGTATACATATAAATGATATAATCAGCCAAACATTATAAGCTTAAGTTTGTAACGTCGCTATCCAATTTCATATCTCATTCCTTAAACTAGAGGGAAACACTTGAACTTTGAACTGCTCCACACAACTTCAAATTTGTATCATTTGATTGGACTATCTAATAAGAGCCTTCTTACATATGTCTTTTTTATTACCTAATTAAGGCCTGCACAAGACATAAACATAACCCTTCAAGCTTGCAAGTATGCTGGCCTTCTATTTATATAACAACAATCATTACAAATAAGATTATAATTAAACTCTTCGAGAGTAGGACTGGCTATATACTATGAATGCCATGTGAACCAAAGTTATCTTAATTTAAGTTTTTAAAAAAAATTTGGGTTCAAATTAATCATATGTTCTCAATCATTCTCATACAATGACGGAAATTAACATGGGGAAAGAGGGAAATGAGAATGTCATTACTTGAAAAAACAAGTACAGAAGTTGGGTTGGAGATGTGAAGTGTAATATTCCATTTGGCAATTAGATGAGGGATAATGATATTCGACCTTCTTTCAAAGTGACACGAGTAATACAAGATCATTTGCCCATTCTTTTCACATTCTTTTTTTCACAAATTTAGGATAAAACAAAATTGTAGACCAACTTATATAGGGTAGACAACTCTTTGGGGCATAATTTGTAGTAAGTTCTTTATAATAAAAAGTTGTAGCACGTTATGAACCTATGATATATATTGACTGCGACTCAATTTCAATTCTAACTGTGTACGGAAAAAACGATGTTAAGACCAATGCAGATGCGAGAATGTATATCTTTTACTCCTAAAGTGAGTGTGCAAGGATAAATGCAGATGTGACCGCTAATTAAAAATAAATAAATCAATGTTTCTCTAAAGCTTTAACTTATTGTTTGGTTGCACACTACTGTAAACACCTGAGAATGTGCTTTTAATTTTCATCAATGAAATCTCTTATTCATTGTAAAAATAAAGAAAAAGAATTTTCTTGTAGAATTAGTAAGAGTTTTTTTTTTTTCTTTTTCATTATTATTTTTTACAATGAGCAAGAGATTTCTTATTCTAGAAGCATAAAAGGATTTTAATCCACTGGCTCTTTTTTTTTAACCTTTTGATTTATGAGGAAAAATATGTTCTAACTAATCAGAATTTATTAGAAGATAAGTAAATTCAAATTTAAAATTTAAATCACCTAAATGTCTAATTTATTAGAAGATAAGTAAATTCAAATTTAAAATTTAAATCACCTAAATGTCTAATAAATGTTTAAAAATGTGAAATTTGAATTTCATTTATTTAGCTAAATTAAAATTTTATTTTTCAGTATTAAATATTTTCTTAAAGTATTTTCATTATGTGCATTTTTTTAAAATTTATAATTATTCACTCAAAATCAGTCAAACAAATAATGATATGTTTAGCTCATTTGATTGAGTAAAGCACATGTTTTATTATAAATTCTGTTGTATCTCTCTTCAACAAAAACTCACAAACAAATTAAATTTTGTTAAAAGAAAAAAAAAAGATTTGGTTCATTCAGAATGTGATTGTTGATTGAGAAATCAATAGCTAAGATTGTATTAAAATACATATAGTAAGTTAAAATCTTAATCGGTGATATTTTATCATCACACTCCACATTTTTAAAATGCACTCGACGATTTATCCTTTAAAGTGTATTGAATATTTAATAACTTATACTTGGTAGTGGGTGTCTGAGAATAACTTATTTCTTAAAAATTAGTTTTTTTAAATGATTATTCCTTTAAACTAACTTAAACTTCACCAGTTCAAAATTTATTAACTCATTGATATATTGGTTAGTCTCCTTTATTATGATTAACAAATAGACAAGGCAACCTCCCTGTTCTAGCAGAAAACGGCTTACAACCTTTGCCAACTCATAATGAGTACGACAGAGTCACAAATAATTCATCTCTGCGCCACACCATAGCCAATTGCTTCTAAATCTTTAGTAAGCTTTAGGAAAAGCTACTTCTTACGTGACAACTTGCTTTCTATTATTCCACTGTTCCATATATCATACAAGAGCTTGTGATTATAGCACTAGAGATTTTCAAACCAAAATTGTTAAACGGTTAGAAATTCGTAAGGTTGAAAATGAAATTTGTATATATTAAATACCACCCATTTCATCTGTCAAATCTTAACCTTTTTTATCTTTCCTTTTTTAACAAATTGTTTAACTAAAACTCACACAAACACTAATTAACATGGAATGGTAAAAGATTCATAACAATGTTCTTCGAATCATATAGCACAACTATTTCCAAACCTGTCTCCGGGTAATTTTTACATATGGGGTTAGTGTTTACCAATTTGAACCATCCAAACTAAATGGCATAATTGGTTAGTTAAATTAACTAACCGTCTAAATTATTAAACCCTAAATTAAAATCACAAGTTTCTATTGAAAAACTTTTGCTCAAGCGATAACAATTACCAAGCTGTGTGTTTAGATTTCCATTACAAACCACATTGAACATCAATATGCCAATTTTCTTCCATCACATTACGGTACATTAAACTTCATGTAAACATCAACCCAAACATGTTACATAGTCTATTTAGAAATCAACTCTTATAAATATATATTTATTTTCTTTTCCATCTTATTTTCACTTATATCTTTTCATCACATTTATTAATTTCTCTTTTTTGTCTTGTCATTTTTTCCCACTCAAAATAGGTTGACGAATACATTTTTTTATAGAAATTGCATGATTTTCTATAAGGCATTTTGTCTCCAATTTAGCTTACTCACTCTTTATACTTAAGGGATATATATTTTGAGGGAGTGGAAGTATATATTGATAAATTAATATATTTATTCACATTTTAATTTGTATATATATTTAAAATTTATCCTTATTTAAAACATTAAAATAAAGTTTTTATTATTTAATTTTTCTCTCAAAATAACTATATTCCTAAAATATTTTTTATATAGAACACATGTAGTATTTATGAAAGGCAATATCGCTTGAATTAGGTAGGATCACTACATGAGTGGCAAAAACAACCACATATTAGTTGATTTAGGGATTCCGTGGCGCTTAAAGCACTTCTTTTGTTGCAGACAAACTCAGATCAATTTTTTGTTTTCACTAACTGAATTACTTTTTTACTGGTTATATTCATTGTAATTAAATTTTTTTAGAAAATATAATATAAAAATTGGAAATATATCATGTTTTATTACAAATTATATTTTAATTTATAATATATTAACATGTGTTTCCAAATTATATTTTATTACCTTTTTGAAAATCTAAAAATCAACATAATATCATTTTTAGGGGGAGAGAGAGATGAGCATTTCTAGTTGAGTGAAAATTAGTGGAGACATTTAAAAAAAAAAAAAGTAACTCAGAAAGTAGTAAAAATATAATTATTTTATCAAAATACATTAAAAACTAAGCATGCATGAGAGGTGTTCATTGCTATTTGATTGCATTTTTTTATGCCCAACGACTCAATCCAACCAAAGCTGCTTGGATTTTTTTTTAATCCATAAAGTCATTGGGCTTGAGACCTAAACTGGCCATCTTCAAAATTAAACTACGTCCAAACTCAATTTTATAGTCTTTAAAAGATATCAAGGCATTAAAGTGGCCATAGATTAAATTAAGTCAGTTTTACGCAAAAAAAAATAAAAATCGAACCAATTAATTAGAGTTCGATTAGATTAAACTGGGTTAAAATATTATCAATAACCAACTAAACTCAATATTGACTCATTTGGCTGGGTTGGTTTGAGTCAAATATTTGAGTTGATATTTTGTATTTTTTGAAAAAATGATAAAAAAAATCATTTTAAATTAAATGTCAAAAGATAAAAAAAAATTTATATAAAATTACTTTATTGGATTGATTCAAGTTGGAAAAAAAATATAGTACTGGAATTGCTTGAGTTAGATTGCGTAAAAATTAACTCTTCTACTAAATTCATCCCATATTTTATAAATCGTTTTACCTTAAGTTAATCTGATCATTAATTTAAATTAGACTAGTAAAAGTGGGACTTCTATTGTGTAGCATTACAATGCATTACACGTTGTGCCATAGATTTTTTAAGATTTGAGATCCTCTCTTGTTATAATTAAATAATATAAATAATTATATTGAAAAAAAATACACTTTTTTCTATCAATACTGTCATCAAATAGTAAGTTCTTTTCAGTGAGTTGTTCCTATTTTTTATTAATATTCATTTTTTTAAGAAATTATAACTAGTAGAAACCAGGTCATTTGGCCCACTAGCCACAAGGGTTACATTCCTATTCATGTACCTCCAAGTTTCTTCCTGCATCCTTTTTGAAATATTTTGTTTACTTTTAGTATGGGTCGTTCTGAAAGTAAAAAAGGAGTGTACTCTAGAATATAATTTTACATTTTGGATTGATTATTTCGGAATCCAAAAAAAGGATACAGGAAGTAACTTGTAGGTGCAAGAAGCAACAACCTACTGTTTATTTTCTTTCCTGGCTTTGCCACTTATACCAACACATCGTGTACATATTATATAAGATACTTCATTCTCATTTGGAAGTTTTCTTCACTCCTAATCAAATAGAAGAGGACAAAGTTTCAATATTTGAAAGTGAAAGGAGGGAACATGTTTTCTCTAGAAATTGGATGCTTCCTCTCCATTATTACATCCCTGCAAAAAAGCATACCCGATCAAGTCATGTGTTCACAATCCTTTCAATGAAGACAATTACTTAAGAGAAGGCTAAGCTAAATCAGGAAGTTTTTGCTGGAAATAAGAAAGAAAAACAAAACTAACCAACCAACCAAATTTGTCAACCACTAATAATTTCATAATGAGCAAGGATTACTTTATAATAAAAAGGTATGGCAATCGAGTCCCAACTATAAGAAGTTGCGTGCATGTCAACCAAGCTTTCTAAATATTTCATTCGTTTTCTTTTCATCTGTTTCTTTAGGAGGATAACACACAAATGAAAGAATATAATTAATATTTTTATTTATATTATATTTTTTTATAAATATATTGAAATTATTTTTTTACTTGCTAATGCGACTTTCATTAACGTTATCTCTCATTTATGACAAGTGTGTAAAGTACTTAAAAATTAAGATCAAAGTGTAACCGGAAAGATAACAATAAATAGTATTAGTTATAGACCATTTGAAGGACAGAAATAAAATTGTAGTGATTTGATTTTTTCAAAAGGAGACAAATAAAAAGAAATGAAGGGTGTAAATTATTTTTACTTGTTCAATCAAAATTTGATAATTTGGGTCATTAAAGGACTTTTATTTTATCAACAGTATCAAGGGTTTCTAGCTAAAATTAAGGAACAAGACAACAGATTTTTCATCCTCTAGGCTCTACTAGTATTGAACGCACAACCAAGTAGCATGTCAGCTTCGTCATCCAACTTAAAGAAATTGACATTTATGACGATATCATTATTAAGTTTGGTGCAAAATCTTATCCGTTGCCAAGCTGGTTATCATTATATTGCAATTAATCGATCATATTAGAGTTTTAATGCTCAACCATTAATGGTACATTAATAAGAATAAAAGCATGTAGTAATTGCAGTTTTTGAATTTCCCTAGTGAAGTGACAACTACATTGCGAAAAGAAAACGACTGAACTAGTTTTCGGTATGCATGTGGATACTCTTCACTTGTTAACATATGTTGTCATCACCTATAATTGAAGTCCATGTAATGAGAACAAACCCATGAGTTAATACAAACCGTACAAGCTTGAATTAGAAATCATAACCACTTATGAGTTATCATTATGTTGGATACACTCGATTCAGTGTATGCCCTGCTTGCTACCTAGTTTAATCAAATCTTCGCAGCATCAAGGCCAATATTATGGTTAGAGAATAGCGATGGTGTTCTACAGACTACAATGCTATTCTCCCAAAAAAATAATTAAAGTATATGAATTATTACCTTCCAGGAAATAATTTCCAAAATAACAATACATATTTAACTTATGAACATATTCTATGAAGTGTGTAAATTTGGATATTAGAAACTCAGGCTTTATCGATATTTTTACCATCGTAATATTGGTATGAAATATTCATTGGTTTTACACCTTTAATAATGAAAAATCTTCCCCAAAATCTGACTCACTTTTTAGTGAGAAAAAAAAAAAAAGCTCACTCGTTCATATAAATTTGGCAGGAAAAACTTTATACACGACTAATACACCAGTCTGCACAGTGTAGTTCACGCAACGCTCCAACCAATTGAACTAATACATCAATTATGCTAAAAAATAATTAATGTTGATACATATAATACTAAATTTTTTAATGTATATTTAATACACATATAATTTTATATAATAAATTTTGTAACAATTAATTTTGATCTAATAATTAAAGTAATTTTTACATATAAAAGTCATAAATTTAAATTAAAATCATAAGTTTAATAATTTGTAAATACTATATATGATTTTTAATTTAACATGTAAATATAAATATAATTTTTATTAGACCTGCAAATTTTTATTAAACTTATGATTTTAATTTAAAACTATAATTTTTATATATAAAAAAATACTTTAATTATTAGATCAAAATTAATTGTTACAAAATTTATTATATAAAATTATATGTGTATTAAATATACATTAAAAAATTTAGTATTATATTTATCAACATTAGTTTTTTTTAGCATAATTGATGTATTAACTCAGTTGGTTGGAGCGTTGCGTTAATAACCTAAAGTTCATAGGTTCCGAGACTTGCATGTGCCATTATTTTGAAAAATATATTTTAACTTTTAAAAAAAAAAACTTACTTACGAATTGGGTAATCCGTATGGACCATACGGATTACCCAATCCGTATAACTCAAAAAAAAAATTACGAATTCACGAATCCGTAAGAATCTTATGGATTTGTGAATCTGTATGTATGAAGCCTGTAATAAAGTGAGGATATTTTCAGAACTGCACTGTGCGGACTGGTGTATTAGTCTTTCGGCTGATGTATAAAGTTTTTCCCAAATTTGGCCTGTCTATATTTGTAACAATACCCATCAGCCCATCACCGATTCAAAACCAAAATGTCGATAACAATTATCAGCAACGGCACAAATCATTTTGTCAACACTAGGCATGATTCAAGTTCATTTATTTTGAGTTCAATTTTCAACTCAAAATTCAATTCATTTAGTTCATGATCTAAGTTTAACAAGCTAATAAATGAACCAAGAATCTCAATAATATCATACAAGCATGGGTGGATCGACTCAACTTGGTGACTTACCTCATCTAGAATTGAATGGGGTCAATGCTTGAATGAATGGCATCTAAAATATCATGCCAGTTTTTAAAAAACCCTTTACCCTTTACTAATAGAAGTAGAAAATATTAGAGGCTTAAAAGAATCAAATATCATCCTAACAAAAGGTGTATTCAGCAAGTTTGTTAGATAAATGTAGAATCCTCAATCTCCCACATGCTAGAGAAGATCATTTTGTGAATATTACAGTTGAGGGTTTCAATCCAACAACCCCAGACTTAAACCTAAACTGGAACATAATAAAGACAAACTACTTCTAGCAAATCTCCAGAATGCATCCAAAACTAGCTCAAGATGACGACGGCCAAGATAAATACTGGATCAAGTTACAGAAATTGACAATCTACTTACCTAAACAAGGAAAAAAAGCATACATATGATGGTAATTCTGTCTAATGTTCTGCTATATAGGGTTCTGTTGAGTTTTTCTCGTATACAGACAGTCATGGTCAGAGCAAGGACTGCATCATTGTTTCTCAGCACAGGCACAAACTCTGGAGTTCGGGGTTTTGTACTTTGTTTCTCATGTAATTGATCATAACTACATCACTCTTCCCTTTATACACACTTTTCGTGTAATTAAACACAGTTACCATAACACTCTAATAAATACTAATTCCCACATTGTTTTGCATCAAAATGAATCTCACCTATTCTTCCACAAAGATACTAATCATGATAATACAAAAAATGCAGTATACAAAATTGACAACATAAGAATTCACTTTAACATTTTCTATACACCCGAAATTAATCCTCACTCAAATAATAATAATATAAATCAAAACTAACGAATAAATATGAAAATAACATACACAAATTAAAGGGCACATATATCAAATAAAATAAATCAAAATTAAAATATCCACAACTTTTTGTTATTAAAAAAAAAGTACAATGTGATTGAGTAAAAGAGAAGAAAAAAGTCAGTCTTCAAAATATTACCCTTCAAGAGGGCCTATACATATTCATTCTCACACGTCCAAAAAAAAACTACAAAACTCATTATCCAAAAACAAAACCTAAACAATTAATTTAAAAGAAAATAAAAAAGAAGAGAAAATGGTTTCAATTTTGGATTTCATTGTTAAATTTGGGTAGAGAAGTAGAAGGAGGAAAACACGAGGGGCACTTAACGAGACCGTTTTCGTTGCACGCGTTACACGTTTTGAAGCCGGTCTTCTCGGCGTAGACCTTCCTGCTACCGTTACACTCGTCGCACAGAACGAACCTGTAACCCGCGCACACGTGGCACTCGGTGGTGGGATCCACTGCCGGCAGTTCCAGGAGGATCTTCTTGAGCTCGCCAACCTCGTTGAGCTGTCGAACCTCCTCGGCCCCACCGACGTACCTGCCAGCGATGAACACGCGCGGCAATGATGGGCCTGGGCCGGGCACGGGCCGGCCCATGATTCGGTTGAGTTCGGCGGTGAAGCCCGAGTCCATGGACACGTCACGCTCGTCGATTTGGACGAGGAAGCCGCGTAGGATGGAGAGCACGCTCTTGCACGCCTCGAACGTGGACCTCACCACGCGCAGGCTCGTGTAGTACACCACCACGCGCTGTTCCGCGCCCGGGAAATAATAAATCGCAGGTTGTTGTGGTTCGGGTTTCGAGACGACAACATCAGGTTCGGATTCGGGGTGGGAGAGGGTTCGGGGGAGTTTGGGAGGTTGGGGTTGGGGGTGGAGGTGAGTTGACCAGGTTCGGAGGAGCGAGTTGGCGAGTCGGACCCGGTGGAAAACGGAGGGTTTTCTTGTGGGGGAAGGAGAGGGTAATTGTTGATGATGTTGGTTTTGTTGTGGGGGTTCGTCGAGGCAAAGGGTTTGAATGTCTTTGAAGGAAGAACAAGAGAATGTGGAAGAGGGTGATGAAGACGCGCTGTGAATTCGAACCGTTGATTTGCCCCACGGTCGCCACATTGAAAGTGGGAAGCTACAAATTTGTTATCTTTTTTGTGTGTTTTATTCTCTTTGGTTGGATTTGGGGGAATTGGGGATTTGGGTTTGGAGAAAGAAGAGATTTTGGGAAGTGGGTATGGGGAACGATTGGATTTTTGGGGGGAAATGGGGTTGAAAATGGAGAAAGAATGGATTTTTTTTTTGTTTTGTTTTGGGGGGGAGAGAGGGAAATGGGATTTGTTACTATTTTTGTTGATGGGGAAGATGAATGGGTGGATAGAGAGAAGAGGGGGATTTTGGTTGCTTAAAGTTTAGGCTTTGGTGGTGGTGGTGAATTTGCATGTCTGCAAAGTTTGGGGAGGTCCTCAGCTTTTTGTTTCTCTTTTTACCGGGGAAAAAGGAGGGACAGGGAAAGAGGGGGTGGAAATGGAGAATTAAAAATAAAAAATTGGAAATTAGGGTTGAGAGGCAGAGTGACAGAAGGGTGGTTAGGTAGTTGAGGGGTTGGTTTATTTTGTTTTGTAATTGGCTTTGATGGGGGTTTAATAGAGATCAAGGGAGGATGAGAGGCCCTCGTTACTACAAAATGAACTATTTGTGGATGAGAATTATACTCCCTTGTTTTCCTCAAATCTCAAATTTATATCAAATCATTTTGAGAGTTGAGATTATGATAGACAAAAATATAATTTTGGTGAACTTATTTTTTGAAAAGTTGTGATTTTAATCCTTTTATTTTTTCATTGAGATATTTCATTTTTTATTTTAAAAAAATTTACAATTTTAGTTTTTCAAATTTTAATTGAAATATTTTATCTTCTACTTTTTAATAAAAATCTACAATTGTAGTTTTTTTGGTTAATTTCAAATGTTAATCTATATATATTCTTTAAACGTTAATCAACACCTGTTTATCTATTATTCACATGATAATTTTTTTTAAATTGTTTAATTGCTAATAAACTTAATTTATTTTAAAAAAAGAAATAAAAAATATATAATCAAGTCTGAAATTAAAAAATGACTAAAATTGTAGATTTTAAAAAAAATGAGATAAAATATCTCAATTAAAAAATAAATGAACTAAAATTATAAATTTTTTAAAAATAAAACATAAAATATCTCAATTAAAAATATTAGAACTAAAATCAAAATAAAAGTTACATTTTAGACACTATGGTACATCAATTATAACAAAAAAATCTAATGAGTATGATTTTCCTATTATATTCTTGACTACTTGATATTTAAGATTATGGTACATTGAATATAAGAAATCTAACTAAAATTTTAATTTTATAAAGAATATTATGTAAGTTTTGCATATATTTCTTATCTTTCATATTAAATATGTTTTTGATAGATTTTTTTCTTTATCTTGTAATATGAAAGATCCTTGAAATTTAATGTAGTACGTGAGATAATTACATTTTCTTTAAATTGAAATAGATATTTTAAATCAATTAACAAAAAATTATCTATAATATCCTTTTTGGATTGGCTTTACGATGAAGAGACCTAGAATTTTTCTTAAAAAAATTCCTCCTCCTAGTCAACTGATCTAAAATGTAAATGTCTTTTTTTTCCAATTTTTTAAAAATTTCAAACAAACCATTCTAGATCAATTTTGTTTTAACCCACATAGAAATACACTTTGTAGATCGGTTTATATTTAATCGATCGAAAAATATTGATGCATTTTCAAACCTTTTTAATTTTTTACAAAATTTCTTACATCAGTTGCAAAAGAATTGATCTAGAAAGGCAACTTAAATTTAGGCTTTTTATATGCATATGCGTGTGTGGATGTACCTTCATTGTATTCGTGTATTATAGCTCATGTAACAAATTCTAAAATCTGAAATATTGAGAAATAAGTTCATCCAGTATGCCTAATAGCGTTAGAAAACCATCAACATATATCTAACCAGTAGATATATCTTTGGTGTGTTGAAGGATGCCTATGAGGAGGGTCATTTTCTTGATAAGACTACTTAACCTTTGTGGTGTATAGATATATAAATGTTAATGTATGAGTTTTGTGAATTGATTACTTATGTTGTTAAAGTGATTTTCTGTGAATTGGTTCCATCGAACTGAATATGTGTGTGTCAGTGATGGTGTATATGTTTTAAATGTAACAAGTTTTTTAATTATGTGAATCAGACTACCAAAGTGTAATTCAAAAAAAAAAAAAAACTATCAAAGTGTACTTGTGTCTGAATTGGCTATGAAAATAAGTTAATAGGTATTATTTATATATCCAAGAAAGAAGTTGTCTATCTTAGTATTTTTATATTAAAAAAACTTTTAATATAAGTTATAGTTCTTGAGGTGTTAAACAGGTCAACTAAAGTCAATGTGTTTCTAATATACTGCAAAACAAGTTCGATTGGGCTGAATCTCTTTTTGAATTGGATTGTGGGTTGGATTGGCCGTCAATCCATTTTTATTTTAAAAAATTAACAAAACAATTTATCATTCTATTTGTCTTTACTCTTTAAAAATTTCCATATTTTATAATTAATATAATTAAAAAAGAGATAAATGTTATAAAACTAGTAAGTCAGGTAAATATTTAAGATAAAATCATATAAAAAAAAATATAAGTGTTAAATGTAATTTAAGAAAAATAACTAAAGAACGGCAGGGGAGGACACAACCCAATGGGTTAACCTAACCAAACTCATATTGTGTTGGCAAGTTAAGTGGGTTTGTGGGTTGGAATGTATAACCCAACCTGTTTTAGCGAGTTATTAGATCGATCCATCAAAGTTAAATTTATTTTACATTCTTAAATTGTATCATTTTAGATGTAAAAAGTTATTTTTATATATCAATTATAATAACATAATGTGAAAAATCAACTTTTTATATTAATTGTGATTAGAGTCGATATAGAAAGTAAACTTTTTAGGTTGTTTCTCTCGCACACAACATCATATAATAATTATATATCTTCCTAATAAGAATTTATTTTATCGCTATATTATTTTGTGTTAAATTTTTTGTCGGTACAACATTATATGTTTAAAACTTAAAATGATAAATCTGATTAAATATTTTAAGTAATATTTTTTTTCAAAAAAGACAGAGAATATTAATATTAAAAAAGGTCAAAGAGTACAAGTACCCTGATCAATCCACCAAAATACAATGCATTTGCTATCCTTAATGGATAAAAAACCTTAGAATGAAAATAGCACACTTTAAATTAAATTTTGATGATCAGTTTAAATATATATATATAAATTAAATTCAATAATTTTGTCGAAATCGACACAAAGGGTCAAGTGTACTTTGATTAAAAAAGGACAAAAAGCGACAATGACGGGTTAGCACAATTAAATTAATTTTCTTAAACTTTTGATAATCAGAAATCACATTAAATTTTAACTAATTTAAGCAGTGTTTGTAAATTGATTTTAAAGAGAGAGAAAATTCTTAGCATTTTTATATTCGCAATATTTATATTTAAATAGTTATTTAGAGAAAATACTTAAATCCACAGCATCAATAGTTAGCGATACAATTTTATTGCATTATTCACCCAAAATAAATATTGCATTAATTAATTTTTTTTTGTCAGTATTGGATTAGTTAATTCACCCAAAGTAAGAATTAAGAAATAGTAAATATAAAGTATGACTTGGCACTGCACATTTTTAGTGATTCATGGCGATAATGAGATGGGAGACAGATGTTTTACGGAGCTCATTGATTAATTAATATTGTACCTATTGACAATTACATGCACTGTCCTTATCTCTCCCAACAAACACCAATCAAGACTGAACCGATAATTGGAGTCTTTTGATCATGATTTCACCTGCATGAGCATGAGCCATCTTCTACAAGCGGAAGCATAAGCAAGGGCCACTTAATCGCCATTCATGTCAACCACGTGTAGTTTCCTCTTCTTTGCAATTTGGCCTTGTTTATGCACCAAATTAAAGGACAACATTCATTTGAAGTATGTTTCGTTTTACTAACATGTCATTCCTATAAGTGAAATTGATTTTAAATTCAAGTTTTGAGGAAAAAAATGTTAAGAAATTAGATTAGTTAAATTTTTCAATAAAGATTAATTATTGGTAAAATTAATATATATTTCTTACTAGTGTGATGGCGACTATTTTGATTCTTGTGGCTAAATATGATTTTATCTTCTAATAAAGGATGTTTAAATGAATTGAAAGAGTATTTATAAAAAAAAATATCTTTTTATGAAGTTAAAAAATCCAAAATATTTCTTGTTTTTTTTAATAATTAATCTTTGTTGAGAAATATAACTAAATCACTTTTTTTATTCACAATACTCAAATTTAATTATTGATAAAACTAATATATATTTCTTACTAGTGTGATGACGACTACAAAATATTTTTTATTTTGATTCTTGTGACTAAATATGGTTTTATCTTCAAGGATGTTTAAATGAATTGAAAGGGTATTTATAAAAAAAATTATCTTTTATGAAGTTAAAAAATACAAAATATTTATTGTTTTTATAATAATTAATCTTTGTTGAGAAATATAACCGAATCACTTTTTTTTATCTATAATACTCAAATCTAAAAGTTTAGTTAAAAAAATCAAACTTAATTTCACTCAAATAAATTAGATGTTGATTTTTTTTTTTGTTTTCTAAACCACATTTATATTTTATTGAAGACAGTTATATTCAAGTTAGATAATATCAATATGGATAACAAAGTTCTCCATCAAATTACTTAATACAGTTGCATATATAGAATCCAAATTCGAAACCTTTAATTAAATTAAAATAATCTCTCACTAATTTATACACGTTTTAGTATCACGTGTTGATTCCTAAGCAATATGTGTTTTTTTTATGGATCAATTCAAGATTTAATATGTCCTTTATTGTCATCATTATTATTATTTTTATTTTTGTAAGTTTAGTTAAGGGGATAAGGGATAGAAAAAGACAAGGTACAAATTAAAGGCGAGGGAACTATTCATGTGGTCACTTGCATTGGACCATATACTACAATAACACCAGGTAAGGAGTGAGGCGTGTTTAGCAGTGTACTGCATCAATGACTTCAAATAAAGTAAAAGGTTTTTTATTTCCACCACTACCATCTAGTGAGTGGATTCTGAAAAGAATCACATGGTCACACAGAGTAAGAAAAAAGTGGAAGCAAGAATGGATCAGTGAAGGATAGAAAACCCACATGCACATGGAATGTTGTGATTATTGTTTCAACATTGAACTAACAATTAACGAGAATGTTCTTTCCTTTTCTTTCACTCATGTGAGTTAACCAACATTGTGTTTTTCTTTATTTGGGTGCAACAGTCCGTAACACTTGTTAGCCTTTGACGACGGGAATGTATTCCTTTTCTCTTTTATGTTACAAAAGATAGATCGAGAAATATTACAAAAGTAATCTTGTCAAAATTCATTAAATTGTATATAAAATTTTAAATTTACTATTTTGCTTTTCTCATCCCCTAAGGCCCTAACCATATCATATATAAAAGTTTAACATAAAAAGAGTACATTTCCAATGCTGACCAAACTTGTTCTTAATGCTCACACATGTTAATGCAATTAAATAAACGATATCACAGTATCAGGGTCACCACGCTATGGTTTACTATCACAGACAGGCACCAGATCATATCCTTAGTTGGTAAGATAACAACAGGCAAGCAACAGAACATTAATGATAATCAAACATATTTTCCGGCCGGCAATGTATGAATTTGACAGAATGCTGGGTCATCGTGCACTTGTAATACTATCCGAACATATATTCAACATTTTAATTTAATGATTTTTATTATTTAATGTATAGAAACCTTTTTTACAGTAGAGCAGAAAACCCCATTCATGCATTAAAGATGTATATAGCTAGATAAGATTCATTAAAAAAGTTACCTAACTAAGTAGCTTATCCCTAGGAATAGAATATATTTTTAAGTAAAAAATTTAAATATGATACAACAATAAAGTCATATCCATTAGGTGAAATTAATTACATAAATTATATGATATAATTGGAGATAGGATTAAAAAATAAAAATAAAGCTTCAAGAATACCAGTACTACAGTTAGTCTGAAATTTCTCTTCATACCTACCTCCAATAATGTCTTTTTGTCTCTCCATTTTACTGAAATTATGTAATCTACTCGTCTGACCAACACCTTTTATGATTTTTATTATGTCCAAATTACCTTAACCGATTTTTTTCCTCAATTAGTGTTACACTAAACTTTTTTTGTAATAATCATTTTGTAACACTAAACTTTTCTTGTAATAATCATTTTGTATTTTGTACTTTTTAGCTTGTATGGTCAGATATTTAACTTAACATTCACAAATAAAATATTAATACTATTTTACTTTGTGTGCGTTGTAAAAAATAAATATTTATTTTATATAATTAAATTTTATAATAAATAAATATTTTAAACTCATAAATAATATTTTATATTTATCATAAATAATTTATATTATGATATACTATTATTTTTTATTACTAATAATTTATTTTTAAAATATTAAAATTCAAGTTAGAACAAAAAATATTGAAAATGGTAAATTAAAAGAGATAAGAAATAAGTTAAACTATTCAACTAGATATTGAAAACAATATGTTACATGTATGTTAGGAGAATACTTGAATTTTTAAGATAAAATACATATATGAATTTGATTTCTGATATTAATAGTATGAGAGAATATATCATCATATG
>CM023942.1:16833169-16848389 GCA_013407115.1 Glycine latifolia | reverse complement strand
AATATTATGAGTATATTTAAATGTTAAAGATAATATATATATATATATATATATATATATAAATATTATGAGTATATTTAAATGTTAAAGATAATATATATATATATATATATATATATATATAAAAGGGTAGAACAATTTTACAAAATTAATATTATTATAATATAAACCAATATAGTCACTCCAAAGGTTTATTTTCAAAAGAATCAATCCTGTTTATTAAAAACGATGCCTCATAACAATAGCATTCTAAAAAATACATTTTTTTTTAGGAAATCTAAAAAAAATCATTAAAATATAGAAAATAGTTAGTATTACATTAAGAAAAACTAAAATGACACACTTATTTTAAACCATGTTAACCGAGGGAGTAGAAAGTTTTGACACTAGAGTAAAATTCAGCTGCTATCGACCTATAGCCCCGGCCCTTGTGCTGGCCAAGTACATGTCCTAACTCCTAAGGTTGTGTTGTGTACCATCGAAACACAATTTGTCTAAATACTCAGAGGCTAGATTCTTGGGTCTCCCACTTCTTTCTTGGACTTAAAGAATTAGCATGGTCACAAAGATCCCTACTAATCATCTAGGTAATGCCCCCCTTTCATTTTTTGACACTCAAAATGGCTCAATGTTAGCCTTACATTGTCCCTCTAAAGCAGAACTTATGTAGATTCATTGAGTGTGTGTTTGAATGAGTTATTTAAGAATTTTAAAATTTTTAAAATTTTCAAAACTTTAATTGCTTTGATTGAAATTTCTTCATTTTTTTATTTTTTTGGATAAAATAACCAAACTTCTTTAATTTTAAATTATTTTCTGTTCTTAAATTAATTCTTTCAAACAAACCATGAAAGTTGAGCAAGAAAGGTATCTTTTAATTTATTTTATTTATCACATAATTTTTAACAGATAGATACAAGTGGAAAGTAACAAAATTTAAACGATAACTCTACTTATATTTCAAAAAAAAATTAATGTTTAAAGAAATAGAATAGTATACATAAAAATTTCCAGAAAATGTACTAAATATAAGAATAATTCAATCTTTAGGTATATTAACTAAATAACTAGTATATAGCCATTAATTAATAATACTGATACCAATTAATTTGCTTAGATGCGAAATACTATTTATTTTGTCATGATATATTAAAAACACATTAACATTTATATTGTATTCAAGTTAGTATAACAAAATACAGTCCAGATATTTTATTAACACATCAATAAATGAATTAGTTGCTCATTGTAACGATTGATGATGATGATGATTTTTAAAGTTCAAATAATGTTACATTTTTTATAATAATAATAATGTTACATTTTTAATAGGAAAACAAAATTACATTATTATATATCTTTAAAAATACCTCATACAATTTATTTTTGATCAAATTACATAGTTGGAAATCATCATCAAATAGTAAAATTTTCAAACGACGTCGAGATTTGTGTATTTGACCCTAAAAATTCCTAAAAATTGCAACAATCAACCATGACAGAGACTAGCGACCTACGATTATTGATACAATTTATTTTATATTGCATTATAGCTACAACTATTTTTATGGGCGGGATCCTTTGCTTTTTATTTTAAACTATAGAGGATTGATCCACGTCAAAATCATTTTCAAATCGTAGGAAATTTTTTACCATTAATTAAGGAGGGGGGGGGGGGGTGTTCGTAGGTAAGTTGAAATCAATTTTGGCTAAATTTATTATCTAATCTAATTAAATTTGATTAATTTGATTTGGTTTGATTTTTTAATTTTTTTTTTAAATCTAACTCGTTTATAAGTGGTTCGGTTCAATTCAGACTAATGGATTATCTATTTAAATTTTTTTCTTAGAATTACTATTTTATATTATGATTTTTTTCAAATATCTAATACAATTAACATAAATTATCAAATGTATGAAAGTAATAAAATTGATTCATTTAATACCATCAACATAATATTCTAAAATAGACTTATAAATTAAAACAAAAGATTCTTGAACAAGATTTATTATAATAATCTGAATTACAACTATTTCTTACAAATTAAGCTTTGCTATAATCAAATTTGTTGCAACCAAATTTGTTGAAACAAACAAATGAATAAAATATGATTCATTAATATTATAAACATGGTAAACAAAATATGGAAAAAAAAAGTGAAACAAATAACAATATACTTGAAAGTAATATATTAAGAAGTTTCAGCACTTGCAGTTTCAATACTTGGAGATCCAATATTAGCAGTATTTAAAGTCAAACCAAACACAATTTGAAAATTGTTATAAGACATGTATGTTAATTGATTGTCCCCTTATACATTATGGTTATTGAAAGTTGTTATAAAAGTTTGATATAACACAATTTGTGTCAAGCACTGTGATATATATACGTATATCGGGAGCAACTCCAATATATTCAAAATATTTAAGTACTCTTTCATGTTTACACATATATTATATGTTATTATTATCAACATAAGTGAAACATAATGTGTTAATCTTAACTTACTGAATGTAAAAAATGATTTGTTGAAAAAGAACAAAAAAACATAAAGGAAAACCTGATACTTGATCATTTGAGATGAGAGAGAACAGAGAAAGAGCTGGTGTAAAAGCACAGCGAAGGAGATGAGACGAGAGAGAACAAAAACACGGAGATGAGATGAGATAACAAAGAAGCACATAAGAAAATGAAACCTCACCTTCACAACAAAAATGAAATAATTATAAGTTGGTCTTCATTCGACCCACACATTTATAATACCACACATTTTTTATTGTCAAATTATTTTTTAGTTTTTAAATTTTAATATATATATATATATATATATATATATATATATATTATTACAGATTCATAGATCGGATCAACGGATCTATAAATCTAAACTTGTGACCCAACCCGTACATAAATGATTTTGATTGATTCGATTTGATTTTGCCCCAAATACATAAATGATCTAACCTAAACTTTTCGAATCAGTTCAGGTTCACAGGTGACCTGGACCCGTGAACACCCCTACCATTACCTATCATCAAAGCCAACACAATAAAGACAACTTGATCCAAATTTATATCTTTATCGAGTTCTTCAATTAAAAGATGACAAATAAACACAGTATTTTTAATAATAAATCATCTCTATTAAAAAATAATACTGTAATATAGTACTAATAAATAAACATGGTTTAATGAAATTATTAATCTCTTCAAAAAAAAATATTAATCACTCATTTGGTCCATATGCAAGCTCAAAAAAGTCTCCGTAGGGACTAAAACAAGTTAAAAGGTATGTATATATGAACCAGTTCTAAGTATAGGAACTAAAAGGTTGTATAAATATTAAGATTAAAGATCAAATGAGTAATTAAACTAATAAACATTTTTTTGATTAAACAACTAATAAACATTTACATTGTCATTATTTGACTGAAAAAGCTTGATGGTAACGATATAAGAAACTTCAAAAAAAAAAAACTTGTAAATTTTTGTCCTCCATAAAACTAAATTGGCTCTACCTTTACCACACCTCATTCATTTTGCTCTTGTTAAGACTTCACCACCCAAAAAGTTAAAAATAAAACGACTTTTTTCCACAAAACCCGAATGAAAATTTTAATGAAAAATACTAGTGCAAAACAAACTCCATTCCCCAAGAGCATCATAATTATGTTTCCTACAATAATGAAATAGCCGAAAAAAATTAACGAAAAGGGATCATATGCAGAAATGACGGCATACCATCAATCCATCATCTCAAGAAACAAGGTGTATTAAAAAAATTAGAGCAAATGATATAACATACAATACAAGAAACGAAAGTTGCTTTTCAATTCATATATGAAATGTGCGGTGGACTGTGGTCGACAGTGTCGTCTTGTGTGTAACCAATTAACCATTATGAATAAGAAACTGGAAGGTCCACCATATTCTGTTTTCTAACTAAAGACAAGGCTCGGACACACCTGATGCTTATAGGGGCGAAAACAACCTAACGGAAATAGATGGATATTTGGGGGATGTCAATGTCATTATCCTCATCGTCCTCACAGGCGACAACAACATCCAAGTGACGACGGTAAGAAGGTATTTCCACCTTGGCCACTTCCCTAGCTAAATCCACCATTTTTTTGTCCATTCGTTCTCTGTGCCTAGGGAACATGCTATTATAGAGCAGACAACTTCCACATGAAATACTATAAGCATTCAAACCTTTTGCCTTCAGCCACTCAAGAAGCTCCCTTAGAGTAGGATTGTCTTTTAGAATCCATCTGTCCCAAACTGTCCAACTCATATCTTGATGCTTGATGACCTTTGGTGGAACTGGCTCTGCCATGGAAAAGAGAGGCAGTGCTAAGTTGGCAAACGTGTTTCGGTAGTCCTCAACTTTGTGCCCTCCATCCAAAGCTTTGTACAGCTCAAGGCAGACAAGCCCGGTGGCCATGGCAGTTGATGTTGCAATTGCTGGAATGATCCGTCCGGCAATAAACTTGGCCTTAAGCTTGTCAACTTCAGGAATGCTGTAGTTCCGGGCCCTCATGTTTGCAAGCCCAGCTATCAGGTCCATATGGTAGTTTGTATCATCATCCTGTAGTTTTACAGCACAAAGGTTTCAGCAAAAAATGATCAGCACAAAGGTATTTTAACTTTGGATGAAAATAAATTGTAATAAATAAATAAAATGGCAGGTGGAAGAGTTCATGTATGCGTATTTCTAGGCAAATACAAACTCAACCCACACTGACCCAAAATCCCTAATTGAAACTACCAAATTCAAATTAGACAACAGAGAAGGCTTTATCCAGCATCACTGAAAATTCAGTCAGAACAAAAACTCCATGAAAGAAAAATAGACCTTCTCAAACTGAACTGGTTTCATCCTGAACTCTGGTTGCAGCTTTGTCCGGCACCCCTCTAACTTGACGATTAAATCATTAATCACAGCTGCATCATCTATAGACGCAGATGAGAGACTGGTGGCCTTCTCATCTGTCACTATTTTTGCATCTTTCTTAGGCTGAAAGTCAGGTACTATCACTCTATCAACAGCTTCAGCCAACTTCTTAGGATTCTTCACCCAGTCAGGAATAGGAATACCAAATGTTTCTGCTCGTAATATAGAAGCTGCCATCAAAAACTGAAGATGACCCAGATCAGAGGATGAGAATTTCAGTGGATGAGGGAACCGTTTTGGTGCAGACCAGAAAGGAGCTCCAGTACTAGTTGCAGCATCTTCGGGAAAAGTATAAATTAATTGCTTTACTCGGTTAGCAAAATAATCTTCAAACCTGTGAATAAAAAACAATTTATGAGTGTAGGACATACAGAAAAATCTCACACACTGACAATATAACAAGAGAACAAAATCATATATTATAAAACAACATACTTTAGCCTAGCCCATGTAATACAATCTTCAAAAGTCTCACACTTCTCCTTGTCCAAACACTCAAGAACACGCTCTAAGTTATCCCTCGCTTGAGCATCACCAGCATTCCTCATTGCATTAGTATATTCATTTGGATTAGATAAATATGCATTTACTTCAGCTGGAGTTTTCTCAAGCAAACCCTCAAACTCCGACCGAGCCCATGTCAAGCAGTGGTCAATGTTATGTGGAAACGAATGAACAGTACACATTGGTGCCTGTTTCTCAGGTGGATCCCTTGATGCTCCATAATTCTCTGTTAGGTGAGGAATGACCATTTGGGTATTGCATTTGGCCCCAAGAGTTCCAGATTCAAGAAGTGGCTTCTGGAAATACAAGCACCTCTGATCAACATACAGTCTTGCATTCACATTGTCTAGAGCATTAATCACGACACTCAAGTTTTCCCAGAAGGTATCATGAAATACATTTTCAGTTTCAGGGCCAACACGATTTTGCAGGGCGTCAATATTCAGACGGGGATTTATAGATGCAGCAGCTGAAGCAGCAACTGTAGACTTGGCCTGGCCAATATTCCAATCACGGAAGAGGAACTGCCTACTTAGGTTACTCTTTTCTATGACATCATCATCCGTAATTGTGAGCTTTCCCTGACCACAAGAAACTCCCATTAGGGCAAGGTTTTTCAAAAATTCACATCCCAATGCACCAGATCCAACAACAAAAACTTCAGCATCCTCTAACTTCTTCTGTAACTTTTGTCCAAAAACTGAAATCTGTGCATCATAACGACTATTTAATGGTTTTAAATCATTAGGGTCCAGTGGTTCTGTAGGGAGTGATTCCACAGAGTCGAAGTACAAAAACTGCAAAGGTCAGAGGAGAAACTAAAATTAAAACCACAAAAAGTACAAAAGTATTATAACCTCAAAAAAGAATGCTCAATAAATTGGGAAAGAAAAAATTGAAACATGTGCAAGATATAGTTGCCAATAGACTCGTATTATTTCTATTATTCTATATACTAAGCAAACATAAAAATGCCAATATATTTTGGAACTGTAGGATACTAGGATTGGAACCCCCATCCCCAACCCACACCCACACAATATTAGAAAATCAAGTATTTAAACTAACCCACACAATATATTTTGGTTAAATCTTGATATGTTCACTTACGAATGGACCAAAACACAGTTTTTCAGAGATTTCAGTGTCACACCTAAGATATTGCCTCGAGGTATGGATAACTTTCAGTTCAAATAGTCTTGGGGGGGGTTATGCAGAGAGAGGGTACAACATAATACTTGAATGCTAGTAGAATCACAAATATTAAAAATAAAAAAGGCAAACTGCACTCATCCCCTCACGTTAAATGAAATTATACATGATACCCCTCCCTTTTTTGACATTACTTTGACCTCCCTTGATATACAAATCACAAAGGACGGATATGTTGTTATATATTAAGGGAGACTTGTATATAATAATTTTCCTAAAAAGGAGGGGTATTGACTGAAGTTTTGTTAAACCTCGAAGGATGCAACTGTAATTTTCCCTAAAAGAAAGTACATGATCCAGGCATAAAAATCTTAGTCAAGTTCAAATTTCATTTATAAGAATCCAATTCAACAAAGTGCCTTGCTCAACAGATGGATTTTTTTATATTCAAGATATGATATAGGTTGCTTTATTCAAATCATGAATTATGCCTATGCAGTTATTTTTAAAGAAAACTATAGAGTATAGAAGATCCATAGTAATAAAACATCAAGTGAAGCAGCAAACTGAACACACAATCCAAATGCCCAACTAACTCTAGAAAAATATTTTGGAAAAGACTTCCATATGGGCACACTTCAGTTGCACTGCACAATATTTCAAAATACAGATGATACAATGATTAACAAGAAAAATTATTACTTACTTGAAAAAGTGGATGAAATTTCCCAGAGCATGCTTTTACAACCTCTTGTCCTACAATTCCACCAAACATGGCTGCCATAGGGTTCAATACTGCCCTAGCGCCAAAGGCAAATTGCCGTAGAAGTTTTGGATTCACATCTTCCAATCTTCCATCACCTAAGCTACCATTAATATTAATGGCAATAGATATAAGTTTCTGAGCATCATCCTCTGAACCAGCAACAGGGAAGCGACCTATCCCAGAAACGAACTTATCCAAAGCCTGGAATGCTAAATGCAGTAGAGGTGGGCGATCAAACTTCGAAAAATCACTCAGAAGAAAATCACCAGGATCACTGAGTGCTTCCCTGAGTGGTTTAAAGTTCAAAACCTTTGGTTCTTTGACCTGTGTGACAATACCACCTTTTTCATATCTACCATAATTTGTGGTATCTTCTTCAAGAGTGAATGAATATGCTCTAGCATTTTTTATCTTTCTTGGCTTTCCATCATTCAACTCTTTCATACCGTGAACTTCAGAGAATACAACCAGATCTCCATCCTGAAACTCAAGCCTCTCATCATCAACACAGGAAACTAAAGCAGGGTTGTCATTGCTGATGGATGCAATTATACCAGTATGGGGATCCTCTCCATCGACATCAACAACAGTGAACTCAGGCCCAAAATCACAAAACAGAGAACCAAAAAGGCCCCTAACTTCACTTTTAATAAAGGCAATAGGAGGCTGATGACTGTGGCAGTAATCATTGAACTCAACGGCTTTCTCAAGACTAATTTCGGTGAAAACAACAGCCTACAGAATAGTTGAAATAAATAAAGATACAAATGAATTCATGATTGCAGGTGAGCAGGAAAAGTTCACATTAAAGTGCACCATTAACGAACATTCACAATCTGAGTGTTATATATCACTTCAAAATTAAAACATTCCCAAGGACACATCTTGCTTAAATGGTCAAGAAAATTCAAATGTGCTCCTCTCACACGGTTTTATCAATCAATATATCATAGAATAATGCTATTCCACTTCATGTTTACCGATAATATCAATTATGAAACAATACAAAGACCACATAATTAATTTTTGGCAATTAACAGTACATAACTAATCATGCATAAGAGATGCAATTTATTGTCTCCTACCAGGCTACCACATTATTATCAATACTTTTATCTTACCCCAGAACACACTATCATAACTATTAACTACTACAGCAAACATCAATAATCACATAACATGCACATACCTCATTTTCAACATCAACATCAACAACACCTTTAACCCAAGTTAATTGGGGTCAGTGGTAGATGAGCTCAATGATAGTTACGAAGAAGTTTTAAAAAAAAAGGCTAAGAAAAAGGAGAAATAAGACAAGAGAAAAGAAAAATAAGATAAAAGAAAAAAATGGTGAAAGACGGAGGGGGAAAAAATGAAGAGGAAAGGAACTAAAAAGGGACCAACTGGAACATAGAGATAAATAACGGGTCTAACCCTCCACCAAGCTAATAGTTTTTCTCCATTCCGTCCTAAGACACACCTTCCGTCAATCTATATCCCACTTCATTAAGTCTTGTTTAATTAACAATATTTAGAATTTCATTAAATTCAAATAAAGTCGAGAGCAAATAGTCAAGTGCCTCATTACAGTCAGAACTTAGAAGTACGATTAAGACATTAGCAAATAACTCAGGCATGTGTAAAGCAAAATAAAAGTATAGTAGTATTACAGACACAAGAACCACTGACTCTGCATTTACAGGAATCCCCTCCCTAATCAGTCATTATTTAAATGGCATGATATTGTTAATCACCAGGTTTTGTAAATAATACACATCCAAACAAAACTGTAGCAGAAGTTTCAAATACATGGAATTGAAACACAAATAACTATGAAACATTAGAAGTTACCCTTGCAATATCAAGGTATGAGTAAGGAAAATCCTTTTTTTCTAAAAGTTCCATGGACATCAAAACATGCCACAGAACACATAATCACTTGATATGAAGCAGCTGACCATATAAATTTATTTAAGAAAAAAATGAAGTTCCAAAAATAAAAAAGGAGTAGAAAGAAAGATTGGAAGTACCTGGAAATTAGAAAGTTGTTCTTTTGTCAGCTTAGTTGTTAATGTTAGTACAACCACGGCATTGTTAAGTTCCTGCAACTTACTAACAGAAGCCTCTGCCCTGTTCTTGCCAACATCATTTTCTGAAAACACAAAATTACTGGACAAATCCCATAACTCCACATTTCCTTCATCGTGCAAGGTTACAGATTTCACCCCAGCAAGAATGAGATTCTTCGCTGCAGGTAGTAAACTACATTAGAATACAGAAAAACAACAGAGCTTACACTACTTAAATGTTGAATCTGCAACACCATTAAAAACTCAAGTCACAAAACAAATGATTTAAATTGCATTATGTATTTATATACTCTCTTAACTAATTAGAGAATAGCACATAAGTAAGAACCTTCAGCAAGGTTGCCCAATGATATGCAGCAATGACTTTTAACCAGTTCCAAACTCCCAAGTTAACGATAAAAAGCTTGAAATAACGAACATGAGCAACTAGTAATCATTTTAAGCATGGACAACAAATAACAAGATTATGAACTGTATAAGTCTGTTACTCTCCTTCACTTCATTTCTCAGCTTACAAAGGAGACCAGGGACTAAATTATCAATCCTCCTAACACCAATACCGTAAAACAACACAACAGTCACAACTAAACAATTTTCTTTAATTAAGAGAGGGGTCAGAAAACCACTGCTAGTATGATCACCATATATAAGGACCTGTTTAGATAAATTTCATAATAAGTGTTATAAAACCAAATTACCAATCTCAACACCAAGACCCTGCATCCCCGAAACGAGGACGCTGGACGCAAAGAGCCTCCGCATGGTCTCCCGGCCATACACGGCGAGCTGCCGACTGTGCAGATCCTCATCGATCTCCGCCGGTTGCGAATTCCCCAACGCCATTCCTCCGACCGAGTTCCCGACGCTGTTGTCACCGCCGCCGCTGCCGCTACCGAATCCCTGGCCGCTGACGCTCACCGCCGATTCCGCAGCACCGGCACCCGAGCAGGCAGCAAGGCTTCCGATCCGAGCTTTCTTTGAAAACGACGCCGCACCGCTATTGGTGCTGTTGGTGGGGTCAGTGTCTCCTTCTGCTACCACTGCTCCTTCGCTCGCTCTCTTTCTAGGAAGCATATAGTGCAGTAAGCTGCAGAACACGCAACGAAACCGCGCCATCGAAATTATCACCAAAACGAAAACAAACACAATCAAGTTAAAGTTAAAATCATAATAATAATAAAGAGGATCCATGATGCTGTTCAGGATATATAACAAAATAAAAATGCAAAACCCTGAGTAGCATGTGATTCGAGTGCTGAAGAATGAAGAAAAGCAACATCGAAAGATGGCTGAGGAAGGTAGGGAAGGTACCGAATGGAACTTGAGAGAAGGAAAGAATAGAATCACAGATTGGAGAGTGCGAAACGGAGAGAAAGCGAATGTGTGCGTTTGGGTTTTTAGAGTTGAAGATGTGAGTGTGAAGAGCGAGAGTGAGTTTGATATGATATAAGAGAAAGAGAGAGAGAAGGGTATTTATGGATTTGCATGTAAAAAATTAATTTTGTTGCTACTACTCACCTAGGGTTTTGGGAGATTGGTGGTTTTCGCGTTACTCGCTAAGGCCATTTCTTTCTTTCTATCTTCTCCTTTCAGCAGAGAGAGAGAGAGAATGAGTGGGCCTGACTGTTACTGTGATTATGGAAGAATCGTAAGCGGTGTAGACAAAACGAATGCACCGGGACGAGTACATGCCACGTCGCCGTTTTATATTGTCGTTGCATCCAATCCAAACCCACGTTCAATTCTTTTTTTTTTCGACTTTCACAATCAGACCCCTCGATGTAAGGATGGAAAACAGAAACTAATGTTTCAAGTCATAGTTGGATTCGTTGGACCAAAATGGTTTGTGTTGGATGTTTTACTCCTTTGTTCTACCAAAAAAATGCATATATAATGTAATTTTTCCATGTTTTTCTTTATATACATATACATAAAGTTTTCTTATGTTTTGAAATTTAACTTATTATTGTAAAATTTTGAACTTAGCTGTAATTAAAAATGTTTTTGCTTAAAAAATAAAAACATAAATTAAGACATGATAAAATTTCTAGTATTAATTCTGGTCATCATAATTGGATGATTAGGCTTGTTATTATATATATGTTTCATATGGATCATTTTTAATTTTTTTTTTCATTTTTTATCCTATTTCTTTCACCCTTTTTTTCTTATCTTATTTTCTTTTATTTTCTCTTATTTTTCCTTTTTCTTAGCTTTTTTTTCAACTTCCTCATAAATATCATTGGATTCATCTATTATTGATCTTAATTAACTTAAATTATTTATTATTAAATTTATCTACCATCAAGTTATCTTGTTGAATCTAACAATCAACACCAAAGTCTAGCTGTTATGTGTTAACACGTTTTCTTTTTTCTTCAAAGTAGGCTAAAGCCAATTACATAGTGATCTACGAGGAAAAAGATTCCTACAAAGTCAGTCCATATACCTCCCAAATGTGTCAAATTAAGCTGAGTTTGGTTTGATGCAATACTGATAATTTTATATAGGCTAAAATACTATTTTAGTCAATTATATTTCATATTTATGTGTGTTTTAAAAATCTCGTAAGTTTGTAACAATACTTAAAATGATCGTTCCGTCAATTTTACATTAATCGCTATTATATTAAAAAAAGAAACCGAACTCACTCATGGATATATGAGTAGATCTAACAAGTGCGGAGATCTTTTCAACATGGAGTTCACCAAAGTTGGCATCCCCAGCCAAAACTAGTGTGAAGATCTAACCAACCCAGAACCCACCACAGCCGACAATTGCTTCCTTCACCTCCATTGTTTGCTCCTACACCTCTTTTAAGTTTCCAGAACACCTGATCCAGAATGTAAAATCGCATTCCAAAAATGTCTCTGAAATGTAAAAATTTACATTTCAGAAAGATTTTCCTATACATTTGAGAATAGGTGCAAGAAGCAAATGAGGGTGCAGGAAGTAATTTCCGCCACAGCATCATTGTTGCCAAATTTCGATGACGCAGAAAAAGTGAAGTCATTTTGTCAAAAAAAAAAAAGTGAAGCCAGAGAACTCCTTAAACCTCGAAAAACACACCATAGTCCGAAGCATCCGTGAAGGGAGATCTGAATATATTTTTTAAATGTTACAAGCAATCGGGAATCTACATGAGATGGGAGAAAATACATTGAAAATTGTTAATTGTAGCTAACAGCGTCAACCAGCTAATTGCTTGTTACTTTGTCCTAATGTAAGGAGTGTTTATTCTTTCAAAAAGGTGATTTATGTTTTAAAAAATTTATATAAAAGTAATGCATTACTTGATTATAAAAAAAAAAAACATTTTAAAATGATCAGGTAGTTTAATTTTCTTAACAGCACCCCAAATACATAGCATTGAACAATTTATAAGTTATAACAGAAGTGTAAAAACAACGGGCGAGCTAACTTCAAAATTACTTTCAAACAATCCTTCGCGGCAAAAGTAAATATAAATGTAGGTTTACACATAAAACACCTTTGTCTGTTGAACAAAACATCTGGTCCAGTCAAAGCCTCTCAAGAAGCCCGTCATACCGAATATCAAATTTTCAAATTAACAGCTTCTCAATAGCATCCTGCACACAAACAAAATTTATTCAATGAACTGTGAAATTAAAACTTTCGCCAATTTAATGACAGGTCCAGATTTTAATATTAACAATGATTAATATAGTTGGCAAATACATGAATGAACATTCGTAATGTAAAGCGCTGTGAATACCTTTAGTTGCTGAATTTGGGATTTCAGTTGACTTCCTTCATTAGTTGTTACAGAACATGCAATCACTGGCCGTGTGACTCCACATGCTCGCCCAAGTGCTTGTTTTGATGGGACGAAAACATAGGGAACATTCTAAAAGATTCAAATAATCATAAATATAAAGGTTACTTTGCTGCCATACAGATGAAAATCACAGAAACATCATAGAATTGAAATAACAGCAGCTGGAGTAGTCAAGGTCAACATTGAGTCTTTGCTAATGCCATCCCAAGTTACAAGGTTTTATTGATCAAACAGTAACCTCAACCACAGAATATGAAAAATTATATTCATGTTCTTTGGGGTGTCTTACAGCAGAAACATCTCTTAATCTAACACGGGCATTAAGATGGTAAAGTGATATCATTGAGGCATAAGGACCGAATCAGGCATTAAGTATCACTAGGTGGCAATGTCATTAGCTAAAAAATTATTTTTTAACTGATAAATGACATCAAAATTAATAGTTAAAAAACCAGTAAACTAATAGACAACTAGATAGGATAAGGAGGCAAGAAAAGAACTTGCGAAAAGCCATGACAGGGGTTACTGTAAAGCTACAAAATTTCCATAAGTATATTCTTACCGGGTTAAAGGGTAAGCATTTCATAAAAGTTACACACTGTACAGTGTACAGGCAGATAGTAAATCATTCAATTCCAAATGAGAAACAATCTCAAATACAAAAAGTCCAATGCATCAGAAACTGTGAATTACACAATATTACAACTGATAATTGACACACCGTATATGACATTGGTGTGTCTTCAAGTCCTTTTTCTAAGCATTAAAGCATGGCTAAATCATAAATTACCCATTCCCTGTATCTGTCCGACAGGACCCATGAATATTCTAAAATTTTAATCTTTGGACTCTGCTGAAAATTTTACTCATTATAAATAAATATGGTAGAAGGGGGGACTCAAGGACCACAATGGTAACAGTAAAACTCAATTAGTAAAAACCATTACACAATTTTGAATTTGGAACCAGTAGGCATGCTTAAATTTCTAAGGCAACTCCATAATACTAAACAAAGACAAGTTGATGTGCAAAGCTAAGAAAAACAAAGGCAAGTAAGATATGAAGGGAAATCAATTAATTACCTTATCCTCAGCAAGAAGAGGAAGATGGAGAAGAATCTCAAGAGGCTCAGTGTCTGCGGCCATAACAACGAACTCAGAAATGCCTCTGTTCAGGGTCTTAGTCGCTGAAACGAATCAATAGAATACATTAACACCAATCAGACTTACTTAACCAATTTTCAAAATATGCTGATTCTTTTTTATCTAACTTAACTTCACTAGCGGGTTCAAATCCCCCGCTAACAAAAAATAGCAATCCTAACAACTAACAATTTGCCGATAAAAAAAAATTACCTTCATTAGCACCCTTTTTTAGTTGCTTGTAGTTGGCAGCTTGTTGCACAAGATCCAGGATTGTTATTGCGAGTTGCGCATCGGCCAAAGGGTAAGCTTTTGGGTTCACTGTCTCTCCTGTCTGCAACAAAAACAACGGTAGAACAAACAAACAAAACAGAAACAAATAAGAAATCTGAACATTCAGATAAGGAAACGAAATATTCAATTGAGAAGAGAGCGAGGCGGAACCAACCATTTTTTTTGGGGGTGCCGTTGATTGGAGGGGAGACAAGAAGGGCCAACTAGGGTTTTCAAGAGAAACGTCGAAGAAATTAGAAAGACTAGGGTTTAAGTAATCACGAACTCACACACACTCACAAAATCTTGGCCCTTCAATTCATCCTACGCTCCACAATCAATCCAATATATATCTATATCAATATTTATATTAACTTATTATTATTTATATTTTATGTAAAAAACGATTTTGTATAATTGGAAATTTTTACCCTGACTCATTTCTGAATTAAATATAGTTAAATCAATTTTAATTAAATAATTATAATTAAATTTAGTCTAATCAATTTTTAACAAAAAATTATAAATGTAGTGTATATT
>CM023942.1:16810018-16833159 GCA_013407115.1 Glycine latifolia | reverse complement strand
ATAATAATAATAATAATAATAATAATAATAATAATAATAATAATAATAATATATCAACCCATTGTCAATATATTATATAAAACACAAATGTTAATTATATCTGTCAGGACACGTGTTTAGCACTTTTTAAAATAGGTTCTGTCATTTTTATTTTAAATTTATCTTAAATTAATTGCACAATTATTATTTTATAAATCAATCAAAATTTTTTGTTTATATATTTGTTACCAAATTTTTATTGATTTCATTTTCATCAATTAATTTGTGCTCATAATATAAACTAATTGAATAAAAATGAAGTGATATAAATTCATTCAAATCTGCTATTTTTTACTGTTTGAATATATTATATTATTATATTTTCTGGAACAAAGAAAATAAATATTATATTCAATGATATTTTTAAACCAGTTATAATTTTTTTATGTTAATATAGTAAATAAGGAAATTAAACCCTAATCAATTCAAAGAACCAATACAACACTATACCATACCAGTTTTATATCAATAATCAATAATAAAAATAAAAATTATAAGTCATCTTAAAAAGAAATATTCTTTGTCAAATTCAGTCAGGTTAATTTGGTATATACCATACCAGTTTTATATCAATAATCAATAATAAAAATAAAAATTATGAGTCATCTTAAAAAGAAATATTCTTTGTCAAATTCAGTCAGGTTAATTTGGTAGTCATGCATTAATTTCTAGACTTAAATGTGATAACCATTCACACTTATCATGTATCAATCAATATTAATATAAAAAATACAATTGTTGATTGTATATGTTAATACACATGTCAAGCACGGGTTAAAATAGGTTCCACCGTTTCATTTCAAATTTACCTTAAATTAATTGCATAATTATTATTTTATAAATCAATCAAAATTTCGCTTTCATCAATTAAATCAATTAATTGTGCTCACAATATAAAACTAATCGATTAAAAATAGGGACATAAATCCATTCAAATCTGAATTTTTTTTACTGTTTGAATATATATATATATTATTATGTATTTTTTGTGAACAAAAAAAAGAAATATTATATCCAATGATACTTTTTAAAATTAGTTATTATTCCTTAAGTTAATGTAGAAAATAAGGAAATTAAACTATAATCAATTCAAATAACGAACCAATACAACACTATACCTGTTTTATATCAAAAATCAATACTAAAAATAAAAACTATGAGTCATGTTAAAAAAAATATTTTTTTATCACGATTCAGTCAGATTAATTTTTTTTCATATAGTCATTTTTTTCGGAGGGGTTAACTTTTTGACAAGTTCTTCTTGTTCGGAGGTATGGTCCTTTTGATATTGTTGTTTTTATCTTTTTTCTACATTTTTTACTTTTCTAATTGAATGCTTTATATGATATATATTTTTCTTTTTCGATTTGTATCTTCATATTTTGTTTCCTACTTCCTCTCTCACAATGCGTGTTCGTCAAATTTTTTCATGATCAGTATATTGATTATTCTTCTCGCTAAAGGTATAGATTCTCCTCATACTGTTGTTTTGCATCTTTATAATATTTATTTATATCTTTTTTTTTCTTCTATTCAATTGCATTCTACATTACCCATGTTGCAACTGGTCTCTTTTACCTCATATTGTTGTTTTATTGATCCTTTCTAGGATATAATAATCACTGGTAAGTTTCATTGTGTAGAAATTATTTATGGACTTTGGTTTTTGACTTTTTGTGCTTCATTTTCTCTTTTTTTTTTCTTTTTCAAAAATTCATGTTAGAGATAAAATTGAATCAAGTTTCTTTCATATTTATATGTGCAAAAGGCTGGTGAGGAAAGAGTCCACATTTTCAAGTGCTACGAGAAAGCAATTTAAACGAGTTAATGTGTTCGTTGGTGACAATGAAAAATTAAATTTGTTTTTTTTTGTTTTTATTGCTGAAAATATTTTATATTTGTTTTACTTATTTAATAAAGTTGTACTTGTTTATTTTATATTTGTTGTAGATTTTGAATACATATTTTGTAACTCTTCACTCGCAAGATGAAAGAGGCAAATATAACTAATTTTTTTGAATTTCTAATTCGTGTTACATATTTTTTTGCCAAATTATTATTTTTAAAATAGACCAGTTAACAGTGAGCCATTTTTTTCTTCTCATTTTTGGCGTTAGAATAGATCAATCATTTTTCTCTAACTAAATTTCTTGTTTTATCATATAAAATAAAAGTTTTTCTAATAAGATAATAGCATTATAAAACAATAAATTAAATAATTTTAAGTTGACCTTTTCGCTTTTATTGTTTTTGGTGATATTTTTTCAAAGGTTGTAGGCTTTATGTGATGGGTGTGTGTAGAGCAAAAATGGTGATTGTGATTATGAGTGACTTTGATGAAAAAGGCATAGTGATAGTTTGAAAGTATTACCTTGACTTCTTTTTACTATTTGTTTTCCTCTTTTTCACTTTCTCTGTTTTCATATTCGTCTTTTTCTTTTGTGATAAAAATATTTGGGTTCGCGACTTATTATAATTAAACAACATTAATTTGCGATGAAATTTTTTTATCAAAAGTTGTATATGCAAAATGAAAAAGAATTATATGTTCGAAAACAGATATAGTAAGAGAAGGGTAAAATTTAAATGTTTTGCATAAAATAAAATGTCTATTATGGTGAATCTCATAATCTAATTCATAGTTTCTTGCATTAGTTTATAGTATCACGGTTAGCATAGAATCAAAATATATATAAGGAAAATGTATCCCAAAAATAAATGTTATGTTGCAAAAAATATAAATGATGCATACTTATAGAAATATAAGGCGATTAATTACTTATAAAATATTTAATCATGGTAACTAATCATAATTTAAACATTCTAACCTAACTGATAATAATACTATGTATTTTGATTTAAATTAATTAATAACACTGATATAAATTTTGGTTCTAACTTGTAGCAAATTTAAATTTAAATTAAGACAACTCACTATTTTTAGTAAATGCAACTGAAAAATTCATCTCAGAAAAATATTTTCCTGTTTTTATATCATGAAAATAAGAAATTATATTAATTAAAGTAATTATAATGTAACAATAAAAGATTAAATTACTCATAGTTAATATGATTTTGTTATTGAACATTAAAATATATTCTGATTTAAATTATGGTAATTGAGATAATTATATTCTAATTGATAATACAAGCAAATTTAAATTTATATTAAGAATTTTATAATATAAAAAATGTAAATTAAACTTAATACCGTGTATCACATGGATATTAAGTTAGTATTATATAAAAGAAGATTTTATATGATTGGAACTAACAAAATGACCATTGGCTGGTCCCAAAAACGTATCATTTATTGGCTTTTCTATTCCTCACACATTATCCTAGTTTTCACAAGATAATGCTCCTTGTTTACCTCTCATAAATCTGAAGCCTATACTGTAATAGAATAAACCTTGAGGGTAATAATAAGTGTCAACTTTTATTAATTAAATTATCAAGATATTTTTTTTGTTAAAAATACAATTAAATATATCTAAAATATACTTAACCTAATTACATTAATTAATATTAGTAAAACTAGATTTGCACCCCTTAGGTTAAGATCTCTTATTTGAATATTATGAACAAAAACAAAATAATTTGAAAAGAACACAATAAAAGTAATTAATCCAGTTTTTTAACCAAAAATCCTTATTAACAAAGATAATATCTCAAAATAAGTACCACATTTTAAAAAATGTTCTAAAATAAGTATCACATTTAATTTTTTAATTTAATATTAATATTAATAAAATTATTATTTTCTTTTATTTATTTATTAATTTTTTTGTCTTTCTGAAAATAATATAGGACCACACTTATTTTGAGATCGGATAGAATGAGTAGATATTTTCAACTATAACATGCTAAAAAAAACACGGTACTTAAATTTTTCACTATTTTATTATATTTCCATTTTCAGACAATCATAGTACAAGGGAAAAATACAGTAGAGTTATGATGACAGACATTTGGATTTTTTATGATATCAAGAAGAGATGATAGTAAATACAAGATTGTGAAAAGCAGAAAATTACATCTTCATTACTGCCATAAAAGCATATGGGGGAGATTCATGTTTTTCCATGAACTTTTTATATATATAGAAATTTATCTATTGTTGTTGTTTGGTCGCAGCAATGTGGCTAAAATTTCAGAGAAGTGGGGACGTTTTGAAGGGGTGTTGTTCCAGCACTTTGTCATAATGTATTTTAGTGTTTGTTGGCAGTCTTTTGGGATTTCAGGTCGAAGGCCACATGCAGCAATGCCAACTGCTGCTTGCACAGGTGAAAATGAAGAATAAGCTGCTTCACCGGTCACCATCTCCCAAATTACCATCCCAAAACTATAAACGTTACTCATCCATGTCTCTGTTACATTCTCTGGGTCCCCTGCAATTATCTGTTCGCAGCCCAGCAAAAATGAGAGTAAAACCAGTCAGCATGGGGGCATTGAAAACAATGTTTACTAAAAAATGTCATATTTGAATAAAATAAATACTAAATAAATAGTATATGCATCAACAATGTAAAGAATTTTTAAATTATCATCTTATCACAAACTAAGTTTATTAACTTTTATAATAACTATTTTAAAATCCATCTTTTTGATTGGTTGATTGTTTAAAACTTTTTACACGGATAACACATAGAAATTAAACTCTAAAAAAATATGTACTAAAAAACCAAACAAATGAAAACGCATTATTATCCATATTTCATCTCCTCTCCATTTTCTCTTCTCTCATCCAAACAAATCATATTACAAGGAAAATTATCAATAATTAATAGATCCTTGCAAAATTCAAAATCTACAACATATAATAGTTTTCATTCTTCAAAGAGAATATTATGCAGTCAAAAGGACAAAGAGAAAAGGAGCCTAGATACACATCATAAGCACACATTAGCACACAACTACACATCTATCATAGATTTATATAGTGGCAGCTTGTCATCTCACTCATTTGTGTGTGTGGGTGGCCTGGGTCACGCAAAATGAATGTTTGTCACATACACACGTGAATTGGTGTGTTTGTAAGTGATGTGTAACGAGATTTTCTCTTGCAAGACTTGCTAATATATAAAGCATGACAACCAAATTGTTTATCCACAACAACCAAATAATCACTCGTGAGAAAAAAAAAACTTTGACGTGTCTTTCTATTCAGTTATCACTTTTTCTCTTTGAATGAATGGCTTTAGTGGATAGCTTTTGTATGTTTTTTCCTGCCTGCACACGAGGTGTGAGACCTTTCTGAGTACCTTTATCAGTAGGACAAATAGCAAGAGTGCTGGGGCAAAGATCATGTTAAAGGCTTAAAGCCTTAGGACATGCGGGCTCCAGCGCAGAATTAATTCTGGTATAATTGGCATTACACAAGCACACTTATTTTCTTAATGATATACACGAGTGCTTAAATAAAGGTAAACACAACAAAGTGAAAGCAAGAAAACAATTATTAAGACATGTTCGGCATGCTCAAACAATGATGCCAGGACAAGTGACATAAAGTTTCTTTTAAATGTAAGTTAGTTCCGCATTGCTTTACATACAATGGATCTAAATAGCATTCTTTGGGACAATAAAGCACACATAAGTTACTTTAAATTGCTCTCTAGCTGAACATCTAGTATGTCTTTTTCAAGGTGTACTGAAACATGAAGAACAGACAAAAAAGATAAAAGAGCTAAAACGCTTTTGAGTGGAATTTGTCACTGAACTAGCTAGTGTATATGAGGACAAACAGAGAAGCTGGGCAGAGAGAGAAACAATTTGATGCTACTCCTATACATTACTGTTGCTGAAACATTATTTAGGAGAATCAACAGATTACAGACATTAAACTTTACGAGGCAGACAGTAATAACAACTGTCATTCTTCCTTGAACACATGAAGAATACAATGAATGATTTAAGAAACTTCATTAGTGTCAAGCTGCAAGACATAAACTGCTTTTTCAGGGTAAGAAGGGGTAGAGAAAATGGATTGAGCCAATGTTTGAATACTAGGTGCTACAGTGCTGGTAAATTGGTAAAGTTCTAAAATTACTGAAGGAGTACACCAAGTTGGTCAAATAAGCATCACAAGCAGACAATAATTTTCATTTCCATGTTGGAGAGATTTCGATCTTATAATTTGTGCCAAAGTCATATACTAACCAAATAAGTGAGAATAAAGTTGGTGCATATAGAAAAAGTTTTATTGATTGAGGATGCATATAGAAAATCCATGAGCATAGGATAGGAGAATTAGTATTTTTGCACCCTAAGTTTAGAAAAAACAGACCATTACATGTCAAAAGATTTTGCTGGAGCAGCAGGTAAAAAGCATAAAACACATTCTAATCCATTGTCCATTATCTTACCTAAAAGCCAGGAGGATTTAGATTAGGTGTGTAGGTCTAGGTGTCACTATTGAGAAGGAGGGAGCCTATCTTTTAAAAAGGATAGATTCCAAAATGTGATCCTATTCTTCACTTTTTTATTTTCTTATAAAGAAAAAGCTGGTCTGCTGGAGAATATTTCGGACAATGCATGGCAAAGACACTACAGAACTACATATGACTATGCAACATAATCCTGTGACACAAACTTTCACAATTGCAACATGTATTTTGCTAAATAAAACGAGTGTGAATGAATAGGGACAAACCTCTGGAGCTAGCCACCTATAACCATCAGTTTCATACTCCATTGCTTCTCCAACACTCTTGCAGGCAGTGACTATACCCATATCTCCCAAGCAAGCGTTCCCATGCCTATCCAACAGAATCCCCCGTGTATTAAGGTCTCTATATGCTATACCATGGTCATTCATAAACTTGATCCCTTCAGCAACATCAACAGCAATCCTCACAATATCCTTAGTCTGAAGCTTTTTGTTCTTCATCATCAAGTCATGAACAGATCCACCTTCCATGAACTTGGTCACCACACACAAACCATGATTATCATCCACACAAATACCACAAAACTGCAGAATGTTTCTATGGCCACAAGTCATGAGTTCCAGAAGATCCTTGTGGAGTTCAAACTCATAAGAATTCCCTTTATCACAACCCTTCAGCTTCTCAATCCCAACCCTCTTCCCCATATACACTCCCCTATACGAATTCGGACCAATCTGCTCAACAAACTCAACACTATCTGAATTCAACAACCATTTCTCAATCTCATTCCCACCTGACTTTATGGTCTGCCATTCATCTACTGACACAACAAAAGATGAAGAAGGCAAAGGCACCTGAAGCTGAATCCTTTGGCTTGAATTCTCAAACTCCTTTCCGTGGTAACCATCACCGGTTTCTTCTTCAATCTCCACAAGCTCTCTTCCTTTAGAATTCTCTTCCTGGCACCCACAGAGCCCAAAGGGAAGCTTCACAGCACCGGTTTTGGGCTTCTTCATGGCAAACTTCAAAGCATTTTCAACCCTGGTCCTCACCAACTTATCATGCCCAGATAGAACCACAAGAAGCACAACCCCCAAGGTGAAACCCTTCTTCTCAAAGATCTGCATCCTCTTGCAGCAAATGGAGGAACTATTCAACGCACCCGACATTCCAGGCCACGAGATCGGAGAGTTGCAAGCAAACGTGAGCCTCAAAGCAGACCCCTGAATCTCACCATCACATTCCTCTTGAATCAAAATCGCTGGCTGGTCACTCTCTGAAGCTTGCTCCATCAACTTTATGTGAAGAAACACATCCTTCATATCAAACTCCGCCTGTGCATAACTGCAAAACATTGAGAAAAAAACAATAATAAGCCAAAAAACAAAACACCCATGATTCCATAACACATGTTTGTTGACTTTTTAAGTTGTTAAAAGCTAAAGCAGTGAGCTCAAATTTCTTTTAAAAACAGTCAGTGACCGTGATTTCAGCCTTGACGCTTTTGGGATATTTGTCACCGCAATTGTGGCTTCATCAACTACATTTGTCCGCAATATAAAAATAAAAAAATAAAAACACAATTTAAAACCTTGAGTGAACTTCGGAGAGTATAGAAATGCAAAAAAAGTAAAACCCATGATGGGAAACTGAAAAGTAGAAATGAAGATCAAGCATTGGTGTGAAAAGATTGAAGCTTGACAAGATGGGTGACTGGCATCAAGGCTTCAAAAACAACCCAAAATTCAGTTTAGCCTCAACCTAAAAGATTTTGAAGTCTCCACAACAACTATATCACAGCTGCAGTTGCAGACAATCAGTCACATCTCAAGACATTTAATAAAGTCTCGCAACTGCAATTGTGATGCAGTTGGGAATACAAATTTTCTGTAATACCAAGGATCGCGACACAGTTACTTAAAAACTAACTTAACTCTCGCAACTGCAGTTGCGAATACTTATTTCTGTAAAATCAAGGATCGCGACGAAACTGCAACTGCGACGACGACTACCGTTAGTTAAAAAAAAAACTAACTTGGGATGGCATTTTATTTACGGACCTGAGGGGCAAGGAATCATAATGCTTGCGAATGTTGGACATGAGTTTCTCGGGGAGCTGGCTTCCAGGGTAAAGCTGAGTGAGATTGCGAACAACGCTACCCCACGCGATTTTCCGGGAAGAACCATCAGCTTTGGAAGAAGGAGGAGAATCGAGGTTGAGGGAGTTTCTGAACGAAGCAATAGCTTCGGAGACGTTGCGAGTGAGCTTCTGGAGCTTCTTGTGGACGGGGATGGCGGAGGAAGGGTTGTCTTTGTTGTTGGGGGTGGAAGTAGTGGTGGTTCCCTCGGATCTGTGGTGGGTGCGCATGAGGACCTGCTCCACTGTCTCGTCGTCGGTGGCGGCGGCGGACGTGGTGGTGCGGCTGGACCAGCACTCTAAGGCTGCGGCCATTGGGGGTGAGTTACTGAGTTGAGAGAGAGAGGGGGAAATTGTGGTGGTGGTGGTGGTGGTGGTGGTGGGTGGGGATGATGGGAGTGAGTAATGAGGTTGAGCAGGAGTAATAAATGTGTGTAATCATTTTGTAATGTAACCGCCGGATATTTTGATGCTACACCTTTTTTGAGGTAAACATGGAAAGAAAGAAGATAAAAGAAACTATGTGGCAGCATGGATTACAATACAACACCTACTTTTTAAAGTATCTTCAACTCCATTTTAGTATATATAAAAAAAAAATCATAGTCTTTCAAATATGGAGTATATACTATCTTCTTCTTTGTGAGATGATTTTTTACTTTATTGTATATTCTTTTTATAAGATAGTATTTTTATATTTTAATGCATTAAATATTTGTTTCTCATAATATTCTTAATTATTACACTTTCTCTTTTATTAGGATGAAGAATAAAAAAAGTCACATTTAAGGGAAAAATAATTAAGTGAAGAGAGAAATGAAGGATAATTTTAAAAAAATATTATTGATAAATTTAATATGATTAATTATTTTTCTTAAAAAGTATAAATTAATTGAATGAATTGTATATATAACGACGAAGATAATAATTTCTAAGAAGTTTTGTTTTTTGGTTTAAATATCCTTAAGAGATCTTATAATTACACTTTTGTTTCAATTTGATACCTGTAGATTTGAATATACTAATTTGGTTCCATGGTTGTATTATTTTTCTTTCTAATTTGGTCCTTGTTGTGAAATCACTGCTAACATCGTTTGTTCGATCAATGACATGGCTTTTTATTGAAGAGTTCAGTAGATGTGACTTACCATGGCGTCTGGGTTTCGAGGGGGTGCGTTTGTTACGTTAGGTAAGTGTTGTTTAGAGAAAAAATTGAAGATGTGGATCACTTTACCAACAACCCATGAGCAACATAGGTGCAGTTGTGGTTCTTGTCTTCAATTCGTGATGACAATTGTGTTTGGGTGGTGGTGGATTACAATATTAGAAGGTTTGGGGTCGATGATCAGTAAAATTAGGATATGTCGTCAAGGGCAAGAGGAGACAAGTTCAATGAGCAGTAGTATGTTGTGGTGGAACAAACAACGTTAAGGTGATTTCACGGCAATAACCAAATTTTTAGTGCAATTACTTGATTAATGTGTTCAACAGGAATTTCAACTATTTACAATAGTATGCTTACATATGAAGTTGGAGGTGATTGCAGAACACGCTTAGGTGGCGCCTTAGAACCTGAAAATCATTTTAAATTAAAAGCATAAAATATGAAGGAAATGAGAAAGAAGGTATCATAGGATCATGAAAGTAAATAATCTTGAATAAGAATTAATAACACTAAATTCAATAGTTAAGCTTCAAATTCTATGGAACTCTAAAATTGCAATGCCTCACCATCTGCGTAATCCTTAATTCTTATATGTTGAAAAACTTCAAAACAAAAATTCACACACTAAATCCTTCTCCAGACAATAAAGACACCAAATAAAATTTAAATCCCTATATATTAGATTTACAGAGAAAATAGAAAACAAACTTTTATTGATCTTTTATGGGAAGTTACAACCCTATATACTATCAGGATCAGCTAAGATAGCAGCTATTAGTTGTAACTATTTATAAAATCTGAGATAATTAAAAAATAACAAAGAGAATAGATTTTCTTATATTACAACACATTTTGTTTCTTATAATACTAAATTTCTAAAAAATGAAGTTGTTTCTTTTAATACCAAGTTTCTAAATAATGAAGTTTTTAGAAGATATATAAGATAAGTTTCAAAAATGGATTTATAATAAGAGTCGAATCTTTTATTACAAATTATGAATAATTACTTTTACTAAAAATCTTCTTTCATATCTATGATATAGGTATTATGTTAGTGATGGGTTCAAATAGAATAATAGCATTATGATTTCTCAATTGACAAAACATAGATGATTAGATGGTCCATATTGTTTTGTATAAATAAAAAAATTTCAATATTGAAATCCACAATTCACACTATAAGACTTACTTGATCTTTTAAATTGTTAAAATGTTGGAATTTTAGTTTTACAATAAATTCTGAATTTTTTTAAAACATTAAATTGACAGGAACAAGTACAATAAAAGAAAATACAAAAAGAAGAGTATTCTCTTACTCTATAAGGAAATCTCATAATTATATTAGGATTGAAAATTATCCTCAATTATACATATTACCTACTACTAATACTAGTATTATCATTTATACTAGCATAAAAAAATCACTAATTTAATTTATGGGATATAATTAAACCAAATCATTTTATTTTACATTAATTTGATAATCATTATGAAAAAATATTTATAAATAATTTATGTCTAGTTACTTTGTTAATTCAAAAAAATAAAATTTGAAAACCAATTCAAAACTAGTTTGACTCTAAAAATAGTTATAAACTAATTCGAAATCAATTCAATTTAAAATCGATTTAGAACCAATTTTCTAAAATCAGTTCGACGTCGAAGTAGATTTTAAATTAGTTTACAAAATCGAATTAAAATCCAAACTGATTATATTAGTTCGGTTTGATTTTTTTTCGACCTGGTTTTTGCACCACCTTACTTCTGAAATAGAAGGGCTTAGTTCCATTTTTGCTATTTAACATTTTAAAAAATATATATTTTTCTTTTAATTCTAACTTAGTGAGGCATGTCAAATATTAGTCAATGAATGTTTTCAAAGCAAATCAAAGGGTAAATTGGTAAAAGTTTTAAGTCATAGTCTCATGGATCGTCAATAAACTAATTAACTTAATAATTTATTTGAGATAAAATCATACAGCATAACAGAAATAATTTAATTAAAAAAATTAAAAACGTCTCATTTATGGTCAAACTAGTTGAACATGTTGGCGGTTGCGCTTTAGTTTAATTTTGAAAATGTTTTTATGGCCAGTTTTAAGATTGTTAAATGTCAATTTTTAAGGGTGCAGTGGTCATGTTTGGTTGGCTGCATGTGCGAGTCAGAGAAATTAACTTAGTACAATTGTCTCCGAGGATAGATGGGGGTATGCTTGATGCAAACCAAAAAATTTAGCGCAATTGGCATAAATTTATATAAGGAAATATATATGATTTTTTAATATATAGTTAAGATGTGTGTAAGGGTGATAAAATATTAAGATTATCATAAAAATGTTATTAACACTTTTTTTATAGAAATTAAACTACGCTAATCTTTTATTGAAAATAATTTTACTTAAGTTGGATAAGATTAATATGAACTAATAATATATATATTTTTAATATTTTTATTATTGATTGAATTTTATTAAAAATTATTAAAAAATTTAGTTGATATATCACTTTTCATTTAATTTAATGTAACTCTCTTGTAAATTTGTAATTTTCAGTTAAAAAATGTTTGTTTTTGAAAAAAAAAAGTACTCATTGTTAACCCTCTTGAAATTTTACATTAACATCATACCTAATTTTAAATACTTAGTAGGGTCATATTTCACTGCCTTAATTTACTTCGTGTAGTAGGCAATCAACTAATACTATTTAAAAGGAATAATTTGTATATTTTTCTAAGTCCTATTGTTGATTGATTAGGTAGTGATGACGCCCTAGGTAGAAAGATTACATAGGAGGGGGAGGGGAAAAGAACAAGGTGATCCAAATCCATTGAAAATTGAAACAGAAGTGAAGAGGTGAGAGTGACTGAATGAACGAATGCATGGTGGTAAGTGGTAATGCACTGATTACAGTGGAAGGTGGCGAAATGAATCATGAAAGATGGTCACATACACATTTATTGAATGAAAGTGGGACCTAAGGGGTTTGACATGATGCTAAAGTTGTTGACTCTCTTATGTCATATCTTTCATTTTTTTAATGTTAGTTTTGATTATCTATTTTTTAGGTATTTTTAGGGTGGACCAATTCATAGATGATAAAAAATCATAGAGCATTTTTAATGGGAGTATCTCAAATGGATTTTTTTATTATTTTTTCTTGTCCTCATAGTATTTTTTTGATTTCCATAATGTTATATCACTCATAAGAAATTAATATAAAATTTTATTCCAATGTAAGAAATCGCAAGAATGTAAAAAATTCCAAAAAATCCACACAATTATATTTTTTATTAAAACTTAACATTTTTTCAATTTTTATAAATATAAATAAAAAATATGAATAATTGAAGAAAATTGAAATATAAATTAAAAATAATCAAAGAAAAAGTATAATTTATCTCTTGCTAATGACTGTTAATGCACTTAGAAATGTTTTTATTTGCAATTTTGAGTTTATAAAAACATATGATAGATGGGTTTTACACTACCATAGTGAAAATGAAATATATTTTTTTTACTTCCATTTCCAGTCCTTCTACATTCTTCCATTGACTCTTTATGCATTTTTTTAAAATAAACAACATTCTACATTCTTCCAGACCACGCGCATTCTTCCATTTCCTTTCCTCTTTCTCTTTTTTCTCTTTTCTTTCTATCTTATGTGCTTCCCGCTCACGTGCCTTCTTCCTCATGCAGTGGCTTCCTCTGCGCACGGCCTCTTCCTCCGCGCTGCCTCTACCTCGCGGCACGCCGACCTCCTCCTCCATGCGCGCGACCTCTTCCAATATAGACCACCGTCACGACCTCTTCCTTCATGCGTGCGACCTCAGGTTTGTTGTTTTATGGGTAGTTGACGTCGATAATATTATTTTGTTCATAAGTTTCGGTTCCTTATATAAGGAACTCGTGTCATTCTTGATGATACGATTCTGCCACGCAAGTCAACTCCAACGCAAAAAAAATTCAAGAAACAATTCCTTCAACTGAAAGAACCCTATAAGCACTCCCGTTGGAGATGCTCTTAGAACCCTTAAAATAATCTAAGGTACACGTTCCTATTATCCACCTTCTACACTAAATCTTTATTCTTCCTTCCTCTCCGCTGTTTCTGGCAACCCCTCCACCGACCATCCCCATTCCCTTCCGACCAGCCGCAAACACTATCTTCATCCACCCACCTCCCTCACTTTTATCTTCCCCTTCTTCCGATTTACAAACCCCGAATATCCAACCCCACCCAAACCCCTCCATGGAATGCGACAACAACACCCATCCAAGGGAGGATCCATGTATACGACAAGGGGGGCAAGTGCCCCCCTTTAAATTTTGATATAAAATTACAAATATACCCCTATTATTAAAAAAATTCACAAATATACCCACGCGTTCTGCTCTGCTCTACTTCCTCTCTCCTTGCTCCACCACGCATCCTACTCTTCTGTTTCCGTGCTCGACGCTTCTGCTTCTCCGCTTCTGGGCTTCTGGTTCTAAACTTCGAGGCTGAAGGTGAAGGCTCCGACTTCGAGGCCCGAGCTGCGTTGCCGAGCTTCCGTTTCTACACGACTACACCCTCCACGGCTCCACCGTCCACCTCCAAAAAAGGTTAAGTTTTGATTTTGTTCTGCTAAAGCCTTCTCTTTTTCAATCTGGCCATACATAATACACAGACTGTATATTTAATAGAAACATATAAACACAAAATCAAGCATAACCAAAACTAAACACAAAAAAGGGGAATTAATTGGGGTTTTGAAAGAGAGGAGTACCGTCAATTTGGTGCTCAATGTTGCAACACCCTTCGCAAAGCCTGTGCTAATCCCTCAATAGTTGTTGCGGATTTGGCTTCAGCTTCAGAATGTTCATCACCTTCTGTCCTTCTCCATTTCCGATTGGTCCCAAAACCGAAAATTGATTTTTCGAGGGATCAGAAAGAATGAACGTTGCCTACAAATTGCTTCTGAATTTGAACTTTTTGGCAAAATCTATGAAAATTGGATCCTACTGAAGAATTCGGTTCATCAAATGATCAAAAACATGAATGGAAAATATACTTGTTAATATACTTGGCAAAATCTATGTAAATTGGATCCTTTAGAGTAACACGCATTCACGTGTATCCCAAAAACATGTGTGATCGTTAGTTAAATTTATTTTTAAAAAAAGAAAAGGAAAAGTTTTAACACAATATGGTTATTTTTTTTATTTAATTTTGAAGCAAGCAAGACTTCTTTTATATTTTGTTTGGATAAGAAGTAAAATAAAGAGGAGAGAAATAAAATAAAAGCGCACTAGAATGAAATATATACTTGTTGATACCAATTATGAAGCAAGCAAGACTTCTTTTATATTTTGTTTATTTTTTATCAGTTTAGGTTGCAATATACTTGTTATTTGTGAGTGTGTTTTTTATGGGGCATGGAACTTTAGGATAAGCAAATTGTTAATATTTTGGGGTATATTGATTCCAAATTAAGTGCATACTTATATATTGATTCATTTTTGTCATTTGCCATTTTTTAGGATGAAAAGATATTTAGGTTCTTTTTTTTACAAAGTCACGTGGTAGTAGTGTTAAATGTTCTTGATGTGAATCTTCTTCATCTATTGATTTAGTTCAAGATAAACAAAATGAGTATTCAAGAAAGGGAAATGATTTGTATGTTCCTGATCCGGGTAAAATACTTCCTATTATGAGCATTGCGAATAGTGGTCAAGAAAAGGAGATGATTCGAATAATTTATCTAACAAATGATATTTGTCAACCAAAACTTGACAACTTTCCTCAATCCTTAATTGGGGGTAAAATGCTTAGATTTAATCCTTAATGGTACAATGAGTTTGGCACTTGGTTGGAGTATAGTGAATCAAAAGACGTTGTATTTTGCTTGCATAGTTATCTATTTAGTTGTGAGCATGGTGATGGAAGGGGTGGTCACGATTCATTTGTGGGAGAAGGATTTAGCAAATGGAAGGACAAACAACGGCTTCTTAAACATGTTGGGAAAGTTGGAAGCATTCATAAGTTGTGCTTCAGTGCTGCCAAAGATTTGATGAATCAAAATCAACATATTGATATTGTTGTGTCTGACATTTCTGACAAAGCCAAACAGGATTATCGTATTCGTCTGAATGGTTCTATTCGATGTGTTTGATATCTCATACAACAAGGTTTAGCTTTCCGAGGACATGATGAAATAGATGCTTCAATGAATCAGGGAAATTTTGTGGAGCTTGTAAAATTCCTTTGTGAAAGCAATGAGGAGGTAAATAATGTATTTTTGAATAATGCCCAAGAGAATCTCAAAATGATAGCTTTCTCAATTCAGAAAGATATTACTAATATTGTTGTTAGTTTAGTTACTAGAGCTATTATTTCAGATATTGCGGATACTTTCTTCTCTATACTAGTTGATGAAGCTTGTGATATATCAATTAAAGAACAGATGACCATTGTTTTAAGATACGTGAACTGCAACAGTGACATTATTGAGCATTTTCTTGGTCTTGTTCATGTTTCAGATACTATAGCTAGTTCACTTAAAGAAACGATTGAGTTAATTTCTGCCAAAAATGGTTTGAGCTTGACAAAGATTCGTGGTCAAGGTTATGATGGTGCAAACAATATGAGTGGTCAATTCAGTGGTCTAAGAAGCTTGATTTTAGTTGAAAATAATTCTGCTTACTTTGTTCACTGCTTTGCACATCAACTTCAGTTAGCTTTAGTGGCTTGTGCAAAAAAGGTTTACGCATTGACTGACTTCTTTAATTTTATACCGTTGGTGCGTAATGCAGTATGTGCTTCTTGCAAAAAAGTAGTTATTTTGATAGAAAAACAATTTGATGAGCTAGTCAAAAGTATTGCAAGCGATGATGTTCAATCAGGAAGAGACTTGAATCAAGAAATGAGTTGGTCACGACCAGGAGGACACATGTTGGAGCTCACATTACCGATCATTGGTAAGTCTGCATACATTGTTTGATCCTGTGCATGATGTGCTAGAAATTATAAAAGGCGATACAACCCTTATGCATGCAAAAAGGTCTGAAGCCTCTAGCCTTATGATGCGTATGCAAACTTTTGAATTCGTACTACTTTTGAACCTGATGATCAAGGTCTTAGCAATAACGAATGAGCTATCACAAGCACTTAAGAGAAAAGATCAAGATATTGTGAATGCTATGACTCTTGTAAAAGTTTCAAAGGTGTTATTACAGAAGATGAGAGATAATGCGTGAGATAATCTATTTCAGAAGACTTCTGCATTTTGTATCAAACATGATATAGATATCCCTGATATGGAAAGTGTACTTGCATTACAAGGGAGAACAAAACGTAGAAGACCAGTTACTCATTTGTATCACTTTAAGGTTGACATATTTTACGTAGTGATAGATACTCAACTTGAATAGTTGAATGATCATTTTAGTGAAGTTAGTTTGAATTTACTGAAATGCATGACATGTCGTGCAACTATTTCTCGACATTTGATAATAATAAGTTGTGTGAATTTGTTGACTTTTATTCTTCAGATTTTAATTTGAATGATGTTGTCATACTTGAATATTAGCTCGATACGTATATTGTTAATGTGCAAAGTGATCCTGATTTCTTGAATTTATAAGGAATAACTGATTTTGCTAAGATGATAGTTGAAAAGAAAAAATATATTGTGTATTCTTTGATTTATTATTTACTTGTAAAGTTAGCAAACTTTACCTGTAACAACTGCATATGAGGAAAAAACATTTTCAGCTATAAAATACATCAAGATTACACTTTGTAAAAAGAACATTTTTAGCTATGAAATACATTAATACTACACTTTGTAATCGGATGAGAGATGAATGATTGAATGATTGTTTAGTACCTTATATTAAAAAAATGTATTTGAAAGCATTGATAATAAAACAATTACAAAGAAATTCCAAAAAATAAAATCTAAAAGAATGAAATTATAATTATTTTTTTGAATATGTACTTAAACTTTTGAGCACCTCATTGATATATTTTCTCGTTGGTGTACCCATCGTAACATCACCGTCAAGCCCAACCACCATGCTGCGAAGAAATCGAATCTGACCCACCATTTGGTCCTCTCCCAGTTTCGACATCTGCATCTCCAGCATTGGCCCACGCCAAATTCGAAACCACAATCACATGCTTTTGAGCTCTGTGAGAAACGTGCATGTTCATATCAACCTCGTTGGCACCGTGTTCGGGGTGGCGCCTCCCAGTGTTCTGATGTTGAAATCCAGCAACCTCGCCAATGATGGATTCCTCTATCACAAATCCGTTACTCAAGGCAACCTTATTATTTGATCCGTGAATGTGATTGTAGATTAGGTGTTTGCGAAAATGATTATTTGAAAAGAAATGAAAAACTGTAAGTTAGATTGTTGGGTAAGTTTTATTTGATCCCAAGTTCAAATATAAAATTATTACGGATGAATATTGGTGGGGGCGTGTCACCTTGCGGTTGGCGATTATTAGTGGTGGTGTAGAGGAGGATGGCGTAGTGTTTCCAGCGACAACGTGCCGGCAGCGGAAAGGGGTTCAACGCCTGCAAGAATGTAGATGGGTGTTCTGCTTCTGATTGTTGTGAATGTGATACTGGCTAGTGTCAATGTTATCTCCTTTTTGTCTTTCTACTTAAAAACCGTTTCAGGGGTTTAAATCTTTGCCTCCTTTTAGGTATTTTAGTTTGAAGATTTTATTTCTTAGCATGTTTACTTTCTTGGTGCCCATATAAATTTAATTTAAGGTGGTTGATCTCTGGTCACGCTTGTAGAAAGGAGGAGGTAGAGGAAGAAAGAAGAAAGAAAAAAGAATCCAATGCAGAGGATGCGTCGCATGGTCATGTGGGTAAGATGAATTGGACGGTCTATAAAGATGGTCCATAATAAATCACTTACGTAGATGATCCACTGAAATAATTTGCATTTTTTTATAGCAAATTCCATCAAAATATTCTTATAAACCTTTTTTTTTGGTATCGCATAAACCTTATTTTATAACTTGTATAGGACGATCCAATTTTTAATGTCAAACCTTGTTGGAAAAAATGGATTTGGGAAAAATATGGAAAACACAATTCACCTATTTTTTTTATGTTTTACATAAAAAAAATCTAAAAACCTATTTAAAATTATACACTATGTCAATAGTTATAGTAGATCATGTTTAAGTAATATATAAGTAATTTTATAAGTGTTATTTGAACCTTGAGATTTACAATGAACTTGATAAGTCTTCAAAATTCAATTCACATAAACTTTTAAGTCAACAGCAAAAAAACCATGTTAGGTAACAAAGGTTGGATCTTATTGAGATATTATCTTATGAAATTCAATTTTTTTTAGAGGCTTTGCTTGTATGAGCAATGCTAATTTAGTGGTTCTAATTTTCAAGAATGTATTTGTACAAAAAGGATTTGTATGTGAATTTTGTCCAAATTTTGGTTTATAAAAAATTTTGACTAAAAATGATTTAAAATTAGTGTGAGAAATATTTTTTAGCTAATTCTAAAAAAGATGTGCGAAATATATCTAATTAGTATATGCCAGTGAATAAAAGTAGATATGATCATCACGAATAACTATACACATATCATATCATGTTGTTTTTTTTTTTTTACTTCTTTTTTATCTCTCTATATATATATTTACCCTTTTTATTTTCAGTATTATATTTTTTTTTCTATTTTTTATAATTATATAGTATTAAGGAGTGATATCGGGCCGTCCTTTTGGGCTGGGCCTATTTCAAGGCCCGTATAAGAGAGCCCGACAATATGGTTCGCCCATGCATAACATACATAACCTTCTTATGTTCTGCCGCCACCAGCAGGACCGTGAATTCGTGATTTTTTCCGAAAACCCTCGTCTTCGAAATCAGCAACAAAAACGCGAAGTGTACTAAGCGAAACCATTGCAGCCTGAGAATGGGGAAGAAAGCAAAAGGGTCTAGGAAGGGCAAGAAGGCATGGAGAGCTAACATCAGCACCGAAGAGATCGAAGATTTCTTCGAGAAATCAACGAAGGACGCTCTTTCTGGTGGCTCTCTACAAGCCGTTTCTTCCGATTCTCTCTTCTATGAAGACAAGTCCAAAGGTATTTACTTTCTCAGTTTCTCTTCTCTGGGTATGTTTTTATTTTTATCGTAACCATTTGCTTGTATCTGAAAAATCACGTTTTTCATTACTAGTTTTGAGTTGTGTGGTGATGTCTAAATTTTTCAAACAAAATAATTAGGAAGATGATGCATAAGCTTCTATCAGTATATGATATATTTATACCAACAAGTTGTTTGTTCAAGTGGTACTGGACTTGGTCCCTTAAGGTCTCGGGTTTGAGTCTTGTAGATGGGAGTGGAGAATCCCGATAAAGGTGGTCAATCAGATTTTCCTGCGGAGATTAGTTATCGATTTAAATCTTCAATACCGGTGATACTTCAAACGTGGAAATCTATGTATGTAAAACGTTGGTGTTGTGCGGGTTTGCTGTTTATTACTTTCGAGTCGGAAGTTAAGCCTCATGTTATGTTTTCCTTTTTCTATTATTTCTATCTTCGGCTATAAGCTGCTCACAGTTTTATATTTTTATCCAACCCAAAGTCCCATACATTTTGCCTTTTCCCACAACCAAAAACCCACGGTGTTAGGTGAGAATCCTGACTCCTGAGCAAACAGGGCACATGCCTCGGTGCAATGGCTATTGCAGTTGCACAGCCTAGATTGAAAGGGCCGTCTGATATCCTATATTATAATTGATATTTTGATAATGAGACATTTGCTGCCCCCAAATTATGCAAGTCTAATCCAGGACACGAAAGCTAGATTTAGTTTTAATAGCAAGATGCAAATTAAAAGTAATTTGGGTTTACAATATATTGAAGTGCTTTTTTAGTTTATTCTGTGTGCGGTGCGCCTCCATTTTTGATAATCGTTTCCATAGATTCTTGTACAGAATTTGTAGCTTGTAGTATTTTGATGGAAATGATAAGACTGGGGAAAGATAAGAGAAAATGGGTGAAATAGCATAGTAGTACCTTAGCAAGAGATCTCCATGTGCTTCATCTGGACCAAAAAAACGTTATACATCCATGGCAAAACCCATAAAACAATGCAACAATCTCTGATCACTTCCCCTCACAATCACTGGCTGAATATTTATTCCTCTTACTGCCGTTGACCATCCACTCCTCCATCTGCGTTCTCTTCATATGTGAGGCTGCCTTTTCATTTTCTAACAAAGGGCAATATTTTAGCTATCTGCTCAAGGAGTCAGGGTTTCAAGCAAATTGAGCCATGTGGCCCAAATGTTTTTTTATGTGTTTTCTTCTTTCTTTTTCTTTCGTTTGTTGGGGGCCTCAGTTTGAGCCAGCTTAGTTTTTCGGTTATCCCGCTTTGGCGATTTTGGGTTCACATCTCTATTTGAGATTTTGACTACTTTGGTGGAAATAACTGATTATCATTATTTGAATGTTTTTGGCTGCACATTAGTGTACCAGACTTTGTATTTCTAATGTTTTTTTTTTTTTGGTTGGCTGTTTGTCATAGGAAAATTATATTGTTTGATTTTTTCACCACGAATGGGTTTACAACTTTGAATTCTGGTTGATCCTTGGATACATTGGTGTTTGCCTGATTTGATGATGTGATTAAACTGCTAGATCTTGCTGTGAAGAGGAAGATTGAGAAACATAGGGAGAGAGTGCTCCGATGTGATAGCCTGCTACAGAAAAATCAGTTTGTTAAGCCAGTGCCATCTTCTATTCTGAAGAAGTGTTCTAAAAACCGTAATATGGCCTCTAAATCCAATTTGAAAGTGGCCAATCAAGATGGTGATAAGGTCAGTATGCTGTCCATTAATGCAGAATGGATGGAATAGTAGTAGGAGTTGGTTATGTTTGAAATGCTCAGCTGCAATCCTATTTGGACAATATGGAGCAACTATATTTTTTGCTTTTCATCTTAAACCTTAGTTAGAATTTGTTTTATTAACATTTGTTGTTTTAATAATCTTTTTCAGGATGTTTCTGCCGTATTTGATCTATGGGATGATAAAGGTATCTTGTATGTTTATTGATTTGAAGTTTTGGTGTACTTTTTGTGTTAATTATGAGATGTTAAACACAGTATTCTTTGATATTGTCATGCAGGCAAGGATGACAAGAAGGTGAAAAAGGTATACATTAGAGCAGTGTCGATTCTAATCAGTAGATTTCATATTGCATTTTATGTTTGCTGCATTTTCAGTGGTAGTTGATAACATGATGGCTACCTTTTCAACAGGTATCAAAGCCTGCTCTTATCCCAGCAGTAGAGGTTGATCCCCCAGGCTGCTCTTTCAATCCCTCATATGAAAGTCACCAGGTAGTTTCTTAAGAAATGATGCGTTCCCCAGCTATTTGTGATATATTTTGTCATGGATCTTGACAAACAATTTTAAAAAAATTATCTGTTCAATCAGGATACATTAGCTTCCGCTGTTGCAGAAGAAATGCAAAAAATCTACAAAAATGAACTGGGCCCTGAACCAGTGCCTTTAACTGTTCCTGGAGAAGCTATCGCCGAAGAAGATGTGAGTCTCATTCTCTTAATCTCTCCATTTGTATAATTCTTGGAGGGTGAAACCTTTGTCACATTTAAGCTTTAGGCACTTGAATTTGTATAAATTCTGTCATTGATTCTGCTTTTATCAATAATTTACTTTTTTGTCAGATGTATTTTCTTGATGTGGACAATGGGAGTGACAACGAAGAAAGTACTCCTGAAAATGAGGATGATGGTGCATTGGAGAAAATGTGAGCTATGTCTGACTTTGTGAAGTTTGTTTAAATACTGTTTATTTACTTCATGATATTTTTCACCTTTATCATATTTTTTGACAATATACGATACCCATCAAGTCAAATAACATTTTGTTATTTTGTTTTCTTTCTTTCCTCATTCTTTTGTGTTGAATTTGAATTTAGACATTCTAATGCATATTAATGATTGTTTTTAAGTATCTATTGAATTTGTAATCTTATATTTGTTGCCCTTAACATTTACATAATAGTTTCTCTTTTTTTAATGCTAATTAAATTTCTTAGATGCATAATATTTTTTTCACTTCTGGATAACACATTACTAATAAGCATTGTGTAAATGTTATTGATTTACATAATCTCCTTTTGATCACTGCATTATATATACATGGTGTATGTGCACTAATATTAGTGTTTTCTAAAACATCTGATGTATTCTTGTTGTTTGAATAATCATGGGACAGGCCTATTAAAACTAAGAGAGTTACTAGAGTTGAATTGAATAAGAGAGCTAGGCGGAAAGAACAACAGAGAAAAGAAGCAGAAGCTAAGAAGATAAAGGAATTGTCAAAGGAAATTGATAGGTAATATGACCCCT
>CM023942.1:16792410-16807296 GCA_013407115.1 Glycine latifolia | reverse complement strand
ATATATATATATATATATATATATATATATATATATATATATATATATATTGACTTGGGTCATTTTTTACAAGTCCTATTTTAAATGTCTTTAATTTTAAAAATTAAAAGATAAAAAAATAGCATTGAACATTATGCTGAGAATAGCTTATAAAAAGTATATGTATGGTGAGGATGTTGTTGGTAGTACTTTTTCATGTATACTTTTTTTATTTTCATTCTTTAACTAGTTGGTGAGAATGTGTTGGTAATTGTTAGTATTTTTAATTTTTAAAATAAAGACTAATGTCCCAAGTCTACCACAAAATCTGTTGGAGGCAAGCAGCTTTTTTTGTTACGGAAAAACATGTCATTTTTTTAATGAACTAATTAATGGTTGGCCTTTCAGAATTATAAATTGAATAATGGTGAAATTACATTTCGTACCATTTTCCTTTAAGTATGAAATCCTAGTTTTTGGTAGCATTGCTTATTCCACCAACTAATATACATTAGATTTGCCTGCCCTGTGCTCATGAAGCTTAGATTATATAGCCAGCCATATATAAGCAAAGCATGCCTTAATTTTCCATAAGATTATCGATGTATTATTGAAGGTTGGCGAGACAATATGATTAAATTTATTACTTCCTAATAGTAAATTGTAAATTAAAATACTTATAAATTTTAACTTACAATTTTTATGTGTGTGTAAAGTGATTCTGAATTTTCAAAAATATAAATATAAATATTAAACAGAAAGTACAAAAAAAAGGAACGACAATAAATTCAATCTATAATATCAAATATATCACATGATAGATATATTACAGCCCCACGTGAACTATTTTCTATCAACTCATTAAAAAAATCGCTTAACATAATTTAAGGTAACAATATAATTATATTGGATAATCTTATCAACTCTTCCTCTAAAAAAAATCTTATCAACTCATTAAAGGAATTGCTTTAAAACTTAAGATAACGATATAGTTATATTAAATAATACATAATATAATTGTTTAACCTAACGAATCCATCTATCTTTTGTGCAAATCTATATAGTAATTTGCTATCATTCTGTGTTGATATTTAAAATAAAGGAAAAGAAACAAAGCTTGCGATTGGAATTTTCATTTTATTTTTGTGATTCTAGGCTCTAGCTAATAGTAGGCCTCTTTTCTTTTAATTCCTTTTGCGTGTCTGTTGTGAATGTATCTTGAAAAACTGCAGATACATGCATATGCTTCTGAGTGATTAACTTTTGTGATAAAGTTTTTGACTTTGTGCCACGGGATCAAGTCACTTGTGAATTTGATCGGCAATTTTCCTTTAAAAGGAACCCAACTAATTGGTTATGCAAACACGAGGTAAAGATGGATATATATTATCATGTTTGGCGTGGAATCTTTACGAGATTTACTTCCTCATCAGTACTTTGATTCCAAATAAGATTTGATATAAAATGTTCCATTGATTTTATTCTAGACAATGCATCACGGGAAGAGGTCTCAAAGGTCCACTAATGTGAATAAATATTATATAATAAAGTATAAAAGAACAACAGTGTCATTTAAGAAGTTATTACGTACCAATAATACAAGCTGCAAAATTATATTTGAAGAATAATATGGGTCTCAAAATCCACTAGTTGACCTAATAATGGTAAAAGTTTGGGAGTAATTAATTTACATATGATCTTAAATTCAAATCTAATTCTTAAAGAAAAAAAAATTCAAATTTCATTATTATCATTATTTAAAAAGATCATCTCTCAAGTGAATAGACAACTAATGCATTCACTATTACATAAAAAGACTTTAATATTAGTTCATGATGATTTTAAACATCAATTCTAAAATCGATGTTGGAATGACTGTCATTGACAATAGACATTTTTAATATTAATTTTTTTTAATCATTATTTATATAGATTCTGTGTGAAATTGATGTTGAAAGTTGTATATAACATTGATTTTTGGCTAAACTAATGTTGAGTGTGCTTACACATCTATTTTGGCCAAAATCGATATAGGAAGTGTCTTTACAATAACGATTTTGGCCAAAACCGATGTTAGTTATTTTCAAAAAATATAATAATAATAATATTAATATTAACAATTAATTTTATTACTGAAATGACTTACTTCACCATTACTCATTTTAGTTTATTCAAATCCAAAAAATACAAATATTTACAGCCTAATAACAAAAGGATAAAACAATTCTATGACATCTAGCAAGCTATAAAAACAAATGCATATCATGAATAAAAATAGAGGTCATAAGTGATTCTATCAAGCATTTATGTAAATTAATCATATATACCAACCCATTTTTCACTTTGAGATAAAAGAATACAAAATCTATTAACTTACTAAGATTCTATCAACATGATTTTTCGCATGAATTAAATAACTCTATAATGTTCCATGGTGAATGGTGAATCAAGGATTCAAGATTCTATAACCAAAATTTTATTACATAATATTTGTTCATGAAATTTTTAAAATTACATATCACATTTGTAGTATCACATAAAAAGGACATGTTATGTTTATAAACTAATAGACACCTGCGGAGTCTAACATTGTTCTTTTATTTTAGAATAGATTTGTTTGACCACAAATATACACTAAAAAAGAAAAAAAAGGTAAAGGGGTGGAAAAATAGTCGCTTTCTTACCTTGCCTTCCTTTCCTTCCTTGGCCCTCTTTCTTGCAGCTGTTTTCCCATAGATGAGCTTCATATATACCAGTCCACCTATGCCTGATGAACAAACATTCCTTAGAAATTAAAGCAAAACATTAAAAAAATAGTCAAATATGTTGTTGGAATTGCTCTTTCATAAACACTTAACTTCTTAAACAAGGAGAACAACAGAAGAGGTAGAAAGTTATTATGCAAACTAGTGAACATTAATGTTCAATAATATTTATAATGTATCAGAAGTATTAGTAAGATTTAGAAATGAGCAGAGGAGAACAAACCTTGTTACTCCTCTATATTGAGATATTCTTTGACCAAAGGTATCTATGGATTTCCTATGACCTATTTGCTTGTGATTCTGGTCCACCATTTCAAGCCCCCTTTTATTGGTATCAGTGGCATTTAATTACTTTTATCTTTTTCTTTTCTAATACAGACGAGTTGATAGTTTTCATTACATTGACTCATAAGGAGAGTTTCACTATTGATTTGATTGGAAAAAACTAATAAAAGTTGAAACTTTATTATTTTTTATAATTAAGTAGTCAAAACTTGCAATATGAGAAATATAGACCTTAGTATTGGGCAGATGCTTTATTTTTATATATAAAAGTTTTTAATAATTAGAATATCAAAGTAAAGAAAAAAAAAGTAAATAGATTTTGTAGAATGTGAAGTGTATTTTTTAGATGAATTTATAAAGTTGGCATAACATCATTTCTTCCGTTTTGTTATTCTAATTGATGATCTTATTCCAGGAAACTCAATAAAAAAGTGACTTTGAATTATGTATAGAGACTATCATTTATAACATAACTGATAGAAAACAATGTTTATTGTCATGAAAGAGGAGTGTTAAGAGTGATCATGGCAGTAGAAATCATAGTAATGGTTTGGATTCAAGCAATCATACATTGTAAAAAGTTTGAATATATATATATATATATATTGGTGTAAAGCTAACCAACCAATGATCATATTTGCAAAACAACGTTAACTTAGACGGTTTTGATAATACACACGCATATATGTATATTATATAGATAAATTTGGAGCCCTATCAATGCCATACTTATAAATGTCAAAAGAAAGAGGAAAACATTTTCTTTTGCGAAGTGGTTATTCTATTTTTTAAAAATTTCAGGTAACCACTATCAATCTTAAGGAGTAAGTTTAGGTGGCTGAATGCAACTCCCAATCAAATGAAATTTGGAATTTGGTTTTGTCTTGTGGCGCTATTGAAGTCTTTTTGGAGGAGTATAAAAGCAAAATAACTTGGTGGTATTTTTCTGGTTGGGTGGTCAGAATTGAATATGGCAGCATGAATTCTAGCAAGTGTATAATGTTCGTGGTTAGCAACGGGTTTTGAATTAAGGAAATTACGCATAATGGAGTTACTGCTAGCTGGTACAGAGTGGGGATCAAACAATGGTAAATGGACACAATGAGCAATGATAGCCGCCAAACATTCCACATACAGAGAAGCACCCAATAACTAAACCACGATGGTCTCTAAAAATATAATGACAGGAAGATGCACCAACAGCTACATGAAGAGAAATACAATGAGCTTGGGGAGTTCCACCAAGAATATATAGTTGTCAGACATAGAATTAGCAGAAGCAGCTAAAGAATGAGAAACTACATTAGCACTTTTCCTAATTAAAGACAAATAATTAAAGGAATTACAACCAGTTCTTGTGTGACACATTTGATCATCAGTTATGCGAATACTAAGTGGAGACAAATCAAAAAGGCTTTGGTCTGGGTTCTCTTGCTTCCCTCACACTTCTCCAAGTGTAGCTTGGTTGGTAGCCTAACTTTGATAATGCTGTGGAATTTCAAAATATGAATATATGAATCTTCGATATGATAATCAATCGCCAAAACTGTTTTTTGTAAGGAGAGCAATACTCAAATCACTCAAATCTCTAAAACTTACGGCTGTGTAAGAGTTTTCTTTTTTAAATGTGAAATTTAAGTAAGTCTCTTAATTAAACATGTTATTTATTTATTTTTAGTAAATAAAATCTCATAGTAGTTGAGATTTTTTAATGACTTTCATATTGGTTGTAAGTTTATAGACAGGTTCTCATTTATGAAATATTGTATTCGTTTTTTATTTATCTCTCAAACTTTATCCATGCAAGTTTTATTATTTTGGTTTTTGGTTCTTTAAAAACTTATATCAAAGCTGGTTTCATAATCGATAAAGTTGTCTTATGTTGTAACATGCCATGAGGCAAATATTTTTAATTATCATAATTAGACCTTTTGTTCTTTGATGAGACCTCAAAATATTTTTACAATTTTTTATCTTTTAGGTCAACTCTAAGATTAATTCTCAATCAAAAACTTAATCACATTAATTTTTTTTATTCTTTTCTAAGGATGTGTGTTACTAAAATCAAATCCAAATTTCTCCCTTAAACTCAACATATATTGTCAAATTAAATGATTTAAGTTGATTGAGTTTTTTTTAATTGAAGTAGTTTGAGGTTAAGTAGTTTATTCTTGATGCATTTGAGAGTAAATATATCTACTTTAAACAATTTTTCACTTATAATTTTAATGTTTAGTAGAGAAAACTATCGCATTTGAGCTAGCAAGATGAGGTTTTATTTAAAGTCTCAAGGTTTAAGAAATGTTATGATATTTTCCAAGTCGATCAACCACCATTGAGGGAAAATCACATAGGAGGGAAAGTTGACAGAGAAAAAAAATCATCAGCTACCTGTTTAATTAGAATTAACAAATCACATTGTTTTAATCAAAAGCATGGACTTAATTAGGAACACTTAAAGAAGTATAGGACAAGCTCCAAGATGAAATTGAGGAGACTAGTAATTATAAGGTTGGAACTATTAGGCTCCTCACATTGAGAAATATAATTAAAGAAATTAGGTTGATGAAGATGAAAAACAATAAATCTGTCAAGGATTATTCTAATATGTTAATGGATGTCATAAACCAGATAAGCTAGGCATCGATCTTGATGAGACATTAATAAATGAAAGGTCGTATAAAAATAATGATGTCATTGCCTTAAAAATTTGAGGTAAAATTCTTCCCAACTTTATAGTATTGCAAAGTCTCACTACTATAGTTAACCAACAAGATATATAACCATCAATCATGCATAAGGTCTCAATGAGATTTGATAAAACTACTATAAAGTTTTTTTGCCAAGAAAAATACAAAGTAATTAAGAAGTTCTAGAAACCCACAAGACAAAAAGTCTTTCTAGAACAATAGAGGAAAAATTGAAGGTTCTTCAAGAAAACAAACTTTTTTGCCTTGTTCTTATTGTGAAAGAACCAAATGCTGAGAAATATTGTTCGTACAAAAACAAACATCTTTTTAATTTAAGTTATGTAATAAATTTGACCATGACGAAAAGTATTAAAAATTAAGAAAAAACACTTTTAGCAAAAATAGAACAAGAAAATGCGACTAAATTAAAGAAGACAAAATATTTGTGCATTTATTTATGGCATCACAAGCACTCAATTCATATAATTGGATACTTGGGATTAAAGAAGAACAAGAAAATGCGACTAAATTAAAAGAGAGAAAAAATATTTGTGCATTTATTTATGGCATCACAAACACTCAATTCATATAATTGGATACTTGGGATCAACAACAATAGTTGCACCAATCACAACCAAATGTCTATCAATATTTACCTCCATTGAAGAATCAATTCAACCCAAAGATAAGTTAGATAATGGTGAAGTTGTGTAAGGCAAAGGAAAAGGGATAATAATTACTATCGAAACTTTTCTGTACATTCACAAATTAGATCAAAATCCTCTTATGTTACACAAAATGATAAGAAATGAATATGCTGTCTCTTTTATCGAAAATTATTAATTTATCATTGATGAACATGAAATAAAATTAGCAAAACTTAAAACAAGTGGAAAATGCTTTTACAGTTTGATTTAGTGGAACGTCATTAATTATTCTATAAAGATTGATGAGAGTGTTTGTTTGGCACAAAAAAAAATTGGTCACTTCAAATTGAAATCTTTGGTTCAAACAAATTAATGGTCAATGACATACTAAGAATTACAATTAATACTGAGACTTGTAAAAGTTGTAAGTAAGGTAAGCAATGGGAACAGATTACTCTATCTAAATGATATACTACTATTAAGTTAACCTTCTAAAACAATGGGGGAAGAAACCACTATTTTCAGATTGCGGATTGACTTCAACAATTGGAAAAGAATATTCTCTCTCTTGTTTTTTGGGTTTAGTATAGTATTTTTCTTTCCTGATTTTAATTATTTAAATAAATACAACAATCAATGAATGTAAATGAAAAACAAATAAACTACAACCAAGAGGCATGATTGAAGGCAAAGACGAAGGGCAGACAACAACTGAATATTCCACAACCCATTAAAAAAGGAGAAAAAAACAATTTCAAACTTAAAAAACTATTTAACTCTCCCCGTGTGGCGTTCCGACTACAGTACGGGACTGTGGTCTATGGAGATAATTTTGAAAGAAGGGAGCGTGCGTAAATTTTTATTTCTTTTTCAGACGATAGAGAAGTCACGGACCATAACAATTAGTAATATATATACTATATGCTATATTTTTATTCGAATATATACTTTATAAATGAGAAATGAAGACACACTTACCGTACCATGCCGAATTGATAAACCGAGGGGGGTTAGCAACATCAACATGGCCATGAAATATTTGACTATCTCAAGACTCCATTTAATGCTGATGGCATCCAGTATCCACAAAATATAGCCAACCCACGCGCAACAAACACCCGTGTCCACCACGCACATAATAATAAAATATCAGCACCATCGTCTTAATGTATTTTCTATTGTATAATACTCATAACGTAAGGTGGCGTAGAATTCATTATTAAGCATCACGCACTATTCCTTCCTCATTCAAAATTCATATAAAATTAAGTTAATATTATTTTTTATTACTCTTTTTTTATGTTATCATGCTAAACATTTATTAATTTTGTAAATGATTAATTTTTTCTAAAAACCTAATTTTTTTACTGAACCTAGAAACTTAGTTGACAAGTAAGATCTCTCTTGTTATCTATTTTTCAATAAAATAAATTTTTAGCTTTTATCAATCACTAATTAATTTTTCAACTTTCAATTAATTTTTAATTTTTATTTATTTTTTAGTTAATTTTTTCAAATATAATTTATATTCTCCCTGTTTTTATATATAAGATTTATTTATCCAATTCTTCAAAATTAAGAAAAATTACTAATTTAATTTATAATAATAAATTTTTTTTAAATTTATAAGTTTTTTGAAAAATAACATTATCATTAATACTTCTTCTCTCTTTTAATTATTTGTTAATATATTATCTCTCTTTTTATTTTAAACAAAGATATTTTTAATATATAAATAATTAATAAAAATATTATAGATTAAATCTTATAAAAATTAAAAATATTATTTTAAAACTTAAATTTTATAATTAGAATAGAAAAAAATATTTATTCTATTCATAAAATTGAAAATTCAACAAGAAATTGAATTCAATATTTCAATATTACTCAAATTAACAACTGATTGGTTTATTACTATTCTTTGTTACATCATTCATATTGTATTTTTTTGTTATTGTAGAAAGATTTATATAAATATAATAAGTTATGGTTAATTATATTTATGAGCAAATGAAGGAGAAGAAGGAAAGGAAGAGAGTGGAGGGGCCAACGTGGTGAATAGTTAAGTAGTCACGTCAAGAGGGGCCACCCTGTGAAATTGTGAACACTGCAAAACTCTCGCCACTCGCCCCCACCAGCATCACTCAACTCAACCCCTTCTCCCTCTCATTCTAACAATCTCTCTTTCATTTCTCATCTTCTCTCTCTTAACTCCAACAAATTTAACAAATAAATTCAACCCTCCTTTCCTCGTTTCCCCTCTTCTCTTCCTCCCTCTCCTTCCTTCTCAACACCACCTCATCAGATATTCTTCCCAAAAAAACATAAAACCTATTTCACCAATCCAACAGAGAAACACAACAAGGTGGTGGTCGTGCTTCTGTTTAAGGTTTTGGTTGTTGTTATTAGTGATCCTCATGGACGCTGCATCGGAGGCTCCGGCGGCGGTGGCGGCTCCACAGGCAGAGGGATCACCGGTTGCGGTGGCAGCGCCGAGCCGCTACGAGTCGCAGAAACGGCGCGACTGGAACACGTTCTTGCAGTACCTGCGGAACCATAAGCCGCCATTGACGCTGGCGAGGTGCAGTGGCGCCCACGTGATCGAGTTCTTGAAGTACCTCGACCAGTTCGGGAAGACCAAGGTGCACATCACGGGGTGTCCGTACTTCGGACACCCAAACCCACCTGCCCCCTGTGCCTGCCCTCTCAAGCAGGCCTGGGGCAGCCTGGACGCCCTAATCGGACGACTCAGGGCGGCCTTTGAAGAAAACGGAGGCCGCTCTGAGTCCAATCCGTTCGCGGCTCGTGCTGTCCGAATTTACCTTAAAGAGGTTAGAGAAGGTCAGGCCAAGGCCAGAGGAATCCCATATGAGAAGAAGAAGCGCAAGAGAACTGCTGTCACTACCACTGTCACCACCGCGGCCACCGTTATGTCTACCCTAACTGGTAGTAGTCCTAATAATACTATTACAAACGGTGCTGGCAGTAGCACCGGTAACACTACCAACGGAGCTGGTGTTAGTGTACCTTCTGTTGCTGCTACACCTAATGTTACTGCTACTGCTACTGCCGTATAGTATAATTTTAATAATTTTGATAATTTTTTCCTATTTTCCTTTTTATACTGCTATTATCTACTATCTATTTTTATTTTTAAGGAAATTAATTGTGGTTACGGTTTATCTATATATAGTTATTTAGTTATGACAATTTATCTGAGTTTAATTTAAAAATTGAACCCCTATCAACGATTTATCAGAATCACAGATTTTTTTTTTTTGGTGCATGTAACTAGTCTCATGCTATCTGATTCTGCTACTTGAATACTTGAAATGGTGTTTCATCATTACTAGGTTTCTCTCGTATGTATGACGTGAAATGTTTGCTTCTTCTTTGTTTTATTTTCTGGTGTTTCATGAATTGAGCTAGCTCAATGGACTCGTAGAGGCATAGACTATAATTAACGCCTTGTTTTGCTTAACAGAAGAGTCCAAGGCCTTTTCATTTTCATGTTAAATTCATTCCTCGTTTTTATTTCTATGTTCTTTATGATGGGGTTTACTGTTGGAGATTGAGGGAGAGAATCATATCCCTCTTTATTTTTACATTATATTATTCTCACTGGGTACCATATATATATATTTCTATGATGCCATTAAGGAAACTAGCGAGATGTGGAGAACACATTGTTCATTTTGCTTTCATTATGACATTTCGTTTTTGTCTTGACCCGGCGAAGCTCCAATGAGTGAGGTGCAGTTGGAAAACAATTTGGTGAAAGTTAGGAAGATGTGGGAAAAGAAGAATCATATATCACAAACTATACCATTATAGTATGCTCTTTTTTTCTCTCTCCCCCGTTTGTCATCCTACAAAACAGTGCAATTTATGGAAGCAAATCAAGGAATTGAATTGACCCTTCCATGATATTTACAATCATTTTAGTTTGGTAGATAAATTCATTACATAAAAAGTTTATGAACTAAAATGTTGATTCTTTTTTGATCTTTCATCCTTGTCTTGTTTTGGATCTGCTGGTTGCAACAAGGGCAGCAGCAACAACAAACACACATATGGAGTCAAAGAAAGTCTAATCCTTCTTTATATATAAAGACCGATTATAACTAGTTAGTTCCCAGCAACAGTACTGTTCATCTGGTCCCCGGCTTTGTATCAGATCTGTTGGGCTCAATCTAACTACAATGATACACACGTGCGCCTATCGTTTACAGCTTTTCTTGCACTTCTGTTTCAGGTGCTCCTCCCTTTGCAACTTGATCTAAGATTTGCTCTCTTAGATTTTGTTCTTAAGTTTTAGAACTTTGGCTTATCTTCTATCCTTTCATTTTCTTTCTTTTGCTGAGGTAGGTTATTCATCTTTCTACTCGATTCATCAACTTCCCTCCCTCCCTGCCTCCCTCCCTCCCTCGCTCGCTCTCTCTCTTTCCCCTAATTACCAATAATTGCCATTTCTTAATTTATTTCAGTACATCACTTGGAAAAAAAAAATAATGATCCTTTTACTTACAGTAATTTTTATAATAATTTTTAATTTAAGAAATATATTAGAAGAGTAAATATTCTAACATTATCATCGAATATAAATGATAAAATTATTGATTTTTAATAATTATTTTAAAAACCATATTTTAAATAATATTTAATCACTTGACAGTATAAAAAAATTATATTAATATTATATGAAAATCAAATTCATATTTTTTATTGAGTTCAATGAGAGTATGTTAATAGTGCAATTTTTTTACACTACTATTGATATTCAATAATAAATTACTGTATATAATGAAATTATATTAACTTCTCACGCTCAACAATAATTTTTAATTAGTTTCCTTAAAAAATTGTAATTAGTTGACCATATAAAAAAATTCTACACTAATTTCTCATGCATAGAAATTATTATACCGAGAAAATGAGGTGAAGATATAGGGCATAGGCTGCTACCTTGAATGAAAAGGAAAGGGATCCTTGTGATTGCTGCTCATATTTTATTTTGGTAACCCCCACCTAAAGCGTGAAAACGACTACTAGCCAACCGTTCCTTACATTCTATAAATTAATTTTCAATATTATTCGTATTATCATAACCTAGCCATAATTTAATGTTTTATTGGTTATTAAATAGCATAGACCCACTAGCCACTTCCAAACAAAACCACATTTCTGAATTTTAATTTGGAAGTTTGGACCCATATCCACTAAAATCATGATTCATCTACTCATGATAATGTACTGAAACAATTTCTTTGCATTACTTTTTTGTCTGTTTCTTTTTCTTGCAATATTTTTTTTTCTCCCTTCTCTCCACGAAGAAATATTCACACTTTTGCATTCAAGGGAGAACTTTCGCTTTCTGGCCTTTTGTAGAACCACGTAATTTCGTGTAGGGCACTTTATTTCTCACTTTCTTTAATTTGTTTTTTCTTTATTATGTACGGTGGCAACAACTTTAACCATTTCGATTTCTAAAAAGTCAAAAAAGAAAAAAAAAATCATCTATCATCAATCCCATCATGAAAATAATAATAGTAAATTAAATTATTAAGATCGGATATTCTTTCTTTTTCTCATTTCTTCTACTCTTTTTTCATATGGAATATATAGTATTTTAATTGCACCCCATATTTCGTATTTGCACATACACACGCATAGACCTTAATATGTTACGTTGTTTATTATTGTTCTCTCATGTGCTACAGAACAAATGGGTGCAGGGAGGGTTGAGCACAGTGAAGTGAGAAAGTAGTAAAGTCACGAGGTTGATAAGGATAAAAGTTAAAAGAGTATCCCACTAAGTTTCTGAGTTTCATCCCTCTTGTCGCCACATAGAACAAGCATCCACGTCTCAGTTAATGCTACTTGTCTATTGTACGTAGATCACTTCATTCATATTTGAACATTAGGGGTTAGGAAGAACGGAGTTTTCTGATGAGTGAGAGAAATGGTTTTTGGGTGGGGCTAGCTTTTATGATTTTCTCATGTCACCTGCACGCACCTACATTACTCTTGTTCTTCTCAGGACCAAGAACATTTAACATCCTATGTTCGTTTATGAGAGAGGGTGGGGAGTAGGGAGTAGGGAGTTTTTTGGTGGGTGGGACGGGAATGCTTAGGTCAATTTTTTTTTATTTATAATTTGTATGTATTTTTTAGGAGAAACAATCGTGTTTGAGTGTAATAAAATAATTATCAATGATAATATTTCTTTAAATATTAGTGCAATTACATATTTAAAATGTTAATTCAATTTATTGATATGTATGTATGAATGATTATAAATTCTTTAGTATTTTTTTTATTTTTTATGGAAAAAATATTTAAAATTTGAAATTATTGATTAAAATAAAATAACTTTAAGTTAGTTGATTTAAAGACTCAAAGTAATTCTTTGTTCTTTTTATTCTCTCATTTTTTTTCTATTACGTTATTCAATTACTTCACGTTTTATTGTTTCTGAACTAATTACGTACTTCTTATTTTCTAATCTCGCTTATTTAATATGATGATATACTCGCTTGAGTCTCAAAAAGTAAGAAAACAAAAAAATCGTTTTCCTTTTGTTAACACACTAGCTCGGGTCTTAATAAGGACAAAAATGATTTAACAATCCTTAGAAATTTATACAATTGTAAGAACTAAGAAAAATATATGAAAAATAATAATTGTGATAAAAAATAAAAATCCTCTTAATATTATCCCTGATTTATTTTTCGAGACAACGACCACTTTTGTTTATCACTAATATAATCCCTAATAATGACAATTTGAAATGTGCCATTATTGAAGTATGGATTTGAACAGGGAATATATATACCTAAAAATCATATTAAGCTTAGCTCCCTCAATATGGAGCCCAATGAGGTCACCGACATGATCTTGCTTGTTGGGACAGAAATAAACGGACGATGCAGCAACACGTGGAAAAATGTCCCCTGTGGAATGCATCATTCTCCATCATCTTCTTTAATTTAGAAGTAGTTTTAAAGATAACAGATTATACTCTAATTTAAGGCCAAAACAAAATAAACACACATCATTTGAAAGAAAAATAGCGAGAAAGAGAATCAAAGAATAAGAAAATAAGGTGAATGGTACGAATTTATATCCATTAAGCTAAAGAAATAAAATTTAATATTTTATTTTCTCTTATTTAAAAATTTTAAAAATAGTATATAAAAAAGAGAAATGTGCAAATCAGTATCTTAAAGAATTATTTTTTTTATATTAATAACATTACTAACACATTTTCGTCTTTATTTTCCAATACATACTAAGTAAAATCTTTAATGAAAAAATATTTATTGATTTTTTTTATTTATCAAAAATCAACGTTTTAGGACATTGATCAGCAAGAATCTATATAAAAAAAATTAAAGTTATCTTTAGCAAAAAGGAATAGAAATTAATTGAAAGTTGAAATAACTTAAAAGTATAAAATAATAAAAAAATTTATAAAACCATCATTTATATAAAAAAATAATAAGAAAATTTAATAAACATATTACGAATAAAAATAGAAAAAAATTAAAAATTAAAAATTAAAGTAGAACTTAGAATTTTAAAAAACTTCGAATAACATTTAAAAAATGTCAAAAGTTATTAAAAAATTTATTTATTGAACAATTAAACAAATATTTTTAACTAATAAAAAATTAAAATCAACTGAAATATTTTGTCAATAAATATCTATAATTATTTATTTTATCTATGCTAAAGTGATAATTATAAAGATATATTGATCACTAAATTAAAGTGTCACTATTAATTTTTTCTGTCGTTTTCTCTCAAATTCGGAGTATGATTTTTTTCCCAACGCATGAAAATATAGAGTATGATTTTGAAAGCTGATTCAAAGTTAAATTTGGAATCGACCAGATGACCGATCCAAACATCCCTGTAATCCGTTTAAACACAAATCGGTTTTGAATTGTTTAAAAAATGGTTCTTTGTCAAGTTTGACAGTTTTGATCGTATTTTTTAGAAATGTGTGTTTTTTTTATTTGACAAAATGTGACTTTAACCTCACTCTTCATAAAAAGAATGTCAATCTTCATTTCACTAATTGAATGCACTTTTGATGTTAAGACAGATATATATATGTATTAAATAATTATGACAGAAGAAGAAAGAATCAAAATGTGAATAGCTCCATGGTGATTTGAACTTTTAAGATTAAAACTCACGATGAAATGAAATTATCTGCAATTTGTTTCATTGCATTCTAAATAATAAAATTTTAAGCTAAGATTTGTGTATTTTCATTAGGAACATTTATATAATTTATATTTATTAATTAGTTCAATTTTTATAATTCTTGTTTTGCAAGACATATAATATGGTTTTTATACTAATTTAAAGTTGCTCTCAACTTATTATTCTTGCCCATTGCTTAATTTGATTCGCTAGGAGTTTCACCTAATTGATTCAGCTTCGAGAAATCAACATACCTTGATTATTATAGTACTATTTTGGGGGTGGCCGGGTGGATAAGTGTAATGA
>CM023942.1:16632499-16792400 GCA_013407115.1 Glycine latifolia | reverse complement strand
ATATATATATATATATATATATATATATATATATATATATATATATATAATGAATGTAAAAAATTTAGAGTGTGTTTTCCACCCCTACAAAATCATGTAATACCATAAAAAAATTATTTATAAAAACTAAATTGAATTTTCCTCGCCATAAAATTATTCCAAACGCACTAGTAATAATTAACAAGACAAAAAATAAAGAGAAAAAAATAGAAAAAAGTTAAGTAAATATATAAATAGTAATCATAATTACTTCTTTTTTTCATTTTGTGCGAAGCAGCATATCTTTTGCGTGCATAACACTGCCTATTGCATACTTGGCTCTGTCTTCGTCTCTGAGCTAATAGATTTTCCCCTCTAGGTCAAATGTTAGTGCGTGTCTTTAGAATTTGCATGATGCATGGTTCGATCAGTATACATATTGGAATTCCAATATGATGTGAATGTTAGCAGCAAAAATTAGACTTTAGGGGTATAACTAGCAATGGACCCGTGGTGTGTGTGGCAGTGATTTTTATACTTTAGGCTAAAACAATGGGCGACAAATGAGTAGAAATCTCGTAATGGCTTATGAAAGAAACAGATCCCATAATTGAATGGTTGGAAAAAGTGCCACCTTCATTGGGGAAGATGTTAATTGTTCAAACTTCAAAGGGCATGTTTATTTTATGTACTTCGACTTAATTTCCCTCACCGAATATATATTTTAATAGTATAAATTATAATTATAATTAATTTAAATATAATAGGGGTAGTATATTCCAAGTATAGTTAAAGATATAACATTAATTTTATCTGATTTAAAAATAATTAAACAGGTCATAACTATTTTCTTAGCCTTTAATTGTAAATATATTTCATAATTCATTAAACATATATATATGGAGTGTGACTATCTTGAAGTGATATTCATAACATGCCTTTTACACCTTTTACGCAAGAATATTTTGGAGTTCGGATTGACAAGTCACAACTTTGTCACATGTAATTAAGGAGTATATCGATCACTACTACTCATCCACGACATGCTTAATCGTATTTAGTGTCACGAAAGAACATTCCTGCAAAACAAATAAATGCAAACTCGAATGCATTAATGTTCCACAAAAAAAGTTAAATGTCTTAGACCTTAATTATAATTATGTCAAAGTTCTAAATTCCAAATTATGTACCTTAATATTTATATACCTCCTTACAGTCTTTCAAATTCTAAATTATGTCATTTAGTGTCAAAGGTAATAAATCATATGAAGCATTAACACTATACAGATCTTGCAACTGACTCAAATCCTGATAGAGATTTAAATTTTTCAACTACTTTATATGATGATGAAAGCATCATTACAAGGAAAGTATAAATATCGCGCCATCAATTTTAACAAGTACTACATGTTAACAGTGATAAATTTCAGGACTGATCAATTTTTGTTTATATTGTTAATGATTTGTATCAAATTAATAAGTCACTAATTATGTGATCGAGCATGATTTGGAATAGCAGAAAGTGAGAAGAAAGAAATAGAAGAGAACCGAAAAAAACTTAATTATGCTCTGTTGGTTTGGACTTTTGATAGATGAAAATGAGTGAAGATTGTTTGATACAATTGATAAAGATGAGAAATAATTTTAAAATTAATGGAACTTACTTGTACTATTTTTCATATGTTATTATTATTTTTAAGGATGATAATAAAAATCGAATACTAAATATTTGTTTGATTCTATCTTGAGTTTGACCGAAAAAATTCGTTTTGATTGGAATTGGGTTTTTCCCAATTTGGAAAAACAGGGATGCGACATGTATGTCACTCTCCCCATCCCACTATCTCCTGTATCCCATTACATAGATTTTTAATATTATTAATAATGTTGTTATATATATTTTTTATGATTCTATTATTATATATATTATACATGTGATTGTTAATTATAAAGTTATGTAATTATTTAATTTTTATAATTAGTTTAATAGTGAAATAAATAATATTATGATTATAATACTAATTATAACAAAATTAAAAAACTACAAAATAAAATTTAATTCTTAAATATGTTTATGCTATTATTCTTTATTAAATTATATATATGAATTGAATTAAAATATAATTAATAACTTTATTTATAATTTATTTAAAATATTTGAATAAATATATATTTTTTAAAATGTGTGATGAATTTCTCACAAGTTTTTCCAAATTCAATAAAATCAAATGGAGATAAAATTATATTCCATTTTTTTACCTCGGTATTTATAAATTCAAATCCAAATATGTATCTTTTACCATAACAAAAATGAGCATAAACAAAATTATCTTGTTATTATTTCTACTTTTCTCTTTATCTTTCTTCTCATTTCTTCATTTTTTGTCGACCAAACACATTTACTTTTTAATTTTTTTTTCAATTACTCTGTTTCTAATCTTTCTAGTAAACACAATCTTAAGAAAACAATGGTTCCCTCGTTCTATTATTTACAAGGAAGGAAAGCAATCAAAAAAGGTAAGTGAGTCGCACTATTTTTACAACCTTCTTATTTTGGAGGACAAATCGGTAATTACAGCTAGTGAGATAAAAATACTAACAGTTACTTCTATATTGCTTAAATTGCAATCGCGGGCTCTAAAATAACCTAAAAAGTATGCCTTAAAAATAGAAAAAAACAACTTTAATGGGTTGATATTTACAATATATATGATTTGTTTAGTAATTGTTTTTACAATCCTACTCTCCATAAAGATATTTTATTAAACTTTGCTGTCATTGATGGTGTGCCTTCTACAGTCCTCTTATTTCAGAAGTCGAATAAAATAACTGTATTTGATTGTGTTGGGTAGCGTATATGCTTTAATTATTTATTTAATTTGGAATTATATATTTTAAAAGAGAATATTTATATAAATTGCGCAAAGAGTACTATGTTTTGTACAATTTTAAAAAAGGTATTACGGACTTACGGTAACATTAAAATACTATGTTTCTAACAAAAAAAAGTTAAAATGTTATACCCAATGAAACCTTGCACGGAAATCTACGTATGTGATTCTGATTAAATTTAATATATGATAAATATTATTTTCTTTACTATCGATCTATAAATTCGGTTTGTAAAAATATACCTCATACAAGTATATATAACATTTTTAAATAGTCATGTGCGTACTAGTAATAGTTAAATTTTATTATAGACCATATATATAAACTTGTATGAGCTATATTTATAATCTTTATTACTTACTGATATGTTTATTGTTAATATGTAACACATTATTTGATGTGTTACTGTTTAAATGTCATTATATTATGGTGTATGAAGTTAATTGTAAGTTTATCTAACATTTCTTTATAAATTATCAATCTCTTAAAAAAACCAATGTGTCATCTGCCTATGCTCTATAGTAATGATTAATGAAATCAATAAGATATTGGTGGCGTATGATCACAAAGCGACGGCTCTATTTATTTTTCATCCCTAACTTGTATCACGGGTCGTTTTTATCTGAGGGATGTCATTTATATATCAAGTTATTATAAGGAATTTTATATAAAGAAGAGTGATAAAAAAATGAAGTAATGTTATATGAATAATATTATTTTTAATGATGATTCCAAAAGAGTTAAGATTGTGAATATGTGATATAGGATCCAATGATGCACATGCACTATCCTAAAAAGGAAATCTTGGCCCAAATCGGTGTTTATCTTTTGTTTCCCCAACTCATCGTCCAACTTTGCATGCTGAGTACATTCTCAATATGTGTTTCAAAATTATAGTTTTTTTTTTATATATTTTAATTATTAAATTACTTTCTTATAGAATTAAAACATTATTATATTATTATTCTAAATATTTTGTTATTAAACGAGTCATTCAAACATTTAATTTATTATTGAATTTATTTTTCAAATATTATTTTTATTAATCACTTTAATTCTCAAGAATGAATATGAGAACATATTAGATCTTTCAAGTATTTTAGTTTAATGGATGAAATTTTGAAAAAAACATTTTGGCTTTAGATTTTTTTAAGGATTAATGGATGAATGTTTTGAAGAACAATCTAATAATGCACGTTGTAAAACTAATTTTAGGGTTTACAACTACCTGTGCTTGTGGTCCAACTTGAAATTTGCATGTGTGCACGTGTTATTTACAATGGTCCTTTAATTTGTGTGTGGTAGTGGTCTTAATGTATTATGTATATATAACATGTTCAGATTTAAATTTTTTTTAATCTTGTTTTCGTTAAGAGAAAACGCCTCTTCAAGAAAATAAAATATTATTCACAATCAGAGGCTATTGATAATGACTAAAATTAGTAAATGTTTTATAGTAACACTAATCAAAAGAAAAGTTATTTAAGTTGTAATAACATAAAAATAATATATATTATACTAAAAGCTAACAAATAGCTATATATCTATATACATACATACATATATATATATAAATTAAACTAAATGAACTTTTGCTAGTTACCCCAAGAATTAATGTCTCTAATCCGTTTAAAATATATCTTTAGTTCGAGCAACTTAATAAAGTTAAAATAACTGTTTTTTTCCTCTTAGGATGCTCATATGACTCAAATTGTTACATGGCAGAAACCCCTGACAAATATGATCAGGGAATTGAAGAGTTTATGGTTATGATTTATGAATACCATGGGTGGAAGGTTGAATCAGTACATGCGTACTATTGAACCTGACGCTATTGCTGTCATGGGGCAACTTTTTGTGTGGATAAAAGCTTCTCGGATGTACATTTCTAAGGGTACGAATGCTTATATATGTTAATAACATGGTCACCACTTGCGGCAAACAGCGATAGGACATTGGATTTGGATAGGTATTATTCTTGTGCCTGTTTGATACCACAATCATGCATGTTCCCATTAATTTCACGAGGCGCTGAAAATTGTTCTGGGAAACTCTGACCCCATATACGATGCAAAGTTTGGAAAAGAAAAAAAATCTTGATCATAAGTTTGCTTGGTCTGAGGACAACCTTTTCTCTTGGTGGATGTATTGTTGCATGCATTAACATACTAGCTAGTAATACAGTGGCAAGTTAATAATTCTAATATTATGCATTTCTCTCTATGTATAAGTATATCAACATGTTATTCGTCTAAGTAGTATTGGATTATCCCATAAATAATGTCACGAATTTGAATCTTACAAATAAAAATAATATAATTGAAAAGAAAAATCTCACTAAAGCGATTTCTGTATATGTATGAGTCAGTCTCAAATTGCAAATTTTCAGTGAGGTAACTTTGTCCAGTGGAGCATAGTGTAACGTATATCCTCAACCATGCACCTCATGTATTCCAGGAAATTGGAAACTGCATAGGGAAAAGAAGGTAAGCAAATGCCTTAATAAGTTACAACCAAACAAAAAGCAACAGGGCAGAGTAGACATTTTTGACCTAACACAACAAAAGTACAACAGGGTTGGCCCTAGACGCGGGTAGCGAGCAAAGGCAGTTGAAAATTTGAAACTCGATATTGTAAGACTCATCATCAAGTGTGACACTATTTGTGTTTGGTCCCAAGGAAGACATTATAAATTGCAAGCACTTATAGATAGGTAAATGGACACGATGCGTGTGTGAGTGAAAATGGGGCCAAAACTCTCCTTTGACAAATTGTTGGTTGAGTCATCGACAAGGATATCTAGAACGTAGATTTATTTGCTGACACTCCTTGTCGACTCTGCCTCATGTTCACCCTCCTCTCATTAAGGTACTCACTACGTACAAATTCCAATTCAAGAGGGAATCGCCATCTTCATCTCAATTTCACACTATACTTGGTAAGGTGGTTAATTATTTTTGTTCTAACCGTGTTATAGTTCCCAGCTGAAGTGGGGTCATGAGAGTGTATAATTTGAATATTTCTCTTCTATGATTTATTTTATATCCAAAATCAATCAGAATTTAAACTCTCAATTACTTAGTTAAAAAATATAAATTACTATTACTTGTGTTAACAGTTATTTGTATAATATTCTGGTTAATTTACTCATGTCATGGCACTTTAATGTAATGTGATGATGATAATTAAGATTATTAACACAAGGTGTGGTAATGTTGATTAATCCTTGGTCTATACAAAATTGTGATTATTACATCCTAAAACAACAATAAAGGTATTTATTATAGTGTGATATAATTGGTAAACAATAATGTTTTTAAGATGTAATTAGGAGAGTCCGGTAAAAAAAAAGATGTAATTAGGAGTTTGATTCTTAACTTTAGTCTATAACTAAAAATTCATAATAATAACTTTAAAATTAATGACAAACGCTAATATTTGTAACAATTGTAATTGCCTCAAATAAATGATACGATACAAACATAAATTAATAGTCTTCGTAATTTCCTATTCACAAAAAAAGTCTTAATAATTTGCTTTAAAAAGTCTTAATAATAATAACGATGACGACAAGTCGACGACACGCATGATTTCAAATGAAATGGAATGTGCATATTTTACTTTTTTTCTATTAATTAAAGTTTTCAAAACTTGAGGGGCCACTAAATACGAGTTTAATTAATGATGACGCGCGTGTAACACATACAAGCGGTGGACCTTATATTTTAACTTAGATTAATATTAATATATCAATATAAAAAGGACATATTAATGGCTAAAACATGATGGTAAAATTGAAGATTAGAAAAACAAAGTTTTTTACCATAAAATAATAGAAATTGCAATTACAGGAGGCTGAAAAAAAAATCCCCTCTTTACTAATTCAACCAAATTATTTTTAATCATTATATAGGATTTTTCTCCAGTGCCCTTTAAGTTGAACTAATTCTGGTACTCCTTGTCATTGACCAATAACATAACCTGAAACTGGTATTTCTTCCTCATTTGACCGTTTCTCATAGTTAACTGGTACACAGGTTCGATCTATGAACTCAGCAATGCAGTCCCTGCATTTGACCTGCTTGATTTTGATTCATTGTGACCCATTATTTGTTTATCCACCAGGGACCAAACGAACCACTAATGCTTAGAACATTTGCAAAATTTAAATGGGTTGCAAGGGAGACTTGTGTGTAGAGAGAGAGAGTAGAAAGAATTGATTCTGATACACTAACATGTAAATTCAGGAAATGATTAAAAACATTAAACAGAACTTCTGAACAAGAAAAAATATCATTAATTATAATTACACTTGTAGGGTGAGTAAACCATGCATGAGCGTGGTAAAACCCTAAGAAGAATAATTACCCATGGGTTCTGTATTACCCACGGGTTATGTGTACTTGAAATATAGAAGTATTAATAACATTTAATTACTATTACAATCGAGTAACCACTTGATTAAATAATAATTGAATCAGTTGAAATATAAGAGAAAAGGAAGGAGGAAGCTGTGGAAAAATTTAGACATAGGACTCCTATTGACTTGTCTCCAATTGGATATTAATTAAATTATCACCTCCCTTTGTCAATTTGTTGATTTGTTCTCTTTTATTGCGAGACTGTGACACTTAAAATATTATACTCATCATCACTTCAAATTTTCAACAGTACTATTGGAGGGTCCCTCATTCATGTATAGTTTTATAATATATATACCAATTCATACATTTTGACATATACATTGCATATATAATAAATTAGTATCACAGTTTTCTTGTTAGTATGTCTCCCTCAGGTGAATTTTCGTAATTAATTCCAAACTAGTCGTTAAACCGTGTCTGCCAACTGCAGCTATAAATCTAGAGGGAGAATTCTGTGACTCTGAATGACGAATTTATTCTACGAGAGGTAAATTTCAATTGAACTTTGAAAGAGACCACAGAAATCACGTGAAATAGACGTTACGGATTTCAAAGTGGTCTCAATAATGTGCAAGGACTCCATTATTTTCTTGGGCCTTGGTCCAATGGGTGACTTGAACTCATTTATAGGTTGATGATATTTATTTATTGTTGTATTTTGTATTCGTTATCAAAGGGGGAAAAAAAAAATAAGAAAAGACAGTTAAGAATTACTTTTACAAAAATTGTGTCATTATTAATTTTACGCTTGCAAACAGATAATAATTATTTCTTTCTTATAAATTAAAAAAAGCACTTTTTATTTTTATCTGATTAGATGATTCCATTTTACTTTCAATTCCACATTTGTTTGTTTATTTACTTACCACCAATGCACCGATTGAAGAAAATGTTTTAGTAATTGACAAAACTAAATGTTGTTTCTTATTAGAAACAACATTAAGATTTATCTAAAAAAACATTTAAGATAAACAAATATTTAGTTTTGTGCTATTAAAAGTCAACATAAGCTTTTAAGATAACACTAATTTTAATTAGAAAACTGTCACAGACGATCTAAGTTTGTCTTATAATAATCTCCAAAGTTGTACAATTAAAAATGCTGAAACATTTTTTTATGGCAATCAAATCAGCAGTCATCAAAATCTAATGGTCTGATGGAAAAAGAAAGAAAACGCATAGGAAAAAACACCAATAATGATACTTTCTTTTTTGTTGGTAAAAAATAAAATTGACTCCATTGACAAAAAATATTTTTTTCTTATATTTTCTCTTCGATTCAAATTTCAATTCTTTTTCTCTTTTATTTTCTTTCCTCTCAAACAACCAATGGGTAAAGTAGCTACTAATGCATGAAATCAATGTTTTCTCCATTTTAACTAATAAGGGAATGAGAGAACAGAAAAATGATATTTACTAAAATACAATCCAAAAGAAGAAATAATTAATTAAAATGTATTTAAATATTTAAATATACAATAAAGCAGATGAAAATCTGAAGAAGCTCCGCTGCTAAGAGAAGACTTTGATATTCTTTCAGGAATGAGATGGATCCTACATCAATTTTACCTTTAGCTGTAACAATTACCCACAAAACAAGTCCCTAGCAGTCTTGGTGAACCTTTTTTCGAATTCCATCACCCATCTTTAAATTCCACAAATATTATGGTTGCGAGAAATTGAGATAAATCAGCTTTTACTTTCATAACACTGTTTGAAGTAAACTATACTTTTCAAGACTATACCAATCGTATGCATGCAATAATTTTCGATTGCAACAACTTGGAGATCAGGTTAATCTTGATGCCGGCAGCAAGAACCTTCATCTATAAGCATTGAAGTTTGGACTAGGTGCTGTGTAGCCTTTCATAGTAGCAAGTCTAGTGTCAACACTATCCCACAAGAAACTGCACAGTTTGTGCTAAATGCAAACCAATTTGGGAACAAGATAATGTAATACTTTTTTGGACTTCTTCAAGCTGTGTATCTTTTCTGAAGGTAACATAATGTCAGAGAATATAGGCATTACAAACTATATATAGTCAGACAACAGAAAAACTAGCAAAGGACACGTAGTCTGTAGTTGATTAAAACTTGAAAGTCCAATATTATATGAAGTCCAAAAGTTGATTGAACTATATTGTCTATCTTCAAAAGGGATGGCATTTTAGGTGACAAGATCGATTTCATCTCGATCAGGGGAAACCACGTCTAATCTCATCATGCTCCTATAATGATCAGGAACAGGAGCTCCAGAATGCACACAGAGTTCCACCACAGCTGGAGCCTTCCCATAATATCTCTTTAGATTGTTATTCAGAGCAGGCCCATTCAAATCCTCTACATGCCAGACATAATTGGGAATGACAAGGTCATCTAATGTTGCCTCTTGCCATGCATGTAAACCATTTCGAGACTGATGCTTTGAAGCCTTGCACATTCTCAACTTATGTCCTTTGGGACCAACCTGAACCTCAGGACAATAGCCGCAAGTATTCACAGTATACTTCTCCATGATCTTCTTTGCACCTGATGTCATCTCAATCCATGAGTCCAGTGTATGTTTACTTAAATCCCTTAACTTGTTCCTTTCCTCATCACTTAACTGATCCAGATGGCTTATGTTATTCTCCAATAAAATCTGGACCTTCTCTAAAGGCTGGGTCAACATAGAGGATGAATTCACAAAAGGTTTGTCATTTTCAAAAAATGCGTTGTCTTTCAGTTTCATCCTCTTTCACAACTGATTCAAAATCTACAATTCTTCCTTCAATACAATATACAGGCTTTGTTCTCCTTTTAGTAGGATATTTTTCAAGGTCCAGACCTGCTTGTATACAGAGTTCAACAATGGCAGGTATACGAGGAACACTGAACCTTTCGTCATGCCCAACTCTTGCCTTACCAACACGATCATAAAGATGAAAGCATTTAGGGAAGAAAACCACATCTCGAACACCTCCCCTTGTCCAAACATGCATTGCATTCCGTGAAAAACTCTCCGGTCCAGTACATGTTCGAATATCATGACCGATATAACCAATGTGGACCTCATTACAAAGCCTGATAAGATAAAACCACCATTAAATGTGAATCCAACAAGTACAAAGCCAATGCAATTGTTGGATTTACAAAACAGTATAAAGCCTAAATCAACAACACATAAATGTTCAAGAATAAAGGTTCTAGTAACCCTATACAGTACAATCCATGGTACTTGTCATCACCACATAGACATTGGTTCCTCGTCTCTTACTCTTACTACGTCAACTACAAGATCTATTCTTCATATATCACTGAATGATGCTTCAAACATAATTAATTTAAAGGAACACACACACACACACTCAAAAACACAAAATGAAATCCCTAAGTTGTGCAGTCCCCAAGTCTTCATACTCTATGATTGTGTCTCTGTTTGGATAAACTTATCTGCAAACACTTAAAAAGAAGAAAATAAGAAAGTAAAATGAATTAAACTTCTCAGCTTCTTCCATAAGTTAAAATTGACTTATACACTTAACTTTTATAGAAGCTGAGGTGCAAAAGTTGATTTCAACTTGTGAAACAAAACTCAATCTATTTCAGCTTCTTATTTTCTTCTCATATAAATGCTTATGGAGAAGTTTATCTAAATAGAGATTAATGAATGAAGTAACAAAGAAAGGAAGAACCAAAAGGAGCACATACAATCAACAACATCCAATATTGCAAAGCAATACTCACAATTCCTATGCATATTTTTTGAATTAAAAAAAAAAAAAAATCACACCCACATAGAGCCTATTATGCAATTCAAACATCAATTTTGCTTACAACATTTCACTCATTCTGTGTCAAATTCAATTGTGCAAAACCCGTTAACACTATGACAAAACCTAATTTCTCAATTAGAAGCAACTTATAGGTCAGACATGAGTACTAGTAACTAAAGACTAAAAAGTACCAGCTAAACAAATAACGAATCAGTGAACTCACGTACCGGCAGCGCAAAACGGGAATGACTCGGACGAGTTGACTCAGCCCGAAGAGGAGAGAGCCGCGAGCTTGATAAACGCGCCGAGCTACTTCCACCAATTCCGGCACCAACAACCCGTTCTCCGGTGGCTCTTCCAAAACCCTACATGGCTGCGCCTTTCGCGCTTCTCTCTCCGCCTTCGCCCGCTCGATCAGAGCCTTCATCGGCGTCACGTACGGCTTCCTCTCCGAGTTTCTGCGCTTAGGCTTCGGCACGTCGGAGTACGGGAATCCATCGTCGACGGACGCCGCCGGAGCTGGCCAAGTCTCCGACGCGAAGGAGAGGGCTGGGATTAAGCGGTGAGGTAGTCGCTTCAGGAGAGAACGCTTCGAAGAGGTGACAGTGGCGTGCATGACCTCGCCGCCGTGCCGGGAAATGGTGTTCCGGAAGGAGTGGAGCCACGGCGTCGTTTTGGGGAATGCGGAGTTTCGTGAAGTGACCGGGGTCCATAGGGAGTGGTAAAGCCGTGACGTGATGAGCCCATACCCAAGCGTTGATTTTTTTTTTTCAGTCCATGAATGAGGTTTTTTTGGGGTTGTTAAAATTGGATGGGCCCAACATTGTAGTCTTTATGTTACCCAAACAATTACAAAAAACGTCTGATGTTGATGCAGATTTTGATATTATTAAATTAATTAAAATATATATTATACTTTGATAGAAATCATTCTTAATCGTTGTCTTTTTTTTTTTTCTTCTTCGTAGCAAAATGGTAAAACGGAGATAACTTTTAATACTATCATATATAAGACGTCATTGACATATTGAGCCGGCCAACAAAGATTTACCTAAAAGATTTTTGCATAAATTACTCAACTAGTCTCTTGGTGCCATTAAATCCTTACAGGAGAGTTGTCCACCCAATCAAGAAAGTGACGTAATGAGATTCAAACCCAAACTCATGAAAAAAAATATGAAAAGTTCATTTTGATCAAATAATTTGTGTAACAATTATCATTCTTTTGAAAGGAAATCTTCTTCTACTTGTAACCCAAAACATATCTATCCGAAGTGAATCCTTCTATTTAGACAAGTTAAATGTTGTTCATACCCAGATGAGAACGAATTAGTCTTGCTTAACACTTTTTCTTTTAAAACCAAGAAGCTAATATCGTTTCATTTTAAGATAAGTGAGCTTCATGATTTCTTGTTTTCGATGCTATTAGTTAGTTAGTCCTTTTCTGATTTCTCTCATTGACATTTGGCATGGATGGTAGTTTTGCACAGTTATTAGGATGACACGATCAATAATAAATATAATGGGGTGCTTTAGAAATTATAAAGTTTGAGTTTTGAAACAAAAATAACGACTCCTTCACCTCCATCTCCTCCTCCTCTTCTTCTTCTACTTCTTCTGATCCAGCCAATATTCTTCCAACTCGGAGGAATAATAGCAAAGTTATAAACGAGAGAGGAAAAAGTGAATTCATAACTAGAGAATCTTATTGTTTCAGAATTATCGTTAGTTAGTATCAAACAATCGTTTCGATGAATCAATTCACTTCATAAATAAAGTCAAATTATTCTGTTCAATTATTCTCTAATTACTAATATTAGTACCAGCACACTTCACGTTCGGTTGCACAATTTGCTCCAACCCATTCTTGTGTTTCTGTCTATCTTCTTCTAACTTCATCAGAGTGGTTCTGAATCTTTCTGACCATGCTCTTGGGAAGTTCTTCATCCATCTTTGTCTCGCTCTCAGATAAAGCAAAACTTGTTCCTTCTCTGTCTTCCTCTGCACCCTTTTTTAATTCTCTGAGTGGTTCTTATGGTGTGAGATTCTCCAAGAGAAATGTGGGTTGTGGGGTTGTGGCTAAGGCCTCCAAGGAAGCTGAGAACCAACCCGTTTTGGGTATAGCGTTTGAACCTTTTTTAAGGAAGTGAAAAAAAAAGCTTCTTGTCATTCCCTCAGTGCCCCATGCATCACTGGCTCGCCAAAAGTATGCTGATGAGTGAGAGGCTGCACTCAATGCACAGATCAAGTGAGCTTCATGTTTTCTTGTTTTCTATCCTATTAGTTATTCCTTTTCTCATTAAGTCATTTATCTCATAAACATTTGAAATGAATGCTAGTTTTGCACAGTTATTAGCATGACATTATCAATAAATATAACGGTGTGCTTCAGAAATTATAAAGTTTGAGTTTTTTTTGAAGAAAAATATATTTATTTTGTATTTGTTGGCATGTACGCTGGATATCTCACATCAACTAGTTTTTTTTTTTTTTTTTTGTGAAGGCATCGATTAGTAGTGATACAGCTAAAATAGAGTATCTAAGTGAGATGCAAATTTCACCTTATACAAACTGTTTTGTATGGTTGAGTTACACCATCATTCTTATTCTAAGAAAATGGCACGTCAGGTTGGCAGCATGTGTGTCAGCCCTTACCATGGTAGTTAGTGAATGTTTTGGTGATGAATGATTGTGGAAAGACTATTTTGGTGATTAACGAGCTAAAACTTTAATTTTGACCAAAGAACAGCACTAAAAAAAACTAGGAAACTAAATCTAAGTTATATATTTTTTTCTGTTGTGTGAGGGTTAATTTGAGATTAATCTGTAGAGAAATTCTATGGTACCCTTAGAAATTTAAGGGTTTGGCACTAAGAAGCTCTCCATCCATATCTCTCTTTAAACACATTCAATTATTGGTCCAAAAAACAAGTGTACTAAAATCTTTACGTTTCTCTGGGTACTACAGCAACTCTCTATAGTTCATGCAAATGTCTTATGCTATTTTTTCTTTTTCTTTTGATACAGCGTAGAATACAATGTCTCTTACGTGTATCATGCCATGTATGCCTAATTCGACAGAGACAATATTGCTCTGAAGGGATTGGCCAAGTATTAGCCTCGAAAATCTCATGTTCTTTTGTAATTAATTTGAAATTTATTATGACAAATGCTTGTAAATTACAATTTTTTTTCAGATTTTTCAAGGAATCAAGTATGGAGGAAAGACAGCATGCTGAGATGATGATGGAATATCAGGCATTTTGCTATATCATTGATTCTTATATTTCAATACCAATAATTTTCTAGCATTCTTTTTGTTAATTATTTTCATTGCTGATGACATTACCAGAATAAAAGAGGAGGCAGGGTTCAGCTGCAGTCAATGCTCATGCCATTTTCAAAATTTGATCACTCAGAAAAGGGTGATGCATTATATGGTAAGTTGTAACAAACATTGAACTTCTAAATTTGTTTTCTTTTACCTTGGTTTTCTCTTCCTTGATGAGTGCCTTTTGTTCTATTATTTGTGAATTTGGAGGGTTTCTCTAATTATACTTACTATATTTCGCAGCAATGGAACTTACATTGTCTTTGGACTGGCTGAATAATGAGAAGCTTCTAAATTTACAAAGGCTTCTATGTATATGCGTATGATGTAAATATAAACAAAAAACAAGTTCAATTGTTAAAAGTGCGCGTACGCCACTTCTATAGTTCTACTTTCTCAGTATTTTTGCCAATTCAACTCAAACCCTCTAATTCCACTGCCTCCCTTATACACCAATGGAATTTTTCAAGTGTCTTAATCTTTTCTTTATCTCTACTGTATGAAAATAACTAGGTTTTTATTTTTTTTTTCACTATGTAGTTAGCAAATGAAAACATTGACTTTCAATTTGTTGACTTTCTTGAAAGAGTTTTTGGTTGGTAAGGTAAATCAATGTCCAGTGTGATTCTTTCCAAATTGCTGTCAAGAGTAGTTGAGTAGCATGGGAAAAAAAATTGTTCTCATTAATTTATTTTTGTTGCATAAGGTGCAAGACATTAAAAAGATCTCAGAATATGTGGCTCAGTTAAGAAGAATGGGCAGAGGACATGGTAATACGTTAATTGCGCCTTATAAACCAAAGGGTTGATTCATATTTCATATACTTGGTAGTGAAATTAAAGTATTTTTTATTTTATTTTTGATGGACTTGCAGGTGTTTGGCACTTTGATCAGATGCTCCTTAATGGAGGTGTAGCTGCATGATATTTGTCTACAACATTGCCTGCTAGCATTTAAGCAGAAAACATTTATGCCGATGAACTCATACATATTTTCACCAATAATTGTCCTAGTTTCTTTTTCTATATATTATTATGTGAAATGTTAGTCAAGTCAAATTAGTTAGGTTGGGGTTAGTTTTCAACTTGAGTAAACCTTGAATCTCAGTAAATTTGAGGCTTCTAATTGTGCATAAATGTGTTTAATTATTTGAACAAAGAAGCTATGATAAAAAAGATATGATGGTATATATATATCACTCCGATCTTAGATGATTGCCAGTGCCAAATGCAAACTAATGAAGCTATTCATTGAGTATGAACTCACAATCTTTTACTAGCTTATATATGTAGAAAATCCAAGTAGAGGTTGCTATAATTATAACCATCATGCCTCACGTCTCAACACTGCCCCCTTCAATGATGTTAAACGATGGAAAATTCTAAATGACGATCACTTCAAGTGCACTTTGAATGGTTCACTTACAATTTATAAACCAACAAACCAATGCAGTAAGATTGCTAAAGGTAAATTTTAGTATTTTTGACTTAACATTATTACTATATCAAATGATTGATGGTGCACCAATGAACCACTTATCATAGAATTCACCATTAATCAATTAAAAATCTTTGTTATTGTCATTTTTAAAAATTTATTATAAAATTAACATAACTTTTTCGTTCTCAAAATTAAAATGTGTTATATTTTGACTCGAAATAAAGTTTGAGTAATTTTAAACCTATATATAACAATTTGTGGTGGTAATAAATCTTGAATTAAAAATTGTCACATATTACATAAAAAATCTCAATAAATTGTAGAAAAACTATCAGAAATTATAATTTTTTTTACTATTTGTGAAAGTTTTTCTATAATTTGTAATAATTTTTAATCTCCAAAAATCTTCACAGACAAAATTATCCGATTTTTATTTTAAACCAAAATATGACACATTATAATTTATGATAAAAAAATGAATGAACAAATTTAGAAGGACAAAATCTAAATTTTATGAATTTTATAAAAATTAAAAATATATTTTAGTTTTATTATAAAAATCAAAAACTTATTATTCAAGTTAATCATTAATCTCTAATTCGAGTTAAATATAATTATATTAATGATTGATTACGTACATGTGATTTAAAGAGAATTAATATTGAATGAAAGAGTAAAACTTCACTGTGTATGCTCTTTTTTATGTAATAATAATAAGTAGATTTATCATGAGAATTTGTGATTGGACATAAAACAAACTAACCCTCAAGCTATTAACTATAGCAGATTACACTGGAACATTAAAAAACTGGAGGTTGATAGTTAATCTATCTGCAACAGCAACATTGTGACAGTGACAGTATCGTAGGATGGAGAAAGTGGTATGTGTGACCGGCGGCAGCGGCTGCATTGGTTCATGGCTCGTCCATCTCCTCCTGGATCGCGGCTACACCGTTCACGCCACCGTCCAAAACCTCAGTTATTACCATCCACACACTTTTTCTTTCATTCATTTATTAATCACTTCATTACAACAAAATCTTTCTAAGTTAAATCGCTTTTCCTTCTTCTCTCACTAACAACAGACGATGAAGCCGAGACCAAGCACCTTCAATCCCTCGACGGAGCGTCCACGCGCCTTCGCCTCTTCCAGATGGATCTCCTCCGCCACGACACCGTCCTCGCTGCCGTGCACGGCTGCGCTGGCGTCTTCCACCTCGCCTCTCCCTGCATTGTTGACGAAGTCCACGACCCCCAGGTCCTTTTTAACCAAACTTCTCTTAAATCTTCAATCTTTTTGGCTTTTTGCATGACACCATTTCGGTTTCAATGCAGAAGGAGCTTCTGGACCCGGCGATTAAGGGAACCATGAACGTGCTCACGGCGGCGAAGGAAGCAGGGGTGCGGCGCGTGGTGCTCACGTCCTCCATCTCGGCTGTTACGCCGAGCCCCAATTGGCCCGGCGATGTTGCCAAGACGGAGGAGTGCTGGACTGACGTTGAATATTGCAAGCAAAAGGGGGTTAGAAAGGGTTTTCAATTTTTCATTTTCTTTGTTTTTGTTGTTTTTTTCTGGGTGTGTTAAGTGTTTGTGTTTGTGTGTTTTTTTTTTTTTTTTTGTGTGTGTGTGTGTCGAACAGTTGTGGTATCCATTGTCGAAGACTTTAGCTGAGAAAGCTGCTTGGGATTTTGCTAAAGAGAATGATTTGGATGTTGTGGTGGTGAATCCTGGCACTGTGATGGGTCCTGTTATTCCACCAAGGCTTAATGCGAGCATGGTTATGCTCGTGCGCCTTCTACAAGGTGAATGGATAAGAAATTGTTTTTTTCGCATATTTTGCTGTAGGAGCATCTTTGATTTAGTGTGCAGGTTTGTTTTGCTTTCTCTTTCTCTGAATGTTGGCTTTGTGAATTGGGGAAGTTCTTAAATTTAGTGGCAGTGTTGCCAAAGTATCCAAGAGGCACCAGCGAGGAGAGTAGATACCATTGTTTTTAGTCATATGAAAAGAGGTCGAGGGAGACTGATAAGACTTCACCTAAATTAAAGGTTTACCGTAGGAGAACATTGGCTTGTGTTGAAGTAAAAGGTGGGCAGGTAGTGCGTGCACCTAGTGAGTATATCAGTGAGGTACTATTGTTCAAAGGGGGGGGACTTTTTGGACGTTTGGGAATATTTGGGCACCTTTCTTGGGTGAATTGGGAGAGGCTAGAAGCTCTATAATTCTTCCAGACTATCTTATCGTATACTGCATTTATCTTTATCCATTGTTGTTTTAATTCTGTATTGAAGGTGGAAGTAATAGACATTTAATATCATTTGAGAATTATATACCATTTGATTACTCTTTGAGTGTTGTTATTGTGAATTGCTGAACCTTCCAGTTAGAGGAATTTCGGTTCCTTACAGAGACCAAGAAGAATATTTTCAGTTATTAAAAAGGAGATCTTATAGTGAATAATATATCTAAGAATTTGATTTTTAATTGTCTGATTGTGACATGCAATCATGTAAAGGATAAAACTATTGTGGTTGACTGTTGTTAATTACCAAAGTATCCAAGAATGTTGGCCCTGGTGGAGATTCATTTTATAAGATCTGTTACTGTGTAGTAGATAGGACAACTGGATAGGACCTATAGAAAATTAGAACTTGATGCCATCATTAAGATCTGCTACTTCGCTGATGACTTGTTTTGATTATGCTATAGTCAATATATAATGTTTTGGGGGCTACTGAGAATTTATGATATTTTCTATGCTGTGTTGCAGGCTGTGCCGAAACATATGAGGACTTTTTTATGGGATTGGTCCACTTTAAGGATGTAGCATTGGCACATATTTTGGTGTATGAGAACAAATCAGCGGCTGGTAGGCATTTGTGTGTTGAAGCTATCTCTCACTATGGTGACTTTGTGGCAAAAGTTGCTGAACTCTATCCAGAGTATAATGTGCCTAAGTAAGCCACACACTTGATACATGTATTTGCAATGCTATGCAATCATCCTTTGGTAGGTGATTTTGCTTGATTCTTGAATGAGTTGTTGAAGAAATTCTGATTCTTATTTGAATACCAAGCAATTTGGTTCATGTGTAGAGCAATGGTTTTCAGTCATGCACTAACTAATCTATCTTGTGTACCATCAATGTTGTGGTTTCTTAATTCTTATGAGTTATGAACTGATCTGTACCCTGCATGGCTTTTACTGCAATGGATAGTGCATGTTGCAGTGTACACCTTTCCAGTCTTTCTCAAACATGCAAAGTGAGGAAGTGATTAGTTAGAGTAGCATTTGAAGCTGAATAGTTATTTTAGACTTGTCTGGATATTGTCTTCATAATCAAAATATAAGGTTGATATAATGCTACTAGTGATTATTTATACATAACTTACTTTGTACTGTGTCATTTTCCTTTAAAGGATGCAACGAGATACCCAACCAGGATTATTGAGAACAAAGGATGGAGCAAAGAAACTGATGGATTTGGGTTTGCAATTCATTCCAATGGAGAAGATTATTAAGGATGCTGTAGAGGATTTGCAGAGCAAAGGGTTCCTTTCTTAAATGCTGCTGCTGCTGCTATTTAGAACCAGAGTGTAATGTTTGCTATATGACGAACCTGTAATGTTAGTCTGTTTCCTCAATGCCTATGCTGGTATGCAAATTGGCGCTGACTCGATATGTATTGTCAATCTGATACTTTTTTATTAATAAAAAATAAAAGCTAGAATAGACTGGGAGAGGTTAAGGACTTGAATATTACTGACTCTCATGGATATTTTCAACATTTTCCTGAACAATTCATCTTGCTCAAAACATGCCAGGAATTGCATATCACATTAATGCTGATTAATATTGTACGAAGTAATCTAGGATCTTTTTTTTTTTTGAAAAGCTACCGGGAACATATTATTAATAAAATAGTGAAGCACAAGATGTGTCAATTTTTTTTTATCGATAAATTAATTATTAATTTTTTCTGTTAAAGATGAATCCATGACTTTTTTCATTCTCTTTATCACTTAATCAATCTTAACTCAACCTGATGTGTCAACCTATCATTACAGCCATAACATTTGCTGTCATATGATTGAAAATTAAAGATAACATTGCAGCAAACACAAGTAATAACATATGGTCCACCAAACTCCACACCAATTCAGTTAACATTTTCATAGTCCCATACTAAGTCGAATATCCCAATCGGCCAGATACAGGGAATTTAAGATACGAGGATATGGGAATATATTAAATTAAATTTTAAAAATTAAAGGACACTTTATAAATATAATACACTATATAACATTAACATGAATTTAAAAATAACATTAGTTTTAAATCATGAGAAAAATTATGTTTAAAAAATGAGCATAAGTTAGTATGGAATGAATGTTATACTAGAATATCCTTGGATTGGGCAATGGTCCCTTCTGGATCCGTGGGCGGTCACTTTTGGTTACACTGGGAGTTGGGAAGAACAAAGAGGAGAGCCACATATGAAGATCATTTGGAGGGCAGTTATATACAGCTAATGGAAACAAAGAAACAATTGCATTTTTAAGCAGGAATTATTGGATAGTCAGCTGCTGTTACAACTGATTAAATTTCTTGCTTGGTCTTGGCTTCGCTCCTTAACACCAGATTTTATTACTCCGTTTGCATTATGGCGCAGTAACATACAAGCGTGCCTTATTGGTTGATATATGTGGATGCATATGTAATATTGTTCTGAGATTTTGGGGGAGGAGATGGTAAGATTAAGAGTTTGTTTGGATACAAAGATAAAAAAAAATTTCTAGAGTTTTTATATTGAAAAAAACCTATATTTTTAATAAAAAAAATTCTGAAAAATATATTGTGACTTGTATTTAAACAAACACGAATTGTTCGGGTGAAGTGTCTCCGTGTGGTCTAGGTGCGCGAATTGTTCGGGTTAGAGAATGCAGAAAGGAATTGTAGGAAGATTGATATAAACTCCTGCAGCACTGGGATACTGAATATGATTTTAATGAGTTATGATTGGATTACACTGTAAAAATATATAATCTTATTGATAATAGTCATTAATCATGTTTATGTAATTTTTGGTATCAGTGATACGTTTTATATAAAATATTTTTTGCTGATTTAAAAAAAATTATGCGTCAACTTATTTTTAGTTTTAACTTTTTCATCACTTTAAAGGAGAATTTTGTAGGAGTTTTATTCCTACAGATTTCAATTCGAATCCTCATTCCTCTATCCGTATATTTTATATGTTCTTTTTTCACTTTGTTATGCTAATGCTAAGACTGAAATGTTCGCATCTAAAACACAAATGTCTATGGTTATATTTAGATAAAAGTTAAATTTTTTTACAAATTTTAATATATATTTTTGAATTTTAATGTGTAAAATAAAGAAGAAAGAAATTATTGTTTTACAGTAGTCCTACCAGAAGTTGTCATTAATTATGGATCATTTTATTTTATACAATTTTCAATTTAATTCCTATAGATATACTTGCTTTTTATTTTAATATTTATAATATACCCAAATTTTTATTTATTTCAGTCTCTCACTCTTCAATCACCTCAACATTTAGCAAATACTAACATAAAAAAATTTGAATATCACAAAAAATTATTCTAGAAAATATTACTGTTTTTAAAAAAGACTAACATAAAGGCTTCAGTAATTTTTTTTTACAAAAACTAAATATTCCCCATTAAAATTAAATTCTCAAACTAGTATTTAACATCTGTTTCAGACTTGCAAGACCCCATGTAGTTGCACTTGTACCCAGACAAGTTCTCTTTCGCTCTCTCTTTCACGGGAAACGGATCATGTCTGGAACGTACGATCAAGACGGCAGCTACGGAGGCGCAGCTAGTGCTGGATATGGTCATGGTGGTCGAGGAGGCGGAGGATTCGGTGGTCGAGGTTTCTACTATTCTCTATATTTTCCTTCATTTTCTTTAATCGTAAAACTTTTTGATTAGTTTTATTTTATTTTCATTGCAACAGGCGGAGATCGTGGCGGACGAGTTGGTGGCCGCGGTGGCGGCAGTGGTAGAGACGGAGACTGGCGTTGCCCTAACTCAAGGTTTGAAATTTTACCCTGCTTTTGCGAATTTTACTTTTTTTATTTATTTATTTTCTGGACAAATATATTGTGTTTTCAGTAATTGGAACTGTGGATATATTATATTATACACCTGATGATTCTTACGTTTATGCATTTGATTGGAAAATTGGTATTATTATATAGTTGTGGGAATTTGAACTTTGCGAGAAGGGCTGAATGTAACAAATGTGGTGCTCTATCTCCTGCTGGTTCTAATGACCGTGGTGGTGGCGGTGGTTATAATAGAGGGGGGGCAGGGTAACAGTCGTGGGGGTAGATCTGGTAATTTTGATGGTGGAAGAGGTAATGGCTATAACAGTGGTAGTAGGGGTAATAACAATGGTAGTAGAAGTGGGGGAGGCAATAGAGGTGGTTCATTCAGTGGTAGTCAAGGTTTTGATGATGGTGGATATGGCCAAGTTCCTCCGCCTGCAGTCCAATCTTATGGCGGTGCTGGTGGAAACTACCCAACTGCGTACGGTTCTTATGGTGGGAATTCAAATTATGAAACGGATGCAGTTCCTCCGCCTGCAAGCTATGCAGGTGGATCTGCATCTGGTCCTCCATCATATAGGAGTAATGCTGGTGGTTATGGTGGTGGTAACAATGTAGCTGATGCACGATATGGTGGTAGGTCTGAGCCACCAGTTGGAAATGACAGTGGTTATGGTGCTGGTAGTCAAGGTGGATTTGGTGGAGCTCCTGCTGAGCCCCCTGCTAAGGTGAAGCAATGTGATGAGAATTGTGGGGATTCCTGTGACAACTCTAGAATCTACATATCAAACTTACCACCGGATGTGACGATTGAAGAATTGAGAGAACTTTTTGGAGGCATTGGACAAGTAATGTTCTGATCTGTTGACTTCTGTACAAGCTCTATAAAGAGAGTTATTTGTTCTTTGAGCTATGGTTTGCATGAAAATGCCCTTTTTCAGAGTAAATTAACTTACTATCTATTTGCTTACTGAGCAATTGAGCATGCATGTGTATATCTGAGAATCTGCTTTATTTATGCAAGAAATAGTTGACCCCCCTGGCTTCCTGAGCATATTTGTTCATTTCTCTTGTGGACTCCAGAGACAGAACATGCTATAAATTTTGATTCCTGTATATGTATATCTGATTTTGGCAATGTGTCAAGCTTCATACTCACATGTCTTTGTAACTGTTTAGGTTGGAAGAATAAAACAGAAGAGGGGGTATAAAGACCAGTGGCCTTGGAACATAAAGCTATACACTGATGAGAAAGGAAACAACAAGGGTGATGGTTGTCTTGTCTATGAAGACCCTTCTGCAGCTCATTCTGCTGGCAGTTTTTACAATAGTATTTGATCTAACTGCTACTTTTTTTTTTTTTGATTGGCCAAAGTTAGTTGTTAAATGTTAGTATTTTTGGTAGTGGAGGGATTCAAACCCACGACCTCACCCTCCTTCCCTTCTTCAAACTTTTCACCCAACCAACCTTATATCTCCGTATTTGATCTAACTGCTACTACTTTCTTGTTTTTAAGATACTTAATTGTTTATCTTCTATCATGAAGTGGCACTTACCATTGATCTTTCATTTCAGATTATGATTTGAAGGGTTACAAAATAAGTGTTGCAATGGCAGAAAAATCTGCTCCAAAAGCTCCACCTGCATATAACCATGGGTATTCCATTATTTATCATTTTTCACATTGATGTTGACTGTGTTTATTTCGTCCCTAAAAATGACTGGTCTTGAAATATTTAGTTGTAGCAGTGTCAGAGTCAGTATGTAAATGATGTGTGATTGTTATTTCAGTGTTTTCTAGGTTCTGATTTCCTCTTTTAATGATGTCATAGTAGTAGTAGCATCTGTAGGCAGCACACCCTCCACCACCATGTTTAATATAATTATAATGATAAAAAATATTGATTTTCTATATAATCTTAAAAGATTTTGCATAAAGATAGTTCATTGGGTTGATGCTGGGATCATTTGTTAGAATTTGAAAAGGAGGTGCACAATATGTTTTAGATTCTACTATTTGATTCTTTTGGGGGTTAATATTTTTCTCTCACGTTTTTATTTTTTCGTCAGGATGCTCTTGAGCAGCAGGTTAAAAATCTTATTTTTCTAAAATTGCATATGAATAAAACTCATCTTTTTCTCTGGTTTACTGTCGTATACTTAAAAATCAATAAGTCTTATTTTAATATTTATTTTGTCTAGAACTTGTTAAATGATATATTCTCAAAAGGTACAAGTACAACCATAATATGAAATGATATATCTAAAGAAGAACCTGGCAGAGTAGTAGAAGTGTAAAATGTGTCATTTCACATTGCTATTGTGTCACAGTATTGCATTGTTTGGCCTCCTCAACGGAGTAGAAACTGCTGGCTGAAATTGCAGCTGCTACTTTAACCCCAGCAGTAAAAACACCACTTTGTCCCTCTTTTGTTTTTTGTATTTTTTTAGTACATTTGGTGATTTTTGTTGTCTCCCCCACTCTCCCCTCTAATATGAATGATCCAGCTATGTGTTTTTTTTACCACCTCCTAAAACAAGTTATTTCTGGCCTAACTTGTCCTCTTTCCAGCCGCCCCAGTCTCTGCACTCAGGGCTCTGCGCTGTCGCCTCTGTTTTTCTTACTCATTTTCTTTCTCATCACATCTTTTACCGATTACTAGGCCCAAGCTGATATTTTTTTAATATTTTAGTAGACTATTGTTTTTTGGAGGGCGAGTCCTGGCACAGTGGTAAAGTTGTGTCTTAGTGACTTGTTGGTCATGAGTTCGAATCCGGAAACAACCTCTTTGTATATGCAAGGGTAAGGTTGCGTATAATATCCCTTCCCCTTACCTGCGCATAGCGTGGAGCCTCTGGGCAATGGGGTACGTAGTTTTTTTTTTTTTTTAGACTATTGTTTTTCGCTACTTGTTTACTTGTTTTTATTTGCTATTTGCTCTTCTTTGGAAGTTCCCAGACAACGTTGCCTTATTTCCAGCCATGTCCATTTCCCTGCTTTGATTTTGCTCTGTTCGATTATTGAGTTGTTATATATACCTTAAACTAATAGTGACACATGTCGAAAATTTTATATAATTAATGATGAATATGTCTTTAATTTTTTTGTATTTTGTATTTTGTTTTTGAGTTTTGAGCATTTATGTGTGGGCAATTTAAATTATTTATGGTGTCCATAAGCTTTAGTATAGCAGACATCCTGCCAAAGAGTGTTTTTGGGGTCAGTAAGTAGCACTATCTGGGATTGGCAACTATGGAACCAGGCATATGTATTATTGAAAAGCTCATATAATAATACTTATAACTAGAAATCTAGCGTCTCCATTTGTTGTGATTAATGATTTGGTTAGAATGCCTAAAATATAGATATCAGCTGATGGCTGATTAATCTTGTTATAAATCTTTGAACTTGCTCGTTATCTTATTGTGGATGTCTATCATAGTAAGTGGGTAAAATCACATTGGAATAGTGCCTGAATGACATGCACAAAAAATTACAATAGATTAATGAAAAGGATACAGTTGATTTTATTCTAGAGGTTGAGTTGATTAGATTGGGATGTATTTTGTTTTGCACTATAACAGTTTTGAATGTAATTATTGACTATACAAATGACTTTCTAAGTTACAAATAAACGTTCATGTTTACAAATGAATATATTAATTTTTGTTTGTTTATGTTTATCATTATTTTAAAAATTCTATAGGGGCAATAGGGGTGGCTATGGTGGAGATAGACGCAGAGACAATTATAGAGATGGAGGCAGTTCTGGACCTGATAGGCGTGATAATTATGGTGGGAATCGATCACGTCCATACTGAGGGCTTCGACAGTAAACATTTTATGTACTATGGTTTATGGTCTGAGGGATTTGTTGTATTCAGTTGGCTGGTAACTTGAAATGGAAGCAAAGAGGTTGGTTGTTCAGTTACTTTTAGCAACACCTCTTTGCTCCTTTTGGTTTTGTTTGTCACTCGGTGGATTTTTACTTTTAGGCAGGGATTAATTTGAGCATGTGAATGTTTTTAGAGAGGCAAGTGGATAGGTAGTCTCCAAGCTGCCGAGGTAGTTTGATTGTTTCTGGTGAGTGCTACTTTCATGAAAACATGCTCTATGCTTGCTTGGAATTTGAACATCGTGTCATTTTTTGGATAAATGCTTGAATCCCTATTCCCTAGCGTGTCCCATGTGGCATCTGGTTCAAACAGGTGGTGGCATTAATGAGATGTTTTATGTTAAGTCAGAGCTTCATGGATCAATAAGTCCCAAAGTCGAGAAGATTTGAGCTGTAATTTGTTTGCTTCTTTTCTAGAAAAAATTGTTCCTGGCTACATGTTGGCAGTGTCGCATTTAACCTTAACACCTACATAATACAAGCTGTACAATCATGTATTTTGCAAAAGGATTATATGCTTAATTACCCTCATTTTAAGGAGTGCTAGCAAGTAGCAACACATTATTTCTACCACATTATTATTAATTAGATTTTTGAAACTATAAAATAATTAGTGGAACTCATTAAATAAGAAGTGACATCTACAAATTTTTGTGATTTTCAATAAATTTCAACTAATAATAGAGAATGTGTTAAAAAAAAGTGTATTGCTATCATTTCTTACATTTTTTTATACCTTTAGTTTGAATCAGTTGTGATTTTGGTTTCTCAATTTCTCTCTCTAAATTAATTAAGTTTCTTTATTTTTAAAATTAAACAAATTTGGTGCTGTTTTGTATTTTCTTTTACATAAAATTTTCAAATTATTATTATTTTGTTTGCGTCATCTTTTTAAAATAACTAACCACCCAAGAGTTTAGGAAGATTTCTTTTTATTTTCATATTGCCTTTATCAATCAGGTTTGAACCATGTATAACTTAAGCTAGGAAATCATATAATGTAATGCACGAAATCCTGGGCAATTTGTTTTATCTTCTATTAAAAAAATGAAATACGTATGCTGATTATGCCTACTGCATGGTGAGCCTCTAGCTATGGATGTTCATAGCAGTATTCTTCGCATACTTCTTCCGAATGTTTAATGACTAAGGTCTACGGACAGTTGCGCTGGTAAGAGTTGCTAGATTTTTTGGTGGTTTTGCTTATTTTTATTAGCAAACTTTCCTTCCGCGAGTTGAATGGTTATGTACGTTAGATCAATTACTTGCTCGTTTAGCTTCTGGTTTATGTAAGGTTTCATAGGTAGGAACACCTAGTGTTTGGCCTTGTTTCGTTCTGATCGATCCTTGCAGCTCTAAGGTTTCAGTGTTCCATTAGTGTTCTGATTGGATTAAAAATATGTCATGCGTTGGCCTTGTTCGGTTCTGGCAATCTTTGTAGGTAGCTGCCGGGAATTTTGTCGTTTGTGCCATGCCAGAGTTTGTTTGCTTCATGGCTAAGTTATTGCATAGATTGATGCTGTGTAGTAGTAGTGTTACAAGTTTTGTTCGCCATACAAAAGTATAGATAGATTTTGTTAATATGCATGTCCTTATTTATCTCTGTTAGTCCACAAGACCATTCTGTAGCAAGAAACGAAAGCAATTGATTGTTAAAAATAATTTGTGGAGTAATTGATTATTAGGTTAATGTTATATGGTTGAATGCAAATTTGATGTGCAGCATAAAACTTTTTTCGTTCGAGAAAAAATGATTTGGCCATGTTTAACCCTAACCTGTGATTGCAAAGATTGTTTGCCACGAGCCAAGAGAAATTGATAATGAGTTATGTCATTATATCAAACATTTGATATAAACTTACTATCGTAGTACTTATATCAACATCTGATAAATATATAGATCAATACCTTTCCAAATTATGTGTATTTTTAAATATTTTTAACACTTTTTTTATTATAAAAGGAAATAGAAACTACTAAATGAAGGTTCCCGGATCCTCTCCTACAAAGTGTTTTTATAACCTCTCTCCAACAGCTCTGTGAACTGTTGTTTGAATCTAAATGGTTGAGAATAAAAGCAAACAAAGTCATACAATGAATGATAATAGAAATGTTCCAATATCCTTTTGTTTCTTGTGTCATGTTTCAGCCAATGGCCTTATTGAATACCATTTTTTATGCCTCTTTGAAACTAGTCAATGCAAAGAAAAAGAATTTGAAGAAGGCCTACGATGATCTCCTAACTCACCCATCTCTCCTCTGCATGTTCCCTCGTGATCCCACCTCAAGACTCAGTTCATCTTCGTCCACAATGAGAAAATGTTTTACGGTTCATTGAATTGCAACTAGTAGCAATATTGCGGCGATTGTTTTTGGTGGCAAGTACATCACAATTGTGTTTTCCCTCGTAGATAGTTATGACACCTTTGGGATCCATTGAAGCTTTCTCAAACATGTTTACGCACATTTCATCTTACACTAGTGTACTTGTAATAACTCCTCAGAAATTGAATATAAGACTTAGTACAAATTAAAAAAGCAAAATAATTCATGGAAAAGGTCCAGACTAAACTGATCATTGAGAAAGGTGTGGGTTCTTATATACAATTGAAGGCTGTATATGTTGGCCAAACCATATTTGAAAAGAAAAATGAATTGAACAACATAAAATCTCAAGTTGAGTGAACAAAGTTATTAAAAAAGAGAAATTATTAAATGAGGTTCGAGACTACCATGATTTCTATAAATCTTCACATCAAGTTATGGAAGACATCAAGTTAATTTTTAATATGCTAAGCTTGTCAAAATTAATTTCTAGTAGTCTAATTAGATAAATTAAGAGGATGTAATAAGTTTTAAATACTTCTAATTCAAATAAGAATTTTTTTTTCTCAATTCTATGATTCATCAATGAAATAGAGTTTAGTCGAAAGATAAGTAAAGTCTGATAAAAAAATTATTTTTACCAAAGATTAAATTTAGATAATAATTGAATAATTAAACTTTAATTTTAACATATTCACTTGTGTTTAATAAGTTGATTTTTAAATAAATTTGTTATTATTGACCCCTTGACATTAGGAGTATCAATTGATGTTTAAAATATTTAATAAACTCATTTTTTCCTATTAATGTATGACTTCGACTTTTTAATAATTTTTTCTCTTAAATTAATCCTTTTAATTTTTTTTTATTACAGTTAAGACCTTCCATAATATTTTTCACATATAATCATTGAATCTTTATTTTATTCTCAAATAATTAGAAGTATAAAACAAGTTTAGGTAGAATAAAATTAAGAGGTTTATGAGTCCAAATTTTATGAAGTTATAAAATTTTAAAGAAAATAAATTAATAAATTCTGAATAAATTTTAAAAAAGAAAAATATATTTTAATTAATATTTTTTAATAGAAAAATTCCAAACAAATTAATAGATTCAGTTTATAGAGATTTTGAGAAAATAACAAAGAAACGTTTAAGTAAATAAAACTAATAAAATAATTTACTTATAATAATTTAGAAAAACTCTAGAATTAAATTTGAAGAAAAATCAATAGACTAGAAGCTGTAGATAAAATAACTCCTAACAAGAAAAAACAGTGAAGGACATAACAAAGAGTGAGATACTCAAACAGAGTGAAACAAAAGAAACGTAGATTTAGCGTGACACTATCAATCACTGCGTCTCCATACTCATTCCTCACTCACGGAGTCAAATTCAGACGAAAACGAAACTCGCTCGCGCTCATAGTTAGTTGAACCACACTACAAAAAATGGCGGGGCGCAAGCACGCGCCCTCCTCCTTCACGCGCCTTGCGCATTCCTCCTCCTCCGCCGCCGTGGTCCGCGCCTTCGAGGAGCGCGTTGAGGCGCGCCACCGCGAGATCCAGGCCTTGCTCTCCGACAACCAGCGTCTCGCCGGCATCCACGTGGCGCTCAAGCAGGACCTCGCCGCCTCTCCGCCGCCACCGCCGAGTTCAAGGCCGAGCGCGACGCCGAGGTGCGCGAGATCTATGAGAAGTCGCTGAAGATTGACGCCGAGGTCTGCGCCGTCTCCGCCATGAGCGCCGAGCTGGATCGCGTGCGTGCGGACGTGCAGGAGCTCGCGGCGCAGCTGCATGCCGTGGAGAGCGAGCTTGCAAAGGCGCGCGCGGAGGCGCAGTTTGTGCCGGCGATTAAGGCTGATATAGAGACCATGCGCCATGAGATTCAACGAGGAAGGTAAATTGTTTGTTTAATTAACTTAATCAATTTAACTAATTAGTTAATTTTATTTTTGTGAATTTGTGTTAATAGCTTTGTGAGATATTTATTTATTTAGGGTTGGTGCATTGTTAGAATGAGTTTCAGTTGAGATGGCTTGGACGTTTTGGTTTTCATTTTGCATTTTTGGCGGAATATTGCATTTTTTGTTTTTGTTTTTGCCTTGGAGCCTGGAGGTGAAAAAATAGAAAAAGGAAGGTGGAAGCTGAATGTAATTGGGTGAATGCAATGTTTTATAAAACAGTTTGACAGTGATTTTGGGGACTACGCGAACACAATTGTGACCGCATTAGCAGCATTCGTCTCGCAATTTTTTCACTATATTAAGTAAGGATTGCGATGAAACCATGACTGTAACCGCGATTCTAATTTAAAACCTTGGGTGAATGCATACGTTTTGGACAATTTGTACTTGATGTGCTCTGGATTAAACACATATAAAGTGTTTTTGATGTGATTTTCTTGTTAAGGTAGTTTGTACAATATCTTTCGCTAAATTGTTGTGGGTAGTCCCCCCCAAGGACCATGTTTTGTTTCTCCTAGCTAGTTGTTAGGTTCCCCTCCCATCAGAACTAGAATGAATTGTAGCACAGAATGATAGAAACACATTTTTGGATCATTGAGATCATGGGAAAAATCAGTCAAGTATCTTTTTTTTGTTCTTCGTCTTTGTCCCTCGCTACTCCTTTCATTGCATTAGTTTTCAATCTTTGTTTCCCCTAAAAAATGAGATTTATATGTCAAAATATGGCCACTTACACCCCATGTGCACTGGTGTTCTTTTTAGCTTTTGGCTACTGCATGTCATTTGACCCATGCCATTGACAATACTGATATTCTTTCTGTTAGCTTCTGGATTTAATGTATTGTCGGTCCATTGTCTTTGCTTTCTTTCCATGCTAGATTATTTGTTTCTGAGAAGACAGTGGTGATCTGACTTCCAAACTCAGATACTTGCTGCAAATAGTCCTCTGTCTTCCACCTTGGTTCAAGTTTCAATGCTGTAGTGACTTCACATTACTATCATTTACTACCATTTAGCTTCTGTTATTTTTTCCCCTTTCAAATTCAAACTAGACCACTATTCATCTTTGGTTATGTAATTGAATTGCAGTAATAAATAGGAGTTTGGATAATAATGACTGCAATTACATTTCAAATAAATTATTGAGAAAACTAATGTTGATGGGTATTGTTCAATGTGCGTAGAAGTGTGTCTGATTTATATCTCATTATGTTTTCTTTGATTTCTAATATTGAACCCTGTGATCAGTTCACTTACTTATCAGCCTATACCAAAATGAGATTTAATCTATCTAGATTTTGTAAATGCCGTGTTTCTACTGATTCAAGCTTCTAAATTCAACCACACTATCTTTTCCTGCATCTAGTCAGATGATAGGGGAAAAAAATACTCAATCTGAAATATTGTGCAATGTGCATGCTTTAAATTTTCATTTACTGATGCATATAGGAATGCTATTGAGTTTGAGAAGAAGACACATGCTAGTAACCTTGAGCACAGACGGACTATGGATAATAATATGATTATTATGGACCACGAGGTTGAAAAGTTACGTGCTGAGTTGGCTAATGCAGAAAGAAGGGCAAGGGCTGCGATGGCTGCTGATGCAAAATCAAGTAATTTGACTTTCTTGGTCATTCATCTTATGTGCTTAATAGATACAACAGAAGTTTAATTTGAAAACTTGGTTAAACTTTGTTCTTAAGGGACCTGTTTGATTTTTTTTAAAAAGTAAAACAATTCATTTAATTAAAAACCACATTTTGAAAATTATTATGATGAATATAAAACCTCAAAAAATGGTTGTTTTACTGTTTTTCTCACAAGTTAGAAAGTTTGAATCCATTTGTACAAGCTTTGAGACTGTTTTTATGATATAGTGCGTTTTTTTTTATATATTTATTTTTCAGAGATTACTTTTTTTAGTTTTAAGAAAAAAACTTAAACACGTTTTTTAATTATTCTTAAACGCATCTTATAAATCTATGGAGTTGTTTTTACACAGGTCCTGGATATCCTGCTAACTATGACAATCCTGAGATGGGATATGGAGGAACCACATGCCCTCCTGATTCTTATAGCACGCATCAGGTATTTTTGACACTCTTACAAGTTTTATATGCCTTTTTATGAACGCACATTTTCTGTTAATTCACTTCAAATCCATCAAAAAGACGTAGAAGCAAGTTATATTTGTTTTAGTTACATGTGTCAAATATTCCCTAAACGCCCACCCCAACACACTAGAAGTAATTATGTTATCAATTTACATCAAGAGAACTCTTATGGTGTGTTTGGTTTAGATGATGAAAATAGAAGAGAAATTTTTGAACTACAGTAGAGTGTAAAAGGTATGGGTCTCACAAAAAAAGTAGAAAATCTCTCTCCAATATTATTTCTCTCCTCTCTACCAAACACACCATTAAGGAGTCTTGAGTCTGCATCTGAACTATAACCAATCACACTATTCACTTAAACAGTGGAGAAAAAACTCAGCAATACTAATGATTCTTGAATGTGAACATTCTTTTATTAAATTGAAAAAAAAAAAAGATTGTAATATCTGAAATCTAAACCTCTAAAAAACCTATTTCTGAGAACGGAAAGTCATATCTAACTTTACAAATAGGTATTTGCGATTTGCTGCCAATTTGCTCATTTGACATACTTCCTTAACGCTTTACTATCATCTTTTATCTTTTTTGTTTTCATTTTTTTATAAGTCATGTTATCTCTTGGAAGAAAAACTTGCTTTGCTAACTAACCTGAGTACTCGACTGCTGAATGGATATGCATCCAAGTGGATATTTTGTTTTCATATTTGATAGTCTTCCCAATACATAACCTCATCTATAGAGGGATGCTAGGCGGATAATAATAAATCTGCTAAACTTTTCAGATGCAAGCTGTGGTTGACACACATTCTCCACATGAAGCTGGAGCACCATTACATCATCCAAATGACCTACAACATACACAAGTGCCTAGAAACTTATTCAATAATAGCGCATATAGTTTTGCTGATATATGAAAATGGTTATAAATTTTTAAGCTTGTATACATGTTCAGGTAGTCTGCGCAGGTTCACTTTAATTCTTTCGTGAGACTTGTTCAAATTCAGAAGGCTAGTTTTTGTTTCATAAAAGCGTAAAAAGTTTCTTAGATTCTGCACAGCTTATTCAAGCAACACACAGACACAGTTTGACGAACAGGTCAAAAACATATACTGAAAGGTCTACCTAAACGAGTAACAATTCAAGTATCCAATATTACGTTTCAAGGTGGCAATCATGTAGCTGTTTGAAGAGTTATGAACATAATAAATTGAACATAGTTCATGTCAAAGTGAAAGCAATAAAGCGACCATCTTTTAACAATCAATATACACATAAACTAGTTTTTGATACTGAATCGAAAAAGAATGGTGTTAACACTAAATTAATTAAAAAAAACTGAAATTTTGATATTTTTTTCTTTAAACAAATGAATCAATTTTGGTTCAGAAATTTTGGACTTAATTCACTACTGTTTCATCTTCATTATGTCGGTCAACACTACACAGAATGTGCCTTTTAAAGCTTGTCATCTACTTGTTGACGGACATATATAATGAAAATGGAGGGGAAAAAAGAATGGCATAACTACAAGAAAATTGCAGATTAGCGACGGAATATTTCCTCGCTAATCTCTTGCAAATCTCTCACAAACAAAGTCTGCAACATAATAAATTCTTCCTATATTTTAAAAGCTAATTAAAGACGAAAATATTTCCACTCTAACCTGTCATCATCCTCACTAATCCCTCACAAATTCACTTGCCAATTGTAACACCTCATGTCCCTCACAATTCTTCTCTCGCAACTCTGTCACACATCCCTCGCTATGGTATGTTTGGTATAGGGTGAGTGAAAAATACGAGATAAATTTTGTATTTTTTACGTGGGATTTACACTTTTTACAGTATATTTTAAGTATAAAAAAAATCTATTCTATTTTCTCTCTCTTTATTTTCATCTTCAAAACTAAACATATCCTAAAATATGTCATAAATCCCTTGCTATTTCCTCATCATTCGTCATAAATCATTCCTTGCTTTTCCCTTGAAAAATCCTTGCATATTTTTTCTCGCTATTCCCTTGTCATATATGTGAGTTCAATGATGATATATAAGGAAAGGGGAAAAAATTTAGAAATAAAAGGATCAAAATTTAGAGAATAAATTCAACAAATATAATTCATGTCAAGTCCCAAGAGAAAAATATATTTGATCTAATAAAATGAGGTTTAGTTGAATTGAATCTATTTAAATTAAATTTATTTTAATTAATTCAACTTGATTCATGTCAATTAAATTTAGATTTAATTGGGATGTTTGTTTCAAAGAATATTATTAGATTTTTGAGAATGTGGAAATAAAAATATATATTTTCATATTCCTTAGAAGGTAATAATAAAAATTCGGATATCTCTCCTTCCCAGAAAAAATGAGATTTCCATAAAAGAAAGGCGAGAATATGAATTCCTGTTTTATGGGAATCCTATTTATATTGTAAAAATTATATTATACACTCATTACTAATACAGTAATACCTATTATGGACTACCCACTGTTTGAATTGGCACATCTAAATAATACCTGCCATATTTTTTCCCACTTACTACATATACCTATGTTTGGAATTGGTATTGGGGCCAATAACATATTATGTACTGGATGTTTGTTTCAATTGTAAACAACATAGGATTAACAGTAACTGTTGATTGGAACATTAATTAATATAATTGTACTATGTTTGTCAAATATTCTACATACAGTTTCCCTCAGATTTATTTGTTTCCATTTTTTAAAGAGTTATGCCAATTATGCTCGCATGTTTTTAGTTATTTATGATTATGTGTGAGGTATATCTATTCTTTACACGGAGTTATCCGTACAAGAAGAATAAAAAAATTGAAAAACTTTGGTTGTTTATATAAAATCTAATACCTTTAATACAGGGATGACATTTTAGTAATTATAACATATATTCTTGTGAGAAAAAATGTGAACCCAACACATGTTTTAAATATTTTTGAGAATCATCAAAAAGATTCTCAACCAATTTTAACATTAACCAAACATATTTTTTTAACTGTTAATGTCGTTCCTGAAAATAACATTCTCAAAAAATGCAATAACATTTTCATCAAACAAACATCCCTCTAAGAGTTCGATAAAATGGTTTGCTATGAGTTTCATATTATATAAGTAAAACAATAAATTTAATGTGATATTAAGTTATGAGAATTTTCTACTTAATGAATTAGTCTTTTAAGTTTAAATTTGCATCTTGTCCTTAAGTGATAAGAATTGGTTCTTTCATATACAATACACTGAATATTGATATGTGTGTGTAAAATTAATTAATAAAAAAATAAGTGATATGAATCTTATTTGGTGGAAAATCTAGAGTAAAAATAATGCGTCACAAGTAGGCATGACAACGGGGTGGGGCGGGGACGGGTATTGCATTTCCCGTCTCCGCCCCCAACTCAAAAATCGCTCCTCGATTTTCGTCGGATTTTAAAACTCATCTTCATCCTCGTCCCCACTGGGAATTGGGTTTTCTTCGCCCCGCCCCCGCTATTTGATTAAAATTAAAAAAAAGTAAGAGGTTTTCACATATGATTAATATTTTCTTCTTATATTTCTTTTTTATTTTTATTATATAAATTATATTTTATTTATCATAAAATAATTAGTAATACACATATATTAGTGTATTACTTATTTTATGAAAAAATAAGTCACAAGCCTCTTGAGGAGGTTTGTGAGGTGATCATTGTGGGAAGTTGGAGGTGGGTTAATTTCTTAGCCAATATGGGAATTGGTGCTCCATAGTCCAAGCCCAAGTGGAAATTTGGGCAATAATGGTGGGTTTGAATAAGCTAATTGCTCACCAACAGGGAGCTAGATGCCTGAACATTGAATCAGATCCTGAGGTAGCTCAGCATTGGGTCTAATCTTGGTATGATGGGTGCCCCTACACTAACCCTACAAGGCAGCTGATCTGAATTGTGAACCATGTACAAATTACCCACACAGAGTGTGCAGTGGATCAAGTGGCTGACACTCTGACAAAGTTCGGATTATTAGTAGAGATGTTCATGTGTTTCCATTATATACCTTATACCATTTAGGAGAAACTATTAGATAGTCTAATATTATTATCGTGCATACTAATTTATATGTTGTTTTCTATGTAATGGAGTCCCTGGCTCAATTCTTTTCTAAAGAAAAATACTGTGTGATCTTTAAATTGTCATTTTTCATATTGACTCCCACAATCAAGTCTTTTTCTTCTGCTTAGCTTCTCTTATCAAACTACTTAAACCCTTCGCCACCACTAAGAATAAAGATAGTGCAAGAAGGTCTTCCACGATAAAGGTCCTTAATTTTTTAAAACTTTTTTCTTAAATGTGTTTGATTTACCTTTCCTTTTAAGGAATTGAAAAGGAAAAGTATATATATATATATATATATATATATATACTTTTTTACTATGTTTAATATAGATAATATATTTTATTAATTCAACTCTAATTTTTTTATAATCTTAAAAGATAATTTATAAGAATTTGTCAAAGTGATAATTTTTATTGACTAATTTAGTATTATTATTTAAACAGTGGTAGCACTAAACTTTCGATTTATGCACGACTCAATGTAAATCACTCTTGTCCCTTGCTATTTATTATTTTTAATGGCTTATCATAATTATTTATTAGTTTATTGGTATTAATATCACTATTATTGTTCCTATTATTTATATTATATTTTTATTTTAAATAGCAACTCTTCTAATTTTTTTCCTTTGTTAAGGTATTTTTTTTAATGAAAGATAAAAAAAAAAGAAGAGAGGAACAAATGAAGGGAAGAGGTCAATTATTTCATTGTAATTATTTCCATTACATAACATGCGTATTTCATACTATTATTGATAGTTACATAACGTCGGATGGTAGGAGCACATGCATTATTATGCAATTACAAAGTCTAGAGCTGAAAGAAAGTCAGTGAGAGAGAGAGAGAAAGAGAGAGAAACTTGGTAGAGATAAGATGGGATGGACTTCACTGCGTAGAAGCCCCAAGAAAGAAGAACAAGAAGTGCCCGATGCCAATTCTAACCAACCTTACACCTATGAAGATTTCAATATTTTGGATGAACTCGAAGGGGTCTTGAGCACCAAGGAAGAACAAGAGGAGTCTTCGTTGCGACAACAAAACTCTTCTAGTAGTGAATTCCATTGGGATTTCATGGAATGGGAGGAGTTTCAACCCCCCAATATTGAAGAGGAAGGAGAAGATGAAAATGAAGGGAAAGAGAACACGAGGAGCAAATGCCTCTTTGATGAAGAGGAGCAAGAGATGAAGATTGAAAACAATAATAATATTGTTGGGTTTTGGGAAATGGATGATGAGAAGATGGCGGCTTTGAATTTGAACTTGAACTATCAAGAGGTTTTGGATGCATGGTCTGACCGAGGCTCTCTTTGGGCTGATGATTGTTCTCTTTCATTCGCCACCAATAATGCCTACTATGTTAGTATATTTACCATCCATTATTATTCTTCATTATCATAAGCTTTCTTCCTCTATCATATTTACTTTAATTACCTATGTTCATGCTTATTCAACTGCATGTTTACAATTAATTGGTCGTGGACTTGATCCTTTCTGTTAATGAAATTAACATTTTGATAAATTAATTTAAGTTGCAATTCTTTAATTAATTCTTTTAATGTCCTATAACTATTAGTCTTGGTTTTAGTATTTAATATTTGAAATAATTTTTGGTAGAATCTTTACTATATATAGTGCTTGGAATTCTTGTGGTACTCAATAGTTTTACCTGATTTTAGTAATTAAGAGATATGATATTTGAAATAACTTTTGGTTGAAATCTTTACTATATATAGTGCTTGGCATTCTTTTGGGTACTCATAGTTTTACTTGATTTTAGTTAAGAGGGTATATTTATATTTGGATAACTCTAACGTTAGTTTTGTTAGCTAGAATAGATTTAATTTTTACTTTCTTATTTCTAATATGAGTGATATAATTGTGTTTAGATGGGAGAAGTGCCGGTATTGGAAGAAGAGAGAGCAAGAAGAGAAGCATGTGTTCTTAGGTACAAAGAGAAGCGCCAGAACAGGTTGTTCTCAAAGAAGATAAGATACCAAGTTCGGAAATTAAACGCTGATAAAAGACCAAGAATCAAGGTCACTTTTTTAAATTTTCCTGTTTCTTTTCGTGCCATTGGGTATGGTCATTTTGTTTTGTAATATTGAAAGCAGCTTTTTCCGATATTTTGTTTGTAGGGTCGCTTTGTGAAGAGACTCTGAAGTTGCTCGAGAAAGATCTCCCAAACCCAAAAATATCTCCCAAAAATATCTAAGAACATTCCCTGTACATTTATTTTTAATTAATTTCAACTCAAAAACATTCTTGTATTTATCCATTCAAATTATCCTTCTCGTCCTATAGAATTGGAAAGGAAAAATACAAAATTTCTCTGCTCCAAATTTCAGGATAAAATTTTCATTCCGTTTTTCCATTTTTTGTTGTTGGAATTTTACGTGTCTTGCACTTTCTTATTAGGTCCACAGTTGTTATTATTAACTTCAGGTTTAATTTTTACTTTGGTCTTTATATTTATCTACATTTTACTATTTTGATCTTATATTAAGAATTGGAAATTTTAATCGTTAAACGATCAATTTAATGTATTTAGGGCCATGTCATTAGCACAATCATTATTGTAGTTACCGATGTTGTTGTTAAGATTTTGATAATTTGGAGAATTAATTTGCTAGTTTAACAATTGCTGACAAAAATTTGTAGTAATATTATAGCTGCCAAAGTTAAAATCGAATTAGAAGACAACAATGACAAAGATCCACATACATTAAACTTACTTGTTTAAGAACCAAGACTTATAAATTTTACACATAAAGTCAAAATAATAAACATGGACACATTAATAATTAAGCCTTAACTTTTTTGTCCGTTTGTTTTTCTTCTGTCTTTCCCGTTTGCTTATTTCTAAGGTGTGGTCTATGGTTGTCGTCCAGTGATGGTCCTGATGGATTGATCCCAATGTTCAGAAAGGTGGATATACCCATAACCCACTTATCAGTCATCAAAAAGCCAAAAATAGAGAGCACTCATAAAAAAGACGAAAAAATTATGATGGATATACCACCGTCTGCCTCTTTTTCATTTTTTTCTTGTGGTACAAAAGCGGTTTATGATTTGGTACAAAAGTGGTTTAAGATTCGATTCTGAAATCATAAAATTCAGAAGAATTTTTTTTTGTTATGATAATAATCCAAAAGAACTTGATACTACTCCAATTAATTTCCTTTTGATAATTATTTAGATGCTACTTGAATTAATTTCCTTTTGATTAGTTTCTTTACAAATCTATTTTAGGGCAGTAACTACTTTAGTAAACTTTTGAATACTAATAGTATTTTATTTCTGGCAATTCATCAGTTGTGTGATGAATTGTTCCGCATAATTTATAGTACTACCTTAACCATGTAAGCAAGACAGATCTTGCTTGTCAACCAGACAAAAAAAAAGTCTATCTGATTCTTTTTTCCTGAATTATTCAAGTTATGCGTAGTTAGTTGGAGATATTTTCATGTTACTTTCTAAACATTTTACCTGTTCAAAGTACAAATGTGGTAATTCATATAGATTTTTTCTCAGTTAAAGTATGAACGATGAAGCACAAAGTAACTGTTAGGACTTTTATTACGTATTGAACATATATTTTTTAGTAAATTATATTTTCCTTGTTGAAATGTTAATCGCTCTTTTCGTACTTTAATATATATATATATATATATATATATATATATATATATTATCAAATTGATTACATGTAATGCAGTAGGATCGCCAAGTAAGAAATTTGGACAGTTTACAACATCTTATATGGTTAAACTTTATTTTGTCATTATATAAAAAAACAAAAGATTAATCACAAGTTATTTACTAGCACTTTTTATTTTATTTTGAATAAATAATCATTTTGGTTCATAAATATAAAAATTTGAAATAATTTAGTCAACAAAAAAACAAAAATTCTAATTTAATTCCTAAATCTAAATGTGTAAAACATATGACAATTTTGTCATGTCACTGAGTTTGTGAGATTGTTTTATAATATTTAAGGTTCAATTTAATATTAAGTTATATTTTTATGATTAATTTAACATTAAATTATAAAATTTAAAAATCAATTTTTCATCAAAATTATAAGACATTATTATCATATTTATGGGCTAAATCAAAATTTTTATTCTTTTGAAGATTAAATTATCATCAATTTACACATTTATCCTTCTATTTTTTTCATAGTTCATAATAGTAAATTAATAATAGTGTTATCTTTTGTTGTTGAATAAAAAGGATTGTAGAATGGAGAGACATTTATAGTATTATCGGGTACGTAGGACGCCTGCAAAGATCTATCAAAAGGATTTACTATACATGTAACCTAAAGAGAATTCAAATCTATACCCATATAAAAAGTGAAATCGTACAACATTTTTAATCATTTTTTCCAACCCACATTAACAATGTTACTTTGATTTTTATACATATATAGGTTTTTTTTAATTTTTTTTCCTTATGTTTTCTTGTTGTTGATAATATTGAGACTTGAGCTAGTTTTTCGGATGACTTGGCTGAAACAGGAATGCTAAGTAGCAAGTCTTTAGTTCCAACTTCCAAGCTAGCAGACAAAGAGAAGACTTGAGTGCCGGATATGTAAATGCAACTAATCCAGGTACAATCATTCAAAGCTTGAATAAATGCAAATACTAAAGTCGTGAGATCCCAACTTACCCTGACTCGTGATTTAAAGCAATGAATAGTATATTAGATAAGTGATATTCAGGTCCTAATTTTTATCGAAAAAAAATAGAGTAGATAAGTTAGCAAGGATAATTAATTTGATTTAAAAGAATTAATAATTATCATCTATCTATAATATTACAGATAAAAAGTTGTTAAAAAAAGAAATAATAATTATGATATCTATAATATTAATAATTATTAACTAAAGTGTTAGTTAAAAGATAAATGTTACCATAAAAAAAGTTACTGCCTAAGGATTTAGTATTGTTGAACAATGTATATGAATTGATATAAATTTTTTAATATTTAATTTAATTTTTATAGATAAAAAATAAAATAAAAGTTACTATTGATAAGAATTACTAATGTTTTCTATAAAAGAAATACTAATATTTTAATTTTATTATTGGTGTCAGGCATACAAGAGACCTGGTGTGATTGCAATATTGCATTACATTCAACATTAACATATAATACTGTACTACATTAATGTGCATTTTTTTATTAAAAAAAATCATGTTTAGATGTTGTTTGGTATAACTGACATCAAGCCGACCCCAAGCCGGACCCCATTCGCCTCGTCGCCATCCCCAACGTCGTCCCTTCCGAGCGCCAAACAGCAGCTAACTTTCCCGCCTTCATGAGGTAGATGGAGCCGCCGTTCAAGCGGCTCCTCGATCGGCTCGAGCCGCCGTAGCTAACCGGAGGAATATTCCCGTGGCTGCGTTTTGGAGCATGTCTGTGTCGTTTTACTCCATGTTACATCACCTTCATGTCTTCGCACGACACCGGCGTTTGCCCGTCGATAAGGATACGCTCGGTAAATCGTTTCTTTACTTCTGAAATTATTAAGTACTTGCATTTGTTTGGGTGACTGTACAGATTTGTAATTAAAATTCTTGTTCAAGAAAAATAATTTATGTTTAAATGTTTTTATTTTAAATTAAAAAAATTCAGACCAAATTTTTCAATACATCTTATCATTTTAAAATAAGTATCATATTTAAAAAATAATTTTAAAATAAATGATGTATTTACTTTTTAATATAATATTAATTTCTCTTTTTTATCAATATTTTTAATAAATATTATTTTAATTTTTGAATTTAATATTAATATTTTTTTTATCTATTTAATAACGTTAATTTTTTAAAACTACCATTCTGTTTTATTTATTTATTAATTTTTATTAAACTGTGTAAAATAAGACAAACATTTATTTTGAGATGAAAAAAAATAATATAAAGTTATTTAAAAAAATTAAAATAATTTTTAAATTCAAAGTCAATTTTTTTAAAGAGAAAATTAAATATGTAAACTTATAGCGAATGCACTTTAAATTTTTAACTCTAAATAGTATTACTTCATAGAATTTTCTTGGAAGTAAAACTCTTGGGTTTTTCCCTTTAATCCGACATTACTGGATAAATTAAGCCAATTTAAGGTCAAATGTCAACGAATAGTGATAAATAAGTAAATATATTAGTGTTATGTAAAAAAAAAAATTTGAGGCTCGAGTCACGAAATTTCAAATAATTTGTTTTTATTCAAACAATATTACATTGTTCCTTCGGAAGATTGTCATTGGAAAAAAGGGATAAGGTGAGAGTCGAGATGTATCCTCGAGACTAGAACACTGGTGTTGATTATATTTGGCTTATATATATAGTGGTTTGAGCTGCATTCACATTCATTCTCCTGACTACTAATAAAAATAAGATGTTTATTAAACTACAGCAACCATCTGTTTCTTGGTCAAGACTATTATTAATAACTATCAACAAATGTTAAATTTGAGATTAAGTAGCAAGAATATGGCAGTATGTTTGTTCATTGATCTAAGCAATCATCCTTCAACCCCTATAACTTTGGTGACTGATGAATAGGCATAACTGTTGAAGGGTGAAACATTTTTCATTGCATATCATCCGCAAAAGACTAATGCAATTGTATATTGTTGTTGAATTTAAGGATGCATATAGCATTGTAGAGTGTCTTGTAATTAACTGAAAGTAAGTGCTCTCTGATATCCGAATTTGTCCTTTTACATTCATCAATTTGAGACATGCATGCTGCACTCTGCACTCTGCAGCATTATGTGTAATTACTTATCAATATGCTCAAGAGTTGAGTTTACTGCAGACATCCAAGCCTTTGAACAGAGATGCGCGCTTGATTTTAGAAGCTGTGTGAGCGATACAAGAAATACCGTAACATTAATAATGCTTTAAAAGACCCGGGCATTGTTACGTCATCTCATTGAGGGATTGTGAATAAGATATTTTCAAACACATTTTTTTTTATTATTGATCAAAATTTACTGAAAATGATGAAAAATTATGAATTTCATTTCTCATGAAAAAATTGTATACATTTAGAAAGTGAGAGATGGATACAAAAATTTACATGATATATACATGTGAGTATCACTCACGTGAACATACATTAGGAGAAAAATTATGTTTCTGGTCGTATGTGTAATTACATACATTTAATTTCAGCATGAGAGAGTATCACATAACAAGAAGAATTGGGTTGAACAATGAGTCCATGTAAAAAAAATATATTTAATGTTTCATTAGTTTTGTAAAATGATAATTAATTTAGAACTTTTTTATCTATTAAAACATATCATATGAAGTGGAATGGAAAGAGCATATTAACGAGTCGATGATAGGGATTGTGAAAGGTTGATAGTTGATTAGTTGTAGATAAGGAAAGGTTTCGTCTATTGTTTTGAATGCTCCAAACTGGTTTTGCAGTATCAGGCGACAATGGTGTCAATTTTTTTCCAACAATGACTCATTGTTCAGCCCAATTCTCCTTTTTCCCTTCTAATGAATTAATGAAGTTTAGAATTTCTATCCATTTTATGGGTAATTAATTTTGATTAAAAAACACGACTATACTAATGGGATCTTTTCTTTAATAAATTTGATTTTAGTTTTACTCAAAACAACATAATATTTATAAGGCATGAGAACAAATAATCTTTTTTCTGTAATTTTTTTTTCTGTGAGACTTGAAGGCATTTTTTTTACTGAAACTTTTAGGCATTTTTATAAGTTTGGACTTTGGATCCTTTAAATCATTTTTGAAATTAATCTTCAATTTGAGTCTTTATTACCTTAATCACACTTAAAATTCGTTAATATACCTCATCAATGACAAAAGAATCCAAATAATATTTTTTAATAAAAAATTACCAATTTGGGATTGTTTTAAATATTTTACAAATCTAGGATAGGGAGTCATGCCCAAAATGGGCGTGACCTATTCCGTCGCTAACACGTTTTGTAATAATATTATTTTTTTTAATGTTTGCGACAACAATTTCAGTCGCAAAAAGTGTTAGCGACTGAACTAGAGACCGATTTTTAAAAAATTGAAAATTTTTATTTTTTTAAATTGTAAATAATTTTTTAATATAGAAAGCATTTTAAATAAAATATTATATTAAAAATTAGTTATGTAAAAAATCCAAAAAATATTAAACAAAACCATATAAAAGTTTAAAAATTATATTAAATAAAATAATATTAAAAAATATAGAAAATATATTAGATAAAATAATATAAAATTAAAAAATATACTAAATAAATGTCTAAATATACTTTAAAATTAGATAAAAATAACAATTAATAATATTAAATAACAATTTATAAAAGTAACTTTCGTTTTCGGATAATTATTATATTAATTCTTTTGCTTTAATAAATTGATTAAGTTAATTATTAAAGAAAAAACATTGACTGTTAAGTAATGTGACGTGTCTTCCCCCTTATACAGTAGCTTAGGTTTATATTTCAGAGAACCCTCTTTGTCGTACAGTGGCCTAGGTACGTACCCCAAAGAACTCTCTCTGTCAGTGTATCACTGTAGCCAGTAAATATTATTGGTAACTGGATATTTAAATTAAATTAAATTTATTTATTTTGTAATTATAAAAAAAAATAGCATTAAATATGTATATAAACTTCGAACGGTCATAACTTTTGATAGAAATGTCCGATTGAAGCGTACGATATGTCAAAACGCTTGAAATTCAGAGAAGTAATTAAAAAAATAAAAAATAATATTAAATTAACTAATTAAATAATTAAGAAAGCAGGCAAAAAGGAATATTTTGGATGATTAAATCTTAAATCCTAATTTTGAGGCAATTAAAAACATTTTTTGGAAGAAAAAAAAAGTTGACCAAATTCCCTTGGGATTTGTCCAAGCCTTCTCCTCTCAATTTCGAGCGTTTTGACACCAGTTTCACCTCAATCGGACATTCCAGTCAAAAATTATGACCTTCCAAAATTTATATAACTACTGATTCATGCATACGTGACATGTGTCACAACGTAGTGAAACACGCCCAATTTGAACATGATTGGGGGGAGGGTAACACGCCTAATTTGAGCGTGACCAATCACACTCATTTTAGGCGTGACTTCCTACCCCAAATTTATAAAATGTTTAAAAATAATCCTAAAATAATACTTTTTTTTATTAAAAAAATATTATTTAGATTGTTTTCCATCTCATCAATTGATTGTTGACCATTTTTTATATCAAACCTTCCAATCATAGGTCAATCAATCGAATCCTTATGTATCCTAGGTACCCGACCGATAAATCTTTGATTGTCTATAAGTCGAGGTCCACACTTATTTAGCCTCTTCGTGTCACAATGTTAGAGGCTGAGATATTGTGTTATTTGTGTACTCTTCCAGTGTTGTATTATGCTAAAATGTACAAGTGTCCACCCTTTTTCATGCTTCACCTCTTTATGTTACTAATGTTTGAAGCTAAAGGGTTGTGTATCCTTTAGTATCCTTCCGTATCTTTGAATTGACATTTGCACATATATAACCTTTTCGTGCCACAATGTTTGAGCCAAAGGGATTATGTATGTACCTAATTTATTGACTTGGATAACGAATGATACGACCCAAATACCATGTTATTATATAACTGATGTTATTTAAAGCTTATTATATATGTTAAGTTATTACATTATTCACCCCAAATTTCTACCTAAAACAATTATTTAAAGCATTCCTATGTTGTCTAACACCGCATACAGCACCAGTCTAGGACGCGAATAGACAGAACAGAACAATAAAAAAAGGACAAAACTCACACCCACTCTCACTTACTTCTCCGGCTATGCATAAGGCTGGCCCATCGCCGTAGCTAACAGGAATATTCCCGTGACTGCGTTTTGGACCATGTCGGCGTCGTTTTACTCCATGCTACTACATCACCTTGACGTCTTTGCACGACACTGGGGTTTGATCGTCGATATGGATACGTTGGGTAAATCGTTTTTTTACTTCTGAATCTAATTTTGCCAGTAGTATCAGGAAAAAAGTCAATACACAATTTTTTTCACCTTTAAGTTTAACTACACGACTGGATAAATTGAGTCAATAGAAGGTCAAATATCAACCAACAGTGCTAAATACTAAATATATTTCGTATTAGTATTGTTTTCTTAATTTAATTATAATGTATTAATAGTAAAAAGAAAGCTTTTTTTTATAATATTTACTTAAAAAGTGATATCTAAGGTTATTTTTGTAATATTTTATAAAAGTTAGTATACTTACTTGGTAAGAAAACTAAAGTTTTTTTAATAAAAAAATGAGAATAAGTCGAGTCCCTAAATTTCAAATAATTTTTTTTTGGAGGGGGGGATAATATATAGTTCCTCGTTGAAAAAATGGGATAAGGTGAAGGAATTTTGCCTGAAATGTAAGCTTGGCCTTCAAGTTTAAGACAAGCCATTTAAGTGACAAGACAATTTATATTTGGTTGAATATTGTTGGTTAAGATGTTTATTAAACTACAACAACCTTCTCTTTCCATGTGGAGACTATTAACAACAATCTAAAATGACCAGGGAATGAATGTTAAATTTGAGATTAAAGTATTAGGAATCTGGAAGTATGTTCATTGATCTAAGCAATCATTGTTCAACCTCTAACTGTGGTGATTGATGAGAAGGCATAAGTGTTAAAGGGTGAAACATTTTTTATTGCATATCATCAGCAAAAGATTGATGCAATTGTATATGAGTGCATGTCTGATCCGTGCATTTTTATAAATGATGCAGATGGACAAGTAGAGAACATCCCGGGAATTTCATCAGCTCATTTGGCTGACCTTCGAACTGTGCTTCATGAAAATGATCAACGAGTCCTGCAGCTTGCTTTGGAATGTATTTCAAAGGTTCCCAAAGCAAATTATCTTTTACTCACCACAGTACAAGAGATAGAAGCTGAAACAATTGAATCCTTAAAAGCTATATTTCCCTTTCCAGTCTATCCCATTTACCCTGCTATACCTTATTTAGAACTAGGACAAAACCCTTTGAACAATGATCATAGCTAGTCACGACTAAATAAAATGGCTACATTCTCAGCCACCTCAATCAGTGTTGTACATTTCTTTGGGTAGTTTCCTTTCAGTGTCTACTACCCAGATGGATCAAATTGTTGAAGAACTAAACAGTAGCGACGTTCTTTACCTTTGGGTGGCTCGAGCAGATGCTTCTTGGTTGAAAGACAAGTGTGGAGATAAGGGGATGGCGGTGCCATGGTGTGACCAATTGAAGGTGTTGGCTCATTCTTCCGTAGGTGGATTTTAGAGCCATTGTGGATGGAATTCCCCTCTTGAAGCTCTCTTTGCTGGGGTGCCAATGCTGACATTCCCTCTTTTCTTGGATCAAGTTCCACATAGCGGCCAAATTGTGGATGAGTGGAAGAATGGGTGTAAGGTAGAGACATCAAAGTTGGACAGTGAAGTGATTGTGGCAAAAGAAAAGATAGAAGAGCTGGTTAAGAGGTTTATGGATCTTGAAAGGCAAGAGGGAAAGGAGATCAGAGACAGGGCAAGAGAAATCAAGGTTATGTGTCACAAAGCGACTGGCGCAGGTGGATCCTCATGGGAACCTAGATGCATTTATTAGAGACATTTCAAAACCACTGGCGCATTGAGCAGCTTGGGATTAATAACACAACTAAGCAATGTATTAATAAAGGGTTGGATTACTTCTCTCATTTTTTTCTCCGGTTCAACCGAGATGTCTCTCTCATCGTCAAGACACAAGACTCAAGACACTGCTGTTCATGGTGTCCCCAGCTTTCATCTTTTCTCACAGGGATGGAGCATTATAGCAAGCCACGGTTCACTATGTGGCAGTGGAGGTGAGGTTGAGTTGGGGCGAATGAATATGGTGAGGAAGGTGTAGGATAAGAGAGGTGATCCACCAAGAACCATATGAGGTAGCCTTTCACCCTAGAATCATCCTTAAATTTAAATGATAGTGAATAATAAAAGTTTTTAAACAATCTACAAACATCTATGTATATACACAGTTTTTAGATTACATAATCTTATATTTTTATTAACAAAAATAATTCTAGTAGTAGTATAATTTATAACCTAAGATTTTTTTTTTTTTAAATGATACTTAAATGAAAGGCCAAAACAAAAGACAGCGTTCTCGGCCAAAGTGGTAGCTGGGCCTCTCTCACCATTTTCGAAACACAAAAAAATATCAAAGCACGTGCTTTATAAGTTTCAACTTTCTTTCTTCTTCTTCCAACCAAACCAACCCCTAATAATTTCCATGGAATCTCCATCATCATCATCAACTTGCGGCTGCCACCTCGTGGCCGTGCCCTACCCTGCTCGCGGCCACATCAACCCCATGATGAACTTCTGCAAGCTGCTTGTCTCCAATAACACCGGAATCATCCTCGTAACTTTCGTGGTCACCGAGGAATGGCTCGGCTTCATCGGCTTCGACCCAAAACCCGACAGCATCAGATTCGCCACAATCCCCAACGTTATTCCCTCCGAACTCACTCGCTCAAACTACCACCCCGGCTTTATGGAAGCTGTCATGACCAAAATGGAAGCGCCTTTTGAGGAGCTACTCAACCGCCTTCAGCCGCCGCCTACCGCCATCGTGCCTGATACTTTTCTGTACTGGGCGGTCGCTGTTGGAAACCGGAGGAATATTCCGGTGGCGTCGTTTTGGACCATGTCGGCGTCTATTTTCTCTGTGCTCCACCACCATCACCTTTTGGTACAAAATGGACATTACCCCGTCAATTTGTCAGGTAATTTTTTCAACCGAAAGGTAAACTCATAGATATATTTCCATGCTATTAATAAAAACAGATATATTTACATGTTTGCTTTTAGTTTAATTATTATAAAAATATGCACTAATTTTACACTGTACCATTGAACTCAAATGAAATTTATAGTAACATAAAATTATGGATTAAATCATTTTTATTCGGTTATTTTTGTTTTGTTTTCTTATTTTAGTCCTTATATTTTATTTAGTCTTTATCCTTTCTATATATTTTATTTAACAATAATATATTTTAAGACTTTTTCTTCTAAAGGAACGTATTTGGGAATCCTTCTTATTCTTTTTATGTATTTTTATATATCATTTTAATCTTTATTTCTAAATTGAATTTCAATACATTTAATAAAAAGTGTCAATAGTTATAGATTATTTTATTTTATATTAAAATATAAATAATTTGTATGTTTAAAATTATTTATTTATTATGAGTTTTACTGATAATATAATTTGTATATTTTTTAAATTAATTATTTTTATTACAAATTTTATTTATATAAAATAAACATTTATCATATGAATACACATACTTGTATTGAGTGATTACGCAACTAACTGATATCGAAAAAGAGTAAATAATATACACATACAGTGTAAAGAAGTTTTACAATCATTTAATTACAAACTGTTATGCATCATGATAAACTTGAATCTTAGAATAATTACCTTAAAAGTCCTTCTTATGGGTGGAAAGATTTAAAGAAAATTTGTGGGATAATAGATGGGGAGGGGTGGTTTCACAAAGGTGACTAAGTTTTGGCATGATGAATGCGTGGAGGGAAAAAGACTTATAGACTTGTTTCCAAGGCTTTTTATCCTTTCCAATCAAAAGGATGAGGTTGTTGGCAAGATGGGAGAGTGGTTGAAGATGCGTAGAGATGGGAATTGATGTGGAGGAGAGAATGCTTCGAGTGGGGGAGTGAGAATTGGTCCAACAATTACTTCAATTGTTGGACTCGGTACAAATACATTTTGGTGAAAAGGACTCGTGGCTTTTGAGTCGGCACAACATCTATTCTCAACATGCTATGTGGTGGGACTATTTGGAAGAAGATATACTCTCGGGTTAGTGATGACTTTGCAACAGTTTTACCATGAATTGTTCATAGTTGATCTTTTTTTTTGCAAATTAAACACAAGTCTAGGTACTTCAAGAGATACGGGTGCATGGTGGCAAACTATACGGTGTGTTGTGGCTTTTTGTGTAAGGAAGAAAAGAAATGCGGTGATATTTAAATATGAGATGGTTGATGGAAGCAAATTAATTGAAGAAATCACCTTTGTCTCTTGATCTTGGCTCTCACAATATGAGACATCTTTCAATTACTCATTTGTCCAGTGGGCTAGCAAGACACGTGCATGCCTTAGTGGAAGGGTGTCTTAGCTCAATGGAGACTGGTTTTGTATTGCAACTTATTTGCTGCTGTGCTCGTGTATGGTTGTTGCAGTAGATATATTTGGTGTTATTGGTTTGTCCATTTCTTCCTAGGTTGTTGGGCTTTGTCATTGGGGTTATGTTGTATTACCCTTTTGGTACTTCTGGTACCTAATATATATATTTTTCTGATTTTAAAAAAATTCTTAAAAATCATATTAATAAGGATTTTTGATTGATTGATATAGTATAGCTCTTTAAATTTATACTATTTGTTTAATTTTTTTTATCGGCCTTTTCTATTTTCATTGTATTAGATTGGTTTATCAACATGTCCCTTATTTAGATTCAAAAAATTTATTTGTACTTGTACAGTATTAGATTTTAATTTTGATATTTGAAGATATGAAAGTTATGAATGTTTTGCTCAACTGTTGCAAGCCAGAAAACGGTGGTGAACGTGTGGATTATATTCCTGGAATTTCCTCAATGCGGCTCGTGGATTTTCCTCTAAACGATGGTAGTTACCTCAGTAAGCAATTGCTGCAAATGTGCCTGAAAGGTTTCCAGTGGGTTTCCAAAGCACAGCATCTTCTATTCACTTCCATTTACGAGCTCGAACCTCAAGCCATTGATGTCTTAAAAGCAGAGTTGTCATTGCCCATATACACTATTGGCCCTGCCATACCTTATTTTAGCCTCGAAAAAAATCCAACTTTGAGCACCACAAATGGCACTAGTCATAGCTACATGGAGTGGTTAGATGCACAACCCGATCGTTCTGTTCTTTACATCTCACAAGGAAGCCATTTCTCGGTTTCAAGAGCTCAAGTTGATGAGATTGCATTTGCTTTGAGGGAAAGTGACATTCGGTTCTTGTGGGTGGCCCGTAGTGAGGCTTCAAGATTGAAAGAGATTTGTGGGAACAAAGGGTTAGTTGTGACATGGTGTGACCAATTGAGAGTGTTGTCTCATTCTTCTATTGGTGGTTTTTGGTCTCATTGTGGGTGGAATTCAACCAAAGAAAGTTTGCTTTCTGGGGTTCCGTTTTTGACCTTCCCAATAATTATGGACCAACCAATTGATAGTAAGATGATAGTAGAGGATTGGAAGGTTGGGTGGAGGGTGAAGGAAGATGTTAACGTGAATAATACTTTGGTGAAGAAAGATGAAATTGTAATGCTGGTACATAAATTTTTGGATTTGAACAGTGAGCTTGCAAGGGAAATCAGGGAAAGATCCAAAACTCTTCGGCAGATATGTCTTCGTGCAATTACAAATGGCGGGTCAGCTGTAACTGATTTGAATGCCTTTGTTGGGGATTTAATGCAGACAAACATTGATTCCATGAACACCTTGTAGATTATGCACTCATTTTCAATTTCAATCATGTTAGTATAACATTTTGGTGGTTATTGACTTTCACGTCATTGGATTGTTCATGTTGTTTCCAAATAAATGCGCTACCAAGTATCAATGCCTCATTTTTCATTTTATTGACATAAACCAGTTTGATGCATATTGTACAAAAACACTGATATCTAGGAAATAGTGGCCAATGTGTCACGTTTGACAAAAAATTTTCCCTGAATGTCACGCCCTCCATATTGATTTCCAAACTGTCACATCCCTTAATTCGTTGGCAATAGGAGCGAAATAGGTCTGCTGAGTTGGCGCTTCTGTATTGGTCACGTGATTCTCTACAGTGGCCAGCGAATTACGTGTGTTAGGGCCCAGTCTACAAGTGCTTAGGACACGTGTCATGCAGGCATATTTCGCTGACACTCCCAGCGAATGCCCAGGCCTTCTCCTCTCAATTTCGAGCGTTTGGCCACCGATTTTGCCTCAATCGGACATTCCAGTCAAAAGTTATGGTCGTTCGAAGTTTATACGCAATTTTGAAATTTTAAATATATTGATTATTTAATAGGAAGCTGACACGTGACATATGCCACGTAATTCGTTGAGAGTGTCAGCGAAATATGCCTGCATGACATGTGTCCAATGCTGACAGGCGACGCCACGTGTTTCGCAAGTCTTCCCAGCGAATTTTGTGCATGTCAGCGCCTTTCTGCCCGACTAATCGCGCATCACCATGTGTCCCTCTAATTTCGCTTAGGAGCACAACGAACTATGCCGCGTGGCATTCTGACAATTAATTTGTTGGGTGTGACATTCAGGGATTTCTTTTTTCTAAACGTGACAATTTTGCTACTGTTCCAATATCTAGTCCAATAAAAGTGAGTCCAACAAGTTGCCACAATGGCCAACGGATCCAAGAGAAAAAACAAAATGCCTCAATGACTAAAGGACTATGTGAACTTTGTAGTTTGGGCTTAATTCTTTTTATTATTAATAATGAGATCAATCACAGAGAATATGCTTGAAGGAAATATTAATAAAAGTTGAAGAGAAACAAGAAAACATATTTTAGAACACTGAACTTGTGACAATAACTTTTTTCTATTCTAATCCATGGGAACATCGATGTCCGTTCCTTCTCTTCCAGCATTGGATTCATCTACTCACTTAGAAGAAACAAATTACCAAGATAATTTTGAATGTCCACAATTCCGTACTCAATATACTCATAAGCATGCTTACCAAAAACATCATGGAATCTGTCAGTAAATTTTCCATATGCTGGCAACAAGATGCTTTCTATGGATTTTATTATTTGTTCCCTTAGTTGCTTATCAGAGACAATCCATGTAGATTGAACGTTGCATATCTCCTCAAAGTGATGGTTGAACAAATTGAGCTTATCTTTCATTGACTCAGCCACCACATTAGGCGCCACCGACTCATTTCTCTCTAGCTTCAAAAATTCCAGCATCTTATTCCATGAGCTACTTTGATAGAGTTTACAATTTTGCTCCAGCTTTGCTATGTTTTTACTGAACCAATCATGGTCCAAAATGGCCATGTTCACAACGGATTCCAAATTATACGCCTCTTGTCGAATGTATGTCAAATTATTCATCATAAAAACATAGCCCAATACAGGGTCAGCGTAGTTTCTGGATTTGGCTTCCAAAATGCTCTCTAACAACTTTATCGTCTTGGCTATCTGCACAGAAAATGAAGAATTTCCCTCTCTACCAGGAACCATGGTGTTCCCAAAAGATGCGCAAATATGATGGATGTAGTTCATGACTTGCCGGGTAATCGGATGAGTCCCTCCGCCGTCAACTGTTGCCTGCACGGTATTACGGTAACCAAGATTTGCAAACTCCATTAAAATATCCAATCTCTTCCGAACCACTTTAACATCGGCATTGAACAACATGCCATCCGGAACAAAAGTCTCTGAGTCTAACTGCAGATTCAGCTCGTGCAATGACTCCGACATTTTAGAGATGATGCTGAACACAAGATTCAGCGAATTGCTCCCAGTTGTCATGATGGTATCGGCAGAACTAAGTAGACGAATGGTCAATTCCTTGCAAACCTTGGTGAAAGAGACATCCGCAGCCGAAGAGAAGCCCGAGAAGATGGAATCGCAGAGTCTCCTTTCATTGGGAAATAGTATCTTCACAGTTGCCTCATAAGCTTTTATCCACTTCTCAACGTCGTTGTTGAGCGATTGCAGTTGCAACCCAAGTGCCATGAGACACTGCTCTAGAAACTCCCTTCTCCAATTGCTGTACACGTCGCAGCATTCCTCCTCAAACCCAGCATCCATCATTAGCTTCACGGTTTCACGAAGGCGCCTGATAATACCTGATGGCAGTGTATCCATCACCAAGTTGACATCAGGATCCAGTTGCGGCACTTGAATCTGGTCCTTGCCTTTGGATTCGGAGTCAACATTGGCTTTAAGGTATTTGTCCACATGACTAGAAACCATAAGAACAAGCATCTGATTTTCCTTCTCAAGCGCCTTTATAAAATCCATGAGCTGTTGCCGGATAAGACCATCATCAATGTTGCCTTCTTGCGAATGTGAATTGCTTTGAGTCATTACGTGCTCATCCCTATTTTCTGGTGGGGTATTTTGAGTACTGTCACCATCGTCAGCGTTAACTTCTTCTTCTGATGAATCAATTTGAATGATTACTTGATTTTGGACGATGTGTTGAAGATGCTGCCGTGGAGTGTCCAAAGAGGAGCGAAGAATGATAAGGAAATAACTGAAACCCCCACCAGCGATGACTAACCATAATTTTATTTTCATGAGTTGTACTGTTAGACCTCCGCAAAAGAAATATAGTAGATCAATCTCGAATCCGCATTGAGTCAATCTTGACAAGCCAAGAGACATGATAGCAAAAGAAGCACATGAGACAAGGCTATATGCATTTGGTTTACCGTTTACCACTTTATCATAGAAAAAAGAGTAAACACAAGTGATGATGAGAACCAAAAATGCCAAATGAGTTTCCAGCCAGAGAGAGTTGGAGCGCTGTCTTGCTGTTGTGAACAGGAAAGTAACACAAATAAAGAAACTGAAAACAATATAAAGTAGTATCTTCCACCAGGTCCACTTTCCCAATAAATGGTTCAAAGAGGAGCCGAGTGCATAACAGACAAGTCCAACAACAGAGGAAGCAAAACAGACAAATCTCCACACTTTTGGTTGCATCAGCCATCTCAGAATTTGGTTGAGCATCATGTTCTTAATTTCTCAAGTAAGCAAGGTTTGCATTCAGCCATTCACCAACAGAGATCCACCGTTTTGGACGGGAGAAACCCCTCACTGTGATGGAGATTTCGCCGAAACTTAATGGCAAGTTACTGCTAACTTACTATTGTTTCTCTTGTTGCGAATTATTGTTTAATGGCAAGTATATCCGTCAATTTTTTGTATCTTCATGCGCTCTTTCCCTTGTAATTTCCAGATAACTTACTCCACAGATTTTAGATAAAGTTGATGGAACTTCTCCACCGCTATTTAGTGCGTCAGATCAGATTTTGGAAAATTTGTACACAATCTCGTTGACTCCATGAGTGGGCTCTAGGTTTAAACTATCAACTTCACATATTTTTCTATAGACCCTGTTTGTTTGGACTCATAATGAAATGTTTTCTTTTGTTTGGTTGGAAAAACACAAATTTTAAAAAATTTTATGTTTTATGTTTTCTATCCAATTCAAATTTCAATTTTTTTTTCTTTTATTTTTCTTCTTTCCAACCAAACAAACTAATAATAAAACCCTAGTAGGAAAATGCATTTTCTTTTGTTCATTCTATCCATTTGGTTTTAAAAGAAAGCAAAAGTAAAAAGCGTGTGGATCCAACAAAATAAGCTACCAAGCCAAAATGGATGAGAAAGAGAGAAAAAGCTTATTAGGATAGAAAAGGACTAATGTTACCAATATATATATATATATATATATACTATAAAAGTATATACATAAATTATTTCTTTCTCTTATTTAACTAAATAAAAGAAAAGAATTTTTTTTACTTTTCTTTTTTTCATTTTTATTTTACCACCATACCATTTAATTTCTCTAATTTGTAAAATTCGGATTTGTCAATGTCAAAGATTTAAACAAGACTACCTTGTGTCTGTTCATAGAAAAAAAAGAAATAAGTGGAAAATAAAATTAATAAAAATAGAGAATGTGAATAAAAATGTGAAGAGAAATAAAGAAAAAATAGATAAAAGATAAATGGGTATATAAAAATAGGTGAAAAAATAGAGTAAAAATGCATCAACCTTTTTTTTCCTCTCCACCCTATTTTTCCTTTACCAAACAAAGAGTTTTAGTATGCTATAATACATTTTTAGCAATGGAAAGCTCACAAGAAACAAAAAGTCGAGTCTACTTTTAATTTCCAGCATTCCATTGTCAATAGAGTCATAAGCACTAGAGCGTACTTACTATGTACGTTTTGGAACCTCCCATTGAAGTTTCCATATGCCAGGAGGCATATTGGCTGGCGGAGCGGGTTTGTAATTTTAAATAATGTCAAATTTTAAGTTGTGTCAAATTTTATTTTTTAGGTAGTTCCAGCACGGTTGGTTTTTGGTGTAGGCGAATCAAGTTCAATGGCTACTTGGTCTTGGACTGCAAGAATAGTGTAGTATTGTCATGCCTTCGCGAACACGGGCAAGCGAAACTAAAAACTGAAAACATTGTAAAGTGATGAGGGCTACTTTATGAATAATTAAATAGCTGAAAGAGGTGCTAAGAGCATAACGGAGCAGCGTCCAATCAATGTCAAATGATGCAAAACACACAAATCACCATACTTTTGCAGCATCAGGCACATCACAGTTTTGATAGGCATTCTCAAGTAAGGTGACTCCCAAAAATATCGTTATTTTAACATTGCTTCAAACTAAGAAGGGTAAAGTACAGTTGCATGCAAGTTGCACTCCCAAAAATGAACCAAAGTTTAGTAAGGCAATTTTTGGCAGGCCTCCTAGTCACAATAGTTCCCAATGTACTTTAATCCATAAAAAAATTATAAATCGATCCTTCAACTTCCAAAGTGTGTGTTGGTCCTTTGCTAAAATTCCAAGGAAAGAAGCAATAATGGGCAATATAACTGATCACATGTGAATCATGCAATTATCGCCATCCCTCTAACTGTTAACACCTGCAAATATGAATCCCCTGGCCAAATTACCGTGGACATCACATAGCCAATGCCTGTCCATAATCTTCATACCTTCAAGTTTTTCACCATGTCCCGGAGTTATTAATATTTAAGTCAATACATATATAACCACTTTTACCTTGGAAATTTTGCTTTAGCAACTCTGATCACTGCTGCATAGGTTTTCATATGACTCCATGAACTGTTTATAACATTACTTGCATTTGACTCTGAGTTGGGGCATGCAAATGAATTTATCTTCACTTTTATACTTCGGTGCTTCCATCAAATTAAATATTTTTTTGACGAGTATATCCTTCATTTCCCTGCTAGGAGTGTGTATTCTTAAGATATAAGATTGCAGCTTCTGTGACATCACTGATTCAAGCCCGATAATTTTCAAATCTTCCATGAAATCTGATTGTCTGTTCTCTTTCATATTATACAATGAGGACTTAATTTCATGATTATTTTTTCACGCTTAGAAATTGAAGATTTTGAATTGAAAAGGAGATAATGTAATAAACCATTTACCTCAGAATTACTCTTGTATTTTGGTGGAATGCAAGACACGCAGTTGGTTATGGTTCAGATAGCTGTCCTAGCAAACCATGAATTATAGGTTTGCATTATGGTAAAATATCTTGACAGAGTTGATGCAAATTAACCTAGAACCACCTTATTTATTATTTGTAAGTTTTTTAAAATGTATTTATTATTTTGATTATTACATAATTAATTTATAAGTATGTATTATGTTAGTTATTTCAGTTATTTATTTTGTAGAACATAGTTTAGTGATTTTTTTTATCTATAGAAATTGAACATGTTATCAGGGTGTTTACAACACTCACATACCTTAATTCACTAAGTGAACTAGACTTCATTGGTCGTACTTCAATAATTTGACAACATGTGTAGGTGTAGGTACTAGATCAAAAAATTGTAGTTCAGAATTGAAGTTTTAAACCTGCTATTCACAATTACATTTTTAAACTGCTTTGTGCCAGTGATTTGATCAGACAACGACATGCCTCCCAGGCCTAACCGCCTAAAACCGCTATTAATAATTGCATTTTAAAACTACACCATTAGATTATAATTAGTGTCACAAGCTATAAACCAGTATTAGGGGTGGCAAGTGATTACTGCATTAGTTTTAGAATAGACTCATTTTAAAAAATAGTTTGCAAAAGTGACCCAAATGGTCAATGAACCTGTCATAAGATGGGTCGAGAATTATTTTTATAGGTTTGGACTATGACATACAGAAAAATGAAATAAAAAGGGGATGAAGTAGACAATCAAGTTAAAGAAAACAATAATTAAAATAATGAGAGATAAAAAGATAACGGAAAATAATAGTTGATATATATTTTTTATGGGCTCACCATGATAACGATGCGGACTACCAACAATTTTATTGATGACTAATATCCGCCATAAAATCTAGCTGACCCAACTTTAGTGGAGTCTCTTCCATTAAACAATAAGATCATAAAATCACGTTTGGAAGTGATGAGATGTCAATAAGTGTAATTGTTGCTGTTAATAGTTGGCTTAGGACTTTATGGCTCAGGGAGTTAGCTTAGTGTAGTTTCTGTTATTTCCTTACAACAGAATGTAATTGAATTAGTTGGCACTTGGCAGATTAGATAAGCTGTTAAAGCTCTATAAAGCTTGTACTTGTTCTAATTGAAAGGCTAATGAGAAAGCTGCTACTCCACACAAAACTCTCTCTTCTTCCCTTTGTTCTCTTCTACTCTCTATATTCTTCTGGTTTCCATAGCCATGTTTGGCTTTGCAGGGATCTGCTTTTATAACAGTTGCAAGTAAACAAGTATCTTGTCAAGGATCGAAGAGTGACTCAAACAAACATAACTTTAGTAAGAATCACAGAGAAAATGTTTGGAATTAAACAGTTTGAAGGAAATAGTAATTACAATAAAGAGACACAATAAAACATACTTTAGAACACAGCAGTACTTGTGACAATACATTTTTTGTATTCTAAACTACCCATTCAAACTTTTCCAGCTAGCATTGGATTCATCTGCTCCCTGAGAAGAAACAAATGACTGGCCAGAATTTATAATGTCTAAAATTCCATAATCAATATACTCATAAGCATGCTTACCAAAAACATCTCTGAAACCTGTCAGTAAATTTTCCATATGCTGGCAACAAGATGCTGTCTATGAATTTTATTATTTGTTCCCTATGTTGTTTATCAGAGACAATCCATGTAGATTGAACGTTGCATATCTCCTTAAAGTGATGGTTGAACAAATTGAGCTTATCTTTCATTGACTCTGCTACCACATTAGGCACCACCGAATCGCAATCTATATTGCCTCATTGTCCTGAATGCAAACCTTGCTAATTACTTGAGAAAGAATATGATGCTCAACCAAATTCTGAAATGGTTGATGCAACCAAAAGTGTGGAGATTTCTATGTTTTGCATTGTTTTGAGTTTCTTTATTTGCGTTACCTTGTTGTTCACGGCAACCAGACAGTGCTCCACCTCTCTCAGTCAAAACAATGCAAAACATAGAAATCTCCACCCTTTCGGTTGCATCAGCCATCTCAGAATTTGGTTGAGCATCATATTCTTTCTCAAGTAATTAGCAAGGTTTGCATTCAGTACTGCACCATTTTGGAAGGGAGAGGTGCTTAATATTATATTGTGCAGAGCCTTCCTACCAACAGATGCAGGATGAAGCTTATTCTCTTACTTTTGCTTCTCGTTAATTTAAAAAATTCATAAAAATATATACATCACTTCTCTGTATCTTCATGTGCTCTTTCCTTCACAATTTCCAAAGACCTTGGTCCACATTATTCAAACAACTTGTTCATTGCTAGTGCGTCAGTTGTTAAAAAATTCGGTCACAATTACATTGACTCCATCAGTGCCCAGTGGGGCTCCAACTTTTATACATTATAAATAAATATAAGCAGTATGCATTTTATGACCTTGAATTTAATAAAGTTTGTATTTAATAATTGCAACCCACATATGTTTATATAATAACTACTAGTATTACTTAACTTCATGTACTACCTCTCCACTGGTTAATTTATATATATATAATATTTCAACTCATTCACACCCTTTAAAAAATTGGTTAATTTAATTAACCACGTTAAATTTGTTGATAACTTATATTGTTCTTCTAAAATTACTCTTTATTTTTTTCACTTAATTGTTTATCTTTTAAAAATTAATATTTGGAGACAAAATTCTGCAATTAATTAAAGATGTTATGAGAAGAAGAAACAAAATAATACACCAATAATTAGAAGATGATCTTATAAAAAACAGCAAATAATAAAGTAAAAAATGTTTATAATAGTATATAGAAACAGAAATAAATAGTATTGTTTTACTGTTTGTTTGAACCAAAAGTCAACTGAATGAAACACTAAGCGTGTGTTTGGTTTACCATTGGAAAGTCTCAATCTATCATTGAATCAAAAAAATTGAATTTTTATTTCTCACAAAACATGCATGCACGGACATGTATATCATATCTCTTCAACCTAATGTTAAATCAAATACACTTTAAGAAAAATATATATATTTCTTTCAATATTCTTGATTAAAAGAGAAAGATAAAAAGAAAGAAAGAACAAATAACCGTATGTATCCCGTTAAGCTGTCAACCTAGAATGGGAGAGAAAGTAGCTTGGTGTAAAAAAAAATGTAATATTTTTATCCCATTTTTAGAATATTCATGATATACCCAGCAATTGCTAATAGAGATAACAATTTAACTGCAGATAGTTTTATGATTTTAAGAAGAGATAACTACTCATTACCTGAAGCTTAAAATACTTGAATGTGTTGGGCTTGAGATTTGTAAACCGGGCCCCGTATTCGTTGGCTTGAGATTACAATATCTTTTTTTACATGATTTTTAGTCGCCAAGAAATTATATTTAAAAAAAAATAGCAGTTAAAACCACCATAAATCACAATACTGTTTGACATCTGCTCACTCTAACGGTATTATTGGAAAGGGACCAAAAGTAAATTTTCAAGATTTTGGAGACTAAGAAAAGGCAAATAAAAAATAAAAAATTGAAGGACAAAAAAAAATGGGGTCCAAAATTGAGCGACCAAATACATTTAAGCCTTAATTATACTTAATAAATAAATATTTAAAATATTTTTAATTAATAATAGTTCTAAGAATTATATCTAATAAAAAACATTTACAGAAAATTCTCAAAAGAGTGAGGTGGGATTGAGGTAATTCATGAAATAGTGACAAGAATGAGACTTTCTTATCGGTGTCCATTTCTTGGTTATGAAACAAGTGTTAAAATCCCAGTTCAAGGTGACACATTTCTGGCATCCTGGCTCTAGGTGACATCTAAGTGAGTGGAAGGTGTGTCCGTTTGACGTCTCATAAGGTGATGCTTTCTTGCTGTTATGAACAACAAGAAACGGTAAATAAAGATAATTAAAGCAATGTAAATTAGTATCTTGCACCAGATCCACTTTCTCAAATATGTTGAGAGATGAGCTGAGTGCAGAACAGAGCAGTCCAACAAGAGATGAAGCAACACATACAAATTTGCACACTTTTGGTCGCAGCAGCTATCTCAGCATCATATTGTTTCTAAAGTAAGAAAGGTTTGCATTCAACCATCCACCAACAGGAGCCACCATTTTGGACAGGAGAAACTCGTCACTCTGGTGGAGATTCTGGAAAGACAAGAGAAATAATAAGGAAAAGATTATTGTTGTTGTTGTTGTTGTTTTTTTTTTTTTATAAAAAAGATTATTGTTGACTTGACGAGTCGTCCCTTTAGTCACGGCATTAGAGCGTATGTTAAGCGGAGGGGAGGGGAGGGAAGGGAAAGACAAGCGAAAGGATAAGGAAAAGATGGGGAAAGGAGGTGGGCAAAAACAGGGAAAGTAATGCGGCGTGTTGTATTTTTTACTTTATTATAAATAATTATTGGATTTTGGAAAGAAAAAATAAAAATAAAAACGTAGGGTTCATTACCTTCTAAAAGTAAGTTGAAACTTGAAAGCTCCAAATCGATTCTTAAATCCACTTTAGCATTTTAGGATCACTACAATGAATTAAGAACACAAAGGGCCTATACCATTGCACTTTTCAAGAAACACTTCATAGTTTTTCCAAATTTAAGAATTAAAAAACTTGTTTGGCCAACTTGTTTTATAAAAATAAAATTATTTTCAAAACTGTAGGGAGTGTTGAGAATATTATTCATGAAAATATGATATAAAAGTGTTGAGATTATAATTTTTTAAGAAATACAATATATTCAATAATTTTCTTACTACATACGAAGTTTTAGATTTTTCTTGAATTGTTCTTTTTTGTTTTGGGACAGGCCTCAAAGAACTAGGAATTTTTTGGTACTACAAGTGGATTCAAGAAGGACAACAACCATTTTACTTAAATTTTCAAGTTGCAATGTTAATATTATAGAGTTGGTAGATATAACTTTTTTTTTCTTATGTGAGTACTAAGAAGTCTCATTGAATTAGTTGAAAAAATTGTACCAGTATTGTAAATTTTTTATACCATGTTCAATTTTTATGGATAAAAAAACCTATATGAATATAAGTGCAAATATTGTTAATGTATATAAAAATAATTGTTAGTTTTTTTTTTCGTTCATATTCATGAATTTTATTTATTGAAAATGTAACTTCATTATCAATATATTAAAGGTCAAGTGTATTTGTTCATGTATAGTTGTGGACTATATTAATTCACCTGATAATCATTCGAAATATATTGGTCTATATAAAGTGTACTATAAATATATAGAATTTCACCTTAAAAGAAATTCGGGCTATATGCATCTGATCTTCCTTTCACTTCTTTAATTATCAAAGAAAAAGGAGCATATAAACTAACGTCTTCCAAGTTCCATCAGCTCCACTTTTCAAATAAATGATTGAAAGAGGAACTGATATTAGCGTAGCAGATTAACAAGGAGCACATGCCAAATTGCCTATTGATGATGCAAATGAAAGGAGCATAGATTTGCCATATTACAGGGGCGGGACCAGACTTGAATTAAAGGGGGGCCAAACACACACATATGTACGGGAATGAATAAAAAATTACATCTGTATAATTTTTTATCATCCTTATATTAAGGTGGTTTTGGTGGTTAATGAAGAAGAAAAAAAAAATAAAAATAGTGGATTTGTTTCTTCCTACTATAAAAAAAAATTAATAATTAATAAATATAATATTTACCAATAAAAAATTAAATTAAATTAATCTCTTTAATTGTTTAAAAATATTAGATTAACACATCTTATATATTACACTAACCCCTGAATTATTTTAAAAAATATTTCATTGTATTTTCCTGTAAGAGAGTCTGTTGTACATTAAAAAAAGAAATTATGTGCGATATAAAAAAAATCTATAAAAAAAATATAATGTAATTTACTCAAATAGTAAGACTGTTGTTAATCTTATAATTTAGGGAAAAAAGTCAGGGATAAAAAAGCTGATTGTATAATAATTTAAAATTTAATCAAATATAATATTCAAAAAAGTTTTTTAAAATGAGTATATCATTGATTTTAAATTTAGAAAAAAGTCAGAAGTGTTAAAGCCATTTTTATTTTCTGTGTCTGTGTTTGATATGGAGGGAGAAAATATATAGGAAGTGTTCGAGTGCTAAAGATGGTTTATTTATGAACTAAAAAGTAGAGCCTCTTTTGGGAATCGAGAGTGACACACTTGGGTAGGTCCCATATCGAAAAGTGGAAAAAGTGCAAGAAAATCAACACTAGCTTGCTGTGTATGACACGTGCTTACGTGGTTCCACCTCCTCCATTCTTATCCAAAAAAAATCACGTAGGATTTCAGTTGAGGAAGAAGTTAAACGTGCATTAATTTTGTAGTAGATTTGTGTGATTGTGTGATAAAAAAGAATGAGAAAGGAAAAATTAGAGAAGTTAATAGCGCATGTTTGCTTGCAGGTTAAAAACGCACTTATTGTAAAGAGAAGCAGCTAATGTTGGGAAGTTAGGTATATTTGCGGTTTAATTTTGTTTAATTTTTTATTAAAAAATATATGTAATTTATTTTTATCTAAAATAAAATTTGAATAAAATTAAATCAATATTTCAAATTTTAGTTCATTTAATTTTTGCAATTTTTACTCAACTATTATTTTATTAAAATCTATATATTTTCTTTTCAACTTTTAAACTAAGTTACATCTAAAAAAATTACTATAAATAATCTATAAAACTTATAAATATGTTAAATTTTCTGTAATAAAAATCCAATAATTTTTTTTAATTAAAGACGTAAAATATTTAATTTTTTTTATTTACTATTTTAAAGTCATAAGAATTTTTTTAAAAATATGACTTCAGTTTTTTAATGATTTCTTTTTTTTATGATTCAAACTAAAATTTATTTTTTAAAATTTTTGTCAAATATTTCTTTTACAAAATTGTAAATAATTTTTAATTTAATTATCTAATAAATAAATATTTTTTTAATTTTTTAGTTTCATTTAATATATGATTTATTTAATATTTTGATATTATTATTATTATTATTATTTAATACATTTTTTTATATATTTATATGATTTTATTTAATATTTCTTAATTTTTATATATTGATTTATTTTTTTATTAATATTAAGGATTATTATTTATTTTATAAATTTATAAAAAAAACTTAAATTTAGATCAATCAAGCAAGGTGAAAAACAGCAGTACTGCATTCCTTCCTAAAGTTAGCAGAAACATAAACTGCCCCTATTTTTGAAATTTTGTTTCAAATACTGACCATCATGACTCTTTCCTCTCGTCACCTTCTATCCTTCGTCTTCCCCCTCATCCCAAGTCTCTCAAACTCCTAATTGGGAAGTTATATCATTCAGGTGCTTTTTGGCTAATGTAGATATGAGCAATCTGAGAGGAGCTACAAAAAGTTTCTGGAGTTAAAACCTGGAGTTTCAGCTGCAGAAAAGGAGCTCTCTCAACTATTGCAGACTCAAAGTGCCCTGGAAACATGATTCGGGCAACTTCTCAAAATCTTTGGAATACATTGATAAAGTTGTTCTTGTTTTTTTTTCAGCTTGCAATAAGGTAACTCTTTTATGCCCTTATAGTTCCATAAATATCTTTTCTGTTTTGTGTCTCTCTAGTTACACTATGTAGTCTTAAATGTGATCAATGACTTAAGTATTGGGTTTGGGCTGGTATTTGGTTTGTGGAACCAGCATGTTAACTCTATATGCATTATTTTCTGCAGGCTAAGCTTCTTATATAAAGTGAAATTAAAGTGTTAATTGCTGATAAAGAGTATGAGAGTGCTATTGCTGAGTCTGGGTTTCTCAATTCTCAAGGAAGATGAAAATAATTTAGAGGTTTGTGAACAATTTTAACAATTTGTAGAACCAAATAAATGTAAAAGTTTTGTGAAAAATATTTGGGTTGAAATGATTTGCAGATGATGAAATTGTACAAAAGTCTCTCACAATTGATTTAATTATGTTTATAACATATTTAAAAAGTATAATTCTATTGTCTGGATCTCTAATTAAGTATTTGTAATTAATTTTTTTATTACAATAAGTAAATGAAATAATCAAATTAAAAACAAATATAAGTTTAGGAATCTAATTAAAAATTTGGTAAAAATATAAGCTCTTGTCATTAGTGTCTATCCTGACATTTTATGAGCCTAGGAAAAAAAATAGATAGACTCTCTATTTACAAGTATTGTAAAGGCTTAAATACGATTTGGAATTGAATTTTGAAAAATCAAAAATCAAAAACTCAATTATATCTATATATCCTAAATGAGGCCTAAATTTGTATTTTTTAACAAATACTTTTTTAGTCCTTCTTAAGATAAAAAGTCACCACAAAGTGTGTATCTAAACCATCAAAAATCAATTTGAAAGACTAAAAATAATAATTTTCAAAATTAGGGGACCAAAAATAGTAGACCTAATTTAAAAGACAAAAAAACATATTTAAACTTATTGTAAATGTTCCATAAAAAAATAGCTAGACATATAATTTTATTAAAATGATATATTTTATTACATATAAAATATTTTCTCTACTAAAAAAATATACAAATACAAAATATTACATGTGAATAGACTTTTTTAGAAGAAATTAAAAATTTGCCAACTTTAATGCTTTGATAAGTTCAAATTAATAATTGAAAGCTTTTGGAAAAAACCGACAAAATTAAATTATTATCGAAAAGAATTGAAAACTTTTTTCCCTCCTCACGTTAATTGACGTATTTTTTTTGTACCCCTTTAATCATATGTTTGGCATCATCGCCCCTCCAAACATGCATTAGAGTCAACAGTACTTGCATGTCAATTTAACCAACTCTTAACTACATATCAATATTTATATAATTTAAAATTGTATTATATATTTTGAACTACTTATAAAATAAGATTAATCATATTTATATATGCGGTTAACCAAATATATTGGATGGACAATGGACCTAAAATTTTAATGGAACAAATATCGGTACTTTTATTTTGAACTCAAATATCAACACTCTATTCTATCAAAAAAAAAATCTAACTCGATTAATTAATCATGATATAATATGTAAATTTTTATAAATTATTTAATACCTATATTTGTTTCTGTTTCGTATAGATAAAAAAAATATCTATTCTCTACACTTAAAATCCTCAGATTTCCCCGACTGAACAATGAGCAGTTGAGCACAGCAGTTAATTTTATTTTTTTCATCACAAGAATTCCTTAAACGCCACTAACAAGTAAGCATAGCAGTCCTTTCTCATTACAACACGTCATCACAGACATTAATTCTTCCACAGGTCGAACTAATTAAGAATTCTAATACAAATTAACTTCGTGAGAGTTCAGATTCACCACCTGGAAGTAAAAAAAAAAATATAAAAAGTTAAAAACAGTTATCTTTCACTTTTCCAAATAAATAATCCAAAATCATTAGTCAATTCCATCTTCTCTCCCTATTTTCCTAGACACCCTTTATCTCCATGGACGATTGCATTCAAGTTCCACCAATCACCGCCAGCCACGTGGTGGCAGTGCCATACCCAGGACGAGGCCACGTCAACCCCATGATGAACCTCTGCAAGCTGCTCCTCTCCAAGAACTCCGACATCCTCGTAACCTTCGTGGTCACCGAGGAATGGCTCGGCTTCATAGGCTCCGAGCCCAAACCCGACAACATCGGATTCGCCAAAATCCCCAACGTTATTCCCTCCGAACACGGTCGAGCCAGTGACTTCGTCGGCTTCTTTGAATCCGTTATGACCAAAATGGAAGCTCCCTTTGAAGAGTTACTCCATCGCCTTGAGCCTCTCCCAACGGTAATCATATACGACACTTACCTCTTCTGGGTGGTTCGCGTTGCGAATAGTAGAAACATTCCCGTGGCGTCGTTTTGGCCAATGTCCGCGTCGGTTTTCGCTGTCTTCAAACACTACCATCTTCTCGAGCAAAATGGCCACTACCCTGTTCATGTATCGGGTCAGTTACTTTCTCCTCACCACAAAACCATATAAATGGAAATATTTGGATAAATACTTATTTTAAATCCTAAAATTTTGAGAAACTGACAAATTGATTCCAATAGATAGAATACTCATTTTTACAAATTCAATGATTAAATTTGAATTTTTTATTTTTTAATATTAATTTGTAATCACCTTATACTTTGAGTAACCAAATTAAGTATTTATCTGATGAATATTTTAAAATAATTAGAGCTGTTTGATAGGTTCACCTAGCAATCTCCAGCTGAAAATTAAACTTTAAATCTCAATATATAAAAATGCAACACTTTTTACACTGTTATACTATTATCCAATAAAAATCTTTCATATAATTTTATTATAAAAGTGAACAACTTAGCATTAAGTGTAGTGTGAGTTGATAGAAGTGACGATGAAGCAATTTGGAGTTAATTTTCATCCTTTTTGTATGAAAGTGAGATTGATTCACCTAGCTGCTACTAAAACTCTATTTGGTAGACAATTCTTGGAGACAACCTCTTCAGAGAGTTCCTCTAATATTTAGGAACTATTTTGAATTATTTAATGTTTAACAATAATTTGAGTAAAATTATTATATGAGTAAGCCTATTATCGACAGTGTCGCCATGCCATTAAGGTGCTGCACAATGTCACTACTCACTAGTCACTACATATATTAACTTAATATTTGAAGGCTTATGTTGTTGTTGTTCAAATGTTTGCAACAGAAGACGGTGAGAAATGTGTGGATTATATTCCGGGGAACTCGTCAATTCGTCTGGCAGATTTTCCCCTTAACGATGAAAACAGGCGCAGCCGAAAACTGTTGGAATTGGCCTTGAATGTTATACCATGGGTGCAGAAGGCACAATATCTGTTATTTCCTTCCATATACGAACTTGAGCCTCAAGCTATTGATGCTTTGAAATCAGAACTCTCTATACCCATTTACACTGTTGGCCCTGTAATACCTTATTTCGGCAATGGCCACATTGATATCTCTAATTTTGCTGACCATGAACTTGGCTACTTTCAATGGCTTGACAACCAACCCTCTGGCTCTGTGTTATACATTTCTCAAGGGAGCTTTCTATCGGTTTCCAATGAACAAATTGATGAAATTGCAGCTGGTGTGCGCGAAAGTGGCGTTCGGTTCTTGTGGGTGCAGCGCGGAGAGAATGACAGGTTGAAAGATATTTGTGGAGATAAGGGACTAGTTTTGCAATGGTGTGATCAATTGAGAGTGTTGCAGCATCATGCTATTGGGGGGTTTTGGTCTCATTGTGGGTGGAATTCCACTAGAGAAGGTGTTTTTAGTGGTGTTCCTTTTCTGGCCTTTCCAATATTTATGGACCAACCCCTTAATGGCAAGTTGATAGTAGAGGAATGGAAGGTGGGGTGGAGGGTGAGGACAAAGGTTAAAGAGGACACTTTGATAACAAAAGATGAAATTGCTAGTCTTATTAGAAAATTCATGCATCTGGGTAGTGATGAAGTGAGAGATATGAGGAAAAGAAGCATAGAACTGAAGCAGTTATGTCATGGTGCAATTGCAAGTGGTGGGTCATCAGAAACTAATATCAATGCTTTTCTTTCGCATGTATTACATGGTGCCAAACCAGAGTAATAGTCTTCTAGCCAGCGTGCTGGATCCCATTCTCAAATATCTTGATCGTAAGAGTCGAGATTTCATATTTACAATGTTTGAACTCTGCGTTTGAATCACAGGATATGAGGAGAGCACTTATCCAAATCTATCTTGTTGGAGGTTGGATGGTTCTGTGAGTTTTAGCATTAATTTTAGTCATATTGATTCCGAAAAAATTGAGGTTGAAAAGGTTAATTTAGGATTGAAATTATTTTAGAAAATGTAATGTTATTCGGATAATAAAGTAAAATTACTTTTAAGATATGCACAGATTTTTAAAATAATTTTATAAAAGTTCACAAATTTATCAGGCATTATGATTTGTAGATGATATTGTATAATAATTTTTTTTATTAGTTTTTAAGTTGTTTGAAAATTTATAAATTTGATTTACTTCAGATTTTTCAATGCAATTATTGAATTAGTAAAATTGAATATATTTGAAAAAATTAGAAAAGATATCTTATTTTACTAATTTTTATCTTATATATAATTTTATATTTTATATTTTTTAAAAGACTTAAGTATGTTATAAATCTTTCTTAAAAAAAGTGTTAGTAGATCTATTCCATTAAATAATGAGATGCCATAACCAGGTAATGCCACAGGAAAAAATGATTTATGTGACATTATTTGTTACAGGAAAAATATATTAATAGAAATGAAAAAATATAATATTTGAGTAAAATTAAGGATTAAAGTAAAAAAATTATCAAGAAAATAAAATAAAATAATATTTCATGAATTAAATTTTATTTTAATGTTTTTTAAATCTTTTTAAATTAAAATAAATGTTTGGATTTTTTTTATGAGCGGATTATTTTAGAATTATAAATACTAAATAGTACGTTTAAAATGTCAGCCACAAATCTGGTCCCTTCAAATGAGGCTATGGCCCGTTCAAATCTGGCCATAAATTTGGCTCGTTGATTACTTAAAAAAAACTCAGAATTACAATGAAAAAAAGGATAATAAGTGATATTCTAATTGATTACTTAAAGAAAAACTCAGAATTACAATGAAAAAACGGACAATATGTGATATTCTAAACCATTAATTTTTTTATGATAATCTTAACCATTTTTTTAATTAAGGATCATTATTGTACTTTGTCCTCTAAAATACAATTATCTCACTTTAGAAGAGTAATAAATAATAACATGTCATTACTTTTTCATCAATAATAGTCCAAAATCTTATAATAATAAAAACATGTGATTACGTAAATTTAAAGCATCCATATCAATTAATTCATTTATATTATTAGCAGATACGGGGATTTTATTTGATTCTGATGTTTAATTTTAAAATAAATCATTTTTTTTATTTTTAACTTTTTAATAAGTAAAATCAATTTTAATTTGTTTTAATATCCAAATAAATAAATAATGGAAAAAACTATGAAGCTGGCAAGCAACCACACAGTAGAGGCACATTAAAATGCTATCTTTATCTTCTCTCAGTTCTCACGTACGGGAAACGAACACATGTACCATATGCTTGGCTGAGGAGCTTTGTGTGAGTTTCGTGTCAGAAAAGTGTGTCCTTTTTCTGGTTTCATTCAAAGCAGTGTCATCAATGGGAATATAACATAGGATACAATTAGCAAATGATCTTCACAAAACATGGCATCACTGTGTCTAAACTCATTACCAGTCCCACCATCTTCTCTTCCTCGCAAACCAACTGAAACTTCTCTTTCTTCTTATTCTTCTTTGCTTCTTCATAACAACAATAACAATCTTAGTGCCTTGAAACCCATTGTTGTCAGTGGAGACCCCCCAACTTTTGTTTCTGCTCCTGGTCGCAGAATTCTTGCTGGTTTGCTTTTCTTAGTCCAACTTTGTTTTTGTGGCATCTGTTTGGTTTTGAATATGCTTATTAGCAAAGCCTTGAATTGTTCTTTTGCTGTTGTTGCTTTAAAATAAAACAAAGAAATGTAAAAGGTTCTGATGAATATTATGTAGTTAGTTTTTGGTTTTACCATAGGTAGGACTCGGCAGGCATGTTTAAAGTTGATAATTTTGGCTGAATGTTTGGAATTGTTTAATTTTGCATGGTGAAAATATGGATTATGCACTGATTTGTGTTGCTTTAAAAGTAAGAGACTAAGGTCAATTGAATGTTTGGTTTTTGTGTTTGATCTTGTTTCCATGTGTATGGAAAAATATTTTTATTAGGAGTGTCGATCTAAAACATTGGTGGTTTGATGATATATTAGTCTCTAACAATGTGGATCATAAGGACTATGACTTTAGAAGAAGAATAGCCAAACCTTATAAATGCAGCTTAATGATTCTCCGGTTAAAGTTGAAGAACTTAAGTGTTGACCTACCACAAGCTAATGCCTAAATCTGTGTTTAGCTTTGTTTTTGAATTTTTTTTTATGCAATCTCTAGCATATCGCTCCCAGTCTTAAGTGTCTCTAGTGCAATCTCTATATAATCACAAATGCTGAAATGCACTTCTTTACTAGTTACTCATAATTGTTTTTGTTGACTTTTGTAGCTCCCATGGATAGTTATTTTCGTTCTCTATATTTAGCCTTATATTGTGGAACTTTGATATAAATTCTCACAATGAAAGTGATGAAGAGTTTCTGTGGATAGGATGGTGTTCTTGCTGATCATTTTCTAAACTTGTTTTGATTTTCATTGCATGTTGTCTGTCATTTATGTCTTATTAAAGCTAATTTCCTTGGATAGTTGGAGACCTACATGGAGATCTTAAGCAAGCTAGGTCTGCACTTGAAATGGCTGGTGTATTGAGCTCTGATGGTCAAGACTTATGGACTGGTGGAGAAACTGTATGCTCACTGTTTATCAAAATGGATTGCTTTTAGTTTTAATTGGAATCAATAGCCTCTATTGAATACTATCATTTAACGTAGTAAAAATTGTTGAAAGGACTAAGTTATAAAATGCTCAAACTTGTACAGAAGAAATCACCTAATCTTTATTGTCATCTGCTATCTGCACTTCTGGCAAAAGTAGAAAATGAACGAATATCATAGAATTGAGAGGTTGTAACATGAATTTATTTTTTCTCCATGCTCTAGGTGTTGGTTCAGCTTGGAGATATACTAGATCGAGGTGAAGATGAAATTGCTATCTTGTCCTTGCTACGATCATTGGATAAACAGGCAAAAGCAAAAGGTGGAGCGGTGTTTCAGGTTTGTCATTGGTGACTTTGAACTTGAAAAGTTTTAGTACTGGTATACAGAATTATAAATCATTCAAGTTACAATGTATATTAACTGAATGTTACAGACAGCATGACCAAGGAATGATAATTCCTAGTGCATTATAGCATGGTTTCCCTTGTCATGTTATAAAATTTCTGTTTTCATCAAAATCTTAGTAGAAATTATGTGTAAAGTCAGAAGAAGCTGGTTCATTATTTTTCAGCTATTATCTTTCTCTTGAAGTAACTTTCCATAAGTCAATGCACTTCATCTAGGTAAATGGAAATCATGAGACCATGAATGTGGAAGGGGATTTCAGATATGTTGACTCTGGGGGATTTGATGAGTGTAATGATTTCTTAGAATATATCAATGGTTCCGAAGACGACTGGGAAGAAACTTTTACTGCTTGGGTTAATGTCTCTGAAAGGTGGAAAGAAGATCGAACAATGTCAAAAAGTTATTGGGGACCATGGAATTTATTGGAGGTACCATAAATTTCTGTCCCACTCACATGTACTTCTTTAAGTTGTTATATATTTTTATTGTCACCAAGCACAAATTCCTCTTTCAAATTGCTTTGGTTGAATTACCCCCCAAAAAAGAATTGTATCCCTACTCCCAAAACAACGTATCAAAATACTAGAAAAAGAATTGCAAAACAAGCTATCCTAAAACTAGGGCAATGAGAGTTGAACTTTATATCACATGGTTACAAGATTTTGATACCAAATCATGAACCAATTACCCCAAAAGCTTAAACTATTTGGTGATAGCACATGAATAGTTTTACATCTAACTGTACTCGTCCCTTCACAGTTATGATTTGCTAGACACAATCAAATGTACATTTTACTGATTTAGGACATTTTCTATGTGTATAGGATAAACTGAAGGAAAACAGATTAAATTATAATAAAATCATATAGTTATTTACATAATGAGTTTTACAAATAGATGGAACTATTGTAAATATCATCTTTTGAACTCACTAAAGATATTTAGATAATTTGGAATCAATAAAATGTTCCTCTTGATATAAAGCTAATGAAGGTAAATTTTAGAGATCTGTATGATCATGTCCTAGTATTTGTCTGGGATCATATAAGAATACTGTCTCATTATAAGTACAACATAAGTTTTCTTATTTCAAAACGAAACTCTATGTTATTCTGAATATGATTTTCTATTGTTTTTTGATGAAGTTTTCCAATTATTAGGACAGAGGCAAAAGGGAGTCATTGCCAGATCAATCCTCTTTAGGCCCGGTGGGCTTCTTGCACGTGAGCTTGCAAGGCATGCTGTTGTACTTAAGGTCAATGACTGGGTCTTCTGTCATGGTGGACTTCTTCCTCACCATGGTAAATACTTTGTGGTATTTTTTTCTTTTCATTTTGTTTAACTTGAGATGGTTTTCTTTTGGTACTTGAGCAGTATCTACTATATATAATGCTCTATGGTTGCCTGTTTCAATTTTGTTCTATCTTGATTCCAAATGCTTGATATTATTTTCTTCATTTTCTGTAGTTGCATATGGCTTAGACAGGATGAATAGAGAAGTGTCTGAGTGGATGAGAGGTCAGCATGAGGATGACAATAGTCACAAAATGCCTTTCATTGCCACTCGAGGTTATGATAGCGTTGTTTGGAATCGTTTATACTCAAGAGACACACCAGATTTAGTGGACTATCAAGCTAAACAGGTAAGTCTATTGAAGAGATTGTAACAGTTTCTTTAACTAATAGGAAGATCATGTGTGGAGTTAATAGAAACATGGTAACTAACCTTTCCCCCCTTGAAAGTATAAGATTTTATGGTCAGTGCAATTATCCTTTTTCTGTTTTCCTTTTCTAATGGATGGTTTACGTATATGTCTAATTTTTACTTTACACCTGGATTTATGCCTGCTTTTTTATTTAATCCATATTATGAGGCCAAGGGTGAGTTAATAGACTCAGAAGTTCTAGGGACTCAAATGTACTTCTGCAGAAGGATAAGGATAAACCTACAAAAGGTACTCCCCCCATGAGTTAAAATAAAAGAACAAAACTCCTATCATAAAAAAAGAAGAAGAACAAAGCACCTCTATAACTAAAAAAACAAACAAACTTGGAAACAATGACTTATTGCAACAAAACAGAGATAATGCAACCAAGAAGTTACCTGATAATAGAAAACATTAATTAACTGATGAGCTTTATATCTGGAGTTTCTTAGAGAAACATGAATCGTTACAATGTGCATCCAAGAAATTGCAAGTTTATTTCATACCTGCAATGGTCATCTAACATCTCAAAAAATACAATTAGTCTTTCCTGAAAACAAACTTCTTTGTGCCATCTTTCCGCAACATTTTCTCATTAGTGTTCCTAAAGAATGTCATAACCCATTTAAACTAGCATGGGGACGTTTACGCCGCTTTATCAAATGTTTCTTAATTTGTTTGCTGAGATCCTTAGCAGTTTAATGGAATTCTGTTTCAAGCTGATATGTATTGACATTTTGAAACTAAATTTGATTCCCAGGTATGTTCCATTCTTGATGAGACACTGCAAGCAGTTGGTGCTAAGGCAATGGTGGTTGGGCATACTCCTCAAACTATAGGTGTAAATTGGTGAGAGAATATATCTATTTAAACATTGCTAAAATAACCTCAAGTCTGAAATCTCGATAATTTTTATTTTACTATACTTTAAATTTAAATGGAAAATACATTTCTAGGTCCTTTAGTTCATTGTGGATGGAATAGTTATATTAATTGAAATTCTTTTCTTTCTACAGTAAATACAATTGTAGTATATGGCGTGTAGATGTTGGAATGTCCAGTGGAGTTCTGAATTCAAGACCAGAGGTAAAACAAATCCATGAGCATAATGTCCTTAATTTAATATTTACAACCTCAGCTAAACATTTCTGTGGTCAAGTCAATTAAAGTTAAATACTTTTGGTCAAATATTATAAGCGATAATTACATGCTTCTGAACCTTTCTTCTGGACTTCCCAGTGCTCACTTTTCCCATAGGAAAGCCTTGGCTTTTTTGTGGGGAACTATGTAAATTAGTAAATTCAATTTATCATGTATCCAGTTCCTGTTTCTTTACAATCTTGATTGACTTTAAATAGTTTTTGGAATTTATAGTTGAATTCAAATTTTCCAGGTTCTAGAAATTATAGACGATAAAGCAAGAGTTATAAGGTGCAAAAGGGACAGACACAGTGAACTTCAAGCTGCTGCATATACTTAAGAGAAAAACAAAATGATTCAACAGGTATATTAAATTACAAGTTGCTTTTTGATTGATTGTTGTGTTACAGATTTAATTGAAAATTGGGAAGTAATTGTTATTTTTGACAATATACTTTAGTGTTATGATATTTGCAAGTTGAAACCTTCCACCCAATATACCTCTTGGTGAGCAGAATGAAGTAAAAATTAAATAAAGTAAGAGAAAATAGTATATGCACTGCTATAAAGTAAGCAATATGTTAGAAAACCAATCAGAAAAAGAAGAGAAGAAAATAATTGAATCATGGAATTTTATCACTATTTTGAAATTATTGATTTCTGGATTCTATGGATTTATTGAAAATTTGGTTTTCAATAAGCCCCAATAATAATGTTCAAGCCATGTAGCCCACAATATCTAGGGGGATAAAGGCTTTGATTCATGTCGTGTATGTTAGCAATTGCCAAACTCCTATATGAGAATTATTGATGGGCTCCTGTTCTGCATTGTGCTAATTCCATATGTCCATGGCATGTTTAGGATCTTTTGAGGCTTGCTTCTCTCACTCTAACCTTTAAAACTTTAATTATGTGAAAAACCTCGAAAGTTAAAGTAATTAGTTTTATTGTTTAAACAAGCCTGTATTATGTAGTTTTGACCCCATGTCGATCATGACTAGGAACTCAATTGGCTGGCTACAAAAGTAGAAGGGTCATTTTCATTTTGCCGAAGTTTTTTTAGGGAAAATGTGTTTTTAGTCCCTATATTTTATATCAAATATAATCAAGTCCCTTTACTTTCATATCGATAAATTTGGTCCTTAAATTTTAAAAAACATGTGGATTTAGTCCCTCATTTCTAAGAAGTCATGTTTTTAATAATTAAGAGGGTTTAAATCCACGTGTTCTTAAATTCATCAATGTGAAAGTATAGGGAACTTCACCATGTTTGACCAAAAATATAGTGATTAAAAACACATTTTTTTACTATCTTATAATGTTACTTTGACCTGTTATAATTAATAATTCCCAACTTGTTTTGAATGTGTTGTGGTTCTTGGTAATAGTTGTCCAATTATCCATGCGAATGGAATATAGTGGAGAATTATGGTTGTGGTTCATGTCTTAAAAATGAAGTATTTAGCATATTAGTGATTTAGTAGAAACTAAAAGCAAAATCTCCATTGATATATATTTCTACTGTGCTTTTTGCAGGAGGTAGGGGCATCCAACTAGTGAAGTTCAACATTGGCAAATATATGCAATACCCATTGACCTATGCAAGTCACTTGTTACTCGTGAAGAGGGGAAAACAGTATACCAATTTTGGCAACCAAAAAAAATCCTGAGAGAAATTCCAAGGCAGATACTGAAACATGGTGAAAATAGGGTATACAACAAGAAGGGATGGAAGCGAAAAGGAGGAGGGTAAATAATGTAAATATTGTATACTTCTGAATCAGTTGCATTATCAAATATTACATTAACCAGTCCCATTCTAAATTGCTCGAATGTTTGGATTGATTAACCTCATCTCACTTCATCTAGCTTCCTCTGTCACTCTCTAACTAATGATGTTTGTTCTATTTCAAACTCTTGACATGACTAACCTCTTAAAGCATTTTGTGCCACTTCAGAATGGATGAGGATATTTTGTGTATGTTATTGGGTGTTCATAGACTAAACCAAAACATTCAAAAGAATTAGTGTCTTTGTTGTTTTAAAATTTGTTAGAATTGATTTTTAACCATTGAAGATAAATATATGTAGGTAAAGTAATCTTAATCATCACAAATGTTACATTAGAATGCACACTATAGAATGTGAAATTGATTTTGGTACTAAACTAGATACAGCGGAGAAGCAACTGTCTAGTTGCTTTGGCGTTTTTGCGTTGGAACGTGTAGTTTTTTTTTCCGTTCAATGTGGGTTAAAGCGCTGTTCCAAACGCAGCCCTACTAGTTTGGTTTGTTTAATAAACATTAATAGTTTTTGTTCAATTTGGTTTTGTGCATGTCTTGTTAAGTGTTGTTTGGTTTAGTTTTTAGTTCACCCAAAACATGTCGGACATTTTTTTATGTAGATAAGTTCGACAAATTGAATCAAACTATTTTTAAAAATTTATATGAGCTATGTTTGTTGCATATATAAGAAACAAGTTGCATAAATAAACTCATCAACCATTCAATTTTTCATTTTTCTCTCTCAAACATTCTTGATTGTGATACCCTACCGGGGGAGAATATTCTTTTTTTGTGACGTATATAGAGACAAAGAGAACAAACACATGCAATAATACTACGCTTTCAAAGAGCCCACTTCTAACGCATCAGCAAACAGCTGCTGGTTCAAATCCGTAGGTGCCTCCCGAAGGATAATCAACTGTTGGTTTTCTTGACTTTTGTGGGAGAATATAGACAAAAAAAACTATGCAAGAATAGATGAAAATCTGGATGGAATGCATATCCATGTGTAATTGAATTGTAATAATCAAATACGTTTCAAAGTTTGAATTTAATTTTAGGATAAACAATCATTTTCGCCATTTTCGTTCCTACCTGACTTCTCAATAGAGAAACAACTAAAGTGGAAAAGATAGACAACAAATAATAGTTTAAGCCAGGAAATGAAATCTCTTAAAAATTTCAGAATATCAAAATAATCTTTCACATAATTAAAACTTACAGCTGCATGAAACTAAGGCAAAAATTTCATGTGGCGTAGAGGTGTTTCCATGGAATAATGTTCTGTCAAAATGAAATTAGCAAAAAAGCTAAGGCGGGGGAAAAATCATAATTAAAACTGACAATGTGTACAAGAAAACAAGTTCTCCATTAGTAGGTTAATCCGATGCTTTCTGTATATATTATTTGGGGTTAGAACGCAGAATTTGAAAAGGCTTGCTTGCTCACACTCCCGTTTGTAGCATTTTATCAATTTTGCAGACAGAATCATCTATATCGGAACCGAATAATGATGTATATTCTAACTCTGTTATTTAGGTAATGGTGCCAGAGTCTTTCTGCTGATTGAAATCTTGGAATAAGGACTTTCCAGCTTCATATGTAGACCAGCAAATAGCAGCAGCAGGAGCATGAAAGAGCATCCTTGGAATCCACCCTCGCATCAGCCCTCTGTAACCATCTTTTTTCACTATTGTTCTAATAACATCCCCAATTGATCCACTTTTGAACCTATCACAACCACAGACACCCTGCACCATCAACCATGTCAAGTTACTATCCAATGAAAGGAAAGAAAAGGCTTTAAAAACTAGCTGTCTGATTTCCCCAGATTTACCATCATTCATAAAGCCTAACAAATTCATATAATAAAATGTTACACAATCAATTTCCAGTTTAAGTATCAACTTAATTAGCACCATAGTACACAACAGAAAAAAATAATAATAGTAATAAAAGTCATGACATGAGTGCTGAAACCTCAACGAATTTGGAGCATTTTTTGTTTGATTCGAAAATATTGGGTTCCTATGATGTATGGTCTTATAAAACTATAGCAATCCCCATATAAGCAATGAAAAGATGATATAAATTTATAAGGATGCTGAACTACACACAACGATCTTGTCCTCTCTACAATCTACATATGATTCTACAGAATCATAAAATGAACTCATCCTATTTTAATAAGAAAAAATGCAACAAGAGTTGAAAGGAACATAAGAAGCAATTCAAATCCAAACATTATCATCAATCATTAGTACCATCATCTTCAGCACTCCAATTGAACACCATTTTGTCTGATTAAAGCTCTAAATTTCATAGGACTCAAGTGATGGGGTGGGGATGGAAATTAACAGAGCTAAACTTCAATATATCTTAAAAAGGTTACTATGGGATCAACACCCTACAACTTTCCCATCCTCTTACCATCTTTCCTGTTGGTTTCCTTGTCTGTTGGTCATCAATTTCTAGATTAAATCTCTGTTGAACTTCCTTTATCTATTTTACAACTCAGTTCTCGCTCCTCACATGTACCAATGGTTCACCTGAATATAACTCTTTTCTTATTATGTTACTCAAGTATAAATTGTAGTCTAAGTTTTATCATCTCTCTCTCTCTTTGCATTAAAATTACATAGAGCCATAGGTAAAATCACACCTCTAATGCTGGTTGATCGGAATATGTCATATTGTATCAAAGAAACACATGATAACGGAATAGATGCACATTTATACCATATGCCAGAAGTGTCTGTTATGTTATTTAAAAAGTTTACCATTTTAATAAATCTATCCTTAAGCAAAATACACTACAAGACTACTGGCATCCACTTTCCTTTTTATTTATTTATTCTGTTTACATAGAGGAAGACAATTCACCAGCGACAAAATGGTGAAGTACAACTACGTGAAGAATGACAAGTAACAAATCCTATACAACAGAAAAGACTTAGAAAAAGAACTAAGAATACAGCAAGGCAGCTCAAACTCCCTGCAATCCTAAGAAAACAGACCCAAGAGCACAACTCATTTTGGAGCACCTGAGGCAGCCTTTTGATCCCCAGTGTGTCCCACTACTCACACCGAATCAGTCAATCCCTATCCCAATAAATGGGGTTGGCAACAAGGATCAATTAACTCCATTGGACTTTCTCAAAAACCAACTAAAAATCACAGTAAAACTACTTATTAGAGCAGAATGTTCCCCCAAAGTTTTCTAAAGTCATCCTCCACCCATTCTAATCAAATTATTTTCCATTGGATTCACTCTTTCCCAGAGCCTCTCTGCTGTAGTAGAAGAATAGCTTTGTATGAAAAAACCACAGAAGCACAAAGAACTAACATAAAAGAAACATAAGCCAAAATGATTATCCCATATTTGCACAGGTGGAATTAAAGGAATGGTAATACATAACCGAAGCCTCAATCAATGCACTTCTTTTCCCACACCACAGTCACATTGTTCATATACATATACTGAACCTTAAAGGAAGAAAAAGTCAAAATCACAAATATCAACAACAACATCAATAATCAGCATTAAAATTATACCTGACACTGCAATTGAGTCTTGACAACATCAAGCGGCGTGGTAACCACAGCAGCCAAACCCCCAGCAACAGCCCCAGCAGTGGCGTGCACAACCAGCCTCTCATCATCCACACTCTCCGGCGAGACCTCCATGAGGCCGCGTTTCGCAGCCTCATACGTCGTGAAATGCACAGCAGTAAACGGCGCATTCATCAACACAGTGGTCCTATAAGACGCATAGAACGCCCCAAACCCTTCCTCACTCATTACCCTCTTCACACAGTCCCAAACCCCCTTGTACCCACTGTTCCCCAGCTGCAGCCTCTGCTTCACCATGTCCATCGGCGTCAGCACCGCGTCGCTGGCCACGGTGGCGCAGACGCCTGACGCCGCATGTGCCGCCGCGTTGCTGCTGGGGCTCCCCTCTGAGAATTTCTTCTTGCAGGTCTCGTAGACGGAGAAGTAGACGGCGTGGGCGGGCCCAGCGCCGAGGCCCATGGCGCCGATGCCGCGGTAGAGGGCCGACGGGCCCTCCGATTGCAGAATGGTCTTGAGGGCGTGACGGACCGTTACAGATTTGACGGGGCAGGAGCCTAAGGCTTGCATTCGCGTCTTGACGGTGTCAACGGGGAACATAGCCATGTGCTCGACGCAGCCGGCGATAGATCCGGCGATCATAAACTGCCAGAACTGGAGGCCGTCGTGAGTTGACACCGTTAAGTCCGCGTGGAAATCGGGCCGGAATTCCGGGTTTTGGAACTTCGCCCTTGCATCCGTCGCCATAACAGAATTTTTTTTTTTTTTAAGTAATTAGGGTCTGAGGGTGTTGTTGGGGATTGGGGTTTTTTGTGTCATAAAGGTTGATTGATTATTGATTACTGCGTGGAAGGAGAGACAATTTGAGTGTTTGTTTGTTTGTTTCTTCCAGATTGAGAAAAAAGAAAGGTTACTACTTTCTTTGCAGTTGTGACTTGTGTGTGTTGATAAGAGGGTTTGAGCAGTAGTCTAAGATGGAGGCTGGATTGAATTGAAGACGGGATTGCGTCCAGGACTTTGTATCTGATGATGATAAGTTCATTTACATTTTAGGGTTCCAAATTGTTGGGAAAGGGTTTTTTTTATGTTTCTTCTTTTAGTAACAGTGAAAATCTTTTATTAACTGCTACTGCTAGTGCTATGTGCTATCTGGCCTGTAACACTTTTTCAGGATAATCTAATTCTAATCTGCTCTAACGTGTCCCACGAGTCCAACGTCATGTTTGGATTGCACGAATCTGATCGTTTGTTTGGATATGCGGTGGGCAATTGTTTATGAGCCATGATTTCTGAATTCATACATTTTATCCACATGATATTTATTTGCATTTATCTTATTTCAACAAGATTTTAAATTATTTTTATTATTGTAAGTTAGTATTTTTTATTTTAGTTCTTATAAATTTATTATTCTAATTTTAGTTTATGTAAATTGGTAGTTTTTAATTTTCATTCTAATAAAAAAAATTAATTCTTGTAAATTTATATTTTTTAATTTTAGTTTTTTTAAGATTTTAATTTTTTATTTATAGTTCTTATTGAATGTTAAACCTTTTAGGATATTAAATTTGTGACTTATCATGTTTAAAATTGTACCTTATTTCGTATACCGTTTATTATTTTGACACATTCATATGTTTTTTCTATTTATGAAATACAGAACAAAAATATTAAATAAATGATGATTGTGAGAAGCATTAAATCAGTTTTAAATAAGAAATCATGAAAAATTAATGAATAATCGTCTCAAATTAAATCTTAACTTGATAAGATTAGAGCTATTTAACGAGGTTTCTTGAAAGATTTTTTAAATGAAAAAATTATTTCTTATAATTTCTTTTTTATAATAAGAAGAGTTTCTTAAAAATAAAATATATATTTTCCGTAAGAAATTACAAAAAATTGTTTCTTAACAATAAAAAATAATATTTATCTAACACATAACAATATCATAATTTCTTTTTTTTACACATAAGCAGGATATATTCATATTATCAACTAATTTTTAAACTAATTTCTAAAATAATAATTTTCAGTTAGATGACAATCTATTCTTAAATAACAGCATAGAATTATTATTATTATTATTATTATTATTATTATTATTATTATATTTTCATTAAATTATTTTTTTCATATTTATTCAAATTTAGAATTCCACGTTTTTTTTTCAAGTTAGAAAGTGAGAGTTAACATGCACCATATTAAAAGTGGTCCATGATAGACCACTTCAATTTTAACAGCTAGATGTATGAATATTTAAATCAACCACATATATGAATAGTAGATATTTTAAGATAATTAAAATGACTTTCGTGTCTTTACACTATTACCTAAAAATGTATTTAAACTCGAGTTATTATCAAGTGATTTAAATCATGTAACATTAATGGCATCTATCAGCTTTAAGATAAAATTTCTCTAAAAAAAAAAAAACTTTAAGCATTATTAAAATGTTCACTAAACTGTTGTAGGATTTTTTTTCGTATTAGGTACTCGCATGAAATTTATAGCCCAAATTATAATTAGCCCCTTAGCCGAAATTTTATTCAGTAGAAGTTTGGCACTTGCTATTTACAACTTCCAATTTTGCTAAATATATCCCAATTGTTTCTCTTTATTTTCAATAACCCATTACACCTTTTTTCCTTAAACTAGTACACCCAGAACCCCCTTTTTCTATTTCATAAATGTATTTCCAAAACTATAAAATGTAATTCCAAAAATACATTTATGAAATTGGTAAGCATTGTCCTAGAAAGACATTATTGATAGTAATAAACTTACCTTAACCAACACACTAAAGAATCATTGAAGCTTGCAATCGTTGATGTTGTTGACTTAGATTAGAAAATGAACACTTATACAATGTACTTAAAGGAGAGAATCCATTGTCAAAAGCTTTGCTATGTAATTAAGGTAAATAATAGATAAAGTTAGTAATAAACGTACGTTAAAGCACAATGTCACATGAGAGAAAACAAATAATATCACATATAGTATTGATGAAAATATAGTATTATATAACAAATATGGGTGAGCATGGGATTCAAATTAGGGTTTAAATAACAATAAAAATTGGATGAAAAATAATATTTTAGATAGGATTAGAAATTAAGATTTAAAGAACAATAAAGATAAAATGAAAAGAAGACGGAAAAACATGGAATGTAAGATAAGGGTTTAAAAGGGTAAATAGAGTAGAAAAAGTATATAAAGGGAAATGCGGGTGTATCTAGCATGTGCCAGAGTATTTTCATGTTTTATGTGTGGTCCATTGTTTAAGGCCCAGCGAAATTTCAGTCCAACAGCTTTAGCACTAATAATGTCAATGATAATTAAAACACCGTCTTAGATTTTTCATATTTAGAAAAACAGGAAAAGTAGAGGATTTATAGGAGAATTTTCACCCCTTTATAAAAATAGTTCAGTTTTTTATAGTTTCATTCGATTCAGTTTTCAAGAGGTGCAATTCAATTTTTTTTATAATATAAAACAATTCATTTATTATTTTTTATATAAATACAATTTTCATAATTTGGTTCAGTTCAGTTCTTAACATATTGGCTCAATTAGGTCCAGTTAATTTTTTTAAGACCCTACTAGGTGACTACATGGCCAACAATAACAAGCACATCGACATGTGAATCTAGGACTTGATTTTAGTTATTACTTTGTTCATAAACAATTTTAAAAAAAGTTACTTGCATAAGTTGCTGGTATAAGCTATATTGGGCAGCTTATTAAAATAAGCTCAAAACTTCTTATGGACCATCCATAAAATCTTTTATAAACTCTCTCATAAAGACTATAGAAGATAAGTCTAAATAAGTTGTTCATAAGTTGTTATAAACGGAGCCTAAGACTTTTGAAAAACTTATTTAATTAAAAAACTTAAATCTTAAAATGATTTTAAAATATTTTAAACATGGATCAAATATAAAAAGTTTATTAATCTTAACAAGTTATTTTGTTTAATATTAATATTATTTTAAAAATATCACAAGATCAAACTCAATCAGATGACCAATTCAGTATTCCATCACACTAAGGGTCTTCCCAAAGACATTCATCGTTTGACATAAATTATTGTCAATCAAACAATGATCATTGTCAATCATATAGCTCCTATGAGCATAAGCCCTACATATGAAAAGATAATTGTTGCATTATGCAATGAACTCCTCTATGACAAGTTGACGATAAAAAAAAAACCGCCTAACATTTTACGCTACTTATAAATAATTCGTGAAAACCCTAACCAAGTACACATCATTGGCATACCAATACTATTACTTTGTCAAATTTTGACATGGGTGTCAAAGTCTTTGCAGGTACGTCTTTTCTTATTCCAGCACTTGAAAATCACTGCATAAATTAAATTCAGCGAAAGAAGCTATGGTAGAATCCATCGTGATAGCACCTGTACAAGTCCACACAATATAAATATTAATATATAAGTCAATCATAATAATAATACTTGTATTGCACTATTTTTTTTTTGTAATATTTTTGAAATTATATATCATTAATTTTTCTATTTAAAGATTTTAACTTGAGTTTAATTAGACTCCCAGTAAAAAAATTTGAGTTTAGACTCATCAATTTTTATTTTTAAACAGTTAGACTCATGAAATTATTTAGACATAAGTATTTTTATTTACCTATTTAATAGATTTTATAACAAAATAAACTTTAAACAAGCTTTTAAATGTTAAAACAAGACCTATGTCAAATAAATAAACTAGATTGAAGTCATATTAGAAAAGAAGATAGGCTCCTTTGTTATAAAACCTAGCTCATTTCCACCTTTAAACTCCATTTATTTTCGGATAAACCTTCAGATTCATGTGAGATATTGAAAACAAAATTATATTTTTCTAGATAATTATCTGTAAGTATACATTTGTTTTTCTTCTACTTATTCTCTAATTATCACTAGTACTAAACAGCTACAAACAATTATAGTTGTACAAACGGGAACAAATGGTATCAAAAGATGTCTTGGTCCCAACGTATATTCTTATCATCATATCCCCCACTTGAAGCAAGGCATTTTCAACCAACTAAACCACTATATATATCCTATCAAATTTGAGTCGCTCAACCAATGATTTGTGTTCGATTTGTTTCTATTATCCTACGTCTTTGTTTGTTATTCACTTTATCTTAACCCTCAAACCTCAATTGAAATAACTAGCGATAGCAAGCCAATCACATTGAGGGTTCATATAATACAGCTCAGAAAAAAAAGTTGTTCAAAATATAATGGTGCAAGTCATGGTATGAGATTGAGATAATGGTGCAAGACATGGTGCAAGCACACCTACCCACATATTAATGCACTACATGCCATGCAAGCACACACATATATGCCATGTAAACTAGTTCAAGAGAAAATTTCAATATATTAAAACATTTCTATGCTATAAGAAGAAAACGCCAAAATGAAATGGTCCTCATAGGACAGGACAAGAAGAAGAAGAGGAAAGAAACATTCGTACATATAATTCAAGTGTCACTCACACTTAGATTCCAAAAAGGTGATCTAGAGTTCAGACAAAAGGAAAAAAGTATAGTAAAATGGCAATGAAGGGAGCACTTGAATTGCCAAAGAAGGGGGGTAACACAAGGAAGCGCAAAAGAGGGCTTGAATTAATGGGGGCTACCCAAAATGCTTTTATTTTTCCAAACATGGTTTGACGTAAGCCGAAGGCAAGTATTGTGATTTTCCAAGCCCTTAACTCCTTTGGATCACGTAAATTTTGTACGTGGTTACTTCCATCATCATAGTACTTCACACCATCTCAAGTAGCCCACACATTTGGTTCAATAGCTAAATGACAAGACAATATGGACAAGAGTTTACTTAATTATTTAGATTTCTTATTGAAGTGGCAACAAGTTGCTATGTATCAATGCCAATAATTATACTTGAGAAAACCTTTGACAACACAACACATAACATTGCTATATATATTAAGCCAAAGTTTTGGCAAGGAGAATATTTTTTAACAATCGAATCAATCTTAAATTGGAGAAGATTCATTTTTTTAATGTTTTTTTAACCTACTAAGGTTGATTTAGTGGTGGAAAATATAAGTGATTTTTGTACAAGATATTAAGTTAAACTTTCGGTGCTTCCATTGTATTATTATTTTTCAGTTACAGAACCATTTATGTTTTTATTTCTAAAGAAAACTCATATGAACACGTTAAATTAAAAATATGTTTAGTTTGTATTTAATATTTTTGAAAATTCAGATGATAAGAACAAAGTGTTGATGAGGTCGAAACTTAAAAATTGGGTTGAAAAATAAATTCCATTTCTATAAAAACACAATAAGTTCATTTCTCATCAAGAGAATAAAAACCAAATAAAATATAAAAATATCATTTCTTTAAAAATTAATAATGGTCAATAATATTTTATTTTAGATTTGTACCAAACATAATACTCAATTATATTAATATAAAATTAGTCAGGTTCATCAATAAAACTTCTTTAACAATATAATCAGTGATATTTTTTAAGCAAATTAAATGACAATAGTAAAGTTGATGGATTCTACCACCCCTTTTATGGGTTTCCTTCACATCATTCGCGGATATGATATATTTGAAGCAAGTGTAGAGAGGATGAATAGTTTTTTTTTAGAATAAAGAGGATGAATAGTTGGTTGGTAATATTACAAACTATATATAATTCTTTTATCAATATTTTTTTTTGTTTATTTGTTAGTTTTATTATCAAATAATTTTTTATACGTCATGCTTGCTGTAATAAGGGAGAGTTTATTGAATATAAGCCCAATGAAAAAAACTCGTTTAAATTAATTTAAATTATTTTTCCTTTTAAAAAAACTTATAGTCAAAATATTTCAAAGATAATATTTAGTTAAAAGTGTTAAATAAATTAAACTAACAAGATAATATTTATTGAATATAAGACTAATTATAATTCACAAATATAATAGAAGGATTCATTTTTAAAAATTAACAACATTATGATACAATTTGTGCCTATGGCACATTTACTATTGTAATTGACGATGCCACATTTTGTGTCTACCCATATTAATATATACTTGTTTTGCCTATTAACAAAAACAATACGATACAATTTTTTTTCTATATTTTTGCAATAATAAATTTTCAACTTTATATAAACTAGCTATCAAAAAATATTGTCATTATATTTATTTTGGATTTTAAACATAATTATTTTCAGACATGAGCATGTTTTAATTGTTACTCTTTTTTCTTTACTTTACAAAATAATTTTAATTCAATTTTAGTTGTGCTTGGTAAGTTTTCTTTAAAGAGATATATCAGATATCATATGAAATCTATATTAATTTGCTACATGTCATCTTATATATTTTTATAAATATTTTGTCACATTTCATGCTAATATTTTTAGTATAGAAAATTGAAATATAAATCAATAAAAATTACATAAATAATAATATTATTTAAATATTTTTTTAATTATTCAAGAGATGACGAAAAAACATAGTTGTGAAAACCAATCCGGTCATTGACTCGGGATAGTGGATCAGTGGTCAAACCGATGGGCCAGTAATTGGCCCGGTTTGACCCGGTATATATATTAAAAATTCAAAATTATATAAGTATATAACTAATATTATTTAAGTAAGAAAAATCTATCCATAATCTAAAATCTAAATTTTTTTAAAAAAATAAAATTAGAAACCCGACCAATTCAACCAGAAAATCCGAACCGGTCCAACCAGAAACTCGGTCGGGTTAGACTGGGTCAACTCGAACCAACCCGGATCAAGTGCATTTTCGGTCCAAACACAAAACCGACTCGATTAGACCATTATGGTCTGACCAATCAGTCTGGATCGATTTTTATAACAATGCGAACAAGTGAAAAAATGGAAAATAAATGATGTCTCCACCCTGTTAAATATTAGACTCTAATCAGGTAAATATCTCAATCCATTTATTGGTTTTCTTTTTCTTGGTAATATGTAACCTATTTTAATTATGTTCAGGATTCATTATATGGGCCTTGCACCAAATCTTGAATCATACTTCTGAAGGATTCAGGGATATCCGGATCTCATAATTGAGAATATCGTTGTTCTTAAGCCGTTATGTACTTATGTATATGTGCCAAAAGACTAAAGTCACTTGTTCTAATTACGAGTGACAGAAAAACATCTATATAAAAGGCCAATCTTTTGATTAGGTATGTATCCTTTTAACATTCAATTCATCTCCATATAATTTAAGAAAGGCTCTATGATCTATTGGTTAGGTATATATCCATCCAATTATTCAGTGCATTGTTAGAATTTTCATTAATTTAAGTATTAAAGTACCTTCCATAAATACTCGCCCATACGCCTTCAGCTAGAAAATCGCCATTGAAAAAACAAGAAGATGAAAATTATAACAATGCACTGAATAACACTTTTGATGAGGTTGTGGGAGCCATAACACTTTTAGGAATGTTGTGCAAATAATTAATTTTGTTTCAAAATAAAATGATTATAGCTTTGTTTGTTTCTTATTTTTTAAACTATTTCAGTTTTTACAAATAAAAATGTTTAATAAGAGTTTTTTTATAAAAAAAAACCTGTTATTTAGACATGTAAATGACACGTAACAACGTCAAATGTCACATGGACCTGCATGTTAGGAATAACAAAAGAGAGTTAATAACATGAATAACAATCCGCAATTTTTGTATTGAATTTTTTTATCTTTCAGGAATTAATCTATTAACGTTTCACACTTTCAGATACTAAAGTGAGTTTTAATTGTTAAATTTTTTATTGTTTGAGTCAATTAAGTTTTTTTTTTTAAATAATAGGCAAGTTTGATTTCTTTAGTTATTTTCTTTTGTTAGCATATATGCCTTAGGAATTTCGTTTGTAGATTTTTCTCTTTAATTATCTTTCTTACTTATTAAAAAAATGTCAAATTATTATTTTCTATCCGAAATACTTGGGACATGATGATGAATTTGGAATATAAAATAACTTTAAAGTTTAGAAATAAATAATTTAGTGAAATTGTTAAAAAAATTCAAAGATTTTATAAGATGTAATGTAAGACCAAGAATTATAAGAGAGAGAAAATTGAGATTTCTTTTTTATATTTTGAGTAAAAGTTAATATTTTGATTTGTGAAATTTTAGCAGTTTTCTTTAAAATAATTTAATTTATTCAATTCTTGAAGATAAAAGGTGAGAATTTGAAAGTTTTAAATAAAGTAAATTAATTGAAATATTAAATTTGTTTAATTTTAAATATAAAAATAGTTAAATTAAGAAAAAAGCTTGAATTTTTTTACACATAATATCTAAATGGACAGACATATAATTAAGTCCTAACAAATAGAAAGCTTATGATCCAATTAATTGTTGATTGAATGCATATAAGTAATTTGTACATTTAAATTATATAGTAATTATTTATATTTTTTTTTCTCTTATTAACGCTTCTTTTATGTTAAAACATAGGAATTTTGTTTTTTATGAAATGTTATCCAATAATTGCTAAATTTAATTAATTTACTGTGTTTTGGTTTTTTTTTATAGAAATGACATGGCAGGAGGCCTAAAAAATGGTTGAAGAACTGGAGCAACACACTCAACGCAACAACTACACTAACTACGTCATCACCACTCAATGCGAGAAGCCAACTTGGAAGTTAGCCGTCACGTGCAGTGCGCTAAGCACACATCTAGCGACTTAGCACGTGACTACGTAAGCCAACTAGACTTTGCATATGAGCTCAGTGCACACATGCAAGCTTAGTGCACAATCAATGTTGAAGAACATGACTGTACAATGTTTTGAAGATAAAAAGAGGGGTAGCATCATACTATTTTTTTTTTTTTACGATAAAATAGAGCTAGGGCACGAGAGAAGGGAAAAACCCACTCACTTGGGGACCATTTCCTCAATTCTCTTACATTTCTCTTGTTTCTTTTTGTATTTGTAAACATCTCATGACAATGAAAGACTAAACCACTCATCTCTATGTAATGATTATCACTATCAATTTAATGTTATTTCAATATTATTGCTTCTTTTTTAAGTTTATTGTCTTGTTTATGATTTGACCACTCATGCACATGTATGTTATAGGGTTTACTCAATGAGAAATGTTTGCACCCTAAGAACTTGAAAAAAACATCTAGGTAATCCATGTCTAGGGATAGAATGATATTATTTAGCCTTAACTATTCATTCTTATTCTTAAAGCAAAATATTTGATGTAGCTCTTAGGGAATTAAGAGTGAAATTAGGTAATTTAGTCTCGTTCACATGAGGTATCACAATTAGGATAGGTTAGTGAATGAAGATAATACTTGGAATAATGTTAAATGATAAAAAATATCAAACATTACATCAATAATAGTTTCGGTATGCTGAACACTCAACACGTTACTTAATTCTACATCAACCGATAATTTACTCTTATGAATATTTGTATTATATCTCTTTAATGTACTATGCTTAATTATCTTTATCTATATTGAATTTTATATTTTAATAACAATATTAAACAAATATCAATTTTAATTTATTATTCACTTAAAATTAAAAATATACAAATTTTGATTACAGTAAAAATCTTTATAAATTCAATACTCAAAGTTACGAATCGATCTAGTTGTCGAGAATTTAACATTAATGTGCATTGGCAGTTTTGAACATAATTCGACCCCTATTATATTTGTCCACTGTTTACTTTGATAGAGATTTTGCATCACCGCAGTCAGTTTTTTTTTTTTTTTTTTTTTAGTTTGGAAAGCTATTTTTGAAGAGAATTTGAATGGGATTAGTTGTGGCATTATGCTATTTAGGGATAGTAATGAACAGGGCCTTGGCAGGGATGGATTTAGAGATTCGAACCTGTTATATATTTAAGTTAATTAATATAAAATTATACAAAATTAATCTTGCATTTTGTTATTATCATAATGATTAATATTAATTAGTATAAAATTGTGTAAAATTAGTTATGTATGTTATTTTATTGTAATGATTAAAGTGATAACTAGTATAAAATTGTGTAAAACTAATTGTGTGTTTGTTGTTATTATAATAACAATTAAGATTATCATGATTTAATATAAAAATTAGTTTTGATTTATATGTAAAAATAACATTAAAAATAATATTATTTATTAAAAGTTAGATATTTAAACAATTATAAAAGGAAGAAAAAAAAATTCAATCCCTTTGTAAGGTTTTTGGATTTGGTTTAGGTAGAGTCATATAGTATCCATTCTCATACCCATGTTTTTTTTTTAAAACTCATTCTTGGTACCATACCTACTAGTAACAACTTTAATTCCTATCCTCATACCCATTGGATGCCTATATGTGATATGCATTTTACTTATATATAAAGTTAATAAATTAATAAAAATATATATTAAATTAAAAAATTACTACAAATAAATTTGAAAATTTAATTTTGAGTAATCTAAACATAACATTAAAAACATTCACATAGGCTATATTTGACAAAACTAGCTTAAAACTGAAAAGCTAGAGGGAAGCTAAAAGATAGTACACAAAACTTAAAAATTAACTTATTAAATTATAAGTATTTGATAAAATTAGTTTATTTTGAGTTGACCTGGGCCAAATAGAACTCATAATTAATTAGGGGTAAAAAAATAACAATAAAATAGTCTGATTTTTCTTATAATTAAGATTAAGAAAAAATTACATTTTATTTTTTATATATAGGATCAAAGATAACATTAAAAACAAACATAACAATAATTCATTTAAACTTAAGTCATAAATAATTAATATTACAAATATAATAATCCAATACTTACAAAGATAACTAATTCAATAAGTACAAAAATCTATATTATTAATTTAAAGCACCAAATAATTCAATAAGTATAAATCTATATTATTAATTTAAAGTACCAAATAATACAAAATATTAGTTCATAATTTAAAGCCAATTTTTAAAAAAATTTGTCAATAAATTCATAAATTTCTGTAAAAATATAAATATTAATTTAATATTTTTAATAGAATGTGAAACAAACTTAATATAAAATATATTGAATTAGGATTTACTATTCCATGTTAGATTGTCACTATTAATTATAAAATTAGAAATATAATAATTATTTTTATAAAAGAATACATGTATAATATAATTATTTACTTAAAAAAATATTTTAATTACATTAACATTGATGGGGGACGAAACAAAGTAAGTACTATAGTCCCTTGCAAAAGTAGTGGATAAATATTCGGTCTCATTCCCCTCTAATAATAAATGAATAATTATCATCTTTGTTTACGGATACTTTTAGATATACGTGTAGGATCTCTGGATCCATTTAGTCATTCGTAATCCAATTCCTATCATTTGTACATGTGGATGAGCTCAGCCATTCCGTATTCGCTAATGGTCTGAGTCTGACGTCAAATAAGAAAAAAAAAGCACTTCAACTTTTCATGTAAACCATACGATCATAACAGAATTTTTCCAATCTTTAGAATTCAACATAAAGTTATAAGTTCATGCTTTATTATTCATGTAATCTGAATATAATTTTCAAGATTTTTAACTAAATATTTTAAGAAAAAATTGGGTTCAAGTAACAAGTAAAAAAGAAAAGAAAAAAATCGTTAACTTTGATGAGATTCTCCTCAACCATAAGTACTTATACAGGAGAAAAAATATAAAGGTAAAATATATTGAATTTCTCCAAAAATTAAAATCAATTTTTACATGTACTTTTGATTTTTGAAAAATTAACCTAAAAGAGCTTTTATGAAAGTTAAATACATAAATTATTCTTTATGATGACAAGAATATTTAATATATATTGGAGAAAAATCTCTGGTCTCATAATCAATTATTATGTATAAAACATATAATATAATATGGCTTTTCAAAAGACAATAATGCTCGAAGAAGACTATCGTGGCAGAAACTTATCTACTAGATTTAGTCATATATATTCTCCGAATGACAAAGCAACTGCCTCCATAATAACAGTCTTTCACGTTTGGTGAACACCATATAGAATAGAAAAGAGGAATGAACCCAACAACAATAATATTATCGATCACTTTATTCAAGCACTACATGGTTTGAGGTGATTGCGAGAAGAAGAATCTTGTAAATCAGACATGTTCCATAATGGTGCCATTCAATTCGATTCCTTATGCAAGTTATGATTGCAGAGGAGTACTGCAGGATGAAAAAATAGAAACCATATTGGTGACTGTTAATGGGAGATTATTAACTTATTATGATTATTACTTTTGAACCAGTGCAGGTCCCAAAAGTAAAGCCACAGGAAATGTTGGGCTAGTGAGGGTATTCCCTTGACCATTGATGTAACTACAACCGGCCCACCTCTCTATTTATTATTATTATTATTATTATTATTATTATTATTTATATAATTTTATGAGAAATAGGTTATGTACATCGTTATTCAAAAAATTATGTACAATAAATTTAATAATTTTTATAATAATTATTTTAAAAATTATATAAATAATAATTTATTGTATGACAAGATTATTTTATATTATAAATGTATAATCATTAAACTCATTTTATATATGTTAATTTTTATACTCTTTTATTATTACTAAGGGATCTGGTGCTTGCACATAATTAACCCTTACATGTGATCAGTATCCTGTGTGCACATTGAACCAATCTAATTGTACACCCTTGAAAACTGCTGACGTATATCAATCATATGTACTATATATACCACTCTGGTTCATTACCTTTCTAGTATATATAGTGATGGTTCGTGAAATTAAAAACTCTAATAAAGTTGTGTGAATGAATTAGCAGGAGTATATATGCTAACCAGGCTGGCATGAGAGGCATCCCATATGATAATTATCATTAATGGTTTGATTGTTGTATGCATGTGTTGATGGAGAGGGTTGAATATAGGTAATGTTTAAGAAATGACAAAAATGATTTTTTTTTTCATTCTTATTTTCCTTCCATTTTCCAGCAATTCCAAATAATGGAAGAATTGAATGACATGATGTTGTTTCCCATCTCTCACATTCCTTGTTTTCCCCATCTAATCAAATAAAGTGCTGATTACTGTTCAAAACTATCTTCGGAGAAATGCAGAATTTGAGAAAATGTCAAAATTAATAATTTCATATTGAAACTAAACAAGAAACATTTGAATTTCATAACATAAATTTTATGAGATCTCTTATATGATGTTGGTGCTTCTTTTATCATAAGATTAAAGAAAAACGTTAGTAATATATTCTATAGCTCATTCCTTTATTATTGACTAAATTTTATAAAAATAATAATACAGGATTTTGTAAGTTTTACTTATTATTTAATAAGTTTCAATTGTGATTTTAAAAACTTTAATAAATTTTAACAAATAATAAAGTGTGTTAAAAACTGCAATCTTCTACTATCTAAAATACTTGTTTCATATTAGTGTAATTTAATTTAAAAAAGTTATATCAAATTTGATGAGTGTGTATATACTTTATTTCAGCAATGATATTTGTCCTAACCCTTTTTATTATTGAACCAATTTTGGACCACTTTTTTTCTGTAATATAAATAAGATAAGCATTCCTTCGAGGCAATGTATTAATTTGCTTCAAACAAGAAAAGATAAAATTATAAAATGATTAGTATAAATAATCAAATAACAAACCTTGAATTATAAAATGATTAGTTTAATGTTTAGAAATAATTAAGCGAGCTTGTGTACGTGGCAGCCCAGATTGTTAGGTAACTTCCCGGCAAAGTTACCTCTGTCGAGAAATTTAAGGTTTTGTGCCTGTCTGTGTTTCAACCTTCAAGTCCACTCCACTCCCTAATCTGCGTCACCGTATTCCAAGTTTTCGTTTTCACTACAAATATCGTAGTCGGCAGCGTACAAGGTACGTAAGAAAATGTACCATGTATATATTATAATAATCATTTTCACTCCATCACAAATGCTTCTTTTTCGAAAGGATTTCCATATACTAAGATTAAAGTCAAGTTTTCAAATAACTAAAATAATCATCGTTAAAATTGTGATAACATTCATGCATACATTATATTTAATCTGTAGCTATATATTATAAAATTTAAATTTTAAAAGGAATTCCATTTAATTTTAGAAGATGGTTTGCGTTTTTTATTTTTAATTACAAAAAATTAAGGGCTTTATTTTCTATTTTAAAAAATTGTATAAAAAACAGTAAAAATAGAAACAACAAAAATAATAAAATAACTACTTTTTTATTTATTTCTTATACCCAAATCTTTTTATTTATTTCTTATATAGTATTCTTTACATTGCAGCTCAATCATTTTAAAAAATATTTTCTCAAATCCAAGTTTTCATCTCAATTCTCACTCCATACCTTAATTTTATCCTATAAATAGGCTCATAACCCCTTTCCTCTCCTTCCCCACCGAAGTCTAGCTTCTTTCTTTCTCTTTTCACACTAATTTTAATTTCCTTCTTCAGTCTTCAGCATCGCCTATATATATGCAATAATGCTTGTTTTATATATATTCTTCTTCTTCTGCAGGGCTTGGCTCATGGAATACGGTTGCAGAGAGAGTATGAGAGAATCTGTAAAGCTCAGGAGGGATAGCACCATGATACTGATGATGTTCATAGCAGTATATACTTGGCGCTATCTATCTTGAGCTTCATGGCTTCTTCATACTGTTTATAACACTACACCTGCATGCATCTCCGTTTTCTTTCTTTATTTTTATTTTTATTGGTAAATGTTAAGTATTAGTTTTTTTTTTGTTGGTGGTAGATTCTCTGCCTTCCTTACCTTTCTCTTTTTCGCAGATTACTTTATTATTTTCTATGAAGCAAACATCAAGATCGTGATGATGATGATGATGATGAGGAGGAGGAGGAGGAGGAAAAGTTCTACTTAATTGAGCTTCATCTTTTAGCAAAACATGTTTAAAGTTATAATGTTTTGGTTACTAATTACTAGTTAATTGTGGATTTTCTTGGCCCTATATTTCAGGCTATACGCATGCTATCTTGGCGATTGTTTTGGTTTGATTTATGTCAAATAATGCCAAGCGGGCCAAACGAATGGTTTGTACTTTGTACTTCTTAGATTTTTTTTCAAAATTATTTTCCTGTCATGTTTGAACTATATATTATTATAAGTTTTGTGTTTCTTCTTGCTCATATTATTTAGTTTTGTGCTTGTTTCGATCTCCATAAGGGTTGCTTTTGCTGATCCATTTCTCACCGGCAAAGCTACAGGAACGGTCACGGATAAGAATATGCAGAATAAATTTTGATAACAAATCCGACCTAGATTCCTGTTCATGGTAGGTATCTAAGAATTAGGGGTTACAGCTTTCTGGATTAGCATGAAACTTTTAAAATAATTTGTTAATAATTAAAATAATTTTATATTATAATTTAAAGGATTTATTGTAAATATAAAATACAACTTATATATATTAAAAATATTAATTTATTATGAATTTTAATTATTTAAAATAATCATTTATCTTATATAATATTAATCTAAAATGCTAGTATATGTTTGCACAATTCAGCAAAAGAAAAGTATACGTTTGCATTTAGTATATTCTTATTTATTTTACAGAAAATATATATTATTATTGAGATACAATTTTCAAATTTTGTTTTAAAAAATAAAATTGCTAAAATAATTTTTAAATCATGCTAATTAACTTTAACTTATGTAAAAGGAGTAATTTAATAAATTAAAACATATATTTTTTCAAATACTTCATAAAATGTAGGTTGTTAGATATTGTAAAAAATAAGAATATATTTATAGCTTCTCTCTATCTTTATTTATATATACTCCAGAACGGAGGGTATAACATACAAATATAGTTTGTTTATGACGAAAGAGTATATAACTAGAGACGGAGGGTATAGCATACAAATATGGTTTGTTGCTCAATGAAGTGCTTTTTAAGTTTGTTGTCCATAAAAAAAAGTTTGTTGAAAGCGTAATATTTCATGTGAAGACCAAATTTAGTTATTTTAAATAAGCTATGTGTCAAAAAAATAATTAATGAGACTTTAAATTTGTAAAACACTAATAATACTAGAATAAAAAAAGGAGGCTAAAACTTCAATCCTTTTAGATAAAAAAGATTATAAATTTGAATACACAATTTAAAGAGTGAGGTTCTCATTCTCTTAACTCTCGATCTTAACTAGACATTCTCAAAATTCTCTCACTTATTTTCTGTTGAGATGCATTTCACACACTACCTTCATAATTGACCAATTTTTTTTTTCTCTCAGCCATTTCAAACTACTTTTTTTTCTCTTAATTATTTTTATACTTAATACTCTTCATTGTCCATCCCCTTTTATCTCTCTCTATAATGAATTTTAACAATTTTTAAAATTTTAATTGACAAAATTAAACATTTACGGATTCATAGTTAATTTTCAAGCCATTCTTAGTTCTTAATTACTTATTATTTATACACACCCTCCTGTTCTTTCAAGCGATAATTTCATTATTATTGAGTTAGTAATTTTCTAGCTAGTCTCGATCTGCTGTCTACAAATTAAGACCTACTACAAAGTTCGTGAAGGATATTTTGAAAGTTGAAAGCAGCTGTTACCGTACCTAAAACTTTGACCTATTCAGAGCAAAGCTCTGAACTATATTATTACCTGTGTATTTATTTTAATATTTGTCTTCTCAAAGAGAATTTGTGGTGTTATGTTTAGAGGGGTAGCAATATCTTTCTCCTTCTGAGAACTGGTCTGGCCAAAAGCAAAACCCTTGTCTTTCAGTTGCAGTCTTTGAACCAGAAACCTATCTATCTGATTCTATTAATATCGGATCTAATGAGATAGCTAGGGTTTCCATAGTCTTAGACTGCAACTTTTGCAGGCCTTTTTCATCTCTATTATTATAAATAAATGGTCTGCTATTAGTTGCTGCGTATGCATGTTATAGGTTTTGTCGCTTTCTTCTCCATATAGCCATAATTAACATCTTATCATAACCCACATCAATAAATTCCCATTAAAAGCAAAGTTAATGTAAAGAACAAAAACAGTTACCCCGACCTTCACGGCTTCACCCCCTTAATATTTTTTCATTTTAAACTTTTCCTATTGTTCTTTTTACTAGAAGTACTTCTAATTCCACAATCAAGATCATCCCTTTGCCTTAAAAATGTTGACTAATGTTTAATTTCGTATCATGTGCATACATAGATTTTTTTTTACAGTCTCATGCCAATTAAATAATTTGAATTATCTCAGAACACTATATATGCTGTGTTTGGCCGTCAAAATTAGGTAATCTTCCAATTTTTTATTCCATAATTTCTACCTTTCCTTTTCTTAAATCCTCTACTTAATTGTCTATTTCCTATTAGACATATGATATTATCTGGTTAGCAATTATGCGTGGTTGGGATTCAATTTCAGGGCTTGTTTTTAAAGATTTGGAACTTTGAATCAGCTTTAGGGTACAACAGGTGTCCCGTTGTACGGGGACAAAGCAACAAAGTTTCTAGCATTAGATCTCCAAGCTTATTGTTATTATAGCATATCTAATGTAGAATATAAATAGATTGACATATATCTTCATCTATATCTTCAGTGCATTAATTGATAAATGTTTCAACAGGAATCTCCAGCTACAGGTACAATTCAATCTTTGAGAATTTTTTTCTTTTAAATGTCGTTTCCAATTGTTACAATGGAGTTGGAAAAATTTCGCCATTCTAGAATTAATGCTACTATACCTTGAACTCAAGTTTAATGGTACCGATAAAGTATAAAATTAATATATAAAATGAAGGGACACGCACACGCTTGTATAATTATGTGTGAATCATCATGTTTTTTTGGCTAGTAATTGATTTTTGAAAAAAGGGCTAAGGCAATGGAAAGATACCCGCATTTGTAACAACATCCAGCGTGAATTAATTAATTTGATAAATGCGGTGTCAGTGGGAGTGGTGGGGAGTGGCAGACAAAAAGGATTATAATGGTAAGAATGATAATGATTTCGAAAATGTATTTTTCTATCATTTTTAGCCTACGTTATTTGAAAAATCTTAAATGACCTCACAAAGATAAAAAAAAAAAGAGCGAGTGCAGAAGAGTTTTTTTAAGTGATAAATATAAAGGTGAGTGCAGAAAAAGTTAATGTGAGATAATCAGGTTGAACAATTTGATTAATTTCTAGCATAGATTAACTATAAATTTGATGAAAACATAACCACTTATTTGTCTCGGGAACTTTGCTTTTGGACATGGATACAAATTACTTGGCCAGCTTTTCTTTGTGTAAGATGGAACACATGTGTGTTCTTTGGCCTGTGAGAAATTTCAATTTTTACATAAACAATTAAACATCAATTTATACTTCTCTTTCATTGTTCTTTTGACTTGATTAAAATTAGAAGAACAAAATTGCGTAATTATTTCTGGGTAACCCATATACGTTGGGTAATTGGGAGATTTATTTTAAACCGAACTAATTTCGATTAGAACTAAGACAAAAAGGAAAAAAATAAAAGTACATTAAACAGTAATAAATAAGTAAATAAAAAATAAAAAATCTTAGGATAAAATCCTAAGTATGTGGAATAACCTTTTTTTGTGTGTGAAATAAGTATGTGGAACTTAATGAGTATGATTCATTTAGTAATATATGCTGAGTTTGTATAGGAGTACTTGAGTTTAATTCCGGTAAAATACACTCTTGGAAGAGAGGCGACAAATTTTAAGTGTGATTAAGTTTCGATCAAAAATTAATTTCACAGTTGATTTAAAGAACTAAAGTTTATGAGAATACCTTGACGTACTATTAGGGCTTAAAACCCTAATGATTTAAAAAGAAGTAAGTATGTGGAATAATATATAAGATAATATTAAGTGAAAGTTTAGGATTTATAATAAGTGTAACCTAAGACAAAGTAAAGAGAATAACCCATATAATAACAACATTAATTGTATTGATAATGATATTAATAACTCTAGATATTTATAATTTGATAAAAGATAATGGGTGTTGATATAATTTCCTCAACAAATTACAGTAACACCCCTAAGATTTAGTGTAATTATACCAGTATTTTTTTATTTTTTAAACTATTATTTTTATCTTTCTTGTCGGAAGTATTAATGTTTAGGTTTGAGAGAGTATCAGTGTAATATTTTTAAATATATAAGGTAATATTAGTGTAATATTTTTAAATTTAAAGGAGGGTTGGTATAGGAAAATAAAAAAAGGATGGAGTCTTATATAATTTGATAAAAGCTTAGAAAATGTTGTTGTAATTTAGTCTTTCATTATTTACTTTAGTATTTGTAGGTTCTTTGAAAAATAAAATATCAATCAAACGTATAACGAGACAACAAGGGCCAAGGGAGGGAGCCCAGAAAGTCCACACCGGAGGGAGTCAAGAAATTCCACACCGTGGAAGGCTGCTGATTGTAAAAGGGTCTTGCTATTCTCACGACCCTGATTTCTTGTTTTCCCTCAACTTAACAAAAGAGTTTTGTTAACTTACAAGTATTTGTTTTCTTAGAAGGAGTAAGTTAGAAACCTATGTCTTAGATATATTTTAAGAAATTTGTAGTTATAATTTGTTAACTTTTTCTAAAAAAATAAGTTAACAAATCCTATACATATTTGCTACCATATATTTACTAGTTTTTTTAGAACTTAAAAGTATGTTAGCAAGTTACACCTGAGGTGTATTTAAAGATAATTGTAGTTATAAGTTACAAGCACACTACATTACATACGTGTTTATCTATCAGGAAATCATATACGTGCTTATCTATCAGGAAATCATTTGTTATTTCTTTTATGGTATATATTTTCTTTAGTTCATTAGGAAACTTAATGTCTTCAAATGTGGAAATGTTGTGCTATGAATGAACACTTGTAAAAGAAAAAAGAGTAACTCTTAATAGTAATGACGAGAGATCACACGTTATGCTATTTTTTGTTCTAAAAGCACTATTACCTTGCAATCAATCAAGAAAAACACAAACATAACTGCTCAATTGAGCATGGTCCAATTCTGGACCTTGAAATACAGGACAAATACTGTCTATTTTGCAAGTATTTAAAGAACTCGTAAAACACTAGAACAACAAGTCAATAATTGAGGAAATTAAATAATTTTTTTTTGACTAATGATGCTTTCTTGATCTTAACACTGTGGCAGATCCGGTGGTGGAGGAATCACTGACTGTGATGGGCCAACTCCATTTTCTACCAAAAGTGCCGTTGCCAGACCCCAATTCAGATGTGAGTCTATGTGACAATGCAAGAACCAAATTCCTGATTTGCAATAGGGAGAAAAAATCACATAATCGTTTAGTATGCAATGCTAAGCCAAATAATCAAGTAGAAAACTTAGATGCATTCCTTAGGTACTTCTGGTGTCATTTTCCTATCAGAATTGAATTTTTACCTCAAAAATTTGCATAATAGAGATTTGTATTAAAAGTCAACATAAATTATCGAGATAAAACTCTAATTCTGACAGGAGAATAACACCAAAAACACTCCAAGTTTTGTCCATAATACAAACTCTGTAAGACAGAACATTTATATGAGTAAATATGCTATTGCTACCTGGATTATCAGCCACAAAACGAATGGCCACCCATCCTCCTGGTGGTGTTCCAATGGTGTTCCTCACAGGCGGGTCCACAAGGTTAAACCTTGCAGGATCAGTTGCCGGATTGAAGTTTCCAAAGCCTGAACCAACTACAAAGAAGTGGAATCCATGAACATGCATAGGGTGGTCCTCAGTAGTCACTATGCTTGTGTCTTGTAGAACAATTTGCACATTGGAACCATACTTCAACTTGAAGAGCTTAGTTCCTCTTGCAGGAGTCCACAGCCCCCGGGGTACGTTGCCGGTGTAATTGAATTGCACAGGAGGAACTGGAGGAAAGTCTGTGGTGAAGACACCAGGAATACCATTATAGTAGGCTTGCATTAAGGAAGTGGTTGTTGGGAGCACAAAGGATTGGTTGTTTATGCTAGCCGCGAATCGGGTTCCGTTTGGTCCTTGGCACCTTGGACTATTAGGATTTGTGCAGTTGATTAGCCCCAACCCAACAATAAAATATAGGCTCACATCAACATTTGTGAAGACATTGATCTTGGAAAGGCCTCTGATCCCAGCTGTGAATGCTGTTGCAGTGGCTGTGTCGTTAAAAACCGGCAACACTGGCAGAATTGGTCTCGGGAGCTGTCCATTTTTTTTGCTGCAGCTGGCGGATTTGTATTCTAGGATTGCAGTGGTGGTGGTGTTGTCAAATGCAGCATTCATCGCGGTTTGATACGCACGCGCTGCCATGTAGTATCGCCCGGGGGTTTGATTAGCAGTGACCAGGACATTGATTGTCTGACCAGGACCTATCATGAGGACATTGGTGGTGAAAGGTTTGGTGTAAGCAGCATCAGTAGCAACAACAGTCATCCTGTGGTTTGCAATTGTGAAGAAGAGTTCTTGATTGAGTGCACTGTTGATGATTCTCAAGAGAATTGTTTCGCCAGCATCAACCGGAACTCGTACAGTTTCTGCATTGTATGTTCATTTGTATCAGTTTAGCCATGTGTATGTCATAAGAGAATGCAGAATCTGCATGGAAGTTATGGCTCTAGAAAGACTAGAATGATTTTCCAAACCTTGACTTGAACATCTATAGAGATCTCCGGGTTGACCGTTAATTGTGTATGCAACAGATACATTTGGAGGTGCTCCTGTGAATTGTGTCTGTCTTAAGAGAACCATTGGATCCCTATCAAACCATTCCGCTGTGCATCATCATAATACAATTGTTATGGCTTTGTCATTGCTTTTGGAAAAATCAAAAGTTCAGCATCTTTTGAAGTGTCCACTAGTGACTAAAAGTTAGTGCAAAGGAAATTATAGTACTTAATTGAGTAGAATAAGTGATGGTTTTAGAGACGTACCAAGAAGGAGGGGATATTCTCTCTTAGGCATAGAGAAAGGATAAGGAGAACCTAGTTTTGGATAAATGATAAGAGCTCCATAGACAGTGGCTCTTAGGAAACCAGTGTGAGCATGCCACCATAGTGTGCCCTCTTGGTTTTGGATTGTAAAGCGGTATGTGTAACTTCCCCCTGGTTGAATGGGACACTGAGTCACATAACTAGGCCCATCTGCCCATGGATTTCTCAACATCCTTAACCCATGCCTGATGCAAAGGACACATCAGTTTTCAATTTTCAGGTATGTATCATTAGGATAGTAAATTAAAAACTTATGTGATATCCAAACCTTAGTCCAAGCAAAAAAATATGATACATTTTAATTTTACGAGGATGAAAAAGCGTACTATAATTTTGTAGGGACTGAACATGTACATTTCCAATTTTATGAGGATGAAAAACATATTTAAGCCGAGTATTTACCAGTGGATGGAGATGTTGTATGGTCCAGCATTGACTACTTTAATTGCAAGGGAATCTCCATTTCTTGCTTCCACTGTTGGGCCAGGATACTGGCCATTTACAGTGAGTATGTTTTGGGTTCTGCACAGCCTCTTCACTGGCACAGTTTGAATCTATTTCAATCAAACATTGAAGTAATTAATAAGTAATTACAATTAAGAATTGCTGCAAGTCATACTTGGAAACTGATGCAAATATTGTTTGATCATTGCATTAAATAAAAAAACACTTACAACAAACTCATGGTAGTGATTCTCTGCAGCTGAAGCAAGGGAAGCAATGATAGAGAGTAGGCCTAGTAAGAACCAAGAGCAACATGACTTGCCAGAGAGGTGGATAGTCTTCATTGTTGTCAAAGAATTTGACAAATGGAGTGGCTTGAGTTATGTGGCATTTGATCTAAGTTGAAACTATTTAAAGAATGATAAAGCGGGAAATGCATAGATTAAACCTTTATTTAACTTTAAAAGAGGATTGTTTTGGCCATTATTTAATGAGTTAACAGTACACTTAATAAGTTAGGATTGTTAGTCTAACCACACTGAGGATTTGGTGCACCCACTAGCACTATCAACTGTGGAATAAATGCTAGAGTCTGCAGTTTTGATATATTGCAGGGAACATTGTGTACGAGAATACATCTGGCTTAACAAATCATTATCAGAAAGTGCTTGTTAAGATAACTACAAAATACTAATCATTACCTAACTCTTACAACAAAACTTGGAGTATAATGAAATTTATTCAGAAAATAAAAACTCAAGGGTGAAAGAAAATTTATTATAGGCCCTTCAAAATCCTTCTACCCTCATCTAATTTGGGAGAGAAAGAAAACTTAAGTATGAGCTTTCTAAATTACATAATGATATCCTTTTCATAATACCATATCTCACAAAAAACTGAAAAAGTAATCTAAGAGAGTTTACTTGAGTTTATCACTTTATCTTCATTTTCCTTCCCTTCATTTATATGACTTCCAAACAAGAGAGAGTTACAACATTCATTTTCATCCGTCCTAATTTCATGCTTTAATAACTTCTCTGCAAGTGTTTTTGTTTCATTAATAGAATCCCAGTTAGACTCCTAGTGTCTCTTTATGAAATCACTAGTTAGTTGATTTTTTTTTTTTCTTTTCTTGAGCTCCATTTGGTTTAAAGGGAGGGAGAGGAAGGGAAAGATTTTAATGAAGGGGAGAAGAAGAGGCACATCATGTTTGATTCATATAGAAAGGGAAGGAGAAATAAACAAATTTACGACTATATATTTAGAATAGGCTAATAAAATTATTAAATTAAAAATAATTTATTCTGGTTAATGCAAAAGTTCCTTTCTCTTCTCTGAATCCCTTGAATTGGAGAAGTCAAAATTGAGTAAGGAGAGACATTAGTCCTCCCCCTCGCTTTCTTAATTTTGAACCATACAATAAAAATTTATAAAAATCCCTCCCCTGTCTCCCTGTTAAGAAAAGGAGAGAGTAATTTCTGTGTTTCTTTTACCTAAAGAAAACGTTTTAATTTTGGTGTAGAATAGAGAAGATATACTGATAGCCATGATTCATGTTATGTTAACCTCTAATCAAAATGTAATAGAAGTTGCAGCATCGTATTTTCCAATTAAAGGAAAGTACTTCCAAATCAGTAAAATTTGAGAAATTAGAATTAGTAAATTGGTTTTTTTTCATGCACTGTTAAATTAGTACCCAAAAATAAAGAAAACGTTTGTCAAATCAGATATTCTGTTCAACAATTCAAACGTCAATATGGTCCACACGATCATACATTTTCCTAAACACCAATCGATATTTCCTATTTTTATTTATTATGTTCTCACACTGAAACAAAGGAGCATCTTATCAACCTTGGAAGAAAACATAACAGAAAAGAAGTTAAAATAATGGGCAGTTAAGGATGGTTGAATTTTGGTTTGGTTCGGTAATGCAAATAGTAGTAGTTTTGCGTTTGGTTGAGTATACTAAAGTGTTACTAGCTGAAGCAGTGCTTTTCATTAGCCTACTTGTGCGCAACATGAAAGTGACATTTGTTAGCCAAAAAGCAAAAAGTGGATTTAACACCTTCACTCACAGACTCACTCATCTCACAATACATTATACATTATCTAAGCTGAACAGAACATGAAGGCAAGGGTCAAATGGCTGCAAGGTTAGTAATTAGAGGAGCAAATAAAGGTGCAATCTAGCTACAAATGGAAGACATGAACTCAATTTATTAGTCTCATCGTAAAACATCTTGATACATATATTGTCAAGTTTACTATTTAATTAGAATGTAATTTTCGAGCTGGATAGCAAAATAACAGTGAATACTTTCAACAAATCATCAAAGGGTCATTCCAATTTCTTTTTCATTTTGAATAAGTGTAATCTTTTATTTTCCAGTTTTACAAACTCAATAGTTTCGTCAAGAGGTAAACAAATTTTGTTGCTCATTTCTTAGCAAGAGTGTCAACTTTTCATGCTAGCTCTGAAGTTTTTAACATCATTTCCTCATGTATTTCTGCATTTATTATTAATGAAATCACATAAGTGTGTATTTATCCATAAAAAAAAGTTAATACTTTCATCTAATCGTAGGTTATCATGGATAAAATTGTTGACTTTCACAATCATTTGGACTGACTTCTAAAATAGAACGAGTTTTTGTATTTTATCAATCACGAAATTTATTTAATTAGCACACCACTTTTACACAAGCTGTTTAATATTATTTCGAATGAAGCAGGTTTAGTACGTTTACTTTCGATATTTTCTTTGTAAAGGGTACCTGTAATGCCGTTAGTGTATTGATTGGTCACCCTATTTTTCATGTATTAGGTGGGCTGCCACCTGGCTTTAGAACGATACCATCAATTATCAATTATTAATTTGTTAAGTTCTAACCATAACCATTTTCGGATACCACGTGTAACGTGTTTATCACAATCATGTAGAGCTATACATGATGAGCTTGGTTTTCGTTGGTGCTTAAACCTCAATATTCCTTGTCAAATTACAGAAGCATAGCATTAGTGTCAAACTCTGAATTTCAAAAGATCAATAGATAGATAAGTTTCTTTCCAACCTAGTTGCTCTGCTATTAATATTCATGTTTCTGTTGAATATAAGACATATTGAGACCAATCACGAGATTGGATGCTAAAAATCTGGATCTTTTACTCCAAAGGGTCAACTTCAGTAGAAGTGGATAAATCAAGCAACATCCATCAGAATGAAGCGAACATGGATTCTTTGAAAAAGAAGTGTGAGAGAAGTTTGTCATTAAAAGTTCACATTTGTTGAATAAAGTTTTCAATAATACTTTAATATTAATGATTTTAAATGTTAAAATGCTCTGTCTTCTTTTTTTAAATAAAAAATTGATAGAGTGGGAAAGTACTCTCAGACTATCAGAAAACTAATGACATGTTGAAACTGCCAACATAAATTAGTGAGGTGAGATGAGAAAATTAAAGATCAATTTCATATATTAAAATCCAAATATGGTATGCCTTCCAAAAAAATCCAAATATCATATGTTAATCATAACCTACTTTCAGTTATGCTAAAAGATTAACTTTGACAAATCTGGAAAATATTTTTACCAACCAAAGTTTTAGATAAGTAAAGGTATAAAGTTTGATAACTAAGGAAGATAAAACATTCTTTAATTTGTGAAAAAAGAAGAAGAAAGAGTTCCTGAAAAAGAGAAAAACATCTGTATGATGTAACAATGAAAATGAAAGCTATAGAAGAAGATAATAAGATTATATATTTGACAAAAAGGGTAAAAAGTAATGCTTATGATTATCAATTAAAGAAGGTAAAACGTAATCCTAACCTCTAACCAAAATCGAGTAATAAGATCTCAAAAGGATTCTTTCAAGTCTTGTAGTATATGTGCAACTGTGCAAGCTAGTGGCTAGTGCATGGGATGACTTTGTGTTGTTCTTTGTTAGTAGTGAAGTGTAATTTGAGTTGATGCTCGCACTCTCCTTAAGAATTTAATAAAATTCTTTGGCAGTGAGGTGAACCATGAGTGTGTTGCCTTTTTTAGGGTGTGGGGGGAAATTCGTACATATGATGGGCACAATTTCTCCTAGGAAGACCATATTCAAGAAAAATTCATTGATGTGTCAAGGGTCTATGATGTCATTATACTCTTCTAGGTTTATCAAAAGCTAGTTCTTCAAAACCAGGGCTTTCATGTTTTTTTTTTAAAGGATGGAGACATCCAACAATGTTGAGACTTTTACCTTAATCTTCATGCGGAAAGCTTTAGGGGAGGGCTATTTGGGTTCTTACTATTTCGGGATTGATTCGATCAGTTTTTTGTTTTTCTTTGCCTCTATTTTGTGTTTCATTTTTTTTTTTTTGCATGTGCTCAATATGGAGCTTAGTTTTTTTTTTGAACAGATATATGGAACTTAGTTAGCAACCAATGTCTTTAGTTCTTAAGTTGTAGTTATACTTTTCAAAATATTCCTCTTTTTGTAGTTCCCATACAAATTAGTTTCTTTAGTCATTAGTTCTTTGATTTTGAGTTTTTCCTCATCTTTTATTTTGATGCTCCATTGCTCCTCATGTTGCCTATCTAGGCCATTGAATTCGATTTTTAATTTTCAAGTTGCTATTGCAATGACTTTTCTTTGTATTTAATTTTAACCATGTTGTGATGGAAAAGGTAAACCTTTCCCCCCTTAACAACACTTTGAAGCCTAAGTTAGTAAATAATGTGATGATCCCACCTAGGGGGTTACTTCCCTTTATAAAGAATGAAGCCCTTTGGAAGCAATTTTTTTTAGTATCGTATATAGTTATGAAAGTTATGATTTAAGTAGGAAAATAAGGATAATGTGTGATCTATCTCTTAATAGTGAATAAATTCTTGAGGTTAAGATCTTCAGATATTTTTTCAAATTTTAGTGACGATAGTTATTATATATGAGCATTGGAAATGAAGTTAGCTAAGTTGACATAATTACTCTAGTTAGTTAGTTAAGTTGTTTTAACTTTTGTATAAGTTAATTTTAACTTATAAATAAAGTTTAATTTTTTTCTTTTTTTTATAGAAATGTTTATAGAGAAATTTTATCCAAATGAGAATTCAATGCACTTTTAAAGTATTTTAAGTGGGATTATACCCTTTTACTTATACTAAGTTCTTTAGACGCCCTTTTGTAAGTAATATCTGTGGCTTCCTTGAACTTATTTTACTTAGTGAAAGTAAGAAAAGTCTAAAAACTTCTTTGCGGAATAAAGAAAAAAAAAAGTAAAAATTACTTAAATGACAAACTTAATTAATAATGAACTTTTTAGATGAACAAATACACAGGAGTTAGATGTATTTAAGTAGGTACAAGATTAATTCCTCATTATAATTGACTTCTTTGCTTGATATATTTGTATTGGAGTAATATCTTTCCCTTTATGGGTGTACCTTGGTGTTGGAGAACAAAAAAAAATGTCAAATAGACGCATAACAACATTATAGAGTAAAAAGATGAAGAATAAAAAAAAAAGTGTTTACTCCTTTAAATTTAACTAGCACAATTGAAAAAATGGATGACAAGTATGTTAATAAATTACGTGTTAAAATGTAAATATAAAAAAAAATGTCAAACTTCCTAATACATGAAGGATGAAATGTTTTTGCCTCAATCAACATGACTTGAAGTTAAAAATATAATTTATCCTAAAATTAAATTTAATATTTTTAATCCACAATCTTTTTAAAATATAACATAGGCAAACGACCTATGAAAAGATACATCATAAATCATCACAATAGTAAATTGAGACACTTGTATTTATCTTTTTTCCAGAGTTTACGATCACTATCCTCAAGCAAGCAACTAAGATAATATTATTTATAGCAGTATAAATTACACGAGTTTTTTTTTATTTTTATTTTTTAAATTCTTAACTAACTGACTCTATTTTTTTTAGGTAGGCAAACGAAAATTTACTTGCAATTAGTTTGAATTTTCATTATTCACGTACACTGATCCAATCTGAGTCCTGCATGGTCTTCTTCAACCTCACGATTCCAACTCATCACACCTCGGCGCACGTTAGCCAACACCTCTCTCTCAGTCCCCCACACACAGTGACACTCCCAAATCCCTAATGCGAATCCCCAAATCCAATTCAACCTCTCCCTAATCCCTCCCTCACTCCTCCATCATCATCATCATCTTCCAGCTTGCAAGCAGCAAGCTCCATCAACAACACTTCCTATTCTAAAATTTCCCAATCCTCACTCACCAATCACAATGATGGAGGACCACCCTCTCTCCGCGCCCAAAGACGAAATGGAAAACCTCGTACTCCACCGCGGCGCCGACGGCAACGGCAACGATGACGCCGGTGCAAAATCACCGTTCTCCTCCAATTACCGTAGCGCCATGTCCACGCTTTCCGAATCTCACCACCATCACCACCCTCTCTCGCCGCCGATCCTCGCCACTCCCGCTGACTCCGATCCCCTCCTCTCCCCAAACCCTAGCTCCCCCGACTCCTCTTCTTACATTGACCCTCCCTCCTACGCCGAAGCCGTTTTCACACCCTTCGACGGCAACACTAACGGCGTCGAGTCTTCTCCGTCTTCGCCAATTTCCCTCTCTCGATCTCCGTCTTCGAGTTCGGAGTATCTAAAGATAACCGTTTCGAACCCTGTCAAGGAGCAAGAAACATCGAATTCGATTGTTCCTGGTAGCAACAGTTACGTGACCTATTTGATCACCACGAAGACGAACATTCCGGAATTCGGCGCCTCTGGGGCAGACTTCGCGGTCCGACGGCGGTTCCGTGACGTGGTGACGCTCTCCGATCGGCTCGCAGAGGCGTACCGCGGGTTCTTCATCCCGCCGCGGCCGGACAAGAGCGTGGTGGAGAGCCAGGTGATGCAGAAGCAGGAGTTCGTGGAGCAGAGGAGAATGGCGCTGGAGAAGTACCTGCGGCGGCTGGCGACGCATCCGGTGATCAGGAAGAGCGACGAGTTCAGGGTGTTTTTGCAGGTGCAGGGGAGGCTGCCGCTGCCGGCAACCACTGACGTGGCGTCGAGGGTGCTCGACGGCGCATCGAAGCTTCCCAAGCAGTTGATGGGGGAGAGTGTGATTGCGCCGCATGAGGTTGTGCAGCCGGCGAGAGGAGGGATGGATTTGATGAGGCTGTTCAAGGAGTTGAGGCAGTCTGTGGCCAATGATTGGGGAGGTTCCAGGCCTTCTGTTGTGGAGGAGGATAAGGAGTTTATGGAGCAGAAGGAAAAGATTAATGAGCTTGAGCAGCAGATTAATGGTGCATCTCAACAGGTGCTATTTGGGTTTTCTGTTTTCGGTGAATTATTGTTCGTTTCTATTTCAGATCATTAGGCTGTGTGTATATAGTTGTTTAACTTGTGTTACATTCCTTTACCGAGCTTATATTATAATCAAGGCTTTTAAATCACGTTTGTGGTTGCAGTTTTGTTGCAATCCTTGACATTGCGGGCAAATGCGGCCAATGTGGTCGCGATTGTGGTTGCAGTGAGCTCAAAAACCTTGACATTGCAGCCAATGTCGTGGCCACTGACCAATTTTTATAACCATGTATATGACTGTATGGTTTATTGATTACTATGAATTTTCCAATCACATGCCAATTTTGGTGCAGGCTGAATCACTTGTTAAAGCACAGCAAGATATGGGAGAAACAATGGGTGAACTAGGTCTGGCATTTATTAAATTGACAAAATTTGAGAATGAAGAGGCTATCATGAACTCTCAGAGGGTACGAGCTGCTGACATGAAAGGTGTAGCAACAGCTGCTGTGAAAGCTAGCAGATTGTTTCGAGAATTAAATGCTCAGACTGTGAAGCATTTGGTATATGACAAAATTATATCACAATTTTCAATGATACATTTTCCATTGAGTTGTCTATTTTAAGCAACAATACATATTGCACTTCCTAAATAAAGGGCAACCCACTAAATATTTTGGTGATTTTCCAATTTATGCATAGCAGGATACACTTCATGAGTATCTTGGATTGATGTTGGCTGTTCATAGTGCATTCTCGGATCGTTCAAGTGCATTATTGACGGTGCAGACTCTTCTGTCAGAATTGTCTTCTTTGCAGTCAAGAGCTGAAAAACTTGAAGCGGCCTCATCTAAAATTTTTGGGGCTGACAAATCAAGGGTTCGTAAGTTGGAGGAGCTACAAGAAACTATAAGAGCCACTGAAGATGCCAAGAATGTTGCAATTAGAGAATATGAGCGGATCAAGGTATGGTTTGTCTTAAAATAGCTTGTCTCCAAATATCTGTATGGTTTCATCCACATTTTAAAATTTTATTGGTTTCTTTGGCTAGATAGCTTTTCTTCTAATAGCTGTATGCTTTGAGGATAATTTGTGTTCCAAAATGGTGTTTACGCCTCAAGCATATATGATTCAGTTGACACTTGACAATGTTTCTCTTTCATGTGATCCGTTGAAGTTGTGTTTTGTTCAACTTCTTGTTCTACAGGAAAGTTGAATTTTCAATATTTCATCTATTTGTTTTTCTCTAGTTATCTTAAAACTTTCTGTGATTGGTCATCTACCATTCTTTACTAATATTTCTTAATTGTTGGAGAATAGAGGTTCAGATTGTTGCATTTATAGACCTAAGTGTGTTTGTGAATTTGTAGATTGAGCTCCTCTTATATCCAATCCACAATGGATTGACAATTGACCTAACTATTAGTAAGATAAATCCACCTTGAGCAGAGTCTCCTTTCTCTTGTATTTAGCTCATCATACTTGGCTGTACAGTCTCTCCTCTATTTTCTGTAGTATATCTCCTCAGTATCCAAGTAGAATCTGTTCTCATGTATGCGTTGTTGGTGACTCTCTTCTGGTCTGTTAATAATCTTATTTTTCTTAATATTCGTTTCCTTTTTTGTCTTTATCTCTTTTGCTACATAAACTCTATAATTTAAACTTTTCAGTGCCTCTATGACCACTCTGATACTATGTCAAAAACCATTCCCAAAAGCTTAAGCTGTAGGTAAAGGTACATGAATGGTTTTATAAATCTAACTACGAGTTTTGAAGAATCTTCTGGCGAACTCTGTTTTTATTCCAGACACTGTCTGTCTTCTGATTTTTGGATTTGTCTTGACTGGAGTTGGAGGTGATGAGTAATTTTCGATGGTGTTTCTCCTGGGGTTTTGAGGTTTTCTGTCAAATATCCTCTTTGGGTTTGCCTTTATTCTTTCTATCATTGCTGATTCCTAGGGAATTTTGTGGTTCCTTCTTCTAGTGTTTTTGGTTTGGTTGTGGTTTTGTTGTGTTGGGTGCATCTCCAACATCTTATAAGTGTTTTACCCCTATTTCACTCCTTTCATGTCTTCAGTGTTTTGTTTGGGTGGTCCAACATTCTCCGAAATAAACTTTTTCTTTTTTCCTTTTGATTGCCGAATTGCTGTTCTGCCTCTGTTAGGCATTTTTAGTTATTGTTCTGTCTTGATTTGGAGTTTTTGGTGTCTCTTCCAGCTTTGCATGGCCTATTTGGCATCAACCTAAGATGCTATTTGAATAAGCTTTGGAATAGTTTTATGTGGAGGGATTAGTTGAGGTTGAGGGGACAGTGAGGAGAAATGTCAAAGACTTGCTTGGGAAAATGTGTAGAGATGATATGAGCTATCTGCCAATCATATATTGTGTTTATTATTGTTATCCACCTTTTTCACTTTTCCTTATTTACTAACCCTCTACCTGAAATTCTTAATACTAAGCATACGTGAACTCTTATTTATTCAATCCCTTCTGTTTGAGTAAAAAAAACTAAAATTGAAAATGCTGTTATTTGGAATCACAGTGAGTACCCTAAAGAATAAAATAGATAACGTGATCTGGTATAGGTGGGATCTTTTGCTTTTGTCTTTAACTCTGCTTTGTACACAGTTTTTATGTTATGAAGGCTACATGCAAATGATTATGTGCTTCTTATGTAGTGATTTGTTGGCAACATTGCTTTATATGGGATGATCTTTTATCTCATTTTCACTTCTTCTTCATCATCTAACATTGGTTAGCTTATATTTCATGCAATCTGGTTTGGCTCTGCTGACAGCATCTCGTTTATAATTATTATGTTTGGAATTGCATATACCATGTCTAAGTCCAATCCTAAAGAGTTGGCTTTGTCTGTATTCTGAATTTATTTTTAGTTTACTTTGTCTATATTTTGGATAATGGATGATTATGCTGCCAATGCAGGAAAACAATAGGAGTGAACTTGAAAGGCTTGATAAAGAGAGGCAGGCTGACTTCTTAAACATGTTGAAAGGATTTGTAGTTAATCAGGTATGATATATATCTGTTCTTTTTAAATTCCTCCTTAAGTAGAGACTGCATTTTCTTTTAATGGTTTCCACTCTCTATACCTACATATAAACACTTTCCATTTTGTTGAGTGTTTTTGATGACATATATGTCCCTTGTAATGTCATTGGAGTAACTTCTAGATAATTGATAAATCATGCAAGTGTCTGTCTGTCTGAACAAGTTCATTTAGATGTGAACATGACTGTTTGCTAAAGAGAAGTAATGTATTAGTTTTAGAGGATGCTATGCTTGCAATGAGAAGGAAGCATGATGAAAGAGAAATATTAGAAAGTAAGAGCAAATGGATTAGCTTATTATGACTAGAAGTTTCAATGAGATGAAGAAAAACTAATGAGATGATTTCATTTTTATCAAGAAAATCTGCTGTAATTTTTACCAAAAAAGAAAAAAAGAAAAAGAAAACTAGTTAGAAATAATTATATGATAGGGATTTAAGAAGCAAGTGATAAACTCAATAAATTTTTTAGGAGAGAATAGTTGAAATTTGGTTGGAGAAAACGTGTTTTTATTTGATTAGCCTTGTTGTTTTTCCTTGTATTGGGAAAACTCAAGTCTCACATCGGCTAGAGATAGTGCCAAGATAGAATATATAAGTAGGGGATAATCCTCATCCTATGAGCTAGTTTTTGGGGTTGAGTTAGATCTAAACCCACATTCTAAGGTGGTATCAGAGCCTATCCTAGATCCATTAACGGGCCATCCACCATATTGTCCACGCACCAAGTCCAAAAGTGTTGGGCGTGAGGAGGTGTATTAGGATAAACCCAAGTCTCACATCGGCTAGAGATAGTGCCAAGATAGAGTATATAAGTGGGGGACAACCCTTACCCTATAAGCTAGCTTTTGGGGTTGAGTTAGGTCCAAACCTACATTCTAAGACTCCTAGTGTTTGTTCAGACAATAAAGTTGTGACCTTGTCCACATGAAAACTTGTCATATTATAGTCTTGCCTTAGGTGGTTTGGCATACATGGAGAAGACCTATAGAAGCCCCAATTAGGAGAGTAGATTATATGGAGGGTACCTCAGTAGCTAGGGGTAGAGGGAGACCGAGAAAAGAGTGCATGAGAACCGATTAAGAAGGATCTAGAGGTTAATAATTTGTCTATTGAGATGTAGTAGTATTGTCCACATGAGATATGAACACATTAGCCTTCTTGTACACATCAGTCAATACCTACAGCCTTTAATAATTTGATGAAGTCCATCTTTTTAAGATATACAACATCAATATCACATAAATTTTGGTGCAGTTTTCCCCCCATGAAGAAACATGGACCCACAGTGCATGCAACTTAGACATGGCATCAACATACAGAATATCAAACATATAAATTATTTAATATGTATATATAATGTATCCCAACTCTAATGTCTAATGCACAAAACGCAACCAAACACATCAACCCTAAATATGTAAAAGTTGATAACGTTTAAGTGCTGAGCTTCTACTTAGTGTTTCCTTCTAAGCAACATCTAAAGAGACGTGGATCTAAAACTAGAAGTATCATAACATCACATGAAGCCATAAGCCATTGAGGCTAGAGAAATAAAAGTTCTCATTTTTCTGTTCATATTCCATTCTCCAGTAATACATTTATTCTTGTTCTTTCTGTCTTTTATTCTATTCTTGAATTCTATTTTGTTGGTTTGTAACATCCATTGATCTCAGCAAGATGTTAAAATTTTGAGAGCATGCTTGAGAAGCTAGAGACAGGAGTCTAGTGTTCTACTTGTCTATGCTTTTAAAATTAGTTTGAGAGTGGTTTAACTGCATTGAAATTCACAGGTGTGTGCATGCTTATAATCTTATGGTTAAATTAATGAAAATGAAAAAAATGTAATTTCAGTCGGCTCAGATGCCCATTTTATATGCTATCTTTAGTTGTGTTCATCTGCTTCTTTGTCCCCATTTAAGCAATCCTTTGTGAATTAATAGGTGGGGTATGCTGAGAAAATAGCAAATGTCTGGACAAAAGTTGTTGAAGATACCCGTGGATATGTGGATGAAAGCACTTGATCTATGGCTGTAAATGTAAATCTTCATTTTATTCATTGATGTGCCACTCTCCCGGAAATACGTCTGTAGTCATGACAATAAACTAACGGAAGCTCTTTGTGGGTTCTTAGGCTCGTTCTCACACTTGGACCTCTGAGAACATTTCTTATACATCATTAAAAGCATGCTTGCTGTTGTACATTACGTGCTATTTTTGTTTGACACCTGCTGCTTTTCCTTGGTTTTGTTTTTGGTTGGTAGCGTAAATCTTTTTCCAGTTGTCTAAAGCAGATCATATTACTAACTGGTGTTAAAATATATATACTGCATATGAATTTACGGCGCACACTAACTGAGTTTCATTTGTGTTTGATGTGTTGCTGCGCATATTAGAGTCTCTGTTTGAGATGTTTACACTTTACAGAACAATTTGCTTTAGAGGTCTATAAAGATGCGTGATATAACTAGAAAGACATCAAATACCGTAAGAGTTACTAGGCTTGCCAACTTTATATTAGTCCATTTGATATTTTGGTGTAAAATGCATATACCTCATTTAGTTACATGTATATGAACATAAAAGATTGTAGACAAAATTAGTGCTAAGTAAATTTAATTTCCTTTATTAGTGTAAAAAATCTCTATAGAACTTGTGCAGGCTAAGAATTAGTTTTATCATATATAAAATCTAAAACAAAAGTGGTGGAATTGTTGTGTTAGTATAACTAAATTCTTCTGCATCTACTGCATCTGAATCAGCACTGTCAAATGTCTTCTCCAACTTTTCTATTTTATGATAAACAGAAGACTTTCACTGTGGCCTATAGATCGATGATGGACAACTCATCTTTCACATTTCAATGTAGTTCCATTTCTTATTTTTTACTCTCACTACTCCAGTAATGAATTGGCGAAAACCTTGCGTCATAAAGATGTGCTATTAATCATATATTAGGTAGTAGTTATTTTTGCTTTTTATTTTCAGATTAGCTTTACAAATTTCCACTGTTTTACTAAAATTTCCCTTCCCCAATCTTAATTTTGTTGGAATTTATAAATTGGAAGATAAAATTAAATAATAGAGAAACATTCTAAAGTATTAAAGGCTTGGAAAACCAAAGAACATATCTACATCTTATAATTTATGAAATCTTAAAATTGATATATAATAAACTAGTAAGGAAAAAACTGCAAACCTCACCAATATTACGAACAATGAAAGGTTATGACTTTTTAGTTGTTACCTTGGTAGATCTATGAAAGAAAGCAAGGGAAAGAGCACAAGAAGACAGTCAACTATACACTTAGCTCATTTTAAATTCCCATTTATAAGTCAACAAGCCGAAGAAAAATGTAGCTTTGCCTTACTTTTCATTGAAATTTCTATAAAAAAGGGTTGCTCACAAGTCAAAACTGGTGATGGATGGCTATCAGCTTCTCGATCTGTTACTGATCGCAAACCACAGTTGCTTGAGAAAGAACACAGTGCTCATGCTCATTGAGATTCAGAGTTGGCTGCGGCAGCCAAAGGTATGGAGGTTTGTGTGTTTTATTTCATCTGTTGTTGGACTGCTCTGTTACGCTCTCAGCTCTTCTTTCAACCATATATTCGGAAAGTGGAGCTGGTGGAAGATATTACTCTATTGTTTTTAGTTGTATTATCTGTATTGTTGTCTTGTTTGCAAAGGCATGGGATTTCTCCAACTCTCTCTGGTTAGAAGCTCATACGGCCCTTTTGGTTTTAATGATCACTTCTATATACTCATTTTTCGTTGATAAAGTAGTGAAAGGGAAACCAGATGCATATAGTCTAGTTTCGTGTGCTGCATTTGCTATTATGTCTTCTATGTTTGTCAAGACTGTGTCACTTCGGATTTGAGGTTGATCTCCTATATTTTTTCAGCAGTCTTCTAACTATACAACTCATGAAAATAAAAGTATGGTTAGTCGTTGTTGGAGGGAGTTTCAGTTATTCCCTCATTAAACTCCATTCCACTTTGGACAGTCTACTAATACATGGGGATCTTGTACTCCGAGTCATAGATCAAGACATTGAAAGTGGTTCACTTTCATCAGAAATCAATAGCAGTGCTTCTCAAGTGGATTCACCCCAAGCTATTATTATTAGTCCTGGTAATGCTAATGCACAAGCTGGTGCTGCTCTAGAAAATAAGGATCTACCATTCCTAGTCTCTCAAGTCGGTTCAGATTCACACCAAACAACAGCAATAGTGATGGTGATGATAGGCAATTTTATCCTCTCCTACCTTCCAATCACTCCAGCCTAAAAGACAAAAGTTGGAGAACAGAGAAAATGAATAGAGAATGGGTGCAGCTGCAGGAGCAACTCGTATCCTCTCTAATTGAGCTTCTCGAGAATCAAATAGAGGTGTTTAAGACGAAGAATGGTAGCATTATTGGCGCAATGTCCAAGCATGTAGAACGATGCCTTAAAACTAATCTAGTTGATGGTGATCAGATTCTGGTGCCACAAATAGATCACGACGACAACTTGGTGGTGGATGCTTTGCAATTTGATGATGACGAAAATATTGTCGGTGACCTTGGTGCTACTGCAAGGCTGATGGTGATGGCAGGGATTGAGGAGGAATGCTGCAGAGTGTACTGTTGTTGGAAGAGGGAGTTTCTGAATGAGAGTCTCTCCACATTTGGATTACAAGTGCAAGAGCTCAACATGGAGGACATTGACAACAAGGAGAAGATTCAGTGTTCGATAAAAGCTTTGAATGTATATGTTAGCTTACTCTTTCCCTATGAAAGGAGACTCTGTCATCACATCTTTGGAAAGTTCATTTCCTCTGCAGATTTTGCTTTCACGAAGGTTTGCACGGAATTGGCTACTCGTCTACTGAGCACTGCAGATGCCTTGGCAAATTCCTTCCGCAACACATTTGAGGATCTGATGTATGAGTTGAATTAGTGTTTTCTGGTGAGTACAGTAAGTCAATAAAAAAGGATGCGCGCAGGGTCCAGAAGAGTGTGGGCACTTTTACAGATTCAGAAAGTCTTCTTACTTATGGAAGTGGTGGACTTCTTCCGATTACACATGAATTGATGAAGTACATTAGTGATAATGCCATAGAAACAAAAAGTCGCCTTAAGCAAGCTTCACAGGGAATGCTTTCACCGTCTGTGCTAGTAGCCAGGATAGCAAGGCTGTTCGAGAGGAGTTTGAAAGCTAACTCTAAAAATTACAATAACTCTTCTTTGGGTTATGTTTTCATCCTGAACAATCGGAGCTACATAGACCAACATGTAGATCCGTACGGATTGGGACCTATTGTCTGTGATTGGCTCCAAAAAAACAAAAGAAAAATAGAAAAAAACCATAAACTCTATCTGACCAAGTGGTGGACTAAGATTTTCAACTTTTTGAAGTTGGACATCAATGAAGTAGAGGCTAATGTTGCGGTCAAGTTAATGACAGACAAGCTCCGTTCCTTCAACGAACACTTTGATGATATATGCAACGATCAGTCTACCTGGCTTGTCATGCTTACGATTGGGAGGTTGCAGGATCAGTCTAAGGGAACAAATAATAAAATCCGTAGAAAACATCTTGTTGCTAGCATATGGAAACTTCATTGGAAGGTTGCAGGATGACAGGATCTACTTGGTAATCATGCTTACGAGTACATCAAGTAGAATGATTGACGTTCAAGATCGACTCAACAATTTGTTTCTCGTAAGGGAGTAGATGAATCCTATGCTAGAAGAAAGGGACAGAACACCGAGTTTGCATAGATTTTGAATTAAAAATATATATTCTCACAGTTCCGACTTCCAAAGTATGTATCCTCCTGCTATATACCAATGTATGTTTTGACACAATCACAAATGGATGTTTCCTCTTTATATTAATTTTTGCATGTTTAAATATTTCTTGGATGAAAAAACAAAATAACACTGCACGTATAGAAAAAGTACAAACATCTAAAATTCACCAGCTAGGAAAGTAATTAGCTCAGTCAACCAGAAGTTTACCATGGATGAGAATGCAACCCATTTTGGGTTCAAGTTACTTTTTTTATTCCTTTACCAATCTAGGCAAGTGTTCTACGGAAATACCTGGTAATGAGAAGTGTTATAAATTACATATAGTTATCATAAATTTTAGAATGAAATTGAATTCTATCATGTCTATGAAAACATTTTAGATAAGTGTAGAGCATACAAGCATGAGTTAGCTTGCAAAGTAACTAGAAGTAAGAGAGCATGGTGTAGCCAAAACATTGGAAGGTAATGCATATGCGGGTCAGTCGAATGGTGAAGAAATCTTTGCTAGGTGATGTGACAAAAAATATGAAGTCATAGAGCATATTATTACTGATACTAAAAAATTAACAAAACATCATGCAAATATATAATGCATACCATATATATCAGCTTGTTGAAAAAGGTTCTATTGGACACACATACCAATAGAAGTCTCGAGCTGCACAACTAGGCTCTAATACCACCGTTGGGGAAAAAGGTCCCTTCACGCACAATAACGAAGATTAAAGGATATGGGACACACCCAACACCACAGATGAAATAGCTAAAGACACAATTTTAACGTTGTTTGGCACCTCTTGCCTACGTCCATGGGAACATCTCAACAATACTCATGATCTCAAATATCAATACAACTTTTATGGAGAAACTTGAAAAACACTCCCTTCACATCTATCCCTTTCATCACTTAGGTTGGTGACTCTCCTCTTTAGGCTAGGTGGTTCTTCTCCTTCCAAGAATCTCAGTGTAAACAAATCCTAACATAAATATAATATCTTTAGATCTAAATAACATCCTAAAGCACTACTAGGTCTCATTGTTGCTAAAAGCATCCGTGGACAGGAAGAAACTGTACTCAGGCTCTTAACCAATATTCAGAAGTTGCAAAAACAGGAAACATCTCAAGAGGGTAACATGCAAACACTGAGATGGCATTCGACATTGTTCATCCAAGGAAAAAGCATGAATGACGAACTTTTGAAAGCCATGGAAAACTAATTGAAAAAAAATGTTCATTGAACAACAACAAGCATTCTAATACAATATCTGTTAGAATTTGAGATTTTTCCTTTATTTTTAATATTAATATATTTGCTTTTTGGGTTGCTTGTAAAGTTGGTTTAAAGGTTGCTTGTACACAAGGGATATGCGACAAGGCGAATCCAGACTCTCCTAGCTAAAAGCAATCACGAAGTGCATGAAGGTTAACTTTGATGTGGCAACACGAACTTGATTTTAAATTTTGGCATGGTCAAATTGCAAATTTTAAAGTTAGAGGAGCTAAAGGAGAAATAACAGTCTATAAGGACGTCATAAAGGTTGCATTAGAATCAAGGTATGGCTTTCAGGTTGAGTGTATTTTGTTGGTTTATGAAGTAAGGTTTTGATGTTATAAATTGCAGTTTAAATCATATCAAGGTTCATATCCTAAGAAATCACGGCTTCAGGTTTCAACAACTCCCTTACAAAAGTGATTTCTGAGGGGTTCTAAGGTTTATATTTTTTTAGGCAGGTTTATATTTTTTTCAAATTGACTGTCTTGAAATATATACAGAAGTGCTGAATTAATTTGTTGGAATTTATAAATTGTAAGATAGAATTAAACAATAGAAAAACATTCTAAACTATGTACGAAAGGTTTGTGAAACAAAATAAAATATCTGGGTCTAATAAATTTATGAAATCTTTAAGTTGATATATTAAAAACAATTTTGCAAAAATAAATCTTTGAACCTCAGCAAAGTTATGGACAAAGAAAATTACATGATTTTTTAGGCTTAAATATGCTTAAGACCTATGATAAATGATCAAATTTTGTTCTAGGTCTTTAATAATTTTTATTGATGTAATGAGTATTTGATATATTATAATTTTTGTTTTATGTTCTTATCGTCAATTAAGTGATAACATAATAATATCATAATGGTTGATAGTGTTGAAAAAAAATAATGCGTATCCTTTACTTACATTACAATAGAGTATAATTTGTATATTGTAAGGTGACACATTATCACTTAATTGATCATAAAGACTTAAAACAAAAATTTTAATATATTGAGAACTCAAAACAATAATTTTTTTTATTATATCAAAAATAAAATTCAATCATTTATTAATATCCTTTTAACATACTTAAGTATTTTTTTATTAGTGATTAGTTATTAGGTTGGAGGATATATGAAAAGAAGAAATGTAGCTTTCCGTTCCGTTTCCTTGAAATTTCTATAAAAAAGTGAAGGGTTTATACTAAGTCAAAATTGGTGGTCATCTGCTTCGCTGTTGCAGTACGCAAACCTTGCTTGCTTAACAAAGTACACAGTGCTTATTATGCTCTTCAAAGTTCAGAGTTGGCAACAGAAGCCAAAGGGATGAAGTTTTGTGTGTTTTGTTTCATCTGTTACTGCACTTTTATTATTATTATTTTTTATCTCTGTCTCTAGATTAAGTTTCAATAGTTATTTTAAAAGAAATTATGAATAGTTTAAAATAATCTTGTACCTATTTTTCAATTATTTATTATAAATCTAAAAACTATTTTTAATATTTAAATATGTTGTTTTGTTATAATTTTGATAATAACATAACTTCAAAATCTAATAAAATACACACTATGAAATAGAAATTTATGGTCACTGCAGCCATGGAAGGATTTTTGCTGTCACTTTTACTTGCGATTGATCCAGTCGGAGTAAGTCAAGCCAACAGACTATAGAATAACATTTCTTAAATTAACTTGCATGAAAGAATCAGCAGGTTATGCCCGTTGAGAATTATACCCTGTTTTTCTAAAGCAAATAGTGCACCATGATTAACCATGTGGATGTGGGACAGTTTACTAACCGATTGACCAAGACTTGGAAGTTGGAAGCAGCAGCTACCTTGTAATTGTAGCTCTTCATTTCCAAGACAAAACTGGTGGCTATCAGCTTCTCTCTTCCCCAATGCAAACCTCCGGTGCGTGCCCGTGAAAGAACATAGTTTTTTTTTATTGTTAGTTTGTCGGTTTTTTGTTAGTAGGAGCGATCGAAACTCACGAACTTTTCCAAACCAACCATACATCTCCCCCGAGAAAAAATACAGTGCTCATGCCCGTCGAAATTCATCGTTGGCTGCAGCAGCCAAAGGTACGAAAATTGTTGTGTTTTGTTTCATCTATTGTTGGGCTGGTCTGTTACGCTCTCAGCTCCTCTTTCAATGAATTATTTGGAAAATGGATCTGGTGGAAAATATTACTTTATATTGTTTTTAGTCTCTGCATCATCTTCTACCTTGTCTATATGTTGGCGATCACATGGGAGCCCTCTTTGACCTCTTCCCGGTTGAAAGCTCTTTCGGCCTTTTTGGTTTTGCTTATGACTTCTGTATACTCCTTTTTCGTTGATAAAGAAGTGAAAGGAAAACCAGATGTATATAGCCTAGTTTCCTCTGCTGCATTTGCTATCGCGTCTTTGGGATTGTCAACTCTGACTCCCTTAGGATTCGAGGTTGATCTCCTGTATTTTTTCAGCGGTGTTCTAATAGTACAACTCATGAAAATTAATTTATGGTTGGTCATTGTTGGAGGGGGTTTCAGTTATTTCCTTGTCATTCTTCGATCTACTTTTGAAAATGAGTATATTCAAATCCCAGACATTGAAATTGGTCTGCATCGACCATCACAAGGAACTAATGTTTCTCAAGTGTCTTCACCCCAAGCTATTGGTAATGCTCATCCACAAGCTGATGCTACTCAGGTCACCCAAGTTGCTTTAAGTTCACAACAAGGCAATAGGGATAGAGGTCTTATCAGGGCCCGGTATATGAGTCATATAGAGGAGCTTAAGAAGGAGAATGGGAAGCTCATCGACACAATTTCCAAGCATGTCGGCGAATACCTTCTGGCTAATGTTGTGAACGATATTTCAGTGCCGGAAATGCAAGCAGATGACAACTTGGTGGCGGATGTGTTGCCGCAGGGAATCATCAACAACCTTCGTGAAACCGGGAGGCTGATGTTTCAGTATGAGTGCTGCAATGTGTACAGCAGTTGCCGGAGGGAGTTTCTGAAAGAGTGCCTATCAAAATTTGGGTTGCAAGTTGAAGAGCTAAACGTGGAGGACATTGACAAGATGGAGAAGATTGAGAGTTGGATAAAAGCTTTGAACATAACCGTGAGGATACTCTTTCCCAATGAAAGGAGACTCTGCGATCTTGTCTTCTCGCCATCTTATGCTGCAGATATATCTTTCCGGGAGGTTTGCAAGGAACTGACTATTAGTCTACTGAGATTCGCGAATACCTTAGCAACTGAGAATCATTCGCCGTATCATTTGTTCCATGTCATCCCCAAAGTGTTCAAGACTTTGAGTGACCTGATTCCAAATTTCAATTCACTGTTTTATGGTCAGTTGTTCAGTGAATCACTCAGAAATGACGCAGTCCTTGTTGGGAAGAGATTGGGGATTTTTGTGGAGTTGGAGAGTCTTATTCTCCGTGAGATGGCAAAGGAGACTGTTCCAGATGGCGGGATTCATCCAACTACTCACAAAGTAATGGACTACCTCAGAGATGTTTTCACAGATAATGAGAGTTTTTCAATTAGAACTGGAATATCTTCATTTTCTGACCAGGTAGCCAGGATAATACAAGTGTTAGACAGCAATTTGGAAGCCAAGTCCAAAAACTACACAGACCCTGCATTGGGCCATGTCTTCATGATAAATAATCTGATGCTTTTACAATATGAGAAACATATATATAGAGTAGTCATTTTTGGTGAAGATTGGTACAAATCAAAGATCAACCAAAACATTGAACTCTATCAAAGAAGCTCATTGGATAAGATGTTGGACTTTTTAAATCTAGACAGCAATGAGTTGTTTCTAGCAGAGTCGATGAAAAAGAAGCTCAAATTGTTCAACCAGCACTTCAACGAGATATGCAAAGCTCAGTCTGAATGGCTTATCTTTGATGAGCAGCTAAAGGAACAGATGATAAAATCCATAGAAAACAAATTGTTGCCGGCGTATGGAACCTTTCTTGGAAGGTTTCATGATGTTCTTGGTAAGGATGCTTATGACTTCATTAGGTATGGAATACAGAACATTCAAGACCGACTGAGCGGTTTGTTTCTTGTAATCAATACATGAAGGCTGAAGAGAAGGAAAGGATACTGAAGTTTGGGAGGATTTAGAATACAAAAAACTTGTTATCACAAACATAATTTTAAACGATTTGTGCCAGTGTACTATATATCGTTGTAAATTGATTTATACGGCTAAAGTTAGGGATTGTATTTGTTTTATTTTACAGTTTCTTTTTAGAGTTAAGTACTAAATTAGACAATAATGTTAATTAAATTGATATGTTTTCTTTAGAGATGAAAAAAAAAACCCTCAGATACTCATTGGTAAAACTCGCTACAAATTAAAAATGAATAGCTTAACAAGTACCCATAGGGAAAATAAAATATTCTAAAGTACATATGAAAGGCTTGGAAAACAAAAGAACATATCTAGATCTAATTAATTTAAGAAATCTTTAAGTTGATAGATTGAAAACAAGTATATAGAGAAAAAATTTCAAACCTCAGCAAAGTTACAGACAATGAAAGTTACATGTTTTATTTATTTATTTATTTGGTTACTATTAGGTTGGAAGATCTCCAAAAAGAAGCAAGGGAAAGAGCACGAGAAGAAACCCAATTTTAAGTCAACAAGTAGAAGACAAATGTAGCTTTCTGTTACCTTCCCTTGAAATTTCTATAAAAATATGAAGGGTTTATCCCAAGTCAACAACGGTCATTAAAAAGCTTCTTTGTTCCTGAAAGGAAACCTTGCTTCAGAAAGAACAGTGCTCATTCTCATCAAAATTCAGAGTTGGCTGCTGCAGCCAAAGGTATGGAGATTTGTGTGTTTTGTTTCATCTATTGTTGGACTTCTCTGTTATGCTTTCAGCTCCTCTTTCAATCATTTATTTGGAAATTGGACCTGGTGGAAGATATTTCTTTATATTGTTTTTAGTTTCTTCATCTTCCTTGCTGTCTTGATTGCAAAGACATGAGAGTGCTCTGCCTCTCGCTGTTTGAAAGCTCACACAACCCTTTTGATTTTGCTGATCATTTCTGTATACTCCTTTTTCTTCGACAAAGAAGTGAAAGGGAAACCAGATTCATATGGTCTGGTTTCATGTGTGCATTTGCTATCATGTCTCTAGGCTTGTCAAGACTGAATCACTTTGGATTTGAGGTTGATCTCCTGTATTTTTTCAGTGGATTTCTGACAATGCAACTCATGAAAATAAAATTATGGTTAGTCATTATTGGAGGGGGTTTCAGTTATTCTCTCATCATTCTTTGTTCCGCCTTGGAGGATTTACCAAGAAGTGGGTATCTTGGACTCCATGTCCAAAATCATGTAGTCATTGAAATTGGTTCACACTCACAAGGAACTAGCTGTAATTTTTCACAAGTTGATTCACCTCAAAATATTACAACTGGTATTGGCAATTCCCATCTTACAACTATCATGCCACAAAATGCCCCTCAGAAAACGAGGATGTAGGATTCATAGTCACTGAAATCCGTTCACATTCACAGCAAGGTAAAACTGACAGTGATAATAGTACCATGGCACGATTCATGGGATGTTTAGAGGTGCTTAAGAAGGAGAATAGGAACCTTATTGACACAATTTCCAAGCAGGTAGATGGATACCTTAAATTTAATGTGGTCAACCGGATTCCAGTGGTGGAAATCCATGCCAACGACAACTTAGTGGTGGATGCGTTGCCGTTGGAAATCCTAAAAGACCTTCAAGAAACCACATGACTGATGCTGACAGAAGGGTTTGAGGATGATTGCTGCCAAGCGTACAGGTATTGCCGGAGGGAGTTTCTGAAAGAGTTTCTATGGACATTTGGATTGCAAACCGAATAGCTCAACATGGAGGACATTGACAAGATGGAGAAGATTTGGTGTTGGTTAACAAAGGCTTTGCACGTAGCTGACAGCACACTCTTTCCTAATGAAAGGAGACTCTGTGATCGCATCTTTAAAGGGGCCTCTTCCACGGATATTGCTTTCACGGAGGTTTGTAGGGAATTGATGATTTGTCTACTACGCAATGCCAATCACTTGGCAACTATTCTGGAGTGTAAAAATTTTACAAATTACACGGGCGGCAAGCTTCATCCAAATATCTGGGAATTGATGCACAAAATTCGTTATGTTTGGATAAAAATGGATACTAGATTTAAGCAAGGTTTAGAAAAATACACCATGGTTGATAAAGAGGGAAAGCTTTCGCCATCTATGCATGTAGCCAGGATAATAGTAACAGAGCTGTTAGAGAGAATTTTGGAAGTGGAATCCAGAAATTACAATAACCCTACTCTAGGTTATGTTTTCGTCATGAACAATCGGAACTTCATAGAAAATGAGGCAAAATTGTATGGATTGGTACCTATTTTTGGCCATGATTGGCTACGAAAAAACACATCAAAATTACAATAAAACCTTAAACTGTATGAGAGAAGCTCGTGGACATTTTGAAGCTGGACATCAATGAGTCAGCAGCTGAATTAATGAAAGACAAGCTCCATTGCTTCAGCGAACACTTTGACAAGATATGCAATGTTCAGTCTGCGTGGTTTATCTTTGACGAGAAGTTAAGGGAAGAAATAGTAAAATCCATAGAAAACATGTTGCCAGCTCATGGAAACTTCATTGGAAGATTTCAGGATGTTTTTGGTAAGCACGCTTATGAGTACATTATGGAATGTTGGACGTTCAAGATAGAGTTAACTATCTGTTTCTTGTAAGTGGGTATATAAATCCAATTATGGGACTGAAGGTAAAAAATGCCTACGTAGCGTAGATTCAGAATACAATTTTATGATCACATAGTTCCAAAAGATTTGTGTCTTGTGCTATGTATAACACTGTATGCTTTCTTTTTATTTTGTTTCCATGTTTAAGATTGGCCTGGCCCAAATTCAAGTTTGCGTAGATTTTTGTAATTCTGTGCCAGAAGAGAAGAAAATGATGCATAAGTTTAGCAGAGTTAGAATAATGGCTTGACTCAAATTCAAGTCCAAGTGAATTGGAACAGGGAATAGATCTTTTGTTTTATTCATGGAAATGAATCTGTCAAGATATTTATTAACAAGACCACAAATAAATAAAATCCCCCATCTCATCATAGGGTTCCCAAGTTTTCCAACCACTAGCTGTATGGTATTTTTTTGTTGTTGTTATTTATGATGTTTCTTTCCGTGTCAAGCCCGGACCCTCTCTGCCAATTCATCTCTAACAATATCATAATCCTTTAGGAATGAAGTATACGCCAATCTGAATTTTTCTTTGGCTAATAAATACAGAAAAAAGAAAAGTAGGGAGACTTATCGGATTTATATATATGTTGCATCATAGGATTACTCTATTGTAATGAGTTTCTTTTTCAAATATGTAACTGTTCCGTTTAAATTTTTTTTGGTTCACTTGAAAGTGATAGTGAGGCAGTGTTTTATAAGTTTGATGCTCATCAATTTCTAATGGCTACCAATCTCAAAGTCTTGAAACACATGATGCAATATTATAAATTTTGGTCCCTGCATATGTGCATTTATGGATTTTCTTGAATTTATCTAAACTTCCTTGGTTGCTTGGCAATCTCAATCGCTTTTTTACTTTATGTAGTGGTTAATTCAGGATCCTGGGTCAGGTGAAACAAATTATAAAAATTGAAATAAGTTGGTTCAAACATATAAAATAGAGGAAATAAAATATAAAAACATACGATTTTACTTATAATTTTCTTTCCATATTTTTTTACTAGTGATTTTTTAAAAAAAAAAATGAGGGGGTGCACTTGCACACCCTAACTATCATGTAGGTCTACCAATGCTTGGAAATGTGGCCAAAGTACCACCTTAAAAAAAAAAATTCAAAATGCTACGCCTATAGTAATATTTGTCCAAATGTCACGTGGCATAATTCGCTGGCTGTGTAAGTGAAATTGGTGGGCTGACGTGGCATTGTGTTATTGGGACACGTAATTCGCTATATGTACCAGCGAATTACGTGGTCTGGGTAGGTGAATTCAGGTAGGACACGTGTCGGGGAGGGAGTAGTTCGCTTGGCAGGCTAGCGAATTACGTGGGTTTTGACAAAGCATGACACGTGGCAAGCTTGAGGCGCAATGTGTATAAACTTTGAACGGCCATAACTTTTGACTGGAATGTCCGATTGAGGCGAAATCAGTGGCAAAACGCTCGAAATTGAGAGGAGAAGCCCTAAGCAAATTTGGTCATATATTTTTTCCAAAAAACGCCTCTAAGTGCCTCAAAATTAGGATTTAGGATTTAATCATCCAAAAATTTCCAAATTGTCTACTTTTTTAATTATTTAATTAGTTAATTTAATGCAATTTTATATTTTTTTAATTATTTCTCTCAATTATGATCGTTTTGACATAAAGTATGCTTCCATCGGACATTTCTAACAAAAAATATCACTATTCGAAGTTTATATGCACTATCAATTTTGGTAAATATATATACCAATTGAACAGTCATAATTTTTGTTAGGAATGTCCGATGGAGGTGTACTTTATGTCAAAACGATCGTAATTGAAAGAAGCAATTAAAAAAATATAAAATTGCATTAAATTAACTAATTAAAAAATTTAAAAAGTAGACAATTTGGAAATTTTTGGATGATTGAATCCTAAATCCTAAATTTGAGGCACTTAGAGGCGTTTTTTGGAAAAAAAATATTTGACCAAATTTTCCTAGGGCTTCTCCTCTCAATTTCGAGCGTTTTGTCACCGATTTCGCCTCAATCGGACATTTCAGTCAAAAGTTATGGCCGTTTGAAGTTTATACACATTGCGCCTTAAGCTTGCCACGTGTCATGCTTTGTCAGAACCCATGTAATTCGCTAGCCTGCCAAGCGAACTACTCCCTCCCCGACATGTGTCTTGCCCGAATTCGTCTACCCAGACCACGTAATTCACTGATACATATAACGAATTACGTGTCTCAATAGCACAACGTCACGTCGTCAGCCCACCAATTTCACTTACAGAGCCAGCGAATTATGCCACGTGACATTTTAACAAATATTACTATAGGCGTGACATTCTGGAATTTTTTTTTTTTAAAACGTGACACTTTGGCCAATGTTCCACCAATGCTTAGATGTCACCTTGAACCAGGATCTCAAACCTCCTGTTCTTCATATAGACCCAGTTCTCACTTTGAGCCTAGTCAAATAGGTCACCTTGAACGGGAGGATTTTATACCTTATGTTCCATATCTAGGCCCGAGTCTTAACACTTGCCAATTCACAACCATAATGGCCACTGACAGGAACATTTCATTCTTGTCAGTAATGTAAATTTGTACAAATTCTTCAACTTCTGACCCACTACCAATGGACATGTTACACAATTGTTATTTAAATATTTTGTAGTAAGTTACCTGAAAATTATGAAGGGAAAGAGCACATGAAGATACTGAAAAATATACACTTTGTATTAATTTTTTAAAATCTTAAATTAACGAATTCTCATAGACAAGAAAAGCCTAACTTGTCATTAACTTTCCTTGGAATCTCCATTGGAATGAAGGGTTTCTCCAGTCTAAAATGGTGGCTCAGGTCAGGTTCTCCTTTGTGATGCAAAGCTTTCTTACATGAGAAAGACTACGAGGCTCATGCTCAACCAAATTCTGAGATGGCTGATGCAGCAAAAAGTGTGGAGATTTTCTGTTTTACTTCATCTGTTATTGGGAAATTGGACCTGGTGGAAAATACTACTTTATATTGTTTTCAGTTTTATCTTTTGCCTAATTTTATTGTTTACAACAGCATGGTCATGCTCCACCTCTCTCCGGCTACAAGCTTATTTGGCATTTTTGGTTCTCATCATCCCTTCTGTTTAGTACTCTATACCTTTTATAATGTAGTGAATGGTAAAGCAGATGCATACAGCCTGATTCCCTCTGTTGCTTTTGTTACCATGTCTCGTCAAGACTGACTCAATGTGGTTCGAAATTGATATCCTTTATTTGTTTTGTGGAAGTCTAATAGTACAACTCATGAAAATTATGGCAGTCATCTTTGGAGGAAGTTTCAGTTATTCCCTCATCCTTCTTCCTTCCTCTTTAGTCACAGAACAAGTAAATAATGGTAGTGCTAGTATCAATGCTCATCTTATCATGGAACAAGCCAATGCTTTATCAATGACACCAATAGACCAGAGAATTTTAGAATATTGTTTTAGCACCTGGAAACCTCGAAAAGCTGCCTGCATTGTTAACATAAACAGTTTTAGAAAATTGGATTTACAACTATGATTAGACAATCAAATGAACATAGCTGATATAAACTGATGATATCTAGTGAAGTTTGTTCGGTTTGACTCCTACAGCACAAGAAAAAGGAAAAGGAAACATGGTAGTGGGCTTAATTTACATAAAAGTAATAAGCAAATCCATAAACAATTTCATGACCACATCACGCTAACATTTGTGCCAGCTACATCATCCTAAAGTACAATTGACAATCCAAATTATTATACAAACTAACTTGACATGTGTTTAATAATTTAATCAGGACAATCAGTTAATTAGCAATAACAAAGACAGGAGATATAAGGTGAGTTAGATGGTTAAGGGAGAAGGCAAGAGGATAAATGTTGTGGGTTTGATTCCCTCTACTAACAAAACTAACATTCTTATAAACTAAAATTTGCTAATAAAAAGAATAGCAATAGCAGAGGCAGGAAGGAAGAGTATGTTTTACTTGAATTTTATTGTTTGATGACGAATGTAGAGAGATTCTTTACGGATCTTCCATGCCCGGAAAGTATGCTGTATGCGAGTAGCAGCAACAGCCATCTTCCTTGTCTTATAGTTTCCAAAGACATGCTGAATTTTCATGGCTGCAACTATCTTGCCTGCTTCAGCCGCTGGATCGGAAAATTGAAATTCGGATGGAGTATTTAAAATGGGGAAAGTAATTTAAACAGGGATTTAAAAAATTTAAAGATAAAATTCAGTGGTTGGAGTTATTTGAAAGATTTTAAAATTTAAGAAATTTTAAACAGAAATTTCAGTTATTTAAATTTGAGGAATTGAAATTTCTGAGTTCAATGGGAGAATTTGAAATTCTCTCTGACTCTCGCTCCTTCCTCTCCCTGTCCGGTTCGTTCCTTTCACGTTGTTTCTCTCGCACTCGTTCCTCCCTCGCGCTCAAAAGGAGTGGTGCCGGTGTCGGTAGCGACGATGATGGAGGGTTCTGCCTGGCGGAGGAGCCACTCGATGGTCTGGCCGTCGGACTTGTGGCTGAGCTCGCGAGTGAGGTGGAAGACGCGCGCGGTGCAGATGATCGGCATGCGAATGCAGCGCCTGCGGCCGTCGACCTTGCTGTGGCGGTCACGGAGGTTTCTTGACGGCGAGGACGGTGGTGGTGGTGGTTCGCTGCTGGTACTCAACGATTGTGTTGTTGGTGTCGTTGGGGGTGATGGCATTAGTGGCTCCATCAGAGTTGGACATGGTTGCGGCGTCAGAGAAGAAGAAGGAAGAATAAGGGGTTTTGTGTTTAACATTGAGAAAAGAGAGGGAGAAACAGGAGGTGGTGGAGACTCAGCTGGGGCATATGGGAAGTGGGGTTCAGCACTTATAATGGGTAATTTAAATTGGTTTATTTAAATAAATTTTTTAAAAATTTAAGAATTTTGATACATTTTAATTTTTTAAATTTTCTCAAATTTTAAAATATTCCATCTAAATACACTCTTAACTCGTTTAGTATGTATTCCCTAAATTCAGCTTGTATACACATTGCACCATCAGCACTTCTCCGGTTTGCATTCTTTAGAAACACCTTGTTCGGAACAGTTGTCACAAAAGGCCTAAAAAAAATAAATAAACTGTACCATAATTTTATGTCACACACTTTGAGCAGCTAAGGACATTTGTACAAAAGACTCAAAACATTTGTACAAAATTGGACAAAGATTTAGAAGGAAAACAAAATGTCCAACTATCTCCATGAATATGATCTAACCTTCTACTTAACGAGCGTAATTCTCGGTGGTGATTGTCGTTATATTCAGATGGGAAACCATTGTTGATGCTAATGTTAGTTTCTGTTTCCAAGCTATTTGCATTGTCAATTTCTATCGCTACAGCCTACATGACTGGTCACAGTTGCAACAACAGTTCCAATCTCTTGCTGGGAATCCAAAGAAGACCGAAGAATAATGATAAGGAAATAACTAAAGGCTCCACCAATAGAAGCTAACATCAAGTTAATATTCATAAGCTGTATCACAAGACAACCTAGGAAAAAATTAAGCAGACGTCCAAGAAATACCTTGTGCACAAACATAGGAGTGTTATATCTGTCTAAAGAATATTGACTAGTAAAGAATGTGCTTAATGTCTCTTCTAAAGTCTAAAAGATGGGCTCTACGAAATTTAAAGAGTGAAGATACAAGTATTAAATAGTAACACTGAGATTTTGGATTAAAAAAAATACAAAAAACAAAACATTGACTTTGGTAAAATGTAATCACGTGTAAAACAAATCATAAATGTGTTTAAATCACTGTTTTTTTTAATCAACCGTGTTACTCAATTTAAAGTAGTCTAGGTCGTTTAAGTGTTGTAAATATACCGTTTTTCCCCACTGAATATGAATGAAATGCTGGTAGTAGTGATAATAAGACTCTAATTATTCCATTAGATCATACTAATGAGTGTCTAAGAATGCTTATTGAAAAATAGAAAACTGAAACGCATCTAATAAAATAAAAAGGGTTTGATTGATATTTTGGTTCCCATTAATTACATTTTCAACAGCATGCTTTTAGCAAATCTTGATATGCAGATAGCTTAACTAGCTAGCAAAATCACTTCAAATAACAGTTTCATTTTTGGTATTATGAAGTTCTCAAATGATTTATGAACTATTCATATTTTTGGAATAAATTGATGATTATATTATTACCTCTATTGTTGATCCAAATTCATCTTATGCAATTATTGATATGATTTCAATTAAATTACCTTATGCAACCATATTTTTCATAATTATTTTTCTTAAAAAAATTCATATGAATTTACCAAATAATTATATATCATGGAATGTAAATGAATTGATATCCTAAAATTTAAACTGAACATATATTACAAATATAAATGACTATAATTGTTTGTTGGTGTAAAAAAATATTTTTTTTCCATTTGTACAATAAAATATCTTTAGTTAATTCCATTTATGCAATCCTTACCAGTAAGATATACCTAGAGTAAACAATTTGCCCATAGAACACCTAGAGTAAACAACAAGTCACTATAAGATTTAAATATTGCCCAATAAAATTAAAATTTAAATATTACAATATTGTATAGAAAGATTATAATTACTTTTTTTAGAAATGTCTTATTCATAACCTGTTCAAAAATGAAACATCTTACTCAGAATAGTTTATTTCAAGTTATTTAATAGTAGCATTACGCAAAAGTAAACGTCGTAGATTATTTTACTACCTTGTACAGTTATACCTAGTTTTTGTACTTTTATAAGATAAGGTTTGCATGCTGATTTTCATCTTAATGGTTAAACAAATATTCTCATTGGATTTTCCTATTAAAAAAACTTGCGATATTTTCACACTGAAACGACGGAACAACGTCCTGAAAAGTGTGATCGTAGATTAAAACAACGAGAACTAACGACACGAAGAACGACGCGAGGATCAATCAAAAGATTCATTGACCAACTGGGTTCCGAAAGAAGATAATTTTTATTTTTGTATTTTTGATGATTATGCGAAAGAAGATAAATACTAAATCTAAAACAGTAAAAAAAAGATAAATTAGTGACAAAAAAATCCAACTTAAGAAATAAAAAAAAAGGAAATTATGCATCACATCAATATTTTTTACCAGTCGTTTCTCATATTTTTCTATTTTTGCATTAAAAAGTCGAGTCAAAGGTCAAAAGACTTAATTGCAACGTTGGTAATTGGAATTATCACGTACTAAAATCAACGAATAAAAACATTAAAAAAAGCAAAGCTACCTCCAACGACTATCAAATATCAATCAAAGAAACCGCTACCCACGTTCACTCCCTCTACTTTATCTTCTTCTCTGGTCTCTGGTCTCTGCGTTGTCACCGTTTTCCACTTTTGCCCTCTACTTATTCAACAAACCGCGTCTTCCAAGGGGCATAATAGTCATTCAGTCTTCTCTGCCCTTCTTCTTGGGTCTTGTTCCCTCTCTTGTCTCGAGTGCAAGTGACGAACTAAACTAAACTAAACTAGCAAAGAGAAATGTCCGAAAACGGAGAAGAGAAATTACTCGCTGTGGCGCGGCACATAGCGAAAACGCTGGGCCAAAACAACACCATGTCTGATGACATATTCCAAATACTATCGAACTTCGACGGAAGATTCTCGAGACAGAATCTTTCTGAGAAGGGCGCAGATTCGGAACCCAGAGGCTGCGCCGCACTGGATCATTCCCTCAAAACCCTAGATCGCCGGATCTCTCTCTACGTCTCCTCCGACCGCCCTATCTGGTCCGACACCGCCGCCTTCCTCGACGCCGTGGACGAGCTCGTCGCCGTCGTCGCCGAGTGGAACCACCTCGCCTCCGACAAAGCCGTCGCCGCCTGCCTCGTCCGCGCCGAGAACATGCTCCAGCACGCCATGTTCCGCCTCGAGGACGAGTTCCGCTCGCTCATGGAGCGCGGCGGCGAGTCCTTCGGCCTCACTCGGAGCTACTGGAATGGCGAGTCAACGGAGAATTTACCGTTCGTGTCAGACGAAGACGAAGAAGAAGAGGAAGCGAGAAACGGAGGAGGAGACGAGGAGGAGCAGATTCCGGTGGCGCTGCCGGTCACCGGCTTCGATATCGTCATCGACGCGCTGCCTTCGGGGACGATCAACGACCTCCACGAGATTGCGAAGCGAATGGTGGCAGGAGGCTTCGGGAAGGAGTGCTCGCACGTGTACAGCAGCTGCCGGAGGGAGTTTCTGGAAGAAAGCGTGTCGAGATTAGGGTTACAGAAGCTCAGCATCGAGGAGGTTCACAAGATGACGTGGCAGGACCTCGAAGACGAGATTGGGAAGTGGATTAAGGCCTCCAACGTCGCTCTAAAGATCCTCTTCCCTAGCGAGCGCCGTCTCTGCGACCGCGTCTTCTTCGGATTCGCCTCTGCCGCGGATTTCTCCTTCATGGAGGTCTGCCGCGGATTCGCGATTCAGCTGCTGAATTTTGCGGACGCCGTCGCAATCGGGAGCCGGTCGCCAGAACGGCTGTTCAGAATCCTCGACGTGTTCGAGACGCTGCGTGACCTAATTCCGGAGTTTGAGGCTCTGTTTTCGGACCAGTTCAGTGTGTCCCTCAGGAATGAAGCGATTACTATTTGGAAGAGGTTGGGGGAAGCTATTAGGGGCATTTTTATGGAGCTGGAGAATTTGATTCGCCGGGATCCGGCGAAGATGGCGGTTCCCGGTGGCGGTCTCCATCCGATCACTCGCTACGTGATGAACTACCTTCGTGCAGCGTGCCGGTCACGCCAGAGCTTGGAGCTAGTTTTTGAAGACTATGGCTTGAAAGAGTATCCAAAACTTGATGATAGGGTTCCTTCCTCTTCTTCTCTGACAGTGCAAATGGATTGGATTATGGAACTGTTAGAAAGCAATTTGGAAGCAAAGTCCAAGATTTACAAGGACCCTGCTTTGTGCTATGTTTTCTTGATGAATAATGGGAGGTACATTGTTCAGAAGACCAAAGATAGTGAATTGGGAACCCTTTTGGGAGATGATTGGATCAGAAAACACGCTGCAAAAGTTAGGCAATTCCATGTACTCTATCAAAGAAGCTCGTGGACTAAGGTATTAGGGATTTTGAAGCTGGATAGGAATGGCTCATTGGCCCCTAATGGCTTGGCAAAGTCAATGAAGGAGAAGCTCAAGTTGTTTAACACAGTTTTTGAGGAGACTTGCAGGGAACAGTCTTCGTGGTTTGTCTTTGATGAGCAGCTCAGGGAAGAAATAAGAATTTCCCTTGAAAAAATCCTGCTTCCTGCGTATGGAAACTTTGTTGCGAGGTTTGAGAGTGTTGCGGAGCTTGGAAAGAATGCTGATAAGTATATTAAGTATGGAACGGAGGATATTCAAGCAAGACTCAATGGTTTGTTTCAGGGAAGCAGTGGATCAACTGGTAGCCGAAAGTGAAGGTGAAGCTGCTACTAGTTGTTCTTGTGTATTTGTAGTGTAATTAAAATTAAAATACAATGTTTTTTATTATCAAAAAATGTAGTCTTGTAGTTGTACTATAAATACTACTGCATGTTATTCTGCTTAGCATCATTGTGGAGGATTGAAAAGGATTTTGAAGTAAAAGAGCCGTTTGAGATACAAAGTTAACGTTTATGTTGCAACATTGAGGTGGTTCTAATTGGTCATTACTTTCATTCATCAACTCTTCTTTTGTGCAGTGCTTAGAATAGTATAGCATGTATTTACTGGATCAAGCAATTTTGTGTGTTTTATCATTTATGTAAGTTTTTTTGGTTTCTTGAGTAGATTTGCTTGATTTTGCTCCAAAAAGTTTAACAAGTACTTTCACGATTTACAAATAATTTATGTATCCATAAAAAAATATAAAAAATTATGTACGAATATTTTAACTTTATTGGTCATTTTCTAAAACTCTTAATCCGTTCTTTAGTCCCTCAAGGATTAGAATATTCCTCCAAAGTATTAGATATTAGGATCTTAGACCACTTTTTGGTGGACCTTACACTGTCACGTAAAATTGAAGATCTCTTAAGATATGACATTTTTTTCTTTAGTAGTAAATTTCAAATTAAGACCTTAAATAACTTTTAATAGGTCTCACATGGATCTCACTTTCAAATATTTAAATTTTAATTAAATTAAATTTAATTAATTAATTTTAATTAATAAAGTATGGAAAAAATAATGAATATTAAGAAATGATAAAATTTAAATAATTTTATTTATAACTAAATGTTAAATAAATGAAAAATACATAAAATTGATAATAAAAAAGTGCAACACATTAATTTTAAAGAAAAATGAATTTTCATTATTTTCGTGATGTATAACACGTCTTGTTTACAAGTATGTACCAAAGTCAGGAGAAACACCACAAGATAACATTTGAAATATTATTATCTACGTGATCATAATCAACATCGACATTATCACCAAATGTATCTCGTTCGTCTTTGGCAATCATGTCATGCAATATAATGCATGTCATCATTATATCCTTCATTGTATTCATGTTCCAGGTACGTGATGGACCACATATAATTACAAATCAAGATTTGAACACACCAAACATTCGTTCAACATCCTTTCTCACTGCTTTTTGACATTTTGAAAATAATTTTCTTTTCAGACCTTGTGTCATTAGTATAGTCTTCACAAATGTGGCTCAATTAGGATAAATACCATCTACAAGATAGTACCCCATATTGTATGGAGTTTCATTAATTGTAAATTGTACTGGAGGAGCTCGACCTTGCAAAACCTCAACAAACATAAGCGATTGATTTAACACATTAATGTCATTGTTTGAACCCGCAACTCCAAAAAATGCATGTCAAATCCACAAGTCTTGTGAAGCAACTACTTCAAGTGTTATTGTGGGTTTACGATGATCACCTCTACGAAATTGACCCTGCCATGCAACTGGACAATTTTTTCACTCCCAATGCATACAATCAATAGAACCTAACATACTTGGAAACCTTTGTGCATCTCCAATTTGTAGTAAGCGGTTTATGTCATTGTTGTTGGGTCTTCTCAAGTACTCTTCTCCAAATATCTCATTGACGCCCCTTACAAATATTTGTAAGCATTGAGTTGTGGTGCATTCGTCAATTCTAATGTACTTATTCACACAATTAGCAGGTAATCCGTATGCCAATATACGGATAGTTGCAGTACACTTCTGTAACGGCAAGAGACCCATTCTACCAACAGCATCAGGTCTCATTTGGAAATACTCATCGTGGTTACTAAGAGCGTTGACAATTCGGTTGAACAATTGTCGCCGCATTCGGAACCTACGTCGGAATTGAATTTCTGTGTAAACCGAATTTTCTGAGAAGTAGTCATTCATCAATCGTAGATGTCCATCTTCACGATTGCGATTGATGACTCTTCTAGGCCTTCGATGTTGATTGTTGTTGCCTCCTTGATGTTGCATCTCACGTAAATAGCTCAGTATTTGTTCATCATTATCGTCGTCAAGTGTTTCATAAACAGTTTGTTTCCAAACTCTATCGAATTCATTATTTCGATCCATTGTATGAATGATTGTAGGAGATGTGCAACAATGAATGAGAATTGAACAATTAAACAGCAAATCATAACGACTAGTTTTATAACGACTAGTTTATAATGATTACTTTATTAATTAAATCAAAATAAAAGACAACTTCAACAAATTAAAAGACAATAACAAGAAAATAAAATACGGCTAGTTTAATACTACATTTCTAGTTTGCGCTTAATTATTTTACAAAATGCTTGATGGTCTTGGAGTTGAGTTTCAGACATTATAGATGTGTCCTTCATTAATTTTTCCAATTATTTCTCCCGTAAGACTGTTAGTTTGGTGTTCACAATATTTTTTTCTCTCATTGCTTTCTCTACACCAGTCAAGTTCACAACATTGGTAAATGTTCCTACTCATTTCCCTTTACTCTTCCTTTTGGTTGTCTTTTACCTCATTGGAAGGGCAATTAGAGGCGATGTGTCAGCTTCGGCATCTTCAACTTGTTGGAGACCGTCACAATAATATTAAAATTCTAAGCTACCTCAAAATTAATCATATTGGATTATTATTGCTGAATTGTTTACAATTTAATAATTCTTTTAAAATAAAACAAAATATTTGGATTTTAGTTTCCCAATAAGAGTAAAATCTGATTTAATTATTAAGCATGAAAACCTGCATGTTTTTTTTTGCTGTTTCTTTTAGAAAAGCTAAATCCGTGCATATAAAATAATATTTATCTTCTACAATCTTATGTGCATATAAAATAATATTTATCTAGCTATATCAATCCTTTAAATAAATTTTAATATCTCAAAGAATCAATAGAGGGATACCCGTGTCCAACAAAAGAAATATTAAATAATAGGAAAAAATGCAAAAGCATGTATGAAAGGCAAAAAAAAAACCATAATACCCAACCTTTTAATTTATTTTGGGACAAAACAGCTGGATCTACTTAATTTATGAAATCTTTAAATTCAAACTTATAAATTTATAAAGTTAGAGAACTAAATATTATAATTAAAAATTAAAGAAACAAAAATCATAAATTAAAAAAAATCAAAATTACAATCCTTTTTGCCGTTAAACTTTTTCCTTTCATGAAACGTGTCTTGTAACATGAGAGTTGACTTTTTAGAGGGGTAAGTTAACTCTTCTGTGTGTATGAGTTGCCTTTTTATATATAAGAGACCAGGTTTTATATATATCAGTCTGTGAAAGAAATTCTCACTCGATCATTTCAGGAAAAAAAACATGACCCCTTTGACCATCCAATTCACGAGATGGCTGAGGCAGGTAGCCGTATGGAGATTTGTTGGTTTTGTTTCAACTATTGTTGGACTTCTTTGTTATGCTCTCAGCTCCTCCTTCAACTGTCTATTTGGAGAGTGGAACTTGTTGAAGATATTTCTTTACAGTGTTTTTAGTCTTTTCATCTGCCTTTGGAGTCTGTATGCAAAGGTACGTCCACACTCAATAAGTCTCCGATTCAAAGCTCATTTAGCATTCTTGGTTTTGACCATCACATCTGTGTATTCCTATTTCGCTGATAAAGCTGTGAAGAAACCAGATGTATATAGCTTGATTTCATGTGTTGCCTTTGCTATCATGTCACTCAGCCTCTCAAGGCAAACTAAGTGTGATTTGAAGTGGATCTTTTTTACTTTTTCCTGGCATGTCTAATAGTACTACTCATGAAGATTAAATTGGCATTAGCCATTGTTGGAGTAGGTTTTAGCTATACCCTTATAATTCTTCGTTCCTCCTTAGACACCTCAGCATACCAGAATCTTGGAGTTCAAAATGATTGTGTAGTGATTGATGTCAACAATGCTAGGATGATGCAACAACTAATGACTTGTATCAGGGGGCTTCAGCAGGGTAACTCAAATCTCACCAAGATGCTTTTGGAACGATCAAAGGAGTACCTTATAGATAAACTTGATGTAGCAGGTATCGATCATAACTTTTTGATCGATGTGCTACCCTTGGAAAAATTCAACGACCTTCACCAAATTATAAAGCCGATGATGGGCGATGTGTTAGAGAAAACATGCTGCGAGGTGTACTGTAATTGGCGGAGGCAAAGCTTAGAGGCATGCTTATTTGAGTTGCAAAAGATCGTGGTTGACGAGAAACGTTCAAGGTTGCGATTAGACTGTTACGTTGACAAAATATTGATTAGAACACTCAAGGCTGTTCTTAGGATACTATTTCCTAGTGAGCGATGACTCTGTGATCGCGTCTTCTCTGGGTTCTCTCCTGTCGCCGATTTCTGTTTCACTGAGGTTTGTAGGGAACCCATGGTTAAAATGCTGAGTTTTGCTGATGAGTACGCAGAGAAGGGACCCTTGCGAGGTGGGTCTGTCCAATATTCTTCTCATGTTTGAGACATTGTGTGACCTAATTCCTGAATTTCAGTCATTGTTTCAAGATTCACTGGTAAAGGAAGCAGTGACAGTCCGCGACAAATTAGAAAAAGCATGTTGGGACATTTTCATGAAAATGGAAGATAAGATTTTCTGTAACCCATTTGTGAAGGTAATTGTTCGGCCAGATGCCACATATAATCCAATGACATGTTGTGTCATGGACTACTTGTAGCTAATTTTAGAACAATTCGGTAAGTTTGCTAATAGAACAGGTACAACTTCAATTTCTGATCAGATTAATCAAATAATGAAGCGATTGGAGAGACAACTGGTGGCAATGTACAAAAAACTACAAGTACCCTGCTTTATGCCACCTTTTCATGATGAATAAATGGAGGCACAGAGAGCGAAGGACAGCGATATTGGGATTAGATTACCTTGATTTTTTCCAAAACAGTGCGACAGTAGTTCGACAAAATCTGGAACTTTATCGAAGAAGCTCTTGGAATATGGTGCTAGATTTGTTGAAGCTAGAGGACGATGAGTTAGCGGACGCACAGTCTATCAAAGATGACCTGATCACCAAACACATTGAGTTTATATGTAGCCATCAATCTACATGGCTTGCCTCTGAAGATCTGCTAAGTGAACAAAAATTGATAATACCAATTGTTGACGACAATGAAATTAGTTTATTTAATCAACAACATCTCTTGTTAAGGGTTCGATTCTTAACTATGTGTATGCGTCTGCAAATTTTTTTGTAGAAGAATTTAGTTTTTGACTATCAATTAGGGATATCATCATTGCAAACATACAAAATTAGTTTATATATGATTTGAAAGTGTAATATTTCTTGAAATATTTCCTATGTTTGATTCTAAATGATAGTATTGAAGACTTAGAATCAAAATTTTCTTTGACTACTAATAAACCAACATTCCAGTTGACTAACAAGTGTATGAGTTGAAAATCTTAATTCTTTGTAAATGTATGATGTGCAGCACCGTAGAAGTCCTCAATATCCATATGAAATATGAACTATATATAATTTTTTTCTCAATACACGAGTAATGATTCTCTCATCCCTCAATTAATAGTCATACTCGTTACACCGCTCTCATCTGTTCTTTATTTCTTCCTTGTTATATCATTCACTAATCATTAATTTTTTTTTTCTTTTCTTTGCATTTCTCTCTAAATGCCATGTGGTTTTGACCAATTTTTACATAACACATAATTATAATTTTTGAATTTATGAAAGAGTGAATAACATGTCATATGGAGATTTCCGACCATATAATCCCAAGTCATCTTATAATTTCTCCTCATCCATGTGGACGAATTTTTTTTATGTCAATGGAGTTAACAAGTCAACTTCTTTTTCTTTTATTGTTTTAGCTGGGTGAAAGGGGCGTCAACTCGTTTAATTTCCTTGAGACTTTCGTTTCCTTTCCTGGAAATTTCATTCGAGTTAAGGAGAAATATAATACTAGTTATACGAGATCAGGTTTTTGATCCCTTTCCTCAGAATTTCATCCGAAGAAACTGGTGGTGGGCTTCTCTTCCTACACCGAAAGTGCTTGCCAAATCAATCATTTGCCTCCCAGGGCAATGGAAAATTGGATTATGATGTGCAGCACCGGAGAACTCCTCGATCAATATCCACATGAAGTATGAACCATATAATATTATAATTTAGTACTTAGCTTGTAGATCTTATCACTTATAATAAAATTAAATATTAACGATGATTAACTTGTCAAAAGTTCTCTTTTATTATCTCTTTTAATCTTCTCCCTCCCAGTTTCTACACCATCTTTCTAGAACTTCTTTTAAATACTTGCTCAATCTACGATGACTTTTGATGATTGCTTTGTCTAGGAAAGTTTATGTAGAACAGAGTTCTACGGGAAATGAATGATTGTCTCATCTACAAAGGAGAGACCGATATATACCCATAAGATCATAATCATAAATTTGCTTCAATCATTGACACAACAACTCCCTGGAATAAGTAAATGACAAGCTCAAGGTCATATATAGTTCCTACAAATCTGCCTCTAGAATGGATCATGAAAGAAAATGATGAAGGGGTGTGCGACCAATGGAAGGAAGCCTAGAGAGTAGTGACAGAATAATTTCATCCAATGTTATATAGTTCCTACAATTTTATACACAAAGAACATGTTGAGTGTTAAATTTAATTAGTTTTAAGTGAGCTTCTAGTTTCTACATATTGAAACTTGAAAGAGAGCCCCATTCCTCAACACATAGTAATAAGTATCATTATCATAATTTTTTCTAGGCATGTACATTAATGTTTTACGAGCTTTTCGGGTGGAATGTTAGAGCTAAATGCACCAAAGTTGTTTTCTTGAGCATTTGAACAAGATTTACATGAGAGAAATTAAATTGGAAATGTGAGGCTACACATGGTTCCTATGTTTTATATTTCCATAATGTCTCCCACATCGTTTGTAAATTACAAGTGATTTCTTGTTTCCGTAGGTAGAGTAACTAAGAGGGTTATATCAATACTGCCAGAAATATATAAATGGAAGAGACTGTACAGAATTTTACTAATAATAAACAGTAAGAAACCAAGAACTTATATAAATTTGTCCATTATTACAAATATGAATTATTTAACTACATTCGAGGTGCAAATTATAAAGACATCACTTAAAATATAAGAAGAGAATATTGTTGTAGTTAGTTCTCACTAAGAACTAACTACTATTAGAAAACTGGGGCAGGACATTTATTTCAACGCACTTAGCAAGATACTGGTATGATACTTCACTAAGATGGAAACTGTCCCAAAATACATATTTTGAAGCGTCATTGCATACTGGTGAAAGTTTGTTACATAATACAGTTGCTTCCACTATGCCGAGCCCACAACACCCTCTATTTGTTACCTCGATACCTATATATTGGATAAAATTCCCACAAATGCTCAAAATAAATATAAGAACAGATTATTTTCATTATTTTAAAATCATCCAGAAAACTTTTTCCTATATAAAGAAAGACATTATGGAAATCTAAAGCAAATATGAAGAAACTTTTCCTGAGATTTCCAAGGCACAAACGATTCTATAATATTTTCAAAACATATTAGCATGCACTTTGTATATGTGTGCATGGAGAACATATCAAATTAGAACTCTTCTTATTGTAATAAATGAAAACTATAAAATTTCAAAAAAAAATTATAAATATAAATAATTAGATTGTATTTAAATACTTAAAATTAAAAAATACAAATGTTTTTTTTTACTTTTATGAAAAAATACAAATGTTATGTAGCCACTAACTAACTTTTAATCCTCTAAAAATAACTAATTTGTAATCTTAATCATCTATGTATAATGTATATATGATTCAATCTTATTGTAATATATGAAAACTAAAAAACTCACCAAAAAAAGTAAAACTATAAATATAGTTAATTTAGATTATATTTAAATGTTAAGAATAAAAAAAATTAAGATAACTTTTATAAGTGGTTATGTAATCATTAACTCCTCTAAAAAATATAATCATTAACTAGCTCTTAATTTTAACCGTTCATATATCATTATCCGATTCAAATAAAAGTTCTCATTTCTCAAATTAAAGATGTCTTTTAATTGATATGTTACCTCTCTATGTATATGCAGTACTAAAGTACAAATGAATTCAAAATATTTTGGTCTGAATATTAAGTCTTTAACTTCACTCCTCTACAGGTTCCCTAAAAAAAACTTAACTCCTCTAAGGTAAGAGTACAAAAAATGATCAATTTAAATTAAAATACTTTATAAATTTTAATTCTTTTTAAATTAATACTAATAAATAGACACGTTTACTTTCTTACTTTGAAGAAATCAAATTTAAATACCAATATAATAAATTCAGTGATCACAGTTCAATTAAGGTATATCATAAATTTATACATATATCTCACCGTAATTTTCAGGATGGTTGATTAGGTTGAGTACGGAGTAATATAAGTCTTGATAAACAAGTCTGCTTCCAGGAAGCATAGCTTGTATTTGAGGTAATCGCTGCACCAATTTCTGATTATATTGCTCAGAATCAAAATTATCTTCCATTACACATTTCCTATCCCTTTCAAACTTTAATGTTCTTTGAAAAGGCATGCAACCAATGGGAGGAAGCCCACTGACAAGAAATTTTCGGCATTCGTAGTCATATAGGTCCTACAATATCACGCACAAAAAGATTATTAACTATAAGAATGTTTGGATTTTTTATGAAATAATTATTTTTTGGTAATTTCTTAAGAAAATTTTTTAAAAAGTATTTTTTTTTAATTTATAGTATCTACCAAACAAGCAAAAATATTAGTTGTCGATATTTAGATGCATACTACAAAAAGAAAATGGATACCAAGACAATGAATCAATAAAAAATTGAATTTGATGTGGCCTCTATAAAATTACAAGTTTCTTGCTGAACAAAATTAGATTGAAATTACTTTATGTTTATCCCATCCCTTTTTTTTTGTGAATGATCTTTATTCATTCTTATTCTATATATCATTAAGAAATTTCTCCCTCTTAAAAATAACAATATTCCCGCTCTTAATTAATAGTTAAGTTTCTGGTTAAGGTATTAATTTGTAATAGAAAAGACAACAAAAGAAAATATACAAAAGTGATATATGTGATTTGAATACAATACAATTAGTAGGAAAATCGACTTGGAAGTTAAGAATTTCGGCAAATATAATTTATTCTATTAAGTTATTACACTATGTCAAAAATATTTTTTTTAGTGTTTCTTCTATAATTATACGAAAATATAATTTAAAAGATTTAGTTTTTTCAAAGAACTTTAGTATATTATAGAGATTCCAGTTAAGTACTTTAAAAAAAATTGTAAAACACTTTAATATATCCCTATATTACTAAAGCAGATTATTACACCTCAAATCATTATAAAAGACAGTGCAAAAGCACCGTAAAGAATCTTTTTTTGACATATTACTATAAACTAATATAATTGTTTATCTAAAAGAAAGAACAAGCATAGAAACTTCTTAAATAAATTATACATTTTTTATCTATATGTCTTCTCTCTTATGATTTTCTTGTTGTTATTAACTTAAAATAATGCATAATTTAGTTTTAATGAATAACTTTAGCATACCTTAATAAAGATTTGAAGCCTATCAAGCAGGTAATCTTGGTACATATTAATGTTGAACATCACTCTTGCATGAGGACGGTCATAGAACTTGAGAAGTAAGTCATTAGAACCTGCAACAATAAGAACAAGAGCATCTCCAAGTATTTGTTTAGTTTCATTTTCTCCAGCAATTTGCTTGAGCTTTGCTACATAAGCTTTAAAGTACTCAATTTGTTTGGTCATCGATATGACATTGAATGACGCTGCAGTGCAATCATCAATACCTGATCCTCCAGATGCGAAGCAAACACCTGTTAGAAGTTCTTTGTTTGGTAGATTTGGATTCAAATAAGGAGGAACACTATCTTTGATATTTAATATAGAGGCAAGAAAGTCAGCTACCAATTTTCCATTAGAGAATCTTCCTGTAGGTACATGACCTGGAAAATCCTTGCCATAGGGCAAATGATTTGCCTTAGCCAAAGTCGCCTTGATGTAGTTGTTATTACCTGAATCTGCTGATGAATCCCCAAAAACTAGAATGGATGAGAAATTGGGTTTAGTGAAAGGATCACTCGTAACAACAACAAGGGTGCAAACATGCATTAAAATGATAAGATGGACTGTAAGTGTCATTGCTATAACTTGTTTTCCAACCAATACAATAACATATATGGTTACATGCTACATATACTGAATTTATTTTATACTATTTTTTGGAAGGTACACTAGTTAAGAGGATGGAAAATGTTGATTTTTGTCTTCACCTAATTAAGCGTGGCAAAATAAGATAGACGCTACAGGACCCGTGGTAAATGGTTGAGCTTTTCAACCTACCGACCTGTTTTTTGTTCGGAATGGGTGAACCCATCAACCATTTTTATTTAAGAAATTATTATTGATAATTATTTTTATATTATTTGTATATATTAATAATGCTTATTTAATTTATTTTTTGTCTAAAAAAGTATATTCAAAATTTAATTTAATACATTTATTTTTTCAATGAATATTTATTATTTAATATTTAAAGACAAAAGCAATTAAAATATCTTTTTATATTTTAACAGGTTGACCCACAACCCATTTTCAATTTGTTTAATTACTTGAGCATAAAAGGTCCGGATGAAAGTTTCAACGCGTTTTTTCTATGTAAGGCGGGGTGAGTTTATGGCCAATTTTTTCATTTTTGACACCAAATTAATATTCTTAGAAGAGAAAAAATAGGTATATATATATTTCATGACACTGTCTTCTAAAGCTGATAAAATGGACGAATTAGTCCATATTCTACATGGGTCTTATTTTTGGAAGATCATATACTAAAATGAAAGAAAAATTGGTAACCTCAAGGTCTTAAATTGTATCGACAAATAGCACAAAACAATAAAATGAACGGTTGTTGTACATCATAGTTGTTTTTCAGTTGATAGGAGACAACGTCTAAGACTTATAAGGGCATTCATTTTGTTTTGTTTTATTGGGTAGTGTGACAATTAAAAGGAATAAATGTTAATTTATTTCTTCACCTACTTTTGTCATAATCATTCTATACTAAATAAGTTATTTATTTACTAATATTAAAATAATTAATGCTTGAAATTTTTTAATATGAAAATCAATAAACACTTTTGGTTTTAAAAAATATAAATTGATTCAAGTATTTACTTTCTTACTCTATTACTTATTAATATTATGCATCTACTTAAGGCAAATGACTTTGCTCGGTTGAAGTAGTTGATTGATCTAGTTGTTAGCCCATTGTGGAATATCCTAACTCCTAAAGAAAAATTGGATAAGATTCGTTTTAGTTATACCTGAGTTGAGTACATTCTTTATGTTTCGTATCTTTTGATATGCATTTATCTATTTAAGATCAGAGTCGTGTCTAGGTATTTAGGAGTTTAAAGCCAATTTTTTAATAAAAATTTAAAATAATATTAATTATTAAATTTTTTTTTTTAAGATTTCTAAGCTTCAAAGTTATTACTGTCAAAAAAACTACAAAATTATTTATTAATGTTTCATAATCAAATTATTCTAATATGTGTATATGTGTTTGTGTATGTGTGTTTGTAGCAATCTATAGTTCTACACCTTCTACTTTTATTTTAAATCATTTATTTTTCTCATCAATTAATTAACTATTAAAATATTAAAACATAACACAATTATTTTATTATAATGTACATTTATACTTATTCTCAATGGAACTAAGAGAAATGTCTGGATGGCGTTGCTATCTACACGGCCATAGTTAACATTAGTTTCATTTGGTGGACATGTGAGGTTTTATTCAAAGTATATGCAGCACTTATTTGTAAGATATGGGTGTAGGATTGTTGTCTTGCCCGTAGGTGTAAAGGCAAGTCACTGACATTTGTATTTGCTACTAGCACCTGTGGTGCTCTTTTATTCTATGTTAATCATTGCATATAAAAATAAAAGAAAAAGATAAATGTTAATTCGTATCCTTAAAAAAAAAAAATTATTAGGATGTGTAAAATTATGTTGTCCAAAACTTTATCCAAAACTACATTCTCTTTTAGAGCATTGGTTAAAAATCTAAAAGAATAAATATTTTTTATTGGGATGCATAAAATTATGTTATTAAAAAAAAAATTACGCTCTCATACAATTTTCACAATAATTATCTTCTTCTTTTAGTTAATCAATGCTGTTAACAAGACTAAAAAAAAAAAGAAAAAGAAAAATTGGTAATCTCAATGTCTTAAGTGTAACGACAAGCTAGCATAGCGCAAAACGATAAAACGAATTGTTGTTGTACTACATTAACTAATTTTCCGTTGACAGCAGACTACGTATATAAGACTTGTAAAGGCAGTTGTTTTGTATTGTTTTTATTGGGTAGTGTGAGAATTCTTAGAATTTGGATGAGGCTTAATTCAACCTCACAAAATCATGTTGTAAGAAGAAGTTGTTGCCTAATTATATAATTTAAATGAGTCATGTCACTAGCCGATATGTGGGATCTCTAACATATACCTTATGTTGAAGATTTAACATATCGAGCATAAATTTATAGGATTAAATATTTGTGAATGGTCTAATAAGAATCCGTTAACAAATGATCGGATAAATTCAACAATAATTATTAAATTAAATTTTGATATCATTTTAAAATGTGAATTTGAGTTTAGTTCTATAAATCATATTATAATTAAGGTAAGGGTTATCTCCACCCCATCACACCTATATACTTTAATTTAGTTGTATCACTAATAAATGTGGGTTCTCTAAGATTTTTTATTACAGGTGTGAATTGCAAAGTACTCCCTACATCCCTTTGAATAAGATTCTTTTAAAAAAAATTGTGTACCTTTTTATACGATTATTTTCTATCACTTATAAGATGAGTTGAGTGGTTAAAGGAGAAAGATCATGGATTTGATTCTTACTGTTAACAAAAAAATTAATAATTAATAATTAACATTTGTCAATAAAAAATTAGGATTGGAGAAGATAATTAAGTGACAATTTGGTAAGAAATTAACAATTAATTAGTGATAAAGAGAAAGATAATTAATGTAAAAATTAAGGATAATTTTCAAAGAACATTACAAAATAGTGACAAATTTATTGATATTAACCAATTTTCCTAGAGTGTTGACTAGGTAAAAAAAGTCTTATAAAAAGAAATCAAGGAAGTATATATATATATATATATATATATATATATATATATATATATATATATATATATATATATATATATTAATTTTGACAAAATTATAGTAGTATCATTTTGTCAATCAAATTCATTCAAGAATAATAAAAACTATAAAAAAAAGTATTTAATGCTTGAAGATTAATTTGTTTTAAAATAAAATTATCAAATACTTTTGATTTAAAAAATAATATCTAATCCCACTATATTACTTTCTTACTCTGTGCTTTATCTCTAACTCAAGACAAATAACATTTTTAAAGTCTCAAGCAGTATTTTGGCATTAATTTTTTATTTTTGAAAATTAATTTAAAATTGAAATGGAAAATACGAATCTTAAATTTTGGAATTCAGTTATTTAGTATATTTGTATTTTTTGTAAATTTAAAATTTACTTTTAAGTTAAATTTTTTGGAATAATATATTCTAAGATTAGAAATAAAGAAGGAAAAAAAATAAGGGCATGTTTGATTGTGTTTTTGTTTTTTACTCGGGGAATTAGAAACAATTCACGCCTCTATTTTCTTATGAAATAAAAATAAAATAAAGGAGGAAGAGAGAATACATGTTAAATGTTAAATACAAAATGGGAGACAGTATAGGAAGTAGTGGATAATTTTGAGAATAGTTATGTGTAATAATGTTGATAAAATATGGTGAAAAAAACATATTCACCTGATAAACCATATTTACACAATAATTCTTACAACCATAAAATTTTGTAAATTTCAATCAATAAAAAAAATATGTTAGTGTACATGTCAGAAAGTATGTTTTTAACATTTTTTCTTCGTACAAAAAGTTTGTACCATAACATTGTTGTGTGTCCATTCTGGTATATACCATTTATTATATATCATAATGATGGAAAAAAAATATTTTTTTGTTCTATTATAATTGTAGTGTAAAAATAATTTTAAAATAATTTTTATTTTAACTTTACAGTGTAACATTAATTATTTTTTTCATTTATATCATTTATGATATTAATTATGAGTTACAAAAATAATAAAAATAAATTAATGATGATAAACATTAATTGTTATTTATTAATTTTTTTGTTTTTATAAAATAATCTAAGATTACAATTATAATTGGACAAAAAAAAGTATTGTATAAGTTATTAGATAAATTAATGCATGTATATCACATCTCTTTTTACTATGTATATTGTTATCAATTGAAGATAGGATCTCCAATAAGGTTTTACAAAATAATTGCATGAAGCACATTATTATATTTCTTTTTTAATGAGTAATTATAATTCACTAATTAATAAGAGAAGAACTTAAATTTATGTATTCACTTAATAATCTCAGATTCATTCAACAGTACTAAAATAATAAAAAAAATCAACTATTCATTTCATTTTAAAATGATTATTATTTAAACTTTTGTTTAGGATTAAAATCATTAAATACTTATAATTTCAATTAAATATAAGTTTATTTAATTGTATTGTTATAATCTAATTTTATCAATATTTTTCTTATAATAAGTTTCTCAATCAGAAGCATGATGTTATTTTTTAAGAAATGGAAGCGTTCCAAGAGTTTCCCGGTGACAGCTCACGTGGGTGTTTGGTGTTCTGGTTTTGTTGCTCACTTTCTTTGTACTCTTTTTTTTTTTTTTTTGACAAATTCTTTGTACTCTTTGTATCTGATAAATTTGTGAATGGAAAACCAGATCTATATGTTAAGTTTAATTTCGTGTGGAGCGTTTCAAGGTAGATTGACCTAGGGTTTGAAGCTGCAGATCTTCTCAATTTTTTTACATATAGATGTCTAACTGTTCAAGTTCAACTAACGAAGATCAATTTGATGCTGTTTATATTGTTGCTTCCATCTTATGCTATTGTTTCATAGTTCTTCTTTCCAAATTATTGCAATCTCAATCACATGTTGCAACTCTAGGGTTGGAAGATGATGCATGTAACCATAGAAATTGATGACGAAGATGGAGGAGAAAGAGGATTGGATGACAACAGAACTGACTCTCAATCTAGTCATAGCAGTATTGGCTTGGACTATATAAATGGAAGATATTGAAGAGAATCTTACGAATAAATAGCAAGAAACCAAGAATTTATATAAATTTGTCCCATATTACAAATATAAATAATGTGACTGCAACTGAGATGCAAATAAAGACATCACTTAAAATATAAGAAGAGAATATATATTGTAGTTATTTCTCACTACTATTAAAAATTGAATTGGGGCAAGACTTCTGCCTCAAGGTACTTAGCAAGATATTGGTATGATACTTCACTAAGATGGTAACTGTCCCAATATACATACTTTGAAGCGTCATTACAAACTGGTGTAAGTTCAATACAAAATGGAGCTACTTCAACTTCACCGAGCCCACCACACCCTCTATTTGTTGCCTCAATACCTATTTGAGAAATTTCCCACGAATGCTCAAAATAAATATAAGAACAAATTATTTTCATTATTTTTCTTTCATATTTTAAATCACGCTTATACAAGGGGACATATCAATTGATAACCTTTTATAGAACATGAAACTAATAAATTCAACTGTAGAAATATAAGCTTAAATATATATTTTTTTCATAATAATAGGCTGTTTTTATTTAGTATTATACAAAAAAATTGTTTAATCTCTAATAACAACATTAACTCATGACTAATAACAATGTTAACTGTTTATTGACTTGTCACATCAAAACTTTTTTAAAGGAAAGACACATCTAATTTTTTAGATCTCTCATCAATTATAATGTAACTTCATAAACTATTTTAATAGATAAAAATTTAAAATTACAATTTATGACAAAAATTATATATGACTATTATGTTAGATTGAGGTGACAAGTTAATAGACAATCACATAAGTTACATCATATTTTTTTAGACAGATCATTAGATTATATTTATAATTTTTTAGGACTAAAAAATATAGATAATTTTTTTAAGTGTTCATGTAATTACTAACTAGTTTTTAATTTTGATCTATTGTCGTACGATTCATATTTAAAGCTCTTATTTCTCACGTTAAAAAAGATATTTTATATGATACATTACCTCTCTCTATATACACTAAAGTACAAAAAAAAAATCTAAATATCAAGGGTTTAACTTAATTCCACAAAGGATAAGAGTTACAAAACATGAGAAAGCTAGTAACAATATTTCTACTCTGAATTTAAATTAAAATACTTTCAAAAATTAAATTCTTTAAAATTAATTAATAATAGATATATCTTTACTTCTTTTTTATGAAATCTGACATGCATATCTTTACTTTCTTACTTTAAAGAAATCAAATTACTTTAAATACTAATTAATATAATAAATTTAGTGATCACTGTTCAATCAAGGAATGTTTTAATGTATAACATAAATATAGCTGACCATAGTTCTCAGGATGATTCATTAGGTTGAGTATGGTGTAATATAAGTCTGCATAAACAAGTCTGCTTCCAGGAAGCATAGCTTGTATTTGAGGTAATCTTGCGCCAATTTTCCATTGTTTGCTCAGAATCAGAATTTTCATCCATTACACATTTCCGATCCTTTCCAAACTTTATTGTTATTTGAAAATATAAGCAACCAATGGGAGGAAGCCCAGCAACATCAAACTTTTGGCATCCAAGGTCATATAGGTCCTACAGTATTACACACAGAAGATGAATAACTATCAGAGTGATCGAATTAATGTATTTTGACGGTATAATTATTTTTTGTTAAGTTCTTGAGAAAAAATCAAAATGTAATTTTTTAAATTAGCATCTATATTTAACAAACAAGCAATGATATTAATTATATCTATAGATGCATATATACTAAAAAAAATTGAAGTTGCCTCTATAAAATTAGATTGAAATTACCTTCATTTTATCTTTTTCCCATCCTTAATTCTATATAACGTTAAAAAATTTCTCCCTCTTAAAAATAACATTTTATCTGTTAATAGTTAAGTTCTTTTGTTAATTAAGGTACTATTTGTAATCGAAAAGACAATGAAGCGAATATACAAAAGTAATATGTGATTTTATTCCAATAAAATTAGTAGGAAAAATGATTTGGAAGTTGGGAATTTTAGCAAATAGAATTTATTCTATTAAGTGACTACACTATCTCGAAAATATTTATATTTATATATATAAAAGGAGAACGGTGTGATATTTTCGACATATAAAAGGAGATGGTGGGGGTAATTTTGGAAACAAAACTAAATTTATGAGAAGCACGTTTCATTATTATTGTTTTCATGTTTAGTTGTTTACAATTTTGTTAATTTAAAATGTCATATACAAAATTTAAGTGCAGCCATATTAAAATGTTTAATATGATTTCACAAACTTGCAGGTTGCTAGGTTCCATTCTCTCCCCAAAATCTTAATGTTCTACATTTTTCTTCTTTCCTTTTCAATTATGTCCTATTATTTTGTGACTATTTGCTTTTTTAAGCATAAACTCGCAACATAAACGAGCTAATAGTCATATTGCAAAGGCATCAGTCACATAGATATTTGTAAAAGTTTAATCACAAAAATCATAACTAGGATGACCACAAGGTTTTTTTTCTTCTTCTTTGGTTTTTCTTCCCATGTGAAATCAATTAAATTGGGAAGGTTCAAGGTTTGACAATAGTGAGTACTAAAAAATGTTATATCATTATATTTAAATTATAACTTCTTAAATATAAATCTAATTTTCCTTCTATACTTGCGTGTTCACGATTTTGATGGACAACTGTTTCAAAATCTTTTATTCTTCGTTTCATTTTAAAAAAAAAACTTTAATTTAATCAATCCTTTTTTTCTTTTTATTTTTAGATACTCCAAAGGAAATCATTAATTTTTAATACTTTTAAGTTTACAATGTTACCTAATGTTTTTTAATACCTAATTTAAGATTTATATTAACGGATTAATACTGAGACCATAAAACAAATGAGTTTAAAATTTAAGAGTAAAATACACAAATAATAATATTAGTAATTTCAAAATATGTGTTAATTTACTTAATTGATAGTTGAAATAATCGATAAAAATACTTATTAAATTTGTATATTGAATAACCAAATTAATTTTGAATTATAATAATATACATAGATATATATTTTTTAATATATGAAAAGAGACATGCATTTGAATCAATAATTTATATACTTATTCCATAACATATCTTAACCATATATAATTTATATATTTATTCTCTACTCGGATATTTTTAAATTAAAATTTTGATAATTAATAAGTAGAAGCTTTTGATTTTAATAAATAATATTTTTAAAATATAAATATGAAATATATATTTTTTATTTTTTATTAATGAAAAATATTTTCATATACTCGTTGAGATTGAATGAATTCAAATATAAATTTAAACATTTTAAAAATAATAATTATTTAATCACAAATAGAAACGATAACAGAGAATCAGTATTAGTTATTAACTTAAACTGGTTATATAAAACTAAATTTCAACTAAGTTTTAAAATTAATAATTTTAAGCTTATTAAATAAATACTCCCACTAACATTAATTTTGACTCTATTTTATCTTTTATTTTTTATATACATTAATATTCGTTGTGTGGTTAAAATAAGAATTTTGATATATTTTTAATTAAATGTAATATTATTAAATTGAATATTAATTTTAAATTTTTAGAACAAATTAATTTTACTCAATTATAAATCAAATGAATTAGGAATGTGATTGTAAATTAATTTTTAGAGCACATACATTGTAAATTAATTTTGAGAAGAAAATAAACTTTAAATAATTGGAAAAAAAAAATCAATCAAGCCAATTGAAAATAAAACGTATGCATTTTCGGTAATATGATTAATAGGAATAAAAAACATGTGCATCCTTCGATGAGTAAAAAAAAGGAAAATTTGAAACCAAAATGTGAAAACGTTTTGATCAATGTAATTAAATGGGGTTAAGAAAACGTCATTTCAAATTAAATAGTAACAACAATGGGTCAAGCATGCATTATAATGATAATATGAAGGATGGGTGCCATTGCTATGTATGTACTTGTTTTTCAACCAAAAAACAGCACATAATAAGGCTTTAAATACTACCTAATTAAATAGTAATAGTTTTATTTTATATTTTAGGTTAGTACACTAGGTAGAAGATAGAGAAGTGTTTCTGTCAAAAAATTAAAGATAGAGAAGTGTTCATTTATGTCTACCTAATTATGGTAGAAGAGAAAATCATCAAAATATTATGGTACAGACTTTTATTAACTCGTCCTTTATTATTAAGTAAGTAAATAAATTTATTAGAGTTTCGTTAAATTATATGAATCTCACTTCTTATTTACTACTCCATCCGTTTTATTATAATTGTCGTATACTAAAAAAATATTCTAAAATAATTAATATTTTAATTTTGAATGTAATATTAATTATATATATTCACTTATATCTCTTATATATTAATAATGAATTACAAAATCTATAAATGAATTAATCATGATATAAAGTTAATTTTATATAATTATTAGTCTCTTTCATCTTTTTTTTTATTAGTGTACCCTCTTTCATCTATTTATTACTTTTTTATATGTATAAAACAACATAAAAAGATAATTATTTTGAGATGAAGATAATATTTTTTTAGACCCAAAATGACTTATGTTTAAGGTTTTCTCACACAAACTAAGAAAGTATGTATCCTAAGAAAATTAATATTTATTAGGAGGAAATTTTACTTAAATATGATTGTTCTCTTTCTTACTTTCAATAAATGTATATAGTATGAATCTTATTAATAAGGGTCCTTACCACATTTGTTATATAAGGAACTACGAAGAAAAAATATTTCTTGTAAAAATCATATGAGAGCCTAAAAAAGTTATGAATAGTGCAATTTTGTGTATTCAAATAAAAAAATTTCATTATAAATTCTTAACCAATGTCTTAAGGATACTAGTTAGCATTTTTCAAGTATTATGAAGTCTTTCAAGATAATAATATTTATTAGATGACAAAATTAGAATAGATATTTAAATATCTCATTGAATAGTAAGAATATAAGTTAATTTGAGATTTTTTTTCAAAAGTTAAAACTACAAATATTTAGGGACGAGGGATACCTTCGTTCCTATTTTCAAGACTCAAATTAGAAGTAGTATTTATTTCTTTTTGTAAGAATCAATTCATTATGTCGTTTTCTTTAATTATTGTTAGTTTAAAATACTCCTAATTAAATAAGAGAGAAATTGTATTGAGAAACATTTTGAAGAAAAGGATAAATATTAATTATAGTGGTATTTTTGAAAAAAATATACTAGTATAAATTTAGAACAAATTTATATTTATCAACTAAATTATTGTTTTTTAATTCTAATGAATTATTTAATTGGATCTTATAAATGGAACTAGTAATAAATTTTGCATAAACTGCATCTAATAATAAAAAGTATATTAAAAATAATATTTCTTTTGTCAAAACCATTCAAGACTTTTTTTTTAAAAGATAAATTCAAGACTAAAATATTGAAAAATATCATGAAAAACAATTAACCTACTCCTATGTTCTTTCAATTTTAAAATAGTCTCAATATAAATAAATACCATCAAATTTAAGAAAAATATAAATAGATTTGGTTTTAATCCATTAATACTCTGTAGTCTGTCTCAACCTTAAGGCAATTGATTTCTCTCACTTGATAAAGTTGTTAACTTGTTGTAGCTCACATATGCGGTCCAATTCCCATAGATTTAGTATGCATGAAAAAATTGATAATGTCTAGTCTTGTTTGAAGCGACAAGCTAGCATGGTAAATAAATGCTAAATGAATTTTGCATGTATAACATATATTTGTTTTTCAGCTGATAGGCGACAACTCATATATATTTCACTTTATATACTACACTATATAAATATACTATACTATATAAGTAAGGCATTTATTTCATTATATTTTATAGGGTAGTGTGACAATTAATAGAAAGAGAAATGATAATTTATTTCTTCACCTAATTTTGTCATAATCAAGATAAATTAAATAACAAAAAAAAACAATTATTTATTCTTAGTTTTGTTTTTAAGATAAAAAATACTAAACACTTTTAACTTAAAAAATATATAAATTGATTTATCTATATTACTGTCTAAGTTTAGTAATACTTTATCTCTAGTATAAGACAATTGATTTTCTTTCAAGATGGGTGAGGTTGATGGTTTTGCGGGTTCTGATTGTGTGTGCAAGTCATGTGTGATTATGGATTGGGTTCTTATTGTTAATAATTTGACCCAAGTTTCATACACCATTATAATTTCCAATACACAATTTCTGTAATAGTGTATTTTCAAAAGTACCCTCACTCACTTTCAGCTTTTAATTTTTAAAAACATTTAGCGTTCCTTCCCGCACCATTACTGCTCCGTCCTTGTGCCGTTCCTGCTCCCTGCACCACCGTTCTTGCTCTCATTCTGTTACCAGCTTCGTTGGAATCGTTCTTCGGCGCTCCGTGTCGTCACATTGTGTTCTCCATTTGGTGGCCACTGCATTGTGAGGTGAGTCCTGGTTCTGGAATGTTAAACGGTGCAAGGTTAGGAAACGGATTCGAGGATCCGTAAGACGCATACAGATTGGGTAATCCGTAAGATACATACAGATTGCCTAATCTGTATGAGTGTTTTTTATTTTTAAAATAATTTAATAAAAAATAATTAAGTAGTATTTAAAAAAATATATGCTTGTGAGTGAAAACAAAATTTATCATGTATTACTTTGATTAGAATTGGACTTGATTATATGGTATGCTTGTGAATCGCAC
>CM023942.1:16588643-16632099 GCA_013407115.1 Glycine latifolia | reverse complement strand
TTCCAAACACATGACCAATGCACAAAATGCGATGAACTTGGGGATCTTTAGGAGGTTGGCTTCTTAGAGGGAAGAACGTCATACGTTGCTGGAGTGACATGAATACTACAATGATGTTATATCTTGATGCAATTACATGACCATATCTCTAATATCCATCCACTTATCCATCGTTACCTACAAGTTATCAGTTAATCAAATATAATGAATGCATTTTGGTTTTCAAGTATTGTCAAATCATGTGAAAGAACAACGATGTTTTACCTTGGACAATCCATCAACTAGTAGGGACCACTTTAACATTTCAAACCTATGTATCTCACCAAACAACGCTATATATTGATCGATCCATTGGGAAAGTTCTTTGAGCAGATGATTGCGTACCAAAGACCAAGCCTCTTCACCATAACCTAATAAGGCAACAATTACTCGATATCCACAATTACCATCAGCTTTTACATCAGTTATGTCTACAACAAATTTCTGCATAAATAGATGAAATTGATCGAGCATAGGAACCATTCTATTTTTCATTAGAACATCAGATGAGGAACTGCACTGTTTCAGAGTAGAGCAACTATTTTGCATAGAATGTAACTCATCCACATACTCGAAGTAAGAAGGGTTCCTTCTTGTAGACCATTGGTGCTTTGTGATGTTCTTCTTCTAAGCACCTTTAGTTTTGACCTTATTAGGGGGGCACATGAAATTCAAATTAGGGTACTCTACTTCTTTAAGCTTAGACTTTAGTGTCATTTTTCCACACAAATCAAGCATTTCAAAATGGTTAGATATGACTTTCATCTCATCCGTTAGCTGACTTGGTATTCATCTGCACCGTTGTCCAAAGAGTTTAATCTCCGCCAAAACATATGAACGGTGTTAATTGGAATGCTCCCAATAACATACTTAGATAGCTCACATGCACAAGGCAAACCATGCATTGTTCTCAGCACACATCCACAACGAGAAGGGTTTTTGCCAACATAATGCACCCACTCATACTCAGCAGCAATTTGATTTAATGCATACCTGGACACCATGCCAAGAAGTCTCTTGTATAACGTAACTTTAAAAACATGTCCTACCACATGTGTACTTCTTTCCAAAGATGTCTTGATTTCAGTATGTTGCAAGGTGATCATATTGTTCATCGCATCCCAAACCGTGCACAAATCACCAAGACTATTCTGTAGTAGCCGCTTTAAGGTCCAATGGGCAGACTCAATCCTACAATTTATGATATAATAAATTCATTTCAAAGACATTAAACGTATGCAAATCATAATTTAAGAAATGTCATAAGCGGAACTTACCTGTTTGTTGTTGTATTTCCAAAATGCATGACTTTGTTTGTCCATGCTGTCACAAATTTTTCTTTGTGGGGATTCAACTAAGTGTCATTCACGTAATCAACAAACGTTGGCCACGGTGCACATGCAACATCAAACTTCATAAGACAATCATCAAATTGCTTCTCAGTAGCACAGTCGACAACCCTTCCCCATGCTTCCATGACATAATCCCATGCATTCTTCTGCCAAATATAAGTTTTACATTTTGCCTAGACATTCTTATCAATGTGAAACCTACACAATAAATTGGTTGCTTTGGAAAAATGGTTTTGACTGCACTCATCAATGCTAAATCTCTATCTGTAACAATGACCTTAGGGAAAAATTCACTTTTAAGAAAAATCCCTCTAAACCGTTCAAGGGCCCACACAACATTGTTTATACGTTCCGCCTCTAAATAGGCAAATGCAGCTGAGAATGTCATCCCAGTAGGTATCACATCAACAATGTCAAGTAAAGGAAGTCTATACCTGTTTGTTTTGTATGTACTGTCTATCAAGAACACCATATGGTATGCATTGCTCAATTGTACTGCATCCGGATGTGCCCAAAACAAGTCACGTACAACATTTTCATCCTTCAATCTATGTCAATGAATATACATGTCACGTTCAAGAAGTTTCATTAGCTATTGCATTTCAGTATTATTGCCTCTTGTACGCGTGCGATTTGCATATTTTGCATTGTATACTTGCTTTAAAGTTGTATAATTATTGTCATTGTGCTCCTTCAAAGTTAGAAAAATATGCTTTGGTTTGACCATCGACCTTGTCATATCATCAACAATGATCTTTTCCTCCTCAGTTAGTCGACCAACATATGGGTGTTCATAGAATGACTTAATCAAAGTATGATTATGATTGCCACATATAAGCTTCACCATCCAGACCTCCCAGGACTGGTTTGCCTCGCAACTTAGAAGGACACTCACATTTTCTAGTACTAGTCGTTGAAGGTGTGAAACATTTTTCCATGGTCTATACTTTTCACTCCTTTCACAATCAATTAACACAAATGATGTCCTTCCTATTTTTCCCATCGATATGTCACTCCTCATTATGACAGCTACAAAACCATTCTCATTTGCAACAGTCCAAGCCCATTTCAATACCGCATCACGTGATTCAAACACCTACACAAATTAATTTCATCTTTAATCTTCTTAATTTAATCATTTCACAACTTTAACTACATTCAAAATCACATAAATACCTCAGTCGTGTTGAACGCTGCAGAACAATCAATTACACAATTATTGTCTTCAAACGCATCAGGGTCCGCTCTGATGTCTTCATTCATATAATTATCTTTAGACATAATACTGTCATATATCCACTCATCGCTATCCATCCTAACAATTACAAATTTAATTTAATCATTAATAAAAACACACACACGTATACTAATCACATTTTCTAAACATCACCATTTACATAACCAATCCAAAAATTAACATATTTTAAATAAATCATGAAAGTCTAAAGATCACCATTTACATAAACAATCCAAAAATTTATTTTTTGTATTTACTCACTCAAATAATTTCTAAAATTAAACTCAATTCTAATTGAATACATATTTTTTTCAAATTATTTAATAAAAAAATTGTGATTTAACAAATGATGAAAGTCTCAACATCACAATTTTTTTATAATATTGTAATTTATAAAATTAAGGTAAATTTTAATTAAATACATGTTTTTTTTCAACAATTTTTAAAATTTGTTTTTGCCAAATTTCTGATTTTAAGCCATACAGATTAGGTAATCCATAAAAGTCATACGGATTAGGCACAACTCCGACGAAATCAACAATGGCACCAACTACCACCAATGCACAGTCGTTCCCAAGAACTCAACTCAAGTAAAATGAAGAAACAAGCAAAATAAGCGTATGAACCAACTAAAATAACAAAGGAAACCATTGGGGGTATTTTTGGGTTTTCAAAAAAATATATAGTGTACAATAAATGCTTATGGTGTATGAAGAATATCTCTAATAATTTTTATGAGTACCTAGTTAATGTCATTTTTATTGTGAATCTTTTGTTTTTTAACTTATATTTTTGTTTTCTGTCTTTATTTTTTAACATATTACAAATCATGTTTTTTTCCATGTAACAATCTAAACATTGTTTCAAGAAAAAATAACAACGCAAATGCCAGAATCAGGACACACAAGGCACATTATGATGCTCAATTTTTTTTATTATTTTATTTTAACCAAGACTGTGTTGGGGTGAGACCTTGTCTAAGTATTGCAGCTAAGAATAATTTTTTTTATAAAAATTTAAAATAATATTAATTATCATTTTTTATTAGTTTTTTTTTAATTTTTAAACAACAAACTTTTTTATTAATTTTTTATAATTAAATTATTCTAATATGTGCATATGTGTGCATGTACCTAGGTGTGTTTGTTGTAATCTCTGCTCTATACCTTCTACTTTCATTTTTAATTATTTATTTTTCTCACCAATTAATTATTAAAATATTAAAACATAACACAACTATTTTATTATGATGTACATTTTTACTTGCATTTTCAATGAGCCTAAGACAAATGTCTTGAAGACGTTGCTATCTACATGACCATGGTTGGAGTAGTTGTTACCAAAGCTTTAAGGTAACATCTCTCTGTGTGTTTTCTTGAATATTTGTTTGAGTCATGCAGACATGGCTTTGGACATTTGGTTGATTGTGCTATTTGAGTGTTGATGCAGATATCAGTTGCAACATTTTTTTTTCTTCTTTTTCATGCATTTCTTATACATTTCCCTTCTAAAAATGTAGTATTATAAAATTTGAAGATGTTAAACTTTGAAATTTTTTCTAAATCCAGTACATATTCAAATTATAGTCAAATCAAACTTACTTTCCTACTTTTCTTCAGAAGCCTGCAACTGAGAATTGAGAATGTTAAATCAGTTTGTTGCATATATATAATCTAATCCATATTCAGAATGTTGTTGCTTGCTCTGAAATTTGCTTTGCTAAAATCCTTTCTTTTCTTTTCTAATACCCATACATTGAAACTACTTTTTCATGTCTTGATGATTTTTTTTATTAAAAAAAATATGTCTGTCTCTTTTCATTAGGAGATTTGTCGAACAGGTGGTTTATTACTTTGTCAACTACTTGTTGATGAAATGTCTGCTCAGAAAGTACCATGATTTTTTCTTTTAAATTTTGAAGTAAGGATTTTTCTCCATATTTGTAAGAAATTTTCAGAAATATTGTTTTTAACAGACAGGAAAAGATTAAGAATAATGTGAATCTATAAAAGCTCTATTTTATGGTTCACGGTTGTATTTCTTGCTTAGCTAACTTTTATTGCTTCTGTTTTGGTGTTTAAGGAAATGAGCTATTTCTTTGCTTAAATAAAGTTGTAACAACTATCTTCAGAGAGATTGGTAGACACTTCATGACTGTCAAGTATTCAAAGTTACTTTTTGTTGTTGATTCCACACTACACAGAGTGTGTATGTCGCTGACTTGGGCATGCTTGTTGGAATGTGCGTTCTTGTTCTATTTCCCCAATTCTCTTGATAATTTTTCATCTACAATTCTACTTGTTATGTTATGCTATTCTTCTTCTGCTGTTAGTGCATACCGTTAGTATGTTCTTTATCTTTCATTGTTTGAGGTTCTGATAGGGAATGAGTTATAAGGATGGTTTGATAGTTGAAGGGAGAAAGAGGGAGGTAGAGGTGGTGGGTTCAAAATTTGAATCCCTTCACTAACAAAATTAACAAACTATTAACTAACGATAAAAAAAGTTTCTAATGGGAAGATTAAATCCTTTGAAAAATGAAAATAAAGGAATTTACAGAGTTAAATTTGTCTGTCAGGCTTAGGAAATTGGTTATATGAGTTCAATCAAGACATAGAGCATGCTAAATCATCTTTAGCTGAACTTATTGTTCAATTAAGATGATGAGACATTTACGAGTATCGGTTTCCATTTCAAGCTTCTCAAAAATTTCATTCTTTAAAAGTTACAAGTAATGGTGTACTTTTGTTGCCAAGGTAACTAAACTTATTATATAGTTCACCTTCAGGTAGCATAAACACATCATTCACATTTGTACAGAATGATTCAAATTTCATTCTTTCATTGATTTCTTTTTTTATACTAGAAGATTTGCAACATTCTATATTGTGTCACATATTCGAATGAGGAGGGTGTTAAGCACCGTATTTAAAAAACATAATCCGTATGAAATTGGAACTTGGGCAGGACTTCCATTTCTAGGTATTTGGCAATATACTGGTAGGTTATTTCCGTTGGATGAACACTGTCCCAGAATACATATTTTGAAGGGTCTTCACATATTGGTGTGACTTCATTACACAATGGAGCTACTTCAAATAAGCCAGTTCCACAACACCCTTTACTCGTTTCCTTGAAACCTGTATGATAAAATGTCAGAAGAGTACATAATAATTGAATTTAAGCCACAGCCTTAATATACTCAATAAATATAGCTCACCATATTTTTCTGGTTGATTGATGAGGTTATTCAATGGGTCATACACATTTGTATAAACAACTCTGCTTCCAGGAAGCATTGCTTGTATCTTAAGCAATTGCCGTGCTAATTTTCGATTGTAGAGCTTCGCATCTGAATTCTCATCCTCTTCACATTTCCGATCCTTTAAACTTACAGACTTTGTTGTTATTTGAATGGGTATGCAACCAATGGAAGGAAGCCCACTGACAGCAAATTTTCTACATCCAAGGTCGTATAGTTCCTAGAATTTTTTAACACAAAGGATATGTTGACCTTTATGTATATAAATAAGTTTTGGTGGTTATAGTTGTGTATCTACACAGCTTTGGAATTGAGCCTTTCCTAAATCATAATAACTATGATTAACGAGTCCTTAAGCACTTAGGTTTCTATTAACCACCCACTAAATACGCATTGGTTTTTCATATCTGAAAGAAAAAACATGTACATATAGACATGACAAAATACACATTGCCTATTTACTTATTACCTATATTTTTTTCACTTCTAATTTATTTTTTTAATTACTAAGAAAAAAATGTAAGTTATAATAATATAATTCAAAAAATTTAAAATAAATGACTTTTGTTTACCTTAATGAAGATTTGAAGCCTACTTTGCACATAATCGTGGTATCCATCAATGTTGAACTCCAATTTTCTAGTGGGAATGTCATAAAAATTGAAGAGAAAGTCATTAGTTCCTGCACTAATGATAACCAAAGCATCTCTAAGTATTCGTTTAGCTTCATTTTCCCCTGCAATGCGGTTGAGCCTTGCTACATAAACTTCGAAGTATTCAATTTGCTTCGACACCGCTATGGCGCCGGTTAAAGCCGTGGTCAAATCATCAAAACCTGATCCCCCAGATGCGAAGCTAACACCTGTTAGAAGTTCTTCATCTGACAGATTTGGATCAAGGAAAGGAGGGACAATGTCTTTGAGGTTCAAGATAGAGGCAATGAAGTCAGGAACCAGTTTTCCATTAGAAAATCTACCATTTGGAATGTGACCAGGGAAATCCTTACCATAAGGCAAATGATTTCCCTTGGCTAAAGTGTTGATGTAGTTGTTATTGCCTGTGTCTACCGTTGAATCGCCGAATACTAGAATGGATGAGAACTTGGTTCTCATCAGGTCATTGCTAATGCTTGTTGTGACAACAACAAAGGTGCAAAAGTGCGTCAAAATGATGAAGTATATTGTATAAGCCATTAGTAGAACTTTTTCATAAGTGGTAAGATAACACTTCAGTTACCATATTATATATAGTGGATGTTAAGAATAAACGTGTTGATTTCTTTCAACTTTAAACTTGTAAATTGCAAGTGAACTGTATTCAAGAAATAAAAAACGTGAGAATGATGCCAAGACAACCATTTTAGGTAAGTGAAAACAACATAAAGGAATTTTCCTGAATTTGATGGAGCTAAGTGTATCAAGAGAAATGGTGGAGAGGGGAGAACAATCTTTTTTGGTCCATGGAGAAAGGAAACCTTCGTAGGTTCCATTTAGATGTGAGACTAAAGCCAAGTTTGAGGCCAAAGTGAAAGAAAAAGTACCCATAGTAAATGCGATGTTATTCTATCCTCACCTCTAAAATTTCTATTTTCACCACAAGTGTGGTGACAACTTTTTAAAGTTCCAAAAATATCCTTACCATAAATATATGACTTCATTGAACTATTATACAACAAAATCATATTTTGTTTGTGAATTATAGGAACGAGAGAAAAACTAAATAATAAAAATATGATTTCGTTGAATTATTATACAGCTGAATTATTTTGGTTGCTTAATGTTATTCCCCCATAATTAACAAAGAAATATATTATGTTGTATTATTATAAAACAAAATCATATTTTTGTTGTACTATTTCACTGACATCCTGCAAATTTTATTTAAAGACTACATCACACAATCAGTATATAACAATGGTCAAAATGTACAACAATTAACAACCTTTTCAATCAATATTTGAGCACTAAAATCAATACACATATCATTTTCTTTCAAAGGAATTTCCATAAAGAATGTTCCACCCTAAATGCAATGTTTTTTTTACTGATATGTTCAACAAAAATAACTTAAAAGCTAGCTAAAAGTTAAAAATTGAAAAGATAATTTATTAAATTATAAATATTCGATAAAATTAGCTTTTAAAAAAAATCAAAAAACTTGATAAATACATTAAAGATAAAAAAGGAAGAAAATGTAAAAATTAGAAGTCAACAGTTTTTAAAATACCACTTAAAATAGTATTTAAAAAAATGTTGAAAACTACTAAAAAAAACATATCTATATAATCATCATATAAGTTTTTCAACTAATAAAAAAAATTAAAAACTAACTTAAATAACTTGTGAAATACAACCTAAATGTAACATTACTCTGTCATGACCAAAATTATTGTACGTCGTATTCAAGATATGCCAAGAAACAGTCTTATCCTCAATCCAATCTGCTTGGACTGTTAGTACGACATACCACCAACATGTGATCCAAGCATAATTCAAATTCAAAGCAACATATATTTACCACAAACCAAAATAGAACTACAAATCTTACTCGTACAAGTTTTGGAATATCAAAGAAAAAAATGTACACAAAGGCCACGCACAAAGCATATCTAAACATGAGTCAGATTGAAAAATAACCACAAGGGACTGGTCCAATAAAAGGGTCCAGTCAACGATCTTCAATCTTTTCAACCAGTTCAAGATTTGGACGGTGCTGGAAATCAAGCCATACTTAGTCTAGATACCAAGAGACAAGAGATTGATATTTCACCAAATGGGGTTATTTTCTAATATTTCGCGAATTTATGAATTATTGATTGGTCATTACAAAATCAGAAAAACGTGTATGAACAGACTTCTCTTCCTTTATGAATTCGTTGTTTTTGAAATAATAATAATAATAAGTTTGAAATATAATATTTTATATCACTAAAATTCACATAAATTATACAATTTATAAAATGATACTCGTCGCTTCATTTAAATTTAGTTTGTCTTAGTTTAATTCTTACCAGTTTGCACATTGGCCTATAACTACTCTTACCAGTTTAATATTCAATTTAAATTTTAAGTTAATTCAAGTTACTTCAAAAGTTCCTTGGCCCTACAAAATAAATATTGTGCGCGTGTATTAAATAATTGATATAACACAATCATGCTGCACATGTAACAGTTCGATATTTGGAACGAAGTTAATTAATTTAAGGGTCAATAAATGAAAACTACTTTCCTAAAATTATAGATGTAGACTTCTCTCGTCCTTCAGAATTCAACTGTGGAAATTGGAATAGCAATGAAATGGCGACCCATTTTGATTGAATTTTTTTAAAATATATACATATGACGGTAGTTTGAGTTAATATCTTGCTAAATTCAGCCAGAGATCAATGAGAGAAAAAATTACAAAATTCTTGTAGTTTGAGTTTTTTTTACAAGAAATATTTATTTTAGTAGTACGACATTTTTGCAAAAAATGAAAAAGAAAACCCAAAAAGAATCTTATCAATTTAAAATAAAATACTAGATTGAATTGAATGGCCATCTAACTTGTACATGCTTCCATTCAAAAAATTCTGGTCCATTAATTTGTTGATATTTATTTTTTATTTAATTTGCCAAGACAAAATTTCTTCTGTAGTGACGTATGTTTATATCACCAGCGAACCTAATTGTAAAAAATAAAATTGAATACAGTCATCTATATATCATGAAGAGAATATTATTTGAAATAATTTGAAGATCATGATAATCATGAATTCATGATGGTCCCCATTCTCTTATCCAATTATAGCTTGGGACCTGGGAGATGAGTACATTATTATTATAGGCTGGTCCACATTTTAACTAAAACACTAAATACGTGTATGAGAAAGCTGATTGACTATATGTATAATTAGGCTGAGGTACAACCTGGTACGGCGATATATATTATATAGCCTAATTAGAGCTAATTTATTGCATTGAAGCAAGCAAAATAATCCCAGTTATTATGCACTTCAAAATCAAATTGCGTTTTACTGTAAAATTGTAAATTCAGTTGAAATTACACCGTACGTCTCGTTGATGAAAATGTTTAATATTTGAAACTCGAGACATATTCTAATCTTAAAAGTTTTAACCCTGTTCTTATTAAGTTTTTCAAATAATAATACAAATTATCAACAGTAGCTTTGTTTATGTAAACAAAGAAAGAAAATTTCTGGGAGCGCAGATCAACTACAGTGGGATTACTAGTTTGTTGAGAAACTTCATAGTTTGAGTAATAATTTTCAAACTCCAATTATCCTTGGTTCGAAGCCAGAAAAAAAAAAAGTTAGACTATTTCATCTTAACTCATAACTTCAAATTTGATTCTTAAATATACAACTATATTAAATATATTAAAGAGATCGAGTTTATCACTTAGATTAGATTTTATCATATTAGAATAAACTTGTCTCCATTAAAGGAAATTTTTGTCAAAAATTAGCGAGGTACACAGAAAGAGAATAAAATAACCTATTGGTGATGATTTACGTTACATTATTGTATTGCATGTGATAAATATTCTCCATGTGTAAGATTGATTTTTGTACAAGCTAGGCTAAAACTGATTAATAATATTGTTCAATTAATCACATATTTTATCCTGCATGTAATTAAATATGCAAAACAGGTTCTTAAATTTCTAGGGTTCTTTAGATATAAATTTTAGACACCCTGCATGCTTATATCGATCAATTAATTCTTGGATAAGAGTACTCCCTCTATATACGTGTATTTAGTTAACGAGTACCTCTGTAGGGTGCACATTAAAAATAATAGTGGTTTTTTGTCAATTAAATACTTTTAAAAAAGCATTAATTAAACATGTTGTATAATTTATTTTATAAATTAAATAGCTATAACTTTTAATTAAGCTATATTGTTCAAAATTAACATAATTTGTATTCCAATTGTTCTTTCCATGACATTTCTTTTAATCGATCTCTATATGTCTTATCATTTATAGCGTTTCTTTATTTGCCATTGATCCATGTTCTTTGAGGGTTTCATTAGATACTAAGTAACTTAGAGTTGGAAACGCTTAAATGATCATTGCTTTTCATAATTTATTTATTTTTATGTTAAGCCATTGTTTGAGCATAGGACACCATCGTACATAATATATACTTAAAGATAACGGTACTTTCCAATTATCGATTCAATCCTTAACTACCTACCGCAGTACGTGAATTTGCTTGTACTAGATGAACATTAATGAGCCAGAATCAAGTGGCAATATTAGCGAAGGTAAATTCTACGGTATCGCAGTTAGTTGAAGGATTTTTAATGTATTAGTTTATAAAAGACATAATACACTTTAGATTTTAGAATAGGATATCTCTAACTCTTAAAAAAATCCTATTCTAGAACAATATTATATATATTATATAATTTTAAAACAAATATAAAATAAATAAAAACAAAATTATTAATGCACATAAACAACATGTAAAAAGATAGCAACAGATAAATGGTTAAAAAAATCATATATACAAATAAAGATAAAAAATAAAAATAAAACAATTGCATAATATAAAAATTAAATTTCCTAGAATTTGCAACGGTTTTTAAAATTTACTTTTAAAATATTTGACGGCACCGAAGCAAGCACCTATTAGCGAATCCCTTCGACGGAAGCCAGAATTATTCATATAAACTTTTATAATTAATTAATAATATGCATTTTGTGTATGATATAAATATTTCAAAACTTAGATGAATTTTAAAAATATAAGTTTAAAATATTAATAAATAAAAATATAAAAATTTTAAATATACTTATAAAATATAAAATATTCAAAACTAATTAAAATGTACATAATTAATTTAAAAGAATAAATTTTAAAATTAGAGAATTAAGAATAAAATGTAGATTTTAAAGCAAGATAAATTAAGAAATTAAGTAAAAGAAGTACTTAACATTATATTAAAAATAAATTACTTTGTATCAAGATATATAATAAGCATACTTATCTATATATATCACGAAATATATGCTTTTCACCCTGCAACATGATCATGTTTTCTAGTTTTGTCCGTATTGCAAAAGGGTTAGGCTTTTAAGTTAATCTCCTTTTGTGCTATTTTTTCAATCCTTTATTCCTTTGTCTCCTTTTGAGTTCTTGATTCAATGCCAATATTTAAATTTATAACCTGCACGCTATTTCCCATGGTTGCTTCTGGATCGATCTACATGCATGATTTATCAAGGCCCACGGTTTTATGGGGACTGGTATTTTTTTTTTCTGCTTATACTAATATTATTAATTAGTACTGTACATTTTTTGTGTTTATACTTTTTTTTAACCGCGTATATGTTGTCACGACATAAAATACTATATTATACATTGTCCTTAGCAGAATAAATTTAGACCGAGGCTATATGAATTGCTGTTTTTCTTATGGTATTTGAGTGGGAGAATAATATGTTTTGAGGTATTAAGAATATGTTAGGGTACACTATAAAAAATGATTTTCCAATTAATATTTTTTTTTAAATGGTACTTTTTATCTTATAAAAACACCTATTTTAAAAAAAAAACTTAATTACAAATTTTACCATTCAATTTTTATTATTTTGTGAATTTTAGTACCTAAATTTTATTTTTACAAATATTGCCATATAAGTTTTTAATTTTTGTACATTATATCACCAATGACTTTTCACAAGAAAAAATAAATAAAAAAATAAAACGACATCATTTTGTTACTAACATGATGATAAAATTTATAAAAATTAAAAATTTGAATAGTAAAATTTATAAAATATTGAAAGTTAGATGATAAAATTTGTGAAAAAAAAAACTTGAAGGATACAATCTACAAAATTATAAAAGTTGAGTGGTAATATTCAAGAAAATAAAACTTCGATCATAAAATTCACAAAATAATAAAAATTGGGTGATAAAAATTGTAATTAAACCATAAAAATAACTTTTAACAAAAGGGGGGGTTATATAATATAACTATTTCAAAACATTTTATATATAATTCTAAGTACAAATAAATATATTGCAAACACATGTAGGTGTGTGTATACAGAGAGATGGAGTCTATTGATACTAGATGACAAACTTTTGTACTTACACTATTTTACAACCTCCTTTCTTTTTTGATAATTAAGCTAAACAAATTATTGGTACAAAGAGCTAATTTTAAGCACAAATTTTACTAAATATTAGAGATACAAATCACCAACCAAAACCAAAGCTTCATAGTAAGCCAAATATCTCAAGTGCATAGCAAAAAACTAAACATCTACTAATATATAAGTAAGCACATCTTATAATTACATAGCCAAAAATATATACTATCAAGACTCTTAAGAATCATAAATCAAGAGAACAAAAGCATCAAATATGCCTTTGTGACATGGAAGGCAGAGCCAATGTCCTGTTTTTGTGTTCCTTAATCCAAGTGTAGGGGTTCTAAGAAACAAAATGTTGAAGAACCACCTAAAACGTATGTCGATAACTCACTACTTACATCAATTTATGTTCCGCTTACAACTATAAATCCAAATATAAAAGCTTTTCTGGGATGCTGACTCATCCATCTTGAGAGGAATAATCAAAATCACATCTAGTATTGATCCTTTTTCATGAATACACCTTAGCCATTTTAACAATGTGATTCACGCCCTTCCTATTTGTTGAAAACATTGTAGATTTTGTAGCCATTCATATTGGCTAAACTACTGCAAACCCGTTGACAATATTTTTTTTATATTATTATGGGAGTCACAATTAAGATGTTCCATACACTGAGCATTATTATGTAATGCTGAACTAATATCTTACCAACACAAAACATCATGTCATACCGTTGAGAAAAATGCTTTCAAAAAATAAAGGGACTCTTGCAGAATACTTGTTTATTGTAAAAAAATGAGAATAATAAATCCAGATCATACAATTACATATAAATTATCAAAATTATTATAAGTTGTTTATTATAGTCATAAAACCACTTAAAATAGTCACGTGTATTTTTCTTTTATTTTAATCACTCATGTGAATTCTTTAAGACAAATCAAAGTTGAAGTATGTTAGACAAATTGTCTTTTGGCAGGGGATAGTGAAATTTGTACAGCATATATTCACACTTGCTACAAAACAAAATGCTGTGTTGATGAAAAACATGCTAAACATCAGACTTACATCTGTTAATATAGCCTTTCTCATAAAAATTAATTAACTACTTATATAAAACTATGATCAGTTTAAAATAGCTATCATATCTATACTATTAATTGATTTTTATCAAATAAAGAACGTTGGTAACAGAGACATATTTGGTGTCTATTATTAGGAGACTATTTTTTTTCCTACTTCGAAAAATAAAAGGATGAATGAAAATATATTAGACGTGCTATTATTGATTTTTTTTTTGTTTAAATATGTTGGAGATTCCTAAAATATATTTAAATTTTGCAACCCATTTTTGATTTTTTTTGTTTTTTGTTGGGTCTTTGAAACTTCAAAAGTTTGGTGGGAGATCCTTACCATTCGTCTTCGTTCAAAATGTGATGATGTGTCTGTTAGTTGGACACATCAGCGATACATGTGCAGAGTCACGTTAGAAGTATCAATGACATAGTTAACCACCTGAAATTTTTTTTATATTTAATTTTATAAAAAATTGTCTGCACCCATTTTTCTTTTTTCCCCCTTCCTTCTTCCCCTCTTCTCTTCCTTCCCCGTTCTTCCTCCTTCTCCAGCGACCCCAAAACCCCGAACACCACCTTCGTCCAATTTGACGCCTCCTTTGTGAAAGTCAACCCCAACCACTCAACAACAATAACTTGAAACCCAAACCCTACATAGTCTAAATCCAAAATCCAACACCACCAGCACCGACAGGATTTCTGCATGTAATTCGCACATGTTGAACCATGCCCAACCAAAGTCAAACTTGCATCTTTGGAGCCCAATCCTGTTCCTTTGTCCATGGGTTCACCTAGCACTAGCCGTGACACTCCATTGAAGTGTTCAAGGACAAAGCGATGGCATTCGAGTCAGCGATGGAAGCCACTGCAAAAATATAGATTTGAAGGTCGCACGATGGTTTGGGTCGTGTAGTGGCTTGGTTAAGGTCGTATGGGTAATGCGAGGGTGAGTGGGGCAACATTGATGGTAGTCTAGCATGGTGAATCTGGGTGGTGATGGTGTTTGGGTCTTGGCTGTGCGGAGTTCTAGTGGTGCGTCGGGTGAATGTTGTTTGGGTGATCGACTGATGCAAGGAGGGAAAAGAGAGGGTTCAGTGGAAATTGAGTTTGGATTTTGGATTTGGAAAGAGCATTGGGAGATAGAGGAGAGGGAGGAGGTGACAGAGAATTCGCACATGAAGGGGCGACGGCGGGAGTGGCGGCGGGAGAAAAATCAATCGAGGAAGGGGGAGGAGGTGGGGAGAACAGTGCCGGTGGAATTGTGGAAAGAAGGGGAGGTGAGGAAGTCAGTGCCTCTGGCGAGGAGGGTGGCAGAGGAGGAGGAGGAGGTTTCGTTGTGTCAATAATGACGATATAGTTCATGAGTTTGAATGTCGATGATGTAATTACGTGTTTGAATGTCTTACATGACTTCATACGTGTATCACTGACATGTCTAACTAACAGACATGACATCACGTTTTGGACGGAGACTAACGGCAGAGATCTTTTACAAAACTTTGAAAGTTTCAGTAATCTAATGAAAACAAAAAAGTTTTAGGAATCAGATGCAAAATTCAAATATATTTCAAGGATTTTTAACATATTTAAGTTTTTTTTTCTCTATCACAAAAGGAAATAATACAAGAATAATATGGAAAATTATTCTGTGCAAGTATCATTATTGTGCCGTTAATTGTAATGTCATTTCAGGAGTATTTTCCTGGTTGCTTCTTCCCTTTCCTTTTGTGGATAAGCTTTTGACTGCGTGTATATGCAGAGTTAGGGTAAACGGCACATTAAACTCGCGTATTTAAATTTTCCACAACAAAGCTGTTTTCCATGTAGAAAAGGTGAAACAAAAAAGAGGGGGAAAAAAAGGAAGAAGGCATAACCAACTTGATAAGGTCTAGTATAGTATTAACATACTAATTTAAACACTTACATTTTAATTAAAAAAACTTATTAAAAATCATAAAAAAACATGTAGATTTCATTTATTATTTAATTAGTAATAATTTTATAATTTTTCATTAACAATAAAAAAAAAAGTTGTGTTAGAAAATTATTCTACACACTCCTCAATTTACTACACTACCACCCAATACATATATTTTCTCATAGATAATAGAAGGAACCCCACCACTATATAACATGTGAACGTGACTGCGAGAAAAAATGATAACCACTCTTTGTGCTGGGCAGTTTCGTCAATTTGAATCCACAAGTTCCACAATTATTATTAAATCCACATTTGCATTATTATGATAGTACCTACGGTTCACTTGCTATATAAATACACAAACTCACCCTCCAACCCTTTCATTTCACATAGAACTCCCCAACTCAAAGTATCCATATTATATTATAGAGCAATAATAATAATAATAATATGGGTAACAGCTTAAGGTGTTGTTTGGCTTGCGTTCTTCCGTGTGGAGCCCTAGACTTGATCCGCATAGTGCACTTGAGCGGGTACGTGGAAGAAATCACGCGTCCAATCACGGCTGGGGAGGTTCTGAAGGCAAATCCAAACCATGTCTTGAGCAAACCTAGCTGCCAAGGCGTGGTTCGCCGGATTCTGATCCTCGCACCAGAGACCGAGCTCAAGAGAGGGAGCATATACTTCTTGATCCCAGCCGCATCGTTACCGGCGGAGAAAAAGAAAAGATATATGAAACATGTGAATCACGTGAAACACGTGAGTGGTAATCACGGTGGTGATGATAGTAATAATAAAAATGCCGTTATCAAGAAGGTGTCTTCCAAGAAGAGCAACCATGGTTTGTCATCATCACAACAATGTGATAATGGGGGCTTTGTAGTTTCTAAGGAGAATAAATGCTCAGGGCGGGATCGCCGGAATGGTCGCGGCGGATTGTGGCAGCCTCGGTTGGAGAGCATCTCAGAAGACTAGTTTTTTTTCCGCCGGCCGGTGCCGGAATTTGGCTTGCCGGTGGGGACTGGGAACTGAAGGTGGTTCCACACTTGAAATTGTTATAGTATATCATGACCTTTTTCTCTCTCAATGTATGCGAGTATCTAAATTTGTGGATATAGAAGAGTTACTCTGCCTTCCTATATGATTTTTCGATCTTCTTTTTTTGTTTTTGGGTTGAATTAATCAATTTAAACATGCTTTCTTAATGCAGATAAAAAAAATAAAGGAAAGGAAAATAATCGAGGGATCTATGAATAATTCATCAAGTATTCTTTCTCTTTCTCATACATTACAGAGAGAGAAAAGGATATTTCATTTCATTTTCTTTTATACATATCTCAAAATTTGATTTTCAAACAAATTTATTTGAAGAGAAATTATCATATAATTTAATAGCATCATATAACTATGGTTTTGATCAATATCCATATCATACATAATCAAGTTTGGGTATAGCTTATACCTATTACATATATATGAATATATTTTTTGCCAATAAAAATAATACACAATCAAGTTTTTCAATTTATAAAAAAGAAAATTGATTAGACCATGTTAATGTTGGGGCATATAATAATTTCAAACTATGGTGTTTAAATTAAAATTATTACAGTATATAGTTTAATTTAATACCATCATATAACTATGGTCTTGATTAATATCTATGTAATAATACATAATAACTTTTTCAATTTATAAAAAAGAAGATTCATTGAACAATGATGAAGTAGGATATATCATATGATAATTTATCGTGTGGTGGATGATATTTGAAGAATTTGTGGTTCTTCCTAATGAAAAGTTAAGAGGGAGTTTAATTTGTCTTGCTTTTGGTTAATTAATCTATAAATGCCCCCTAAACAGCAAACATTAATGGTGGCATCATGAATTAGATCCATATTCCAATGATTAAGCCGAGTTTTAATTTGGATATTTAATTAGAACATGCACGTTAGCCACCTATGTCCACTCAAGGAATCTATTAAGTAACCAGGAATAAAAGGCTTAGGTTGACATTATTATTTCAATTACTAATTATTTTGTAGTTGGTCTAGATTAAAGCGATATAAGTTCTACTTTTAGGTGATGCGTACATGTGTAATCGGAACAAACAAATTAAAGAATGTCCAAAATAATTAGAAAAATGTACAAGTATTTTTGTTCACGCTAAGAATGAAGTCAAAGTAAAACTTAATTAAGCACACAATATTATTGGACATATTTTCGTGGGAGACGAACCAAAGTACAGATTGGAGTCCCAATTAAGGTTGATGATTGTGCTTCTAGGCTTTCATTCCATCGTTAACAACTCAGGAAACAATTTAAGCTCGGCTAGTGGATTTTAATTAGCTGCCCAACATTAAAAAACTAAGGATTTGATACTAAGATAATTAATTTTATTATATTTCAAAATTCATATTAAACTATAAATATGAAATTATACCATATACTAAATAACCAATCTGCTACGAAAATGCCTAAGACATAAATCTGTGTATAAAGCTATAAAATATTTTACTCAAATAGTCCAAAATTTACAAGTGATGAACAATTTGTGGCGGCCAAGGAAATAAACAGGAACAAAAATGAAAAGAGAGAGAAGGGGGGCATTCAAATAGCTGGAAACTCCTGATTGATGAATGACCACTCACTAGAAGAAGTTTAGTAAAATAAGCACTTAACTAAATAATAAATTTTTTTTTGGAACAAGAAAAAGATATATGGTAGAAACAACAGAGAGGAGAAAAAGGTGGGACTAGGTAGAAACATTGGCGACATCACCACGCTACATAAGCAAGAAAGCTGGCATATCCTCCTTTTCCTATTTCTTATTAAATTACTCACTTGTTCACGTGGATTCCCTCTCTTCTCTCCCATACCAATAATAGACAATTCTTTGCACATCCCTTTCTCACACTCCAACTCAGCCACATATTATTATACTAGTTCGATTGGACCATATACCTACCTTGGTTTCACGCCTCTAGATCATCATATTTCACATATCGATGCACATCTGTTTTAGTGAACAATAAACATAGGTTTAGAAATGGTTGTTAGTTTTCTTTTCTTTAAATCAAATGGTTTAACTTTAAGCAACATACGTAGGAATACAGGTTTGATTGGATGTCCTCCTTTCAAGTAAAATTTCATCGGTTTGGTTAAAAGGAGGGGCAAGTAAACGCGTAAACTTAGCTTAATTAAACTTGCTTTTAATCAAAAGAGTTTTTTTCCTCTTTTTTTTTTCTCTGACCATGGTATGAAGTACCTTCTTCCAAAAGTATTGATTAATCTTTGTTGGAGATTGTGAATGCACCCAAAATGTGTATTTTCCTTCCGGCATAATTATTCTATACCTAAAAGATTCGAATTCTGAACAACTTAGTTAAAAGACATAAATATTATCACTTATGTTAAACATTGTTGATTTTTAATCAAAGAGTATGATTGTGCTAAATCCCAACATGTATAATTGTAAAATAATTTATTTAACAATTTCCAGTTTGTTTAGTTAGCTAGATATTGTAAAGTAAAGCAATTTTATAAATTTTAAATATGCTTAAAGAGATTTTATTTGAAACTTAATTAGTGAGTTGCGTTTATGATTGCTAACGTTAAGAACAGACTGTCTTCAAAAAAGTATAAACAACATTAGTAAAATATTAGGTTTAATTGTATTTTTTATCTCTAATTTTTAATTTTTGGAGAATTTTACCTTTAGTGAATTAATTTGGCTCATTTTACTCTAATATTTTAAGAAATTTACGGATTTTACAAACTTGCGGTAAAATGTGTTGAATTAAAAGTTGGGGGTAAAATTAGCAAAATAAATAAATAATTGAAGGTAAAAATGCAATTAAACCAAAATATTAAGAGTTTAATGATAATGTAAAACAGTTTTACATTATTATTCAATCAAAAATTAATTTTTGTATGACTTTTAGGTAGATATTGTAAAATTTGACAAATTTATCATATTCGGTATAAAATTATTTTACATTGTTATTGCATAGTTTTTTACTTTCTTTTCAATATTTTTTTAAATCAAGGTTTAAATACGTATTTCGTTCTTATAATTTAGTATTTTTTTCATTTTCGTCCTTGCAAAAAAAATTATTATAGTCCTTGCAAAATGTATTTAATTTGCTTTTCATTCTTAAAGAGCTTTAAATAGCATTTTGAATAGTAAAAAATGTTATTTAAAATATTTTAAGGATAAAAATTAAAACAAACATAATTTGTAGGGACTAAAGCAATTTTGTTTTACAATGACGAAAAACAAAAAAGCACTAAATTTTTGGGGCGAAAAGCATTATTTAAACCTAAAATCAATTCCATTTTAAAAATTTGTGAGACTTGAATAAGACAAACTAATTCAAACATATTTAGAGTTAAAAATTACTAAAAAGATACTAAGCATACATATGAGGGAAATCATTGAGGTTAAATTATTGTTTTAGTCATTTAATTTTTTTTTAGATTTAATTTTGATCTTTTAGTTTTTTTCAAGTTTAATTTGATCATCTAATTTTTTAAATCGATTCAATTTGGTCCTACAATCTAAATTGTAAGAAATTAGACTTTGTGACGGTTCAAAACTGTCACTAAGTGATTTTAAACCATCACAATATGTACATTTTTTAAAAAAAGTGAATGAGTTTTAAAAATTAAAGGATCAAATTAAAAAAAAAAATTAGAAGATCAAATTTAATTGATTTTAAAATTCGATAGTCAAATTAAATTATAAAAAATTAAAATATCAAATTAAATCTAAATAATAAATTAAAGTAAAGTAAAAAAAACTAATTCAACAATCATTAACTAATTAAAAAAAAACTCGATCAATTTGGTAATAATGCATAACATATTGCAAAAAGAAATGATAGAAGGAGATTCCAAGGACTGGAGTAAGTAGCATGGAGCCTTGCGCTGCAGTTGGTTAGGACAAAGCATATCAAAAAGCAAAGTTCACGGGGTTCAGTCGCCAAATCCCGAAGGAAAACTAGGCTTGATTCTCTCAAAACATGCGCATATATCCCATCATTGGAGATTGGAGTTTCAGTGTGTGTATATATTACGATTCTTTTGTGAGAATATTATTTTAAGTAAAAATATAAAAATAATTAATAATAATCATTATATTAAAATTAAAAATAATAAATAATTGAGATTAAAATAATTAAACACTTAATATATCATCAAATCTTTAAAAGATTAACCACACAATAAATAAATATAAGAAATCTCAATTATCACTCTCTAAAATATCTCAATTAATTCATTATCATCATAATTATTATTGTCATCACCATAAGCATTGTAGTAACAATCATAATCATTACCGTCATCACCATCATCATTAACCGCCACCACCTCTATCGTCATGATTGTCGTCACCGTCACTGTTACCACCATGATAACCGTTGCAACTACCACCATGATTGTCATCACCGTCACCACCATCATCAATTGCCATCATTGGCATTGTCATGATTGTCGTTATTGTTGCCGCCACCATCACCGTTGACAATGATTGTCATGGTGGTGGAGGTGTTGGTGGCAGCAGTAACAATGACGACGATCATGCCGGCAGAGGTGGTGATAGTCATGATGATGATGATGATAGGTTAATGATAATTAAGATATTTTAGGACGTGATTTGTTTGATAATCTTTTAGGGATTTAATGGGTTATATTAGATTTTAATTTCAATTTTTAAATATTTTAATCTCAACTATCTATTATTTTTAATCATAATCTAATAGTTGTTATTAATATTTCTCATGTAAGAAAGTGTTATCACATAAATCATATTATATATATATATATATATATATATATATATATATATATATATATATAGTATCATATGAGAATGATCATCCTATGTGAGAATGAGAATGATCAATTTAAATCGTTAGATTAAAATAAAAGTTCAAGATTGAAATATTTTAAATGCAAATTAGAACTTTATTTAACCATATAATCTCTAAAAAAATTATTAAACAGAAAATCAAGTATTTTAAAGATTTAATTTATATCATCCTAAAATATCTCAAACTTATCACCAGCATGATTACCATCACCACCACCACCACCATTAAGACTGTTTATGTCACAATGTCATGGTTATCATCGCAACTACCACCATGATCATCAATCGCTACACTCTTACCATGAACGTCGTTATGACCACTTATTATTGGCAACAACGATAATCATGTTTGTGGCGACAATAATAGTTATGGCGGAGATCATGATTGTAATGATGATCTTAATATAAATTATTTTTTCGATAAATGACATAAATTAAAATTTTAAAATATTTGATTTTGTTTGGTAAATCTTTTAGAGATTTTATTTTTAAATAAAGTTTTAATTTGAATTTAAAATATTTTAATTTTGACCTTTTATTTTAATCTAAATGGTTGAGATTGATCATTCTCATTCTCACATAAGATAATCATCATCATCATATGATATACTCATATGTGTGTGTATGCGCGCGCACCTAATTAGTTTAGACTCCACCATTTATATGTTACAATTTGATGAAATTGGCGAAGAAAAACATTTTGAAATAATTTGTTGATGTTACATAAAGCTAAAAATTAATTCGGGTGGAAGACTTTATCTTAATTCATTTAAAACTCGTATATTAATTTCATTATGAAAATACTTGTAACTTTTTTTGCGTTTTAAAGACCCAAAAGCTAAAACGCAAGATATCAAGTTAAAACATCACATGATACACATACACAACTGAAAATATCATGTGCTCTATGACACTCCAACATAACATGATCATATACAACATTAGAGCCATCCAAATATCCTCAGAAAATGCATATAAACAGAAACAATTCTATAAGGAAAACTATATAGATTTTGAGTCGGTCAACCTTATACATTACCATAAAGATGAAACATAAATGAATAACACACTTTTATGTCCAAGTGCGCATATCCATGAAGTCTCCTAAGGTACGAGACCACCTCCTAGTCATTTGCTCCCTACATATGTTAGATATAAGATCAATATAGGCACGAACTACAAGTGCAACAATGCAAGAGTAAGCTTACCAAAACATACTAAAATGGGATAAAACCTAACAATTAAAGCATGATCTACTATAATTACATATAACACATAATATGTAGAAAACATACATAAAACATAAGTCTTAGAAATTAATATAAAATAACACCTCATAATAATCATCAGTTCAATAACCATTACATCAAGATTAAATCATCGTACATCATCATCATCATCATCGATCATCACCATGATCATCATTAGCCAATCAATCATCATCACTATGATTCATCTATCAAGCAACACCATCATCAGTCCATCAATCATCAATATCAAAGACAAATTCTACTCAATGAAGATTTCCCCTTTTGAGGAATTAACCCAAGAACATCTCTTAACATAGTGTCGCATTGATCATCCGGGGAGACTCGAATTAACTTTATAGAGGAAGTGTGGTTTTATCCAAAAATGGATGAGCATGGATAGCGACTTACCTAGGGTAAGGCTTGCAACGACCTTAACCTATTTAGGGATTTATCTATCCATCCATTTTATAGGCCTTTTTTCTCATTAGCCACTACCGACAACTTCCAACACTAGGTTGAGGGTCTTCCTAGCACCCACAACTTTCATGTTCACTCACAATAAAAACTACACTTAGATTCCTTGAGAGTTTTAGATACGACACATTCGTAACCACCATCTCACTCATGGTCGATCTCAAGGATCAAATTTTACCATCAACAACAATTCATCTCATATACACTACAAAGTCACTAAGTCTCTTGGGAAGTAGTTTTCACAACTCTAACATGACATTTGAAGTCAAAACCTAGGGATGATACTTGGGAAGATACCTTACTAGGTGAGACCCTCGGGTTGCTTTAGTGAGGCGGAGTTCTGGCGTGGAACTCACCCTCCTAAGTATATCATTTTTATTTCAACAAAAGCCTTCCCAAAGGTCGTAGCTAGCTTTTCCAACACATATGAATGGTTAGAAGGCAAGATTATTATCCATAACAATCATATATCATCACAAATTCATTGACCAATCTCAACACCATAAGAGGTTATAATATTATAGATTCATCGTTCATATGTTCATCACACTCATAAACTCACCAATAGTTCAATAAGTATAGCAAGACATTCCAACTTCTTGAATTCTTGCTAACAACTCCCTAAAACTCATATGAATGTGAATCTCATAATTTCAACATATAACTTAACTCTAATCATAAAACATCATCTCAACCACATCTGATATCATTTTCCAAAACATTATAGTCTGTTCTTTTTTTCTTCTTTTTTTTGGTAACCATGGTATTGGTACGAAATTGTCTTCATCGAAAACAGTGACAAATCTTCATTAGGGACCTTGAGCGCACCTAAGGTGAATATGCCCTTCCCAACATGATTATTTCATACTTAAGGGTCAACCAGGATTCGAACATCCGACCACTTGGTTAAGGGACACAAATTGCTACCACTTGTCAACCATTGTTGGTACATTATAGTCTATTCAATTATGAATTCAACAATCATCATTTTCAATGCCAATTTAAGAATATTTCATGCTACAACAATTTAGACATATACATGCATCATCACTTCAACAATTAGTATTTTTTTAAATCTTTCATGTTCATATATTTACCAAACATAACTTAAGCATCTTATATTAATTCATAAAAAAAGCTCATTACAAGATAGTAATGATAAATCAACTCCATTCAACTCATTCATGGTTCACACATACAATAAGAGTCGTTTAACATTGGAGTTCATTTGATAATGCACAAAGAAAGTTTTGACAAAAACTACACTTAAGTGTCACTTAAAGTGTGCTTAAGAACCCTCAAACCACGCTTAAGCATAGCCCAAAATGCACTTAAACGCCATTTCCTGACAGGTATGTGAGATCACAATTTTTTTTCTAAAGTCCCTCCCAATGGATTCCAAATGAACTCTAACTCAAAATCTTTAAAATGTCCAAAATGAATATCAAATTAAAATGCATCTAATGGACTCAAAGCGGTGATTTTCAACACACAAAACATAAGATTAAAGATGGTTTAAGCTTACTTTACCTATCAAACTCAATGAACTAGATTTGAGAATAAGAGAGGAAGAAATGAGTAGACTATAGGTCCAAGATGGAAGCTTTCTCCCACTTACATGGCAACTCCACACCATCCATACCACCCAAACCCCAAAAACCAACAAAAATCACATCAAAATCATGAAAATGAACACTTTTATGAACTTCCAAAAGTGCTCATGAAGGAAAAACGAAAATGGAAGATGAGAGGAGAAAGAAGAGAGTTCATTACTACTGAACTAGTCCTCAAACTCGAATAAAGCACTACTACAAGGTCCCTTGAGCAAATGAATCAAGGTCTCAAGCTTTCCAAGGGAGGGTTGTCTTAGAGAGGAAGAAGAAAGTGAAATGAGAGTGTTTTGAGTGTGGTTCAGATTTGAATCTCTTTATGTTGTGTCTATAACTCTCTTTAGTCCTTCTAATCACACCTCCTTTTAGTTAAGGATAAGTAACTCTTAGATGGTTCATACATAAATTTCACAATGGGATTGGAAGTTGTTGTCCACCATATTAAAGCTAACAACATTTGAGTGTATGATCGATCATCTATAATCTGGAAGACATGTTCAACTTCAAATTGGCTATCAGAAAAAAAAAATGAAAAACTATGTAGCTAAGTAACTAATCATTAATTATGTCATCGCATCTATTTAGTTTTTTCTCCTCTGCAAAGCAAATTAACCATTTTCACACAGAATTGTCTAACTTATCCCAAGTTAAAAAAAGGATTAAAAACCCATCACACTTGATTGGTGCAATTAATACCTATGATCAATAATCTTAAAGTACACAGAAGAATTGCATCAATCAGAAGTGATGGAGTAGTTTAACCCCGTTTTTACTTAGGATAAGTTAGACAACCCCTTTATGCATAGATTTTTGCATGGGACAAAAATTAAATTGCCTAACACTGACAATAAGGAGAACAAATGTTAGTAGTAAACCCTTACATGAAGGTATTGTAAACTGCGTGAGGCCTTGGGAACTCATGATGAGACCTAAGGTGAGAGCATCAATGAGTGGCAACTTGCAATAGAGTGAGGGTAACATAATTCCTACTTCCCAAAGAAATCGACTAGATGGAACTTGAATCTGGCACTACTAGAAAAGAACAATAATGGCATAAGCACTGTCGAGATCAATGTATTCTAACCATTCTACCAATGTTGGGCCAAGTGGTGGGCCTACTGGCACGGCTAGGCCCAAAATCGGTGGCCCAACTGCGTAGTGATCCCCAATGAACTCACCAAATAATGCACACACTAACACCATAATTAAGATAGATGGAAGCTATGAAGGACTCTCTGACTGGCTTCCCTTTGGGTGTCTTGCGTATCATCCATAACATGATAGGTCGTAAAACACATACAATGATAATCACCAATTCACCATAACAATGAAACAAAGGCTCGTCATTTTGGAAGAGTTCTTTTTTGTATTTCCATATATAACTCTTTGCTGATGTGAGACCAGAACGCCCTGCCACACTCCAGAGATTAATCCATTTACCAAAGATGAAGAGATTGCCAATCGACCACCCTCTAAATTTAGTAGCTTGAAGTCTTCCAAAACACTAGTAGTGACTTGAAAGGAACCAGTTGACGAGAATGCTGCAATGAAAAATAAGGACTTGTAGAGGTCGGTTTCCGGGGACAAAACTTGTCGTAGAATCAAAGCAGCACATAAGGTAAATAGGAGTGGAAAGACACAAGAACACACGCCAATGGCCCATGTTTTCTTCCCCGTTCTCATTACACTAGATATATTTACTTTGACTGCCATCAAGAACAGGAATATCATGGTCCCGTAAAAAGAGATTGTCTCACATACGTAGAAAGGTTTTGGGGCGAACAACAACTCTTTTTAAGGTTTTCAATTTGTCCAAGTATTGATGGTCCCGTTAGTATCCCTGCCTGAGTACATGCATTTCCATAACCAAATTAACCATTAGCTAATATCCACACCAATTTTTCTTTACATGCATTCCCAATTGGACTTACGCAGACACTTGTTTACACTATACACATCAATTGGGGGAGGGACATAAGGTTGGAGTGATAACGATGTCATGGGTTCTAATATCCCACTAACATAACATGCATATTAACTATTAACAAGTGTGGATACATTCCTTTCAGGGTATATTGTAATATTGGGATATATATATATATATATATATATATATATATATATATATATATATCAATATTTCCTTTGTAAACTTTCATTTTTTCTATAATCTTTAAATGTTATGAAACTTTTTTTTATCAAAACACTTTATTTTTCGTGTTAAAAGAATTATGTATACAGTTATATTATATAATGTGTTTTAATAAATTAAATTATGTATGTGTATCAAATATTTTCTTTTCATATCGATACATACAAGATTTTCTTCAACAATTAATGTATGTGAGAAAAAAATATTTACTAACAGTTTTTTCTATTGATGAGGTGTGATTAGATTACCTCTTTTTTTAGAAAGAATTAATATTTGCTGGGTAATTTAGTTTAATATTCTTAAAAAAATCAATTATGTCTTAATAAAATTTAGAGATAGATGTCTTCTTTCATTTCTCAAAAATAAAATAAGACTAAACTCACAAATTTATTATTTTAAGTTGGAATAAGTTAATAGAAACTACTTTTTTCATTCCATTGAGCCATATAGATGGGTGAAAAAAGGAAAGTCTAGCTCTTTTTTCTCTAAGAATCTTGCCACCATTCTATCACAGTCATTTTCCAGTGGGAACCGTAAATTGCGTATATTGTTTAGACAAAGAATCTGTTCCAGCTGGTTTTTAAAATGAAGGTATAACATAGGTAATAATGTAAAATCTCTCTCCCTTCCTCCATTCCTCCATTTCTCCTCTATAGGTATGCATGGCTTCAGGCTCTTAACAACTAAATTAAGTTTTTAATCTGTACAAAAGACATTTTAATGTAAAAAAATAATTGTGTTTCACCTCTCTCTCTCTCACTGTCTCATTACAGGAACAAAAATGCAAAAATCATAACAAGGAAAGATCACTTTTTCATCTTGCGCGCCATGCTACTTTTTACCATTTTTTTATACTCTTTTTATAAACCACTCTACACAATGATGTAATAGTTTGTTTTTATTTTATGCGTTCTTCTATATGAATAATCTCTTGCAGCAACCAAAAAATTAAGTCATATTGTTAATGTTTTACTTCTCCATGGTGTTTAAATTCACAATTGTTCACGATCTTTTTAAATGCAAGGGGTATCACCATGTTCAACGTTGAATGTGATATAAACGGTGGATGTGGGCATCTCAGTTTGCAATGGGTAAAAAAAAAAAGCTATTACTGGCTGGCATTTTTATTACCTTATTATTTTATTATGTATTTATTTAATATTTTTAATAGCCTCTTTTACTTTTGTTGGGCTTATGGATTTACTCATTCATTGTTTTGTTCAAGTGATTATCATTATTTTTTTTATTTAGAGAAATAATTACAAGGACCACAATCAATGTCCTATATATACCAAAATTTATTTATAATTATATATTAATTATAAATAAATCCAAAATGTTTTATGTAAGAGGATTTAAAAATGGTTACAAGAACCATAAATCCACAATCAAGGTCATATACAGACATTACGGTAATCATAAATGTTCCAATTTGCAGTCAAAATTATTTTTAACGGTTTTCAGTATAAAAAAATATAGTTAAAAAAGTCATTTTGTTAAGATATTTTAGTTTTTTTTATTATAAATAATAACTCTTACTGTAAATTGTTTGAAATATTATTTTACAATTATTACTTTACCTAACATATAATTATTTTTTATTTCTCTCATTTATTGTATTTTAAGCATCATAGTCTAGTAGATTTATAATCAACTATATATCTATATATCTATATTGGAGAACAATAATTAATAATTAAAAATATTGTACTTTAATCACAAATAATTCTTAATTTAAATTTTTAAAATATTTACATTATTACTTAAAATTTATATAAATATTCATGAATGATATTTAACCCGAGTATGGCACAGGTTACACATTCTAATATATTTACAATACTATATACACGAAAGTTTATAATTAGATGAAAATATAAAAATCAGTTATTTATCATTTAAGTCTTATTTGGATTGTTTTTCATAAATTCTTATAAAAATAAAATGAATTGAATTTTTCTTATAAGCTAATATCAATTTATGCATTTGTTTATTTTCTAAAATTGTATTTAACTTTTTTAAAAATTGGAATACATTTGATTTAATTTGTAAAAAAAACCTATTTTTGTTTTATTTCCTTCTTCTGTAAATATTTATAAAGAAATTCATCCAATCATATTGTTATTGTTTAACAAATGCATAAGTGGGTTATTGTTATTTTTTGTTTCAATTAAAGGACGTGCATGTAGTGAGATGTACATGTAAGATGTTAGACAAATAACATGGTAACATTATTATAGGAAAAATACTCCTTTATCCTTTATACTTTTTCAAAAGATTAGAAAAAAAAATATGTAAAAGAAAATACACACTTATTTTTTAGAGCTTATATATGAAAATAAGTTAAAGATATCAAAAATATTTATTTTAATTGAACTAATTTATAAATTAGTCAAACTAACTTACAAACTAATAAAGTAACTTGTTAAATAACTCTAAGATTTTTGCAGTTTAAATATAATATATATCAATCCGAAATTCCTTATGTATATTAACCAGAATATACGCAGTAAAAAAACAGAATAAACTAATAATTTGGTGTCATTTTTGGAAAAAAAAAATTAGAAACCTATTTTTAGAAATTTTAATATACTATCCCAAATTTCACGGAACAAAAAATATATAAAACTTTTTATTTTAGAAGCAAAAGCATTTCTGAACTCTATCAACTCTTAACTGATATCAAAACACGCACCTTATCAAAATTATGCCACTTGAAACTATACGTATGACACTTGGTTATACCAAACATCGATTTCTTGAATTTAGCTGGAAGTTGAGTTCATAGTTTGGAAGTATATATGAACGTTGAAGAATTCTCAAATTCGTTAAATAGAACCAAAAATTGAATGTCGCCAGTATCTCATAAACAGGAGAAAGTGTAACATATAGACATATGTAATAGTTTTATCTGTAACGTGAACATGCATTTTCAAATCAGAGATATTCTTAGATGGAAATAAACCTAACATCTTATCCTTACACACAATCAATAGAAAAATTAATAAGTAATAAAATATAAAAATCATTATTTAATAGAATTAATCTAATTCATTTTAATAAAAATAATATAATTTGTTTCCTTAAATAATAATTTGATCATGAAGATATATTAAATATATTTATAATAAAAAATTCAATTTCTCTTGTTATAAGTATTTTAAAATGTATATATAAATATATGTTTAAGCATATACATAATAATCAATTTGATGTATTATATATAATATAGTTTACATAACATGTTTAAAATATATTTAAGAAATAAAAAAAATTATATAAGAGAAATGGATAGGTCATGTTGCCACCTAAAAAATCAAGATTTTTAGTTAAAAAAAGTTAGAAGAGAAATGTATAGGTGGGACTCCTTCAGTTTTATTTAAAAAAAAATTAAATATCTTTAAAAACTACATATAAATATATTAATAATACTAATAATATTAAAAAATACATATAAAGTATATTTATAAAAAAATCATTTAGTTAGTAATAAAAAAAAGATAACAAAATTTTATTACTTAAATATTTAATATATCTTCATAGGATCAAATGATTTTTTAAGGAAATAAATTATATAATTTTTCTTATAAAAAAGAATTATATTAATTCTATTATAGGATAAATATTTTTTTCTAATTCTTATTACTTGTCAAATTTCTATTGATTGTATAAGGATGAGATGTTAAATTTATGTTCATCCAAAATAAAGTAATATTCGTATTTAAATTTTTTATATTTTGATTAGAAAACAAATTGTGTATTTAAAAAATTGACAAACAAACAAACCAGAAGCATTTTGTCAGTTGTCACCTGCATCATTAAAAATTCACATAGCAGATTGATGACATCATCCATGGGGTCATCATATGCCATCAAACTCTTTGGTAGCTCATTTATGAACACATCAGCGATCTGTTTTAGATCTTATCTATATCCGTCTGGATCTAACAAAAGAAATAAATCTTTTAAAAGACCTAACGAACGTATCCTATAAATAATTCTCAAGAACACATAATCCTTTTTACTAAAAGTGATGTGATAATTTTATTGTGATGATAAAGTGACGCTTCTATGACAATACTATTTTTTATATTTGTTTCAAAATTTTTTTTTTTTAACTTTTGAAAAACTAAAAGAACTTTTTAGAAGCTTTTGTCTTCAATAAATAACTTTTTAGAAGCTTTTGAAAAAAATTTATCATCATTTTTTAAAACAATTTAATTTAAAATTTTCTCCTTAAAAAATAATAAAATTAGCATAACACTGAAAGAAATAATAAGAATATTCTTAGCATTTGTTAAAGAGTTTTTAAATAAAAACATTTTATATGTATATTTGAAAAAGATTAGTATGAATCAATTGGTACAAAATTATTTTAATTTAATCCATAATCTCGAAATTGATTCATATATATATATATATATATATATATATATATATATAAAATAAAAAGAAGAGTTTCATTGTCGAATTATCTGTAATAATCATATTTTACTGGAGTAAAATAATTTCACATAAAAATATTTATGATTTTGATAATAGCATTTTGTTTAATTTTGATCAGTATTCTCAAACTCGTAACTTATAAGACTTTAGTTTTAAAACTTCATTAATGCGTGTCCATCTTAATTAATTCAACTTCAAGTGGGGTCAATGCTCTAATAATTCAGCTTCAACTTAAGTAACTGATATAACAAAATTTTAAACATACAATCACACTATATACAATAGATTATTTGCTTGAACCACTTCCTTGAATCACTCCTCCATTTTTTCTATTGTTGAGGTACGGCAAAAACTAAGATAGAAAAAGAATGGATTGGCTAGGAGGAGATGCAAGGTCGGTGAGCAAGGGAAAAGGCATGTGTTGTGTGGCCCCGTGACAGTGACAACGAGGGCTAGGACAAATGAATCTGCAGAAATTTGGCTCAAGGCCTAAGGGAAGCGTGTGCATCACGTAATGTCTCATTCCCACTTGTCCCACCTCAACACAACTCTCCTTATTAAACTAAAATGTGAAAACCCCCTTTGCACAATTACCCCTTTTCAGCACTTGGCTTCAACCCTTGTACTAGAAAAACCCCTCCCATGGGCATTCTTGTCATTTCCTATGAAGAAGACAAAATTTATGACTGCCCCACTTGGATATATAGGGTTGCAACCTGGAAGCACCCATTTGTTTAAGAAAGAAAAATGCTACGAAACAACCAAGTTGACCTTGACCAGCTTCCCCCCAAACAAGCCAGCACCCATCTTTGACTAGTATGGCATCCAATTAAATGCATGACTTGTCCATATTGCCCCTCCACTTCAATCATCAAATTGGAAACATTTTTCATTGAAAAGAAATATAAGCCCCATTTTCTTATAGACCATATATAAATGATGACTATAATGTTTAAATGTAAGCCATGTAACATAATAGCATGTTTAACAAAAATAATTCACATTTCTTGTGAAACTACTATTTTGGTAGTGAACAATTGTGAAGACAGGAAAAAATTAACAGAATCTTACAAAAGATTAACATGAGGTTCTCCTCCCAACTATAAGAGAAACCCCAAAGTAATCAAAAAATTTCACCAACACCATGTGTAAAAACATACAACAGTTATGAAATATATACCATACCAATCCTGTGTGGCTGTATAAAATTTACAACAAAAACAAACCAAAAAATGCAATAAATGGAATGAACCTTATTTGTCCAATAAATCCTAGTGCCCCCCCTTCAAAAATTTCCAACCTTCCATAGCTACCAAAAAGGAAAAAGAAATTCCTTCAGCATAGTAGAGACTCCAGGAACATGTCATCTCTAGGCTCCTCCTTGGCTCTGGAAGAGAAAACATTGTCAGATAGTTGTTGTTGCTGCTGATTCATGTAAGATTGCATTGGATTCCCAAACCCTGAGAATCCAAAACTTCCTGGACTTTGTAGCATCTCTAGGGTGAAGGGTGATTGCCCCTCTGGTGGTGCTTGAGATCTTTGATTCTGATGGGAATTGTCACTGTGGTGGATCACTGGCAAGGGACTTATGGCAGTGGCTGCAGTGTTGGTAGGGTTTGAAGCATTGTTTGGCATTGGTCTGTTAACAGAATGGCTGCCACTGCCACGAGCTGCAGGAACATCATGGTTGTGCTTCCCCTCATAGGTTGTGATCACAGCCCTTAGGTCATGTGAAGCTCTTTCCACATGCTTCCTCACTGGACATCCTGGGTGTGTACACTTGTAGTAACTCCTACATGTCACAAGTTTAGCACAATATCAGACAAGCCCATCTAGGAGTACTAATTATTCTTCTAAATCACATGGATACATTGGAAAAATGAAATTTGCCAAATTTGACCAAGGAATTTTTGGACAAGGAAAAGCAAAACGGGTACAAGTTATAGTGTACTGTAGAATTTCAACCAAAAAAAGTCATTTTAAGGTTTGAAAACATGTAGACAAAGAAATAGCAGCCATCATGCAGTTATAATCTTTTTACCACATTTACATTAGACAAAATAGTCTATGCATTTACAATTGTCATGTATGGTATGCTATTAACTTTTTATAAGAATAAGAACTACTAGTACCTTACAATTCTTACCTATTATAAATCCTGATTTATTGAGAATGTAAAACTCTTTCATACTTTTACATTAAACACTTCATATTATTATTAGCATGACTGAGGAATTCCTTAATTGGATTCTCAAATTACTATATTTCCTAATGGAACTTCGAAGTATAAAAACTTCCAAAAAGTTGGACAAAAGTAAAACCTAAAGAGTACGTTTCATTTTTACCTTGGATTTGGATTGCCCTTAACTACTTTCTGCCCATATTTTCTCCATCTATACCCATCATCTAGGATATCAATGTCACTGGTTGTCTGAACTACAACTCTAGGTTCTCTCACTGTTCTACTTCCAGGGGCAGACATACCCTCATTTTCACCTTCAATTTTCCTGAAAAATCAATGGAAAAATTAGCCATGGAATGAACCACACCAATGATACTGTAATAAAAGACCACAAAATGGATTAGAAAACCTTAATTATGATGCAAAGTGAGGAAATAAAAACTCACCATCTTTTGGCATCAGGTTCATCTTCATATTCATCCCCTCCTGATTTACACTTTTGAGAACTCTGCTCAAAATCATCATCTCCAATTGATATTGATGAGTTTTCTGGGGTGGCAGCTGAATCCATTTGTCCACTGCCATGTGTGGCATAGGATTGATCTGGGATTTCAGTGCTGATGGGATTTGAATGAGGGATTGCAAGAGAAGAGGAATTTGATGAGTTTCTCCTAGTATTTTGAGGCTTAGGATGGTTATGAGTACCCTTATAAACTATCTCAGTAATTTGTCCATCTAAAGACCTCTCAACCTTCTTCTTTGTAGGGCAATTGGGGTATGTGCATTTGTAATAACTTCTTGGATTTTCACTTCCCTTCACTTGTTTTTGGCCATATTTCCTCCAATTGTACCCATCATCTGACCTTCTGCTTAAGGTCTGAGATTGTGGGGGGTAATTGCCATAATCCGATTGAAACCCATTGCTACGGTTATTTTGGACACTAGCAATCTCAGGGGAAAAACTCTGCATGGATGAACAGTTTTCAGTTTTCATCATGCTCTTTCCTGAAGAAAAATTATCCTGCTTTGTGGTCTCCTGATAACTCCATGGCTGTTGCTGTTACAAGGAATCAGATTGAAAATATTAGAAAAAGAGAAGTTGCCAAGTTAAAAAACCAACAAGACAAAAGCAAAGGCTTTGTTTAAATGAGTCTATGCATTAAAATAGATCACATACTGTTTGAACTGTGACATTTGAAGACTGATATGTTGCTGTGGATGAAGCAGGAGGTCCTTGTTGGGTTTGGAAGGAGAAATTTGAGAAGCCTTTGTCTTCTTCTTTGACAATTCGCTGGTTCCCCCCGGAACTGCTCTTCCAATTGAAGCTCTGGGCAACAAATGCTCCAGTTGTTGGAGATGGCAGAATCTGAATATTTACAAACACAAACCCATTAATTCAATAACAACAAAAAGCAAGTCGGTGAGACAAGAACCACAAACCTATATACAAGACAGAACAAAGTAGCCAAAAAAATCTCAAGCAAAGCATGTTCAAACTCCAAAAGTGAGAAATTCCCTTGTTTCAACATTCAAACCATTGAACAAATCTCTTGCATGATGAAACTATCATGTCAACTCAAGTCATGGTCAATTACCTAATTTGAAAAAGGTAAAAAAGAAAGAAAAAAAAACTAAACCACAAAACTCTCATACAACATATAGTATTAATCTTATAAGAACTCCAACAGGATTGTCTCCTTTAAAAGATAACAGTGCCACCCAAAACTACAAAACTCTTTCCTTTTCCTTTGTTAAAAGTTCTCTAAACAACAAAACTCAAAACAACAGAACAATTTAAGAAGATAAAGAGGTGAAAATCACGTTGGAAGAGTTAAGGAGAACAGGTGAGTCAAGAAGCTCAGCAGGGCTCAAACCAGGAGGAATAGCAAAGTAGGAAGAAGGAGAAATGGGAGGAGGAGAGAGAGGCAGAGAAGGTGGTGGTGTGGACTTGAATTTGGGGACACCAGAGCCAGTTCTGTCAGAAAAACCACCACCACCACCATGTGGTGGTTTGTTGTCTGTGGGAGAAGCAAGAAGATCAGAGAAAGAAGTGGTCATGAAAGGGTGTGTGGAGAAGGTGAAGTTGGTGAAGGAGTTTGCACTTGCAGAGGCGTCTAAACTACCAGAAGAAGATGCCATGAGAGGGATGTGAAGAGAAAAAGAAAATCTTTGAACGTGGGAATGAAAGGGTTTAATATAAAGAGAGAGAGAGATGAAGAGGGTTACGTACGTATGGCACAAGGCTTTGGTTTCTATTGGGTGACGATATTTCTGGGAAGGTAAGAAACGAAAGGGGAAGGTTTGACCGTGGAAAATTTGCCACCGTGTACAATGTAAATTTTAAAAAATAAAATAAAAATTGCATTTTTGGGTCAAAGCTCGTGGGTTTGACTGGATGGCGGCTCGGCTCGCACTGAGATTTGCTTCTTTGTTTGTGCTACTAACTGCTGATGCTGGGTGCAGTCTGGAATCTGCTGCAAATGGGTAGGGTAGCTGCTAATGCTATAGCCTTTTTTTTTGTTCCCTCTAAATTAAAGCTTAGCTAACACGTTAGCTTGGACACTGTTCCTGTGCTAGAACCAGAAGTTGAGGAGTTTATACTTTAGATTATGTTGTTACTATTAAAGATATATTAATTATTTTTATGGCTAGGTCAACTTAATAACTGTTTTTAGAATAGTATTTCATATATTCCAAAGTTTTAGTTATAGATTATAGATTATAAATTATGTAACAGAAGCAGAGGCAGCTTTAAGTTGCATTCAATATTTGAAAAAAAATGTTATATATAATAGTTATACGTGACATATAAAATTGTGTTCAATAAAAAAATATACATTATAGTATAAACTAAAAAATGTAACAGAAGTTATTTTGCTTTAAAATAAAAATATATACATAGGGAACTCGTGTTATAATATTTTGTTACTGAGAGAACTAAGATTTGTAAATAAGAATTATAGGATTATATATGAATAGTGTAGTTTATAACTTAGTGATCATATGATTATTTAAAAGTCATGTGTATTTTTTCATTAATCTAATGATTTATGTAGGGAACAAAATAATCACATTAGGAACTAGATCAAAAACAACCAAGTATTATAAGAATTAAAAAATTATTATTAAGATTTTATAGATGCACACAAAGGGGGATTTTATAGTTTTTCTTTTAAAATTTTACATAATGTGTTTTATTTCATCCACTCATCCTTAAGCATATGTTTGGTACGCATGAAAGGTTGCGGAAAGAATGTTAGAGAAGGAAAACAATTGTTTTTCATTTATTTCCTTGTTTGGAATGCTGTAAGATAATAAGGAAATAATGGTTTTGATATGGGTTCCTTGAATGTTGTATTCTATCCAGATTAGACGAAAAAGAGGACTTTTTATGGCACAATCACAAAAATATCCATATTTTTCTTACATTTAATTTTTTTATTTTAGGAATTTATGTTATTTTATATAATATTTATTTTCTCTCATTTAATTTTTTTTCTACCAAACAATAAAAAAAATCACCCTACTTTCTACTCATTATCTTTCCATCTTATTTCTTTCCTTTCACTTTTTTCCTAAACCAAAAATACTCTATAAGAAAATTTCGTCCTTGAATTGTAAAGTGATTATTACATTATGAAATAGATTTTGCATGTCTCTTCAAGTGAGTTTTTCGTCTTTTTTTTCTTCTGTTTGTTTATAGTATTGGTTCAAGGTTATTTTTCATCAAGAATAGTGATAAATCTTTGCTAAAAACTATGAATGTATATATGATTATTTTTTATCTCATAATTTATTTAATTTTCAAGAGTCAACTAAAATTCTTAGATCACTTGATTGAATAATAAATAAGTCGTTACCGTTGTTAATATGTTATATTTTATTCTTATTTATGCGTATTTTTATTGGCAAAAATGAGGTTTTGGTGTAAGTTTATGACAAATGAATGTCCAAGGTATATTGTTAAAAAGCTTTACTTTTGGAGCCAACAATGACCTTCTAGAAGAACACAAACGTGCTAAACATTAGCAGAATCATGCTAAGGCCGCAAGTTCCAATTTAACACTCAAAGGAGCAGTACAATCGTTCTGCATTTTTCACAAGACAAGGATTTAGCGTCAAATCCGAGCATAGCTATGTTAATCCTTAGCACAGTCGTGCTCATCAAGGGAATCATTTGAAGATTTTAAATTCAAGTTTGGCCACCAAAATAGCACGACCATGCTGATTAAACTTCACATTTCAAGCTCGAAGTTATCATTATAAATAGAAAATGGGAAGTGAGAATTAGGTTATCTTTTATTCTTTTCCAAAAATTAGTAACTCAGAGTGAGACAGTGAAAGTGAAGAGCGTCACGGGTTTCAATTTGTAATTTTTTTTCTTGTACTCCTTTTGCTTAAAGAAAAGTGTTATTATTTAATTGCTTGACATTTTATTTTTTTTACGGACAATGCATGAAAACTAAATTCATTATTTATTTTTTAAAGTATGAAATATTTTTTCTTGGACTAATAAATAAGTTTGTGCATAACACTTTTAAATTCACTAGTTGTGAAAAGGCAATATATAAGTTATATATAAATTGTTTTGGTGGCAATTTTTTATACTATCATACACTTATTCTGAAGTCAAATCAAAGTTTTAGCGACAATTTTTAAAAAATTATATATAGATTGTTTGCCATTAATTTTAATTTTTTTGTGGTGATTTTCTTTTTACTTTTACATATATGAAAAAAATACAAATAATTTCCTTTTTTTTTGGGGGGGGGGGGGGGGGGGTGACATTCCTTATTTCATGTCCTCTGCCCTTAATAAAAATTATTGTTGGCCGTTAAAAAATGAAAAAAAAAATACAAATACTTTTTAATATTGATAATTTTCCATTTTTTATAAACTATATTTGCCATTTTTGGTGCTAATTTAATTTTTAGATTAGCTCCTTTGTCTTAGAAAAAAAAATAACGATGCATGCCATTCAATCATAATATGCTTAACTTCAGTACAAGATTCGATCAAAAAATAAAACTGGTGCTCGTTAACTCGTTATTGCCATTAGGAGAAAGTTGGGCCATCATTCGGCGTTTGCATTTTCAACGCGGGAACAGTGGAAAAGGTCAAGAAAGAAGAAATTAGGAACGAATACTAGGAAAAAAAGGTTAAATGTGGAAAATTGACACCTTGCCATTATTATTAGATTGATACAAATTGGCGCGCAAGCTGTGCAAAACATATTTCTAGAAGACGAATAACATGTGACGTACGTAATACAATGATAGCTTGTTGTGCGTGATTTGGTTGAGATTAAATGAGTAAAAAAGAAGATTTTTTTACTATTTTGTATGGATCTCATTCTTTTACTTTACAACTTTTTTAATTTAAAGACAATATATTCAATTAGAATTTTAAAAAAATATTTTTTTTATAAAATTTTTTTGAGGTACTTAATTAAGGTTTTTAAAATATCAATAAAATATGATGATATTTGATTAAGAATTTTTACAATTAAAAAAAGTATTATAATATTAAAAATATACAAATTTCAATAAATTATTTCTTAGGATGAATTTTAATGAATTTTATAAATAAAAAATTTAGTCAAAATACATATTAAATAATCTCATTCAAATCTTGAGATTTATAAAACTTTCTTTTTCTTTTTTTTTTTCATTGTTAATTGACAAGTTTTTCTTTTTCCATCACACATAATCCATTATCTTTTTGTCAAAAGTGGTAGACATAATTTTTGTATTCTTTTCACCAATGATTAACATGCTCGAAATGTGTGATATAACATATGAGACATCTTTTCAATTTTTTGAATTTCAAATATATTGATTATATATTTATACATATAAGTGAATGCACATATATATAAACATGAAAATATACAATTTTAATGAACATGAAAAATTGATTCATATATAAGTTAATAAATATATAAATGAGGTTTAAAATAATATTAGACATATTTTTTGTTTGTTGAAATTATTATTGTAGGAATGATTATAAGTATTTATGTTACTAGCAAACATTGTGATATATAATTTTTATAATATTAATATGATTAATGATTGAAAGAGGAATGAACCTATTGTACTTATAAGGAAAAATTAATTTGTTATGTAATAGGTTTAGAGTTATTTATTATAAGATGAATTTTATTTCCAATATTAGGTGGAAAAAATTTATGAATTTGTATCAAGAATATTGAATGTTTTTTTTAATTTATGAAGTATTTTTAAATTTTATAAATTCATATTTTATAAATTTATTAAAATCTGAAGTATAAAATCTTAATCATAAATTTTTTTAAAAAATATTAAATTAAAAATCTTTCCATTCTTATAAAGTCTTTTAAAAATCTAAATATTTTTTTATATCAAAATAATTCTTTAAAATCCTAATCCAATACAATTCCTAAATATATTTTTTAATTATTTTTTGTTCTATTTCATTTTACACAGTCAAACCACACCTAAAGTCCTGCTTGTCTTAGTGTCACTGTAAGCAATTTTTAAGTGTGTTTGAGGTTACAAAATTATATTTTGGCTGCCAAAATTATGGTAAGAAAATTTGAGGAAAAAAATTAAAAAGTGAAAATAAGTATTTATTATTTTGGCTTTCAAATGTGGAACTAAATTTGATTTTAGGATTCTCATTATGTATTATTCTGCTAGTTCATTTTTAGCGTGCTAGATACTAGATTCATTATTTCAAAAAACTAAAAAATATACTAGATTCACATTTTTTAACCTTTTCTTCTTCTTTTGATAAATTTCCCCTTTTCACTTATACGTGTATCTACATAAACATAAAACAATACCTCTAGTAGTTTTGCATCGTTTAACAGAACAGATGTGATTTTATACGTTACTACACTATACACCTTATAAGTGTATGCAGCTTTTCTGTAATTTCTTAAGTTAGTCTAATTTTTGTAATACTGATAGATGACTATTTACATATGCACTTGGCTGGACTTACCAGTGTCATTGGCTACTGGGTAGGAGTTTATGTGATAATGGTTCACTTTATTGAAAATGGTTAAAAGGTATTATTATCTAATTATTGGATTCTAATTATACTTATTAACCATCGTGGACATGTTTCTGTAATTTTTTTAAGGTACCATTTTATACGAATTCTTCTTCCCCGATTTAAAAAAAAAACATATTAATGTATTTATATATTGTTATTTCTTTTATATTTTATTTTTATATATCACCTTTATTCTTTATCTCTCTTTTTTTTATTTCTCATTACATATATATTCATTACATATATATATATATATATATATATATATATACAATTATATATTTCCCTTTTATCATTCATTCAAATATGCTTCCAAACTTACTTGGGTGATGGATCCAATTTAGAGATAGGTTCAATTTGGGGTAGAAGGCACTTCAACTTCGCTCCCTTCTCTTCTATCAACAAGCGAAGCTATTGTGAAATTGTTGATTTTAAAGCGTGGCACTGCAAAATAAACATGAAATATGCTTAAGCAGGATAGCACTCTGAAAGTGATATATCAAAAGGTAAAGAAATAAAAGGATGTTGTTTTTAACAAGTTCACCAATTATAAGCATATTAATGCTCTTGTTCTTTTTAGAGTTGAAACATAACTAAAAAAATAGAAAGGGAGTTCCCTATATTGCTATTAAACACAAAACTTAACAAAATTTTACTAAATAAAACCTTAAAAGATTTGGGCTGATAATCAATTGTTTTTGTAAAATTCTAATTAAAGTACTAAGACGATTTTCAACAATCATCATTAAGTGTGATAGGATATCTCTTAAGATATATGCTCATGAGAATTTGTCAAAGGATTGTGATCAACTATAAAAAGTGCATGTGATGTTTAAATTGGTTTGAGGGTTTTTTTTTTAACTATCATAATTTGTACATTTGACTTTCAAGTTATTTTTGTAAATTGTGATCTTTGAGTAAATTATGATGCTAATTCTTAATTTGAGATTTAATTATATTTAAAAATTTTCACACTCTTCAAAGATGTATTGAGTAAAAATCGAATTTAAGTTATTTCTAAAAAATTTAATATGATCAATTAAGCTATACTCATTGAATTTATATTAAAATATTTTTATCAAGAGTTCTTAAACTCAAAAATTCATCTTCACTCTATCTATTAATATCTTTCTCAAAGGTTCTCTATGTTGAAGGTTGTATTTTAGAAGAAGAATTTTTAAAAAATTTACTTTTTTAAAGAAATATATTTTTAATGATATTTGAAAGAAAAAAGATATTTTATTTATTGTCTATACACAAGTAAAATCTAAAAACTCAAATTAAATTCTAATAGATAAAATTTCTTACATAATATATAATATCGTGAGGCTAAAAAAATAATTCAAAAACTCAAAATGCGTTTTTCTACTGTTCTTAAAGTGACTTAAGTATTTTGGAGGAGCATACTCAGGGAGTCATACTAGGTTGAAAAGTCCAAAATTCACCAAAGGGTTACTCTTAAAAGTGGTTCCATGTTTTTATATCTAACCACGACCAAAGAAAATAATGTCAAATCAAGAACCTCACAAAATACGTTGCAATAGTTATTCACTTCTTTGTTTTATCACAAACTTATAAAATTAAGTATTGTTTTGTCCAATTATATGAGATAGGCCACAGATGTTTCTTTATAGTATTATTTTTAATTAAGTTGTTATGCTTCCAAGTAAACGCCCATATAATCTCTTTGGTTTGTTTGTAGTGCCAACTTGCCACTTTATAATATCTAAAAAGCAGTGTGGATCGATTATCAGTTCACTAGATTCTGATTTCTCAAAGGGTGTCGGCATTTGGAATTGCATATCCTTAATTAACCATGTTCATTACTCGTATTGGAAGATAAAAGGTATTAAAAGAAGGCTAAACCACCCCCACCCTTTATTTACTCGCTTAATTACTTTAAGAGTTTTAAATTCAAGAAGTTAAATGACATTATCAAATGTCTCTTTTCCTGAACAGGAAAACGTGTCACTAATGCCTCGTCAAAACCAGATGGATAATCCGTATTAATTATGCTTCACTGTTATTGGTCTTTTTCTATTCTTATTGCCATCTAAAAGAAGGAAAGGTAATTATTCAAAAGAAAGGTTATATCTTGTTTTTTTCATTTTTTATATAAGATATCCCGTTAAAGCTATACGTATAATAAAATTCAAGACATATTATAAAATTATATTATAGTATAAAAATTAATATAATTTGTATTAAATTTATTTTGATATTTCTTAACTTCTCATTATAAATCATGTACTCGATCATATCCAAACATTTTACTATGTGATTTCTTAAGTTTTTGCTCCTAATGTGATTGGTCATTTTGATAGCTTTTAGTTTGTCTAAATTAACTTATTAGTTTGATTACAATAAATTTTTTTAATACACAAGCTTATGTTAACGTGTTTTATAAATTGTCGTATTTAGGTCAA
>CM023942.1:16556510-16588543 GCA_013407115.1 Glycine latifolia | reverse complement strand
TCTCAACAAGGGTTACACTCAACCTCTCGGAGACTCACTCTCAACAGTACTGCGCCGGAGAACACTCACAGGAGACTCTCTCTACTGTGCTCTGGTGTCTGCCTTTTTCACACACTCACACCTCCATCTATAAATGACGCATTTATAGAGAAGAAAACTAGGTTTAAGGATTCTGTTCCTTAAACGTGGAATGGGCCGAGGTCAACACTCTCGGGAATTGGGCCCAAGGTCAAACATTCCCCTTTTTAGAGCATTTGGTATTTGGGCCAGCATTAAAGCGAAAATTATCCAACAAATCTCCCCTTTCCGCTTTCAATGCGACAAGTCGGCAACCCAGCATAATCCGGTCTTCCACTCTTGAGGTCCGAGATCTTCACTTTGCAACTAGGCCTCTACTCCTCGGCTTCATCAGACCGAGTTCACAAGCCCGGCTCCTCCACAACAATATTCAAGCTTCATCGCTGGCACCGGCTTCGTCATCATGTCAGACCAATTCTGACTTGTGTGCACTTTCCCAGTGTTCTCGGCCGGGGTTCGAAAGATACCGGCTTACCACACCAACTGCATGCGCCAGGTCGGGTCGGGTGCAAACCATTGCATACATCAAGCTTCCGACTACAGATTGGTACGGGATCTTCTCCATCTCCTTTCGGTCTTCATCCGACCTCGGACATTGCCTCTCATTCAACTTCAAATGTCCGGCCAAGGGGGTGCTTACTGTCTTGGCTTTGTCCATGTTGAATCTCTTCAAGATCTTCTCAACATATTTCTCCTGACTTAGCCACAGTAGCTTCTTCTTCCTATCCCGGATAATCTTTATCCCAAGGATCTGTTTTGCTGGACCGATGTCCTTCATAGCAAAGGACGATCTCAACGCCTCCTTCAGGGCGGAAATCTTCACCTTGTCTTGCCCTACTATCAGCATGTCATCCACGTATAGTAGCAAGATCAAGAAGTCACCAGTCTCGTACTTCTTCACAAAAACACAGTGGTCGGCTTCCGTCTTCATGAACTTGTGCTCGGTCATGAAGGAATCAAACTTCTTGTACCACTGGCGAGGTGCTTGCTTCAAGCCATAGAGACTTTTCTTCAGTCGGCACACCATGCCTTCTGATCCCGGAGCTTCAAACCCTTCTGGTTGCTCCATGAAGATTTCTTCCTCCAGCTCACCGTGAAGAAATGTCGTCTTTACATCCATCTGCTCTACCTCCAGGTCTGCAACAGCTGCCATTGCCAAAACTGTTCGGACCGAGGTCATCTTTACCACAGGAGAGAATATCTCATCAAAGTCTATCCCCTTTTTTCTGGTTGCAGCCTTTCACTACAATCCGGGCTTTGAATCTCGGCCTCTTGCCGCTCTCTTCCTGCTTGAGCTTATACACCCACTTGTTCTTCAGAGCTCTCCTCCCTTTGGGTAGCTCGGTCAGCTCATACGTCTAATTCTCATGCAATGACTTCATCTCATCCTGCATGGCTTTCTCCCATTCGCCGCTTTCTGGGCTCTCCACCGCTTCCTTGTAACTCTAGGGTTCGCCCTCCTCAGCAATTACAGTATATTCATCAGATGGATACCTTGTAGAAGGTCTTCTCTCTCTCGTGGGGTATCTCGGCTGTTCTTCTTCTTCATCGTCCTCGGAACTCGGCTCTTCACTTTCATTATAGGTTTCGGCATCATCAACATCTTGCTGGTCATCATCTTCAACATCGCCTTCAGCGATTTCTTCATTGACTTCTCCTCCTGCTTCAGCATGCACTTGAGGAACGGGTTCTTCACCTCGGACAGTAACCCGGACTTGGGGCTTCGAGATGTCATGGATTGTCTCATCCTCATGGAAAACTACATCTCGGCTTCTCACAATCTGCTTCTTGATTGGATCCCACAGTCTAAAGCCAAACTCGGTTTTCGGCGAACCGAGGTATATGCACTCCTTCGTCTTCGCATCCAGCTTTGCCCTTTCATCTTTAGGGACATGCACGAAGGCTCGGCATCCGAACACCCTCAGATGTTCATAGGTCACTTTCCGACCTGTCCAGATTTCTTCTGGAATCTCTCCATTCAGCGGTCGAGATGGTGAGAGATTTATTAGATCGACCGCGGTTCTCACTGCCTCTCCCCAATATCCTTTCGACAACCCTGCGTTGGAAAGCATACTTCGGACTTTTTCCTCGATAGTCCGGTTCATCCTCTCAGCTAACCCATTCAGCTGAGGCGTCTTGGGGGCGTCTTCTCCAGTATGATCCCGGCTTCTATACAGTAAGCTTCAAAGGGACCCCTGTACTCACCACCATTATCTGATCTGACCACCTTCAATTTCTTCCCGGTCTCCCTCTCCATCATTGCATGAAACTCTTTAAAGTATTGGAGAACCTGACCCTTAGTCTTCATAAGGTAAACCCACACTCTGCGGGAGTGGTCATCAGTGAAAGAGACAAAATACTGCGCGCCTCCAAGTGATCTCTCCGACATGGAGCAGACGTCAGTATGGATGAGGTCAAGTATGTGCCTCTGTCTCTGCGGTTGATCCGGTCTCGCAAACGAAATCTGGTGTTGCTTCCCAGCTAGGCAGTGCGAGCAACTCTCCAGCACTTGACCTTTCAACCCGGTCAGTAGCTCTTTCTTCTCCAGAATTTCAAGTCCTTTTTCACTCATGTGGCCGAGACGCTTGTGCCACAGCTCCAGACTTGAACCATCAAAGACCGTGTTGGCTTCACCGCCAATCATCCTTCCCTGCATTACATACAAGGAGCCTTCCTTCTTTCCTCTGGCCATCACCAAGTTGCTTTTGGCCAACTTCCACCTACAACCCTCAAAGCTGTTTACCAGCCTGGCATCATCTAACTTCCCCACCGAGATTAGATTTAGCCGCATGTCAGGTACATGCCTCACGTCCTTCAGCACGATCCGACACCCTACTTCCGAGGTCAGGGTCACATTGCCGATACCAACAATCTTGCTGGTTACCTGATTCCCCATCTTCACAGCTCCACAATCTCCACTCCGGTAGGAAGAGAAAAACCTTCTGTGCGGGGTCACGTGGAAAGAAGCGCCTGAATCCACTATCCAGGTGCAGTCATCGATGGCTACGTTCACAGAGTCATCTTCTCTCAGGAGAAATACTTCGGCATTGGCACTGGCAACTATGGCCGTGGTGCTCTTCTTCTGTGAACTCTGGTCTGACTTCATAGACCCACTCTGCTCGTCTTTCTTCAAAGTCCAGCAGTCGGCTTTCTTGTGCCCGGGCTTCCCACAATAGAAGCACTTCAGTTCACTCCTCGGTCTTGACCGATCTCGGGACCTATCCCGCCTCTCACGACCTCGGCTCTTTCCTCGAGCTCGGAAGTCGGACTTACTCCTCTCAGCCACGTTGGCGTCAAACGTGCTGGATACACCTCGTTCCCTTCTCCTGGCTTCTTCGTTCAGGAGGCTGTCGGTCACAACATCCATCTCCAGTTTCCCTTCAGGAGCCGAGTTGCTCAACGTCACTACCAGAGTATCCTAACTCTCTGGCAATGAACTCAGCAACAACAAAGTCTGCATCTCGTTGTCAATTTTCATCTCGGCCTTGGACAACTGGTTCACAATACCTTTGTATGTGTTGAGGTGCTCGATCATGCTCATCCCTTCCGTGTACTCCAGCTTCACAAGCCGGCGGACTAGATGTGCCTTGTTTCTCGGAGTCTTCTTCTGAATCATGGACTCTAACTTGTTCCACAATTCAAAGGCATTGGTGAACTCGGACACGTGCTCGAACAATGACTTGTCAATATACTTCCTGATCGTGGCAACCGCCTTCCGACTCAGGATCTCCCAATCCCTGTCCGACTTGCCTGTAGGCTTCTCATCTAGGACAATAGGATCGTACAAGTCCTTGCAATACAGATGATCTTCCATCATCGGTCTCCAGTAGGTAAAGTTGTCGGCAGTCAACTTGAACATATCCCCATCATGGGCGATACTACCACTGGTACTCATCTCCATCCTGTCTTCTTCCTTCGTCAGAGCCCGTCGAACCTGGAGCTCTGATACCACTCTGTTGGGAGAACTCGGTGGTGCGCATCACCTTCTCGACCAACCAAACGACAATACTGGGGAGTTACAGACTCCACCCAGAATCAACCAATCAGTAAAAACAATGCGGAAACATAAATCACAATAGCATAAGCAAGAACAGGAGAGTAACAACACAACAATGGTTTTACGTGGGAGAAAACCTCAACGAGGAAAAACCCACGGGACCTTGTCCAGAAAACTCCACTATTAAAATAATGGTTACAAAATACTCCACGGCCACACGCTAGAGTAACGCTCAACCTCACCAACAATAGAGGAAACCACTCTCTCTCAACAAGGGTTACACTCAACCTCTCGGAGACTTACTCTCAACCGCACTGCGCCGGAGAACACTAACAGGAGACTCTCTCTACTATGCTCTGGTGTCTGCCTTTTTCACACACTCACACCTCCATCTATAAATGACGCATTTATAGAGAAGAAAACTAGGTTTAAGGATTCTGTTCCCTAAACGTGGAATGGGCCGAGGTCAACACCCTCGGAAATTGGGCCCAAGGTCAAACATTCTCCTTTTTAGAACATTTGGTATTTGAGCCAGCATTAAAACGAAAATTATCCAACACAACAGAAGATCAAGTTTTATGATCTTAAACTACTTTTTATAGGTTCTACAAGAGATTCATTTTTTAATATTTATTTATAATTTATTTTAAAATAAATTAAAAAATAATTATATAATTTTTATTGACAAAAAAATTAATTCAAAAATAGAAATTTTTAATAATTAAAATATTTATCCAACAATATAATTTAAGCTTAGAATAATACATATCAACGATAAAAAAAAAATACACATATAGACATTAAAATAAATTTATCTACTACTATGATGGTTCGATTTCAAAAGAAAGGCTCTCCCTTCTCTCTTCCCACTTCTCAACGGTTGAAAAAACATTGATTGTGTATGATCGGATTTATTATGAAAAAAATTGATCATGCATGATGTGGTAAAAGATATTAAAATATCATTTTTGTGGGATTCACGTGTGGATTTTGAAGTGTTCTTCTAGAAGAACAACCTTATCATGTTGGAGATCAAACCCCTCCCTCCAAGAGATGATCTTAACAAGATCAGTTCTTGCATCTAAGATTAAGGTGTAAAAACACCTATTGAAGGTGCTCTTGGGAGGTTTTTTAATTGTTTCCTCCAGTGTTGAGACAAGACAAGCCTAGCAACTACAACTGTCATTGTAGTTAATTTCTGAACGACCAAACAAAGATTTGGCATAACATTTTTTTTTGCCAAAAAATAATACATAGATTTTCACTTTCTGAATAAAATGTACCAATAAAATTAAACATCCAAAGCTTTTGTGAAGCCAATTGCCAACAAAACTAAAACTTTGCATTTGTTTCTGCTTATGGAACTTACAAACTCCTTCCAGCATGTAGCTTCCATCTTTTTCGATCTAGTCCCACCTGTCACAAATGTGCACAGCTTCTAGTAAGATATGTTGAATATTTGTATGAAAGAATGTAATGATTAAAGGATATCTTTTATTGTTGCTTTATAATTAGATTTCCAATTTTCAAGTTAAAAGTGTAGCCGAGAATGCAGAACAATGAAGTTTTGCATTAAACATGTCCGTTTCTACCTGATCCTTAATCTTGTAATATCTGTCATGTTATAATTTGTGATTTTATTTTTTTCAGTGAGCTCATAAAGCTTTTTAAAACTTTGTCATTCCATGGATGGGAAGACACACATATTAATCATAATCATGAAGCAATGAACAAGTTGCAATATTCCATTGTAGATCAGAGACGAACCTACATTGGGCAACATGGGGACACATGCCTCCACTTAATTTCTATACTGTTTAATATTATTATGGTTTAAGATTGTCATTTTAGTCTCATTATCTTTCCTTTTGTCCCTATGAATCAAAACTTTATCTCAAGTGTAGAGATATCATCTTGTCCCCACCACGCAAAACTTCTAGTGGATTTTTTTTAATTGAACACCAAATTCAAGGATTCATGTTAATCACAGATGATTCAGTTCCTGCATGACTAACTTAAAATAAATGTCTGAAATGTCAAAAAGTACATACCCGGAAGCTTCAATCGTTTTACCCCTCCACACAAGGATGCAGCCACGAGCTTCCATGTATTTTAGAATTTGTTGAGGTATCAATGACTCAAAGCATGCATGTAACTTCACTTTAGTCAAATTTGGACAAGCCAAAAGGAAAGCTGCGAGGCCAATTGAAGTTAAACCCTCCACATGAAAAATGGATATATGCTGCAAGCAGCTTTTGCTAGCAAGTGCAATGAGCCCCACATCTGTTACCGAGCAATATGACAGATTTATCTGCAATTCAAATAAATCAATGCTAAGTTAGTTCTTAAATACACACTGAGGTATTTGACAGCTTAGTATATAATATCATGCACTAATGATAATAAATACTAGCATACAAAAGAATCTCCAAATGTTTTGGACAACTAAGGAATAGGAACCTACACGTTTTAGGTTTTGAGAATGTCGAGCCAACTGAATCATTCCAGTATCATTAATTTTGTGGCACTTCTTTATGTCCAGCGTCTCGAGATACTTACACTTGGCAGCAATATTAGAGAGACTGTTTCGTGAAATACGATGGCACCCTTGGATTTCTAGAGTTCTTAGTTTCTGGCATTTTGAAAAAAACTCTAATGAAGTATTAGTGATGTTGCTGTTATAAGCAATGTTAACAACCTCAAGTGAAGGACAGCCAAGGGCAGCTGCAACAATTCCCTCATCAGTTATTCTTGAGCTCCTGTGAAATCAAACAGAGTAAATTTTAAAGGAAAAACAAAGGAAATTGTTAAAAAATCATAATCACGTATTTAGAATCACCATCTCTACATGAGATTAGACTTGTCAAGTGTCTGAGCAATCAAAACTACATGTTTTGCAATGATCAAGTTTCATGAAGCCTTTTCATTCATCTGATTTGAAAAATGAGGTGAAGAATGCTGTGAATTTTCTCCCATTAATGTGTAAATTGGGTTTAAGTGTAACAAAGTTGAGATATGAGAAACCTATAGAGAGCAAGATGTTTGAGCTTTGAACAACTTAAGTCCATTATCAGTTATCATCCAACATATGCCCAACTTCAGACTAGAAAGTTTGGTACATCTTGAGATTGACTGAAGCCCTACATAAATCAAGAAACATAAATCATGAACTGAAGGTAAGCACTTTTTAATGTAAATGTAAGGTTAGAAATGCAACCTTGGTCATCTATTTCAGTATCTGTGACATCTAATTCTTCCAATAGTTGACACAGTCCAATAAGCATAAAACCTTCTCTGCTGACCAAGCTACATGACTTCATTCTAAGGGAAGTAAGCCTTAAACATGAATTTGTTAGGCTGGATATGGATGCGTGTGTTATCATGTGACAGCATGTTATGTCTAACTTCTCTATATATTTGTGTGTTTGCACAAGGAAGGGGAGATTCTCATCAGTGACTCCAACACATTTACTTAAGTTCAGTTCTTTGAGTGAGGCGCCCAAATTACCAATGGCTTTGAATCCTGACTCTGTACCCAGACAGCTATCAAGTTTAACCGATCGCAATCTAGGAAAACTTTGCAGACATTTTGCTAGATCAGTAGTAACCTGAGTACAATTAAATGAGTGAGCTGCAGCACAAGGCAAACTCCATAAAATCGTTACTGCAGAAACAATTTGACAGATTCAAAACTTACAATCAGGCTGGAGGATAAGATAAGCTTTTCTAAGTTGTGAGCACCACTTGTAAGAGAAGCTATGCCAATATGAGTAATGTTCTGACATTTTGACAAGTTAAGCATCTGCCAAGAAAAGAGAGAACATGAGTGTTCTAATGCTACTTATGTCAATCAGGGAAACTTAATGCCTCACTCTCCTTTCAATAGAGCATACTTAAACTAGTTCCTGAAAACAACTTATAGAATCCAGATGACTCGCTAGATGTTTGAATGAATAATATAGAGAAACAAGTCGAGAATCACAAGCATTTTAGTCAGTCCCCATTGCTTGGCCACAAAATTATTTTCTCTATTACAGACATCAAAACATAAATCAAATAAAAGTTTACTAAATAGAAAATACTTAGATTTTTAAAGGATGTGTATGGGGGAAAAGCATAAGGTGTAGTCTTTTGACATTATCCTAAATCCAAATAACAGGCACAATGTGACTCCAATGAACCCTGGAAAAAAATGGAAGACCAAAAGGGCTACCTTCATTGACTTGCAGCTTGCTTGGAGGGTTGCAAGGCCATGTTCCTCAATGCCAAGGCAGTGTTCAAGAACCAAATCTTCTAGATGTTCTAATTGTAGGATATGATGAAAACATTTTTCTGTGATCTGTACATTAATGAATTGAACATTGAATTATCAGTGCGTCTAAAAATTCGTCATATACATGTTCAAAGAAATCACAATAGGCATGCTTCAACATTAGCCTGAAAAAAAGGCAAAATACATATGTTGCTGAGTGCTGTCTCAACAGTTAACTTTTATGTAAGAAGCAATAAAATAAAATCAATGTAGGCTACATAGTTATCTTTACTGGAGTCCAACATCCAAATCACTATACTAAAGCAACCAATCCTCTCAATAAATATCGGTAAGAACCAAGAGGTTTACCATTGAATCTGCACTCTATTAAACGTGCAAACATAAAAAACACCAAATCCACATCTGCAAAACACTCAAAAGGCATCAAACGAGGAAGGTTTTAAAACACTGTCTGTAATTATAATTCGCAACCAGAATGTCGACATTTTTTTGAGTTTTTGTAACTACAATTGTGGCTACATCAGCCACATCTGTTTGCAATTTTCCGCAATGTCAAATATTATGCTGAAACTGCAGCCGCAATAAAACCTTAAAACTAATACAACAGAAAAAGAAGCAGATTTAGCCAATTCTCATTGCAATGTTTAAGGACACATCAGCCAACCACCTCAATCACCCCGAAAAGGACACAACAGTTATTGAAAAGGACATGATTTATGATTGTCAAAAGTGAAAACACACACAAGTGTGACTTAAAAAAAAAAACACTTCTTTCCTTCACATTTCATAGTCACTATATTTCAATTTGGTTCTCAACCTAACTCAATCTTGAAAAACCAGCTCGTAAGACTAGACTTGTTCTCCATTTATATACTCTATTTTAATCATATCATTAGTCAAAGTGAGATCTTGGACATACCAAACATCAAAATTTATGATAAAGAGAGAGTCAGAAAAAAACAGTTATTATTACCGGCAAATAAGAAAGATCCAAACTCCGAATCTCCTTGCATTTGATAGCAATCAATCCCACCCCAAAATCAGTTACCCGAATGCACCACCTCAACCCAACGTGCGTCAACCTACTACACCTAACAGCCACACACTCAATCCCCAAGTCCGTGATTCCCTTACACCTCCCCAAGCACAGCCTCTCCAAGTTCACAGCCTCCGCGATTGCCTTGGCGGCCAAGTCAGTGAGGTCAGGCCTATTAGACAAGTCAATCTCAACGAGGCACGTGCAGTTCACGGCCAGAGCCGACAGCCCCACGTGCGAGAACAGTCTCGACTTGGAGAGGTCAATGGATCGAAGGGAGGAGTTCCAAGCGAGGGAGAGTGATTTGAGAGTGGCGTCGTCGACGCAGGGACAGAGCGTGAGGTCGAGGTGCGAGATGGAACGGTAGCGGTGGAGGGTTCTCGGGAGGAGGAACTCGAGGCGACGCGGCTTGAGGCTGGTGCGGTGCGTGGCTTCGAGCGCGTGGAAGGACTTACAGGATTGGGATAGCGACTTTCTGTCGAAAGGGTCGTCGTTGAGGTGGTCCAGGATGGTGTAGAGGAGGTCCTGCGCGAGGTGGTCGAAGAGCTTGGTGGTGGTGTTCGGTGGTTGTTCCATGTTGTTGAGAGATTTACTCATTCCACTAGATTCAACCATCGGTTGGACAAGACAATGAGAATGAATGAATGTCAAAGGAACACTCCGGTGGGTTTGGATGTATGTGGTTGGTTGTTAACTGAAAAGAAAGGAGTGTTGGGTGTGCAGCGGTGATGGATCAGTTTCGTTCAGTTGAAAGTGGAAACCTTTTGAGTTTGATCGTTGGGGACGATGACGAGGAACGTGTCAGTGTCAGTTCACAGTCCTGCTCCTGCTCACTTTGTTGATGATGTTTTACTTTGTAATCATTAAATTACCCTTTTAATTTTTTACTTCTTTTTATCATTTTATTATTGATATGAATTACGGAACATTTAACAATTTGTTAATTAATGATTAATTTTTATAATAAAATTTTATTTAAGAAAATTAAATTCAATATTAATAAAATAATCTATAAAATTTGGATTTAAATATTATTTAAGATAATCAAATCAAATATTATTAGACCATCAACATATCAATTTTTAAATTTTGTTTTGATGGAGAAGTAGGGGTGTTCGCAGTTTGGATTGGATCGGTTTTGAAGCAAAAAATTATCCAATCCAATCCCTTCAGTTTGAAATTTTTTTCAAATTCGATCCAATCCAATCCAATTTTTTTCGGTTTGGATTGGATCGATTTTTGGTTTTTTAAAAAGTCTAAAAATAAAACTTATGAGACTTATTTTTATCAAAATAAGGAGTATCTAACAAAAACAAACACATTCATTGGATAAAAATAAACATCATTTTCTAATTTTCATTGGATAAACATGTGCATTGGACAAAATAAGGAGCAAGTAGTTATTAATTGGACAAAAAACAAACACCATTTTCTAATTTTCATTAGACAAAATATGATGGGGAATAGGCCTAAGTAGGTAAAGGGTAAGGTAAGGTTTATAATTGGATCGGTTTGCATCGGATCGATTTTCACCAGTCAATCCGAAAACCAATCCAATCCGATGAAAATTTATGATTTTTTTTCGGTTTTCGATTTTTCGATTTTTGGTTATTTCGGTTATCAGTTTTTCGATTCGGTCACCGCAGTTTGCATCGGTTTGGATCGGTTGATGAACACCCCTATTGAGAAGTGTCTCAAAATATCCAACTAAATATTTAAGCAACACAAAATTTCAAATTGAGAATCATAATTTGAAACAATCCCAAAATTTAAACTCTTTTAAAATAGATAAAGTTGGTCTTGTGTTATACTGCAATTTTATTGATAATGACTATTACTATTTACTTGGTAAAACTTGAAGAAAAATAAAATTTAACGAAAATGATTACATTGGCCTATATAAAATCAGAAGAAAAAAACTAAATATAGAGTGGGGGGTATTTTTGGCATTTCCAGATAAAGAAAAAAATGCTATATGGTGGAGTGGGTATCTGAGATAGGATAGTACAGTTCCAATGCACATGGTTGGACCGCCACTAAAGCATTAGGAAATTATTATGTTTATAATACTTTAGGACGAGCATAACAAAGAAAACCAATCAAATTTTGACAATAATCATATCTCGCGGGAATTCCTACGTACATGTTCACGTACTTGGACTTTTCGCCTTTTCCTTTATTATTATTATCGTAACATAAATGCTTTTTTTGACAGGGAAAAAGAAATAGAAGGAGAAATATAGGTAGGTGAAAAAGAAAAGAATATAAATAGGTGAAAAAAAAGATAAATGAAACTTGTTTGATAGAAGAGAAATAAAGTAAAAATAAAAATACATATTTGAATTAAAGTGATTTATTATGTGAAAAAAGATTATAATAAAAATACATGAATATCCTTGTGTGTGCAGGAGACCCATGATCGTGAAAAGGATAATATGATAACTTTGTTTATTCAGTACAAAGTTCTTCTTCTTTCTCGTCGGTTTAGAAAGAAATATTGCACAGTAAAATCGACACAACACAAATATTCAAATATTTCGTTGCATTTCACAGCTCCAAAATCAGAGAAATTTCTTAAAATTTGTAACTTTTCCACTCTTCTCTTCTCTTCTCTTCTCCGATATCTACCAAACCCAGCCGAAAAGTTTTTGAAACAATGCTAGTATGCTACAGTATTAATACGCCGAAAGGAAATAAGTTGTTTTATATATACTTTCCCTTTTTATACATGTCAATTATTTTTTTAATTTAATCATTTAAAACTTGGTGCTACTTAATTTCTTGATTTAATTACGGAGAAGTCTAAGGCTGTTTTTGGTTCAACAGATTGAAACAATATAGAGAAGATGAAAATACTTTGGGAGTTTGGTAGAGGAGAAATAAGGTTGAAATAAATTTAAAAAATGGTGCAACTCCATGTATTATTATTTTTTATCTATTTTTTTCATCTTTCATCTATTTCTCTTCAATCAAACAAGTTTACTTATCACTTTATTTTTCACATTTTTCTACTCTCCCTTTTTTTAATTTTTATCAACTATATTTGTCTTTTCTATATCAAAGACAACGTAAAACTACTTTGGATTATTTTTTAGTAAATTTTAGTTAGAATATTTTTTTTAAAAAAATTTATGATAGTATTTATAAATTTATAATTATTTATAAAAATTTAAATAATAAAACTATTTTTTAAGAGTTATAATGTATAAGTTGATTTTAATTTATGCAACACAAAATTCTTTTATTTTATTTTCATTATAAATATTTATCATTAAATTTATTCAAACTAATTCATTTTGCTTAAAATGAATTGTCTTGAGTGAGTTTCTTTGTTTCCCTAAATAAAAAAAAAGTTCCATTAAGACAACTCATTTTTATTTGTAGGATTAAATATGATTTTGGTCTTCAAATATTGATCCATATTGATTTTAGTCCTTCAAAAATAATTTCATTGGGTTTGGTACTTGAATTTTAAAAATCCTTCTTTTAAGTCCTTCATCTAGCTCTTGTTAATTTTTTCTGTTAAAAGCTTACAACAATAGTTGTTCAAGCATTATTATTTTCATTTTCAGCATTAACATTCACTATGTTTTGCAAGAATATAGAAAAATTAATTACAATTCTATTATTTCCAAACAAGTACATACAATTAAATTCACATATTATCTCTGTTGTTGGTGGAACTTGATTTATAAAACAAACATCAACAGATGCATTGACCATAACATTTTGTGTTTCAACAATATTGTCTACAATAGGTTGATGTAGCTTATATTTAATAGAGAATATTAATGAACTTAAATAAAGAACTTAAAAGAGAAATTTTGAAAATTTCAAGGACCAAATACAATGAAATTCTCTTTGGAGAACTACAATTAATATAGATTAATATTTGGTTGAACAAAATCATATTTAACCCTTATTTGTATTTTGAGAAGATTTGTGTGTAAGTTTTTTGCTTAAACTGGATATGGTGATTAGTTAGTTTGTTGGTTGTTAATCACTAGTTCAATAAGCTTTATAAATAGAACCCACATAACATCAGATTATACCTTTTTCATTCTACCAATACAATTAAATGAATTACTTTTGTGGTCATGTTTTTTGAGATCTATGAATTTTGGATCACACCAAATTAGTATCACTTGCATCACACATCAATGTTTTAGGGGGATTACTTTTTGCAACTTTGTTTTCTCTAACCACATTCATTACTTTCTTTATCATTTTGTTTTATTTTAATAACACCTTGCACATTTTATTTTAATTTTTAATTTGTAGTAAGGAATCGAACCTGAGTATCAAGATTTATAATAACTTACTCACATTATTCAAACAATTGAACTAGACCTTCTTGCATCTTGTACATATATTTTATTTCATTGTTTGAAAAATTAGATTCTAAAAGTATAAATGTTTTGCTTAGTTTCAAAATATAATTTCATCAAGTGTGAAAAAATTTATACTTTCAAAATCTAATTCCTAGAAATGTTAAAATTTTATCAGGAATTCCCAACATCCCGTCATGGTTCAAATTCTTCGTTACCCCAACCCCTCTAAATAAGACTCAAATGACAACTTCGTTATCCCTTCACTTGCTCATTGGGTCAACACACCCACATGGCACAACTTCGAATTTGGATACAATTCCTTCGACACCCTCATTGGCTTGCCTCACAAGCATCTGAATGCTGTAGAAGCGTTTCGCAGAATTGAGGGAATAAGGAGAATTTAAAATGGAAATATATTTTTTATTGTGAATTTTGTGCATATTTCATATATAACAACGGAAATATATTTTCATTATAATACGTACAAAATTCACAACAAAAACGTATTTCTATTATAATTTAGACAGAAAATACATATAAAATATAAAATAAAAACACATTTTCACAAACAAAATCAACAATAAAAACATGTTTCTATTTTGTATTTTATTTGCACAATGGAATACATGTTTCGATGCGAAGGAAATTTTCAGAAATAAAAAAGTTTCAGCCAAGGTAGAACCATTAGCAACACTCAAGAGTTTAACATGCCACATTGGACTCATTTTCTTGCAAGTCTTTTATCGCCCAACACTCAATTCCATACAGCATAGTGAGTTTTATAGTTGCCCAGTGAAACTTTTCCTTAAAACTTTTTTCTTGTCACAAATGACACTTGAAACAGTTCCAAATCATTGATCCTCCTTGAATCATATGGTTTACATCATTCTATTTCCCCATTATTTTGTATAATGAGCCTAAGATATTTAAATCATGTGACTTAGAAGATATGATAACCAGTTTTTACCTCAATGCAAGGATAGACGAACCTTCTACTGAACTTAAATTCCATATACTTTGTCTTCTACTTAAAACAAAAGTTAAGAGTTTCCAAAGCTTGTGTATACATCTCTAACTTTTTATTTCCTTTCTTGACACTAACAAAAATCTATAGCACAAGAACCTAGCTTACATAGTTTCAAAGGCCATGTTTTACTGATAATTAAATTAAAATAAACCACATACAATCAATAAACATTATAACAGCACTATCTCAACTTTTCCACAAATGTGGTTGAATTCTCACCCCGCCTTGCTGGTTTCTAACTTCTTGTAAACTTACAACGTTTGCAATTAGTTTTTCAATGATCTACAAAAATACAGACGGCTGAAAACTAATCAGCTACTTCTTAGCAAAGGTTATGATCATGGGATTCTGGGGGGTGATTTTGAAGCCATGAAGAGCCTGCATGGCCATGGATGATTGCACCTCATCTTCAAAATCAACAAATGCGATCCCTGGCTTTGCTTCTATCAAGCGCACTTCCTTAAAACCTGGGTATTGTTCAAAGAGCATTTCAAGCATCCTACCAGTAGTTTCATGAGGCAGATTCTCTATGAACAAAATATTGTTAGGAGCAGCTGCTTCTTGAGCACCGGGTCCTTGACGGAATGATGCCTGCAGATATAGTAGATATTCTATGTTAGTGCAATTAACATCAGAATAGATAAGTGCATTAATCATTACCATCATATCCACTTACCTAAAGTTAAACAAAAACAAAATACTACAAGAATAATCATAGTTCATTTATGTGCTAGTTTCAATCATGCTTACAAGACTGAGATATTACAAAAAACTGCGACAATTTTGTTAGAGGGGAAGAGAAGAACTCAGGCACTATCAATGATCAAAGAAAACTTACAGTTGGACCACCATTACTTGCACTGTGTGTTCCATTAGCCACACCAGATTGCTGTACTTCCTCAGCACGCCGCTTTCTTTCAGCTGAACAGGCAAGTTTGTCAGTCAAAATTAAACAATAAGAAACTATTACCAAATCAACAAGGTTAGAAAGACTGAACTTAAAAAAAAAATGTCCAAATGATGGAGTTTTGATATTTTTCTCAAAGATGTTTAACAGGGACGTTAAATGGAAATACAGATTTATTTACTCTGAAAAGCTAGATGGCTTTATCCTTTTGGTTTGCTGCCCATGTGCACATGCAACAGTGAAAGGGTGATGCTCTTTTTTTCCCATTTGGGAGGGTTGATGGGGGGGTTAATTTACTAATCTTTCACACACACAGTAGTAGGAAATTTAAAATCTTTATCATTGCATATGCAGCAGCAGCAGGAAATTCTTGCATATGGTCAAATAATGAATTTGGTATTATAAAAATGATATAACCCACTACAAGCTTCCCTTTAAACAACCTTACAACATGAACTTTCAATCATATTATCTTTAGGCCTAAGAAATCTGAGGATGATGTAGGTTTGCTAAAATTCCCAGACAAGGGAAACAAATATGCCTCAAAACGTACATCAGCTGCATTCACAAATGACACCAACAAATGACTAGTGGGTTCAAAGTTCAAACCATAGTATAATAACCTGCATACTTTCAAGTTTCAACCATTTAACATATTCAGTTTTTTTTCAGTTATCAGTTTTAAATTCTGCATAGAGAAAAAATGCCATGTTATGACAGAATTAAATCAAATTAATAATATTTTCTTCAGAATTGTTGATGCCTCTATTAACTTCTAATTTCTAATGGCTAGTTTTCCAATGTTACAATCTCATTATCCGTATCAAACCTAGTTAGAGGGACAGATATGGTACATAAAGTATGCAAGAGTTCTAAAATTCAAAAATGAGGAAGACTAGGAAACCAAAAATGACAATTGTTCTCACCTTTCTCCTCTTGTTTCTTCTTCTTTTCCCTTGGAACAAAACTACCCTCTTCTTTTGCAATACAGTCTGACTTTGTTTTTGCATAATGAATTCTCTGCATATAAGTATTCACACAAAAAGCCTTTAGACGCATGTTATTGATAGAGTGATAGATTAACCAAAATCAGAATACCAAGCAGCTTCATAGGAAAAGGGAAAAAAGTAAAGAACACAGCACATTGTCGATATCTTTCAGTGTCATTCTTGATAATGAAAATACTTCCAACAGGACAATAGACATTTAGATCAAAGAAAATTTAAACAAAATATTTAAATGATAACTCTCAAAAGCAGGCATATTTTGGTACGAACACAAATCCATAATAGCCAAGTAAGTGAAACTACAACATTCAAGATAAAAGGGGGGAAAGCAGTAAGATAACCTGCAAAGGCTACTACTAGAAATGGTTCCAAAAGTTTGGTATAAGATATAATAGATTTATGAACAGAACTGTAAAGAAATTATCAACACCACTATAAGTTGATTACCATAGGTTTGTCATAGAAAGGGAAGTTTTGCATTTGTCGCACTGCATTGCTTGCAGCAGTGACTTCACTGAAACAAACCCATGCCTGTCCCCGAAGCTTGGTTGTCTTTAGAGCAATAACATCCAAAATTCTTCCATATTGAGAGAATAAGCAATACAGAGATCTCTTCAATTCTGCCACATTGAAAAGAAAACAGAAAAAAAATAATGTTAAACTCTTGTCATGGGGTCAACATCAAAACCAATTTATTTATCTTAATCCCTAAATTCATATCAACAAAATCAGCAAAAGAAACATCCCCAATTAAACTGTCACATGACCAAAATCAAAATAAAATTATTTTTCTAAAACCCTAAAGTCATCAACAAAATCAGCAAAAGAACATATCCAATTAAGTATAAACTGTCAAATGATCACCAGCAAAATCAATTTATTTTTCTAAAACCCCAAGTCAAATCAACAAAATCAGCAAAATAACATACAAATAATTTTAAACTGTCATAAGGTCAAGCAAATTTAAATTATTTTCTAAATCCCTAAAACAACATCAACAAAATCAGCAAAAGATCCAATTACAACATCTGAGATGCAAAATCATGGACAAGAATAAATAAAAAATGTCACTACATATATCTCGGTTTATTAAGTTCCATGTTATCCAATCGAATCACGCCCACTCCATTAAATTTCCCTTCACAAAAATCAATAAAATTTCAGCAGAAGAGACACAAGAATCACAGCTTCTAAGCCAAATCCACTGCTACCCTAATTCAGCAGAAAAAAACTTCAGGCACTAGTCTCCTGCGCACAATTATTATATCACAAATTCAATTAAAATTTTACAGGCAAAATTGCAACCTAGCAAAGTACAAATTACAGTGAATTCAGAAAACGGGCGCATATGAAAAATAAATAAATAAATGACATGAGAACATGGATGTTATCGTAAGTTACCATCTTTCTTGACCTTCTCATTGAGATTCTTAATGTAAATGGTCTGATTGGGAGGTATATCCCCTGAGAGCATTCTCTCTCTCTCTCTGCTTCTGACGGAGAAGAATGAACAGTGTTTGCGGTGGTTGTGCCCTAGCCAAGTAGTAGCGGTGTGGAATGTTAGAGAAATCGTTGTTGTGTTTTGGGGCTTTTTTAATGGAAATTCAAATTTCACAACGTGGGCCTGGTCCATCCCTCCTCTATGGCAAATGGATTGTGGGGATGCTTTTAACAAACTCCCTTTTTTTCTTCTCTTAGCACCTCCTTTTTTCTGTATTTCTTTACGAAAACACCCTTTTCAAAAGCTAGTTTTTAGAACTAAATAAATTAGTTTCTGTAATACTACAAAAAAACTAGTTTCTGTGATATTTTTATGTTAAAATGAATTACAGAATAATAGAGAACTTTGAACAAAATCACAATGATTTTTTTTCGAGAAGGGTGAAGCATTCGTTACTCTTGAGTAACTTGATCAAAGCTTCAAAAGAGTGTTTTTCAACAATCAAACCATACCAATAAATGTTTTTTGAACCTATGATAAGAATAAAAAAAATTGAAAATGAGATGAGATAGAGTAGGGAAAGGTTTGGTGTGTTGTTCAAAAGATAAAAAAGAAAGTGAAAGAAACGTACCAATTTTTTTAAAAAATAAGTAAGATATTTGAAAAGAAAGAGATTTTAATTTAGTAACGGGAAGGTTTTTTTTTTTTTTTTCTTTCTAGATGATGGTAAGGGTGGTTTTTTGAAGCTTAAATGAAGTTTATTCAATTAATATCCCTTTCGAGTCTCAACTCATCCTAAAATACCATATATATTTTTTAACAAAAAAAACGAGTTCAAAAACTTCCCCATCTTGCAATTGCCTACACTAATCAACGCCAGTTGGAGGACCGTGGGAGTAAGTGTGTGTTTGATTTTCCATTAAAACCACGTTCAATGGAATTTTTCCATTTTTAAAGACAAGATAGTAGAAACAAGTCTCTTTTTCTTTAGAATGAAAATTAGTTACATTCAACGTAAGTAATTGTTACATAAATATGCTCTAAAAAATTTAGGACATATAAGATGAGTACCATTACTTACAATGACAAAACAAGAACTATATCAAATTAAATAGATCTCACTGCTTTTAGTTATTTTAAATTATGTTTATTTATTGTAGGTCTTAATTTATTTTAAATTATGTTTAGTTTATTTTAAACTTTGCTTAAGTCACTTTTCATTCAAGGTGCAGGCTCCGGTGGAGAAGTTTTTTTCCTAGTGTATAATGCACAATTTTTTTTACCCGTTGTCTTAAATAGATTCTTGTTGAGTGATATGACCTATTTCTACTCTTAACAGATAGGGATCAAATTCTTAAAATCTTTGCATCAGCATCAAAAGTAAATACCAAACTGAATGCTCCACTAAAAGATAGAGAAATTACGCATTTACGAATAGTGCCTTACAGGTCGCATGCACATGTTGTATGGGTATGGCTCTGCTTTTCTATAGTTTTGCGCTAATGTTATCTCATTTATCTTAATTAGGCATGCATGCCCTATCTTTTTTTTTTTTCCTTCTAACTGTTATTGACAAAAGTCCATGATTTTCTTAGTGGTCTACGTAGTTCACCTCCTCTGCGGGAGATCTTGTCATTCCACTTCCTCAGCTTCCCAGTGAATTCCTTGTAAATTGTTCACATACTTCCAACAAAATGCGTTTTCTTTCATTATTTAAAAACAATGATTAAGGGATGAAGATATATTAAGATTATATGAGATATAATTTAATTGATGATTTGAGCAATTGTAAATTGTATATTATATATATAAATAAAAGATCAAATTACATGAATTAGTATAATTTTAAAAGAATTATATTCATTCGCATTCGTTGATTCTAATATAATCAAACTATTATAATCTAATAACTAAAGTCAAGCACGTGACCAAGGACATTGTATATCTTCATCCCTCTCCTTCTCAAGCAACATTCTTTCCAGACCATTAAAAAGCAAAATATCATGAATCAAGCACACGTTAAACGTGTCATTCATCTCCATATTTATGCATTGTAACCCATCTTTTCTTCTAAATAAAAAATGCATTTTGCGGCCGTCAAGCAATGAAAGCGATGTATCTTTAGAGAAAAAAGCTTGCATAAAATATTGATAACTTTCAAAGTCGATAATTTGGAGTATTTTTCCCTATCAATATTTGTAAAAAAAAAAAAAAAAAGTCTAGCCATGTATTACATGAGATTCTATATTTGGAATTTGAATTTCTTCTTGAATATTTGGTTTTGATCACTGCCATTCTTAATGATTGAAAGCTTTTAGGGTTTTGACAATTGTTAAATGTTGTTACTCTTGGCCATCTTTGACAAAATTCAGGTTCGATCTATTGTTGTGTAACAGATGCTGAATTAAATTTGTGCCAGACGATGATGAGTGATTCCATAAGAAGCAGATTTTAGATAATTGCTGAATATTCATTAGTCGATACAGTGAAGCTTTTAGACTCACGAGGCTATTCTGGTGTCACGTGTTTGTGTTGAGGGATTATATTATAATCGTTAGATTATATTAGAATTACCGGAAAAATATAGGTGATACGTTTTTAGAATTACATGTAATTATATATATATATATATATTTATATTTTTTTTCCATGATTTTAGAATTGATTAAGTATAATTAACAATTGTACATAGGATAATGATAATTAGTATGAAAAGTTATAATACGAAACTGCACGAAATCTAAGGATTCTAAAATTTATTGCAGATAGTTATTATCCGCTCTCTACCTGGATGTTAATACAATTAATTTGATTGACTGTTTTTGAATTCGTATCAATTCGTGTTAGCAATATTCGTACTAATGAGCACTACTCTTGTATCTGTGATTTTAGGATTGATTACAAAGTAATTTAGATGCACTATTTCTTTTTTATGGAAGTAATTTAGGTGCACAATTTCTTTTTTATGGAAGTAATTTAGGTGTACTATTAATAATTTATAAATATCATCTACGAACTCTAGCTTACATATTTGGGTATGATTGTAGGAGCTAATTTACAATTAGTACGTATATATGATGGGGATTGAGGTATGAGTAATGAAGTCTCATAATGGGAATCGGTTAAATGATGTTATACATGTTACACAATCATATTTTTCAACTTTTTTTTGTAAAATGTCACATTAAGAGATTGGCAATACCATGTAACTGTGAGGTTGGCATTGATAACATTTCTATTACTTCAAGCTAATTATAGGAAAATAGGAACCAAGTCAATGAATGAGATTTTTTTAAAATGCTAATTCACCTGACTTTAATTTGTGTCCAGAACAGGCACCACTCACCAGCTAGATGTTTTAGTTAAGCAACTCCCATTGACTTGGTTCTAAAAAAACATGAATTATTTTCTTAATATGATTCTCATTTATTGGTATCTTATCTAAACAAATGAATTCACAATTACATATTTTTTAATAAGGATATCCTATTCTATCCTAACCACAAAACAAATCCTTAATACTTTATTGAAAACAAAAAGCATTAACTACTTTCTTAATCTAATAAGAATTATTATAAAAATTCATTGACCATTACTCTTACAACAATGATTAAAAATTGATATTAAAAATATTACTCCCTTCGTTCTTATTTATAATTCCCCTAAGACATTAAAATTAAGAAAATTAATCAATTTAATTGATAATAATAAATTAATATTAAATTTATAATTTTTTTCAAAATTATCCTTATAAATAATACTCTTTTCTCTTTTAATGATTGTCAATACATTCTCTCATCTTTAAATTAGAAATATTTTATTTTAAAAATAATTAATACAACAAACTTTATAAATTGAATATTATAAAAAAAATGATCATTTTAAGCTTGATCTTGTAAATAGGAATGAAATGAGTAAAATGCTTTTAACCCAAAAAAACAGCAACATGCAAATCAATGGTCGATTAGTAAATTTTGCTGACCAAAAATCAAACGCGTGTACAAAGCATAGTACGCATTTCTTGGAGCGTAATGCTCTTTAATGTTCTCATGGCTAATAAAGATATAGTCTCTAGATGATGAACAATTACTCTTATTTAAGAAAATCTTGCTCCTTAACTCGAGTGATTCCATGGACAATATAAATAATCTAGATGTACAAGCCACTCTGATTCTGACAACCTCCTTTGATAAGAACTAACCTCTTAACAGAACAAAAACACTGCAAAACAATAATTATTACAACTATGGGGAAAAAATCTAATTAGAGAGGATAAATTTGTCAAGCTAAAGGAATCGGATACACCTCTCTTGAGAGAGGAAAATATGATACACCCAGTTGTTACCGCAAAACCATCGTTCACCTTCCTCTTCCATTTCAAGGAGTTGAATGCTATCTGCTTAAAATGAATCTTAGTGGAGAAAAGAATCTGGAATTCATGTTTGTTTCGTTAACCAGTTGTAGTTTGTAAGTCATCCCTGCCTTAATCAGCATTGATTCTCAATGCTGGAGATTAGCGTTGATTCTCATACGTTGAGACGTTCTCTTCATCCACTACTTTCAGTTCAAGATATCACCAGCAAGCAAAACTGGTAAAATTAATCACTCCAGGTGTAACCTTAGAATGGAGATTGACACAATGGGCAGGATGATTTGTGAGAAGTTGAAAACCATTTATAAAGGCAAGCAGAATGAAATTTGTGTTTGCATGTCTTGCAAGCAAGGCGAGGAAGACCGTGGTTTGTGGTGTGGATTACACTGTAACAGATTGGGCACTCCTCAACACCTTCAAATTCTTTATCGAAATTGCGCTTCCAAATTCCTATAGCTTCTGCTAACGCTCCATTCTGCAGGACCAGAAAAGGATTGTTAACTTTACGCAAACCTGCTCTGTAATTATTAATTCTCACATTGATCCATTGTCCACGGAATTTCAGAGGTGTATAGCATTCAGCAATACTGGTATAAACTAAAAAGTAGTCAATCACATGAAAGAACTTTTCACCTGTTATATGTGAATAAATCATGCAATGCACACAAAGAGTAATTTATATCTGAATTTTGCCTCCACAGTTAATTATAGGCATTTTGCAAAACTCGGCAGCAGAAGCCAACTAAAAAATGTAAGACTGAACTAAATTCATAAGAAATTACCTGATTACGAACAAATAGCATCATTGACATCAACCATTTCCTTTGCTTGGTCTCGCTAATCCCAAGGCTCCTTGTACAATCAACATCTACAGGCCTTAGTGGATAAGATGCAGGGAGACGAATGACTAGATCCATTCCCGTTTCATCCTTGGTATAAGTAGCAACAATCTCATTTGCTGATTTGCTTACACTAACTGAAAAATTCTCATCACGAAAGTCGGATTTCTTAATCTGCATTTGAGATGATAGGCAGATATATATCAGAACTAGGCTATTCATATATCAACTTATTGCATGCTAAAAAAAAAAATTAAAAGAACCAAAGCTTTTTTCCCACAAGGTCGGCTGGCTACTTGGATCAAACAATTGCCACTGGGTTCTAGCATAAACCAATTGTTTAATGAATTAAAAAAAAAACAAGTGTTCAGAACTTCAGATAGACCATTTAGATCTGATTCACTCAAAAACAGATCCTCTGTACCTATGACACGGATTCTCCGTAACTGTTACAGCACAAAATCTAATTGGCAGTTGCACTCTATGCAATAAAAAAAACTAAAAAAACTACGTACCCCATTGTCCGGAGGCTCCATGCTATACGCAGGTAAGGGGGAGGGATATTGCACGCAGCCTTATCCTTGCATATGCAAAGAGGCTGTTTCCGAATTTGAACCTATGACCAACAAGTAACCAAGACACAACTTTACCGTTGCGCCAGGACTCACTCTCAATTGCACTCTATGAAATAAAATAAAAAAAACTAAACTACATACCCCATTGTCCGAAGGCTTCACGCTATGCGCAGGTAAATGGGAGGGATATTGTACGCAGCCTTACCCTTGCATATGCAAAGAGGTTGTTTCCGGATTTGAACCCATGACTAACAAGTCACCAAGACACAACTTTACCGCTGTGTCAGGGCTCACCCTCTGCACTCTATGAAATACTAAATAAAAATTTACAGAAAAAGCATTGAAGTTCTGAATCTTAATCCAATTAAATTCCTTTATAGTCCTTCTAAATGCCACCTTTGATGGGGCAGTAGAATCATAAGATGTGTACATATACTACTTACAATCAAGGGTTAATATTTAGAACATGCATTGATTTGCATTTATATTTTATAATAATATAACTTGGTATGGAAAGGAAGACATGAACATGACTATCACAGTAAAACATTTAATTAATTTCTACTCTTCAAGAAATATGTAATGATCATGCAACTCTAGGTTAAAATGTTTCCACACTGGATATCAGATTTTGGTATTTCAAAAAAAATATTTATCAAACAACAAACTACTTATAGTGGAGAAGAAACTACATCATACCTGAGACAATTCATTTGCAATGAGAGGAGGGCTGCAACAAGTCCTTGTAAAGGATTCAATGATAGCTGAAGTGTTACGATCACGCAAGTCACTAAACCAGCCACGTACATAGGCTGGAAGAACCTGGAGCATCAAACCATATATTGCTCCAGCAAGAGATGAAATTTTCCCCAATTCAACAGGCCAAAGAGATTCCACAGAAAACAAGAGTGAACCAGTTGTGGTGGCACGGGTTGCAGCACTTGAAGCTTCTGATAAGCCACCAGAAAGCTCTGCATCTTTCTTCTTTAGACTCTGTACTGTGGAAATCTCTACAGGAATATGCTGAAAAAGGCAATCCAAAATAACTGGAGTAGCAGAGTCTTGTATGTACTGGATCAGTCTCTCCCTTTGAGATGATGATGAAGGTAATGACTGTAGATGTGATATCAACAAAGACCATGCAAGGAAGAGATATACCTACAATAGTTTTGCTAGATCATTAGTACCCTCAATGAAACGACAAAGCAATGGATAAATAAACATTAAAAACAATGTTTATGAAGCATAGTTCAACTTCATTCCCATATAAAGTATTCTTACTCGTTGGTCTGCAAGCAAGTCCATTTCAAGAACCTCATAAGGTGCCCTTTCTATCATGAAAGATATTTCCTCTTTCAGATGGACTTTTTCTTCTATTGGCATGTCAAGACGGCTGATATCCTCTTCACTAGCAGCATATATGTTTGAGTTACAGGCATTATCTTCAAGGACAGCAATGCTTAAAACAGGCTCATTTGAAAGAACAAAATATGCTGCAAACTGCAATGAAGGAATTGGCTTGGAAGTAAAAAGTATAGCATACAAAGAGCTAATAGACCCTTTCCTTAGTCCCCAAAATTCAACTGATTTCACTGCTTTATCTCTAGCTTGTGATGAGGAATTAACAACTCCAGAAGCTACCAAATCCCAGAAGTGTCTATATTCAAGCCGTGATGATGCAATAACTGAGGCAGCTTCTTTGTAGCATGCATTTGCAATAGCCTCAGATACACCAGTACAAAATAGTAGGCGAAGGACACCCTCTAGAATCCGATCTTTAACAAAATCCAAATTTTCTGATTTAAATGTATTTAAATTATCTCTCTCTTCGTCTTGTTGAAGTTTACAGTGCTTAAGGAGAAGTAAGAAAGACAGAAGGGCATTTTCAGCAATCTTTATGGGAAAAGGATCTGAAATCAAAATAATTTTCTCAATTTTCTGACACATCATATTTAAATTATCAGATGAACTATCAACAAGACCATTTATATTTTCAGCTAGATCCTCCATCATAACAACTGCTGATTGAATCCAACACCTTAGGTTAGACAACAGAAAGTCCCAATCTTCTTCACTGAATTCATTCCAGCAATAACCTACCGAAACAATCATAAGTTTTGATTGAAGCATCTGCACCACTGTAAGCTGGTTAAACATAGCAGATCCACCAGCAACATGCTTTTGCTTTTGGAATAATTTATAAAGAAGTTTCCGCTCATCAGAACTAGTACTTCTCGCTGGCTTTAATGCTTGTGGACCTCCTATTGTGCTGAAAGGATAACAGGCAATCACCAAATGGAGCCAATCTTCCATGTCTACAAAAGTCATGAGTAATTTCATTAATACCATACACTACTCATGGCAAGTTTTTTTTGGGATGAAAATCATTCACTGTAACCGTTGCATTTAAACAAAGTGAACAATTAGCATTATCAGAAAAAGCATATGCCCATATACACAATCATACACAAAGAATTACAGAATTTTAGTGAAATCTCTTTCCCTAATGAAATGTCTATCCAAGACGAACTGGTGAATTAGCATTTTGTGTTTTGATCTGAAGAAAGAGAAATTTACCTTCTCCTGTTTTCCATGTGACCAAAGGTGGAAGACTTAGGGCCCTCTCCAGCCAGTCTATCATAGTATTTTGCACAAATCTTTCTTCTAAAGAACATTGATGAACACCTGTACCAGGCTCTGCATACCCATACACTGGTTCTAAAAGTATATTTATAAGCAAAGGTAGAATCTTAAGACAATTAGTATTAACAGCTTCACCAAGAAAGAGTTTATTCACAAGAAGTTCTATCAGATTCAATGCCTTCTCCGGCCCCCATATTTTCTCTTTGAACAAAGCAGACAGAAAGGAAACAAGTGCTCTTAAGAATGGTTCTTCAACACCATCCACTTCATCAGCTGGAACTGGCCACATACTCACCGAACTCTTTGTGCCACTGCCTCCATAAACCAGGGAACCATCAAGCAAGATGCTTAATGTTTCATCTAAGAGGCTTTCCTGGGGAGAATTACTTCCCTTGGCATAAGCACTCAATGAAGGTAAGAAAGAAGACACAACACTACTTCCAGGCCATCTCCACGTGCACAGGATTTCAGCAGCTAACCAAGCAGAAGATGCAACCTCTTGACTTTTTTCAAGCAAAGATAGATTACGCATTCCACATGCAGCAATAACCCTATCAATCCCAATTTTTGAGATTAACTTGTCAATTAAAGCTACAAATTTCTGGTGTCCTGAAGCCTGCATTTGGTATAAACTGGTGGTTAAAAGTAGCACATAATTTTTTCTATGTATTAGGCAGAAGAATTAACTACAAGTCATATTTCCTAGAAGCAAGCCATAACTAGCTTTATTAGTACATATACATTGTTTGAAGGCATTAAGATTTGTTTTGAGCATTCACAAAATAAATACTGAAATTAGAAATAGCAAGAGTTCTGACTGTACTCTGAGAGTCAGTAAATTCAACAGGAGTCTTATTTGCTATTCTGGTTTGTTTCTAGGTGAAGCCTACTGTAACTCAATTAGCTATATCCACATTGATGCAGTTTTACAATACATTTGTTTCCAATATGCATGGAAACATAAATAACTCTGACCATTACATTCTACTTTGTAAACAATAGTACATATTCAAAAATAAAAGATAAACACACAATAGAGACAAATAATCAAATGTGTCAATACCTTTGTCAAGCTAAAATTTGGAACAACAAACACAGGCCACAATTCATCCTTACTCAGCAGATGATGTAGCAGACTTTGTTCTTCATTTTCATCCACGCAGAAGCACTCAAGAACTTCAAGCACCCATGTACAGCATAATGATGCAATTTCATCATTAATAAGTCTGTCTTTGGCAAATACTGAAAATCTTATTGACTGAATTAAGATATTCGACAATCTCTTGCGGCTATCTAAGGAAAGGCTTTTCAAAAATTGAACATTTATCTTGTTACGGAAAGCACACACATGTTCACCGAATGTTAGCCTGGCCTTGGTTTTTGTCCTTGAATTGTCATCAAGTGAATCATCCAGAGCCTTGCTTAAATTACACTCCCATTCAATGACAAAAATTGCAGATAAAATTCCAGATACAAGCCCACTTTCCCCATCAAGAGTCTTCAGGCTAAAGAAACTACCATCAAGTATCTTAAGAGCAAATTGAGCTATCTCAACAATGTTGAGGGAACTATCAAATTCTACACAGATCTTTACATCATTGCTTAACATAGAAGCAGCCTTCTGTACCCAAAAGAAAGGTGAAACCTGAACAAAACTGACTACCTTCCTGAAAATCTCCTCATATATGAGAATCAATGCATTTCTGGACAGAAAAGACGATCTTCCTTCTGTTAAACCACCAAGAAGAGAGCTGCAGGTAAAAAGCACAAGATCAGAGTGAAGACTACTCAACTTAAGTCATCAATCTTGTATTTCTCTGGGACAGGGTTCAAATTAATATTTAAGTATATATCTATTCAACTTCATATATAGTACTCTTCCTTACCAGCCACATATGCCTTTTTTACCATAAGCCTTAGCAGCTTCAGGTGTATATTATCCATCTCAACTTTCAGACATCATAAACTACAGAAAATATCCACTTTCCTACCATATCTTGCATAGTTATCTGCAGGTTCATAGTTGTGATGATGTTTAAAAGAGACTGTCTGAATTAGCATTTTTCTTGTTAATAAATATTTAGAAAAAGTAGGTTTGAAACATTTTGTTAATAATTATGTGGATCCATTAACTACTACCCAAATTCCACCATGTAAGATTGGAAAACATAGGCTGTCGTCAAAGTTTGACCACCATAAATCCTTTTCTCCAAGAGGTAATAAAGAAGTAGACTCCGTCAATTCAATCCTCCTTTGATTTCCCTCTCCTTATTCCCAAACCCACCCAACAAGAAAATGGACTCAGTTTTAGTGGCAGTTCCAGTATGAGATTATAGATTATATACAAACATATGCATACAGATACATATAATCAAACCAATTAGCAATATGTGTCACCACCTGATGCATTCCATTTCCTTTCCATTTCTTTTTTTCCCCTTTGCTAAAATGAATTTGTTAGTTTCTTATCTATTAGAGAATTTTTAAATAGTTCCTTATACTATAAAAGTTTGTTATTGGGTCCTTGAACTTATAAATAATTTTTAATCGGATGCTTGAGATGGGTTTCCATCAAATTTAAACAAAATAATCTTGATCCTTGTTAAAGTAATGGAATGTCCTTGAAAATTCCCAAATAGTTCGAGACTAAATCACTAGTTTAATATTCAGCAGGTCCCTGAAGTATTTGGGAATTTTCAAATAGGTCTCTTATCTCTACATTTAAATAGGTATGAAGAGTATTCTTTCTAACTTTGACAAAACCCTAGCCCAGAGACCCAATCACAATCTTTTAAAGTACAAGGACCTATTTAAAAATTCCTAAACAATTTAGGGACCAATAATATGAACTTTGGATTTAAAACCAAAAAAAGAGAAGAATGTAACAATCATATTATTGACATGTTCAGTTCTAAACAGGAGAATTTAATAAATAACGCAAGACATTAAATCATCTAGCCTTGAAAATTTTGAATTAACATACCATATAAACTGCACATGAGAAGTGCTAAAAGGGGGCAGAGATCGAGAAACAGCAATAGCAGATGATTCAAGATATTCATGATGCCAATCTTTAGCATTACAGCCCATTCCATGACTGGAATCGTCTTTCACTTTCCTCTTCATTCTATCATCCCTTGCTTTTTCCAGGAGCGTGGCCAATGTTGATGCATGGTCAGCATCCAGTAACCCTGGTTGGAACTCAGAATGACTTTGGCCAATCACATAGTTGACGATGAAAGACCATTGTTCTGAGAAATATTCATCATCCATCAGAGCCAACAACAAATCTAGCCGAGCACTAGTTGAGCAACTATTTGACTGCAGGCACCAAGGAACAAACACATTCTTGAATATTTGCATAAAGTCTTCAGCTTCCCCCACTTTATCCCCATCATATGAAAGCTGACTAGCATAGTTCTCTCTGTTTTTAATGAATACTTCTTGGACAATTATCCGTGGTCCAAATATTGAAACAGCAACTGACAGAAGTCTCACTGTATCTGGTGAATCCTGATATTGAAAAAAGGGTTGGAAAAACATGATAGAAAATATAATTTCGTTTTAAACTAATCATTTGAAAATTATTAAATTTAACAATACGATAACCCTATGCAGCTCTAACACCTATTTTTTAACAGGTCAAATCAACAGTGGTGACATCATAACTGATTCCCAAAAATTTCTGTTTCATTTTTTTATATTTTAATCGTTCCATAAAATCGATATCTTCTTGAAGTGATGTGTCAATACCAAACTTCTCATTATCCAACCAATTTTAAAATCACAAAATTACAAAACAAAAGATAGATTAAAGTGTCAAACAAGTTTGTAGAAATAATAACTTACAGAAGATCTAATGACTGAGAAAGACTTTGCCAACATTGGTCCCACAATATAGGTCAACGGCCAAACTGCACCTATCAGCACAGCATGTTTCTCCAGCAATAACATGAACAAAATGATTCGTTCAACAATGTCTACATTAGCTGCTTGCTGAAGGGCACCCATGCAATTATCCTCAAGTTCCTCAATAAAAACAGATAGAACATTGCTATCCAATACATAAATGCCTAAAAGGATTTCAACAAAGCACTTTCCCAACTCTTGCAAATAGGGCATTGGATACTTTGTATTAAGCATATCCACTTTCTTGTTATGAGAAACATTTTCCTCAGATGTATCTGTTGCTTTTCCTGAGTTTATTATGTCATTAGCTTTCGGGATTCCAGCTGTAAGGAAATCCTTCCATAAAAGCTTTACAAGGACATTATCAACAAGAGTGACTCGGAAATGACTGATTGAGTCTCCTCCATCATTATATCTGATACAAGCAGAAGACAGGTAAAAAAAAGGGATAAGGAGTAAATACTTCCTAAAAAATGCAGCCAGAATTAAAAGAAAATTGTGTACCTCGAAGCATTTTTCAATGACCAAAGAAAACATTCTTTCAGTGCCTGCAAAAATGCTAGTCTATCTGCAGATAGAGAAATTCTCCTTCCCGCCCACAAGTTCTTGAAAAATTCAAGAAAAAACTTATCCCCTCCAACAGATTTAGGTGGCACATTGTCTAAGAATAAAACCAAAGCTGGATATGAAACCTGCTGGGAACCAAAGCAACCATTCCTAAGAAAATTCCAAAACGGATTCAGTATGCTTTTCTGAATGTTTAAGGAAGACCAACCATCTGGGAATTTTTTAGAGAAAAGTATTATTAGATCCCACATTGAGGGATGACAAGTTGGATCCTTCTCATTGAAAGCACCAAGAATTGCACCAGCAACAGTTTTTATATTTCCATCATTAATAGCCTGTGGAATATTTTCAATTAAGCTCTTCAATACACTATAAGTAGCTGATCGGATGGTAGGCCTTTGTGACCTCAAGAAGTCTAGAAAGTATTTATGATCTTTGAACAGCTTTTCAGCAAAAGAAACAGCAACCACCCTAGCCTTCGAAGCATGTTTAGGTTCAGAAGTTATGTTCTCAAAACCCGGTCGTTCTTGTTGTAAGCAAATTAAAACATCAAGAAGTGTCGCCAATGCTAACAATGTTGATGATATCACCTGTAAGATCAAAATGGAGATGAAACTTCAAGTAGAAAATGTATGGTCCAAAAGGAAAATTTGAAACCCTCAAATATGTCAAACACTGAATCTTTAAACTATAACTAGAAAAGGGCACCTGAATTAAAGATTATATTTAGACAAATTAAAAAGGGTGAGAATAGAGGATAAAAATTAAATTATATACATGCAGCAATCAAATCAGGTACTATTTAGCCAAGACAAAATGGGTAGGCAAACAAACTAGAAGTCATTCATAATTTCATATTACTATTTATTTATGTGGTTGTCTAGTTAAAAATCAAATTAGTCCAAGAAGAGGATAATCTCACACAAGGTTGCAGGATCACAATTTCACAATCTTACAATTTTTTTATAACTAGCGGTCCCAATATTCCTTCTAACTGACTTTGGTGAGACAGGGTCAGAATCATGGTCTTC
>CM023942.1:16394203-16556500 GCA_013407115.1 Glycine latifolia | reverse complement strand
ATTGCAAGCACATGTTTTCTAGATAGGATATTACTCACAAAATTATTTGAAAGTATAATGAACAACCATATGCAAATATAATAATTCCAGTTTATGCTAGGGGAGTTTAATTTTATAACTAGCGGTCCCAATATTCCTTCTAACTGACTTTGGTGAGACAGAGTCAGAATCATGGTCTTTATTGCAAGCACATGTTTTCTAGATAGGATATTACTCACAAAATTATTTGAAAGTATAATGAACAACCATATGCAAATATAATAATTCCAGTTTATGCTAGGGGAGTTTAATGAAAAGTCAGGTAATTTCTTCCTCTGTTCTGGTAAATTCGTTTCTCCTTCCATGCCACCAAGATAGTTTGACACATTTGAGCAAAAAATTATATGATTATATCAAAAACTTCAAAATAGCTATCTGCATAAAATCAGTTTGTAATTATTTATCCACTGCCAGCTATACCATGAAGCAAAATAGCTATATAAACCTGTAGAAAGGTCTCTACCATAATTTTTAATTCCTTTCATCATTAAAGGACTGAAAAAACGTTTATGTAGTATTTGTGATAGCAAAAGAAGACATCCACCCATTATAGTTTACCATATAGACTACATTTCTTACTCAACTAAAAAAGGAGAACCAGTGCAAATCAATAAATCCTAGACTTTGATTTCCAGGTAAGTTAAAGTGATTCTCACTATATACCTGTTGGTATATCTCTTCCAACTCATCTGTAGCTACAGCTTTGTCAGACAAATTTTGTGGTGTGAGCTTTAGGTTTTCTTCTAAATACATAAATATCTCTGTTGTGCATAAAATCAAAGCATCAAGCCTCTTATCCTGTGCTGGAAAGGCTGCCTGTCACAATCAAACAAATGATTCAAACAAATAACATATTGCACAAATTTGGTAATAAAGCTGTGCAAGTACAAGCTTAAAATCTGTTGTGCAGAATATACATAGGTAGTCCACATACCCTAAAAAATTACATGTTACTGAATTGAACATGGCCATGAAACTAAACACAACATACCTATAATAAAAAAGGCATGCATTCTGACACCCATGTACATTTTAAAGATACTTTAAAAAAAAGTCTTACATAATTCAGTTTTCAATTTAAGCGTATTAATACCTTCATGTTCCTTTCATGTAAATTATCGCTGTATTTTAAGCATAGCCTGGTAGTATAACTAAAGCATTAGTTAGTGGAAAAGGATCAGAAAAAGTACAAAACCTACTTTCAAATTGCTAAATCTCATTGTGTCCTTTCATAAAAGTTTTCCAACAAAGTTGGGGTGTCATATTTTTCAGCATGTGACATGCAAGTATGTGTTGGACACAAGGGTCTGCATAGGAAAAACATATACTCAAGACTTCAAGAAATATTTCCCATGATAATCAATTCAACACAGATTACATAGAACATTTTATTCAAAGTAACTTAGGACAACTCCTTATCAGTTTCTGAGCTTATATTTACACTGAAATAAAGAAAAGAAATTTTCAGATGGATCATCCTTATCCTGACATCACACTGATACAATAGCTCAAAATACCCAATTGAAGCTAGGCTTGATTTTAATTGGACTTGTAGCATGCCTTATAAATCACATATAGCATAAGTCTAGGACCACTGCAACTCAGTTCCAACACTAAATACCAAATAGGAATCATAAATTTCTCATTCGTTAATAAGAGGACTACTCAAGTGTTAAGACCATGTACAACTATACAAGATAGGATATGACGCTATTATCTAAAAAACTTTTGCCAAAATATTTAACTTACATACCAGCTCACCAGAAAAACACATTCAAAGAACAAGAAAGGAAACCACTAAGACCTCTAAGATATGCTATAAAACTAATAATAGCATCTTGCTCTTGCCACACCACTAATATATTTGAAGAACTATATCTACAAATTTATCCATAACTCAAATTCTCAATGAACAGACTCTTTTTAATACTAAATTATAAATTCCATAGAAACATTTTCTTTTATGGACCTCTCTTTCATTCCATAAGAAAACTATTATAAGTTAAAGCTGATACTTGTAGTTGTAGATATGAAACAATGGCAAGTCATGTATCTTCTACACAGAATATTACAGTAAGCTTCCAGACAGATCATTTGCGTTCCTCACAGGTTGAAAACACGTGTGTGAATGAAGCATTCAATTATTAAAAAATATACAATACTTTAAGCTAACCTTTTCCACCAACATGAAAGAAACAATTTAGAACACAATTGTAATAATAATCAATGTAGCAAACCTGCAAAGACCTTTTTGCAGCCTGAGAAACTTCAGAAACTGGATCAAATTGAGCAAACCACCATGGTCCCATCAAAATCTTCAAATGAGGAGCTAAATCTCTCCTGAGAAGGGTGTAGGAAGGGAAATCAACTATAAATCTCGGACTACGTGAATTAAGTTCACTCCAACAGATCCAAACTTCAGGGAAGGATCAGAGTTTGGACCAATTACACAAGTAAATAACTATATGTTATCTTAATTCAAGAAAAAAATAGATGTTAGAAACTAGAAGAAATGCATTTTACAGCAGACAGGTACGCTGTAGACTAATTAAAATAACTTTTTTTAAGCATAATAGGTAAACTAAAAAGTCCCCACATAGTAGGAACCATAAGCTATTGATGCAAGTAACTTGAATTTATAACCAATCAGATAATTGAAATGCCAGAATTAAAACTAGTATGAAGAGTAAACATGCTACAAAAGAAAACAATATCCTCAACCATTTAAGGCATTAGCATTTAGCATGCTATTGCCAGATAAGATACATAAATGTTAAAAGAAAATAAAGCAACATATTTTCAAATTTCATCTTCAAATACTAAATTATACAGTGGAGAAAGCAAGAAGCACATATAAATGTCCCTCAGAAAAGTTCTAACCCAATAGAAGTAACGAGAGCAGTCATGGTATCATGAGTGGCCCGCCTAACCTCCCTATTGTAGTCCAGCAACAGCCTTTTATACTCAAATGCCTGCATAAGAACAATTTAAATAATCAAATATATTAAATAAGTATCTTCAAAGATTGTCGTAAGTGAATTTATAAAATTATAAAGGGGATCACATATCCACCAGATAACAAAGATGCATGACCATCAAAAATAAATGGAAGTCCAACACCTGCTGCAATGTCTCAAGTCCCAACTTGTTATTTGTACATACTAAAATTGGAGGTCTATTTATTTTTTCACATGTTATAGTACTGTTGTCTGTTGTTGTTATTGTTAGTTTGTCATGTCTAGAGAGTTGCATGGCCTATGAACTTTGCAATTAATTATGTGTTTTCTCCTATGTAGCACCGACACCGACACGCGACACGTGACACGACACGACTGGACTCTCCGACACGTCAATCTTAAAAAATTATAGATTTCGACACGTTGGGACACGTTTTAATATTAAATAATATTTTTAATTTATATAATATATATTTCATTTAATATTCAATAATTTAACAAAAAGATTAAACTAAACTAAAGTAATAATTCATCATCTCCTCTACTTCCAATACTTGAATCCATTCTAAAAAAATAAAGATAACACAAGTCATAATGTTCAGTCCCATACATACATATATTTAATGAGTAATTATTATAAAAGACATATACAAAAGTTACAAAACTAATAATAGTGTATGTTACTGTTACAATATAAAAATTTGGCACAAAAAACACTTTTTTCTAATTTAATTTGATTAAAATAACAGAATTAATAATAGTGTTTTTCCTTTAAACATTTCTGATGAAAAACAAATATAGGTGAGATTTTACAAACCAGAATTTTAGATATAAATTTGTTTAAACAGTAAGAGCAGCACTAATGGTTTAAAAAAGAAAAAGCAAAAAGCAAAACAGTAAAACAGCAGTACAACACTAATGGTTTAAAAAAAAGAAAAGAAAAAAGGAAAACAGTAAAACAGCAGTACAAGCGTACAGCACTAATGGTTTTAAAAAAAGAAAAGAAAAAAGGAAAATAGTAACAGCACTAATGGGTTTTAAAAGTTAAAACTGTGAGTCCGTAAGTGGTGAGTCATTGAGTACTGAGCGGTGAGAGTGAGAGACTGAATGGAAAAGCGGAAAACCCATTTGGGGGTTTCGTCCCGCAGCGGTCGAGAGAGAACAAAGAAGTGAACGAAGGTCAGAGCAAAGCACTTGACTTACCTGTGACTAACTGGTGAGCGTGAACGACGGGCTGACGGCGGTCGGAGCGAACAGCAGGCGGAGGTAGAAGCGAGCGGCAGCGACCATTGAGTGTGAACTCTGAAGCAAGAAAGCGTGAAGGGTCGCGAAAATTTGGCAAGTGAAATTTAATCTCCCTAATTTTTTCTTCTTCACAGAATTACCCTTTGACCGTGTCGGATACGGTCAAATTCGCGTGTCGAAACCGGTCAACACGTTGGAGTTGTTGACCGCGTGTCGGACACGGTGTCGGAACGTGTCGGCGCGTGTCGCCGTGTCGGACCCGATTCTCCCTGGTTTTGAACGTGTCGGTGCTTCATAGGTTTTCTCCATCATGTAATGCTATCCAAATAAACTTAGAAGGATCCTTAGATTATTATTGTAGAGGCCTGCAAAAATCCCTATTGAGTAATAGCATGAACATTTGCAAAAATCTCCCTCCTATGACTCTCTCTATTACAGAATTGTCTCTAATTTCCACATTTTCACTACTATTTGGGGGCAGTCTTAATTGCAATCTCAAGGGTGGTGGTTTAATCCCACATCAACTAGTGATATGGCCAAAGTAGTGTGTATATAAGTGAGGGACAACCCTTTTGTAGGGTTGATCATAAATGCTTTATGTGCTTACATATCTTAGTATTTATCTTACACTATGTTATCAATAGCGGTCGTCGTGCCCGGGATCGCGGCGGAGCGGACATGTGCCGCTACAATGGGTAAAGTAGCGGTGCGTTTTACTGTTGCGGCTGTTGCGGTCGCGACGGGGGGGTAGCAGAGCACGCGCGATCGCGGTGACGCATCCGCGATTCCGTCATCCTTCTTGTGCGACCTTCGTTCCCTCACTTCCCTGCGCGCGCAAACCTCCGACGATTCTACCTGCTCCAGCCAGCGGCTCTTCCTTCTCCGACGGCCTTCTCTGGAGTCGTCTCAGTCTCCAACGAGAGCTTGAACAAGTGCTTTGAACAGAAACGCGAACGAGAAGCTCATTACTCGCACTCCAATCTGAAACCAATCACGAACCAGACCTAGAACAGAGGATGCGCAATCCAAACAGGAACAGAAACACGAACGAGAGCTTGAACAAGTGCTTTGAACAGAAACGCAAAGGATCAAAATGCACGATCAGTGCAAAAATTGAGCTCTTGATACCATGTTACAGAAAATGAACAAAAGAGAGAGAGAGAAATGAACAGTAACTGCATTTCTTTATTTCCAAAGAATGAAAAATTAGTTACAAAGCTGTACACGTGAGGTATTTATAACCTCTTACCACTAACTTGATGAAACATCACTAAGTAACTGACAGCTGTACTTACAGCTGTGTAGAGTACATAAAAGGCTAATTACTAACTACAGCCTTGCTAATTACTAACTACAGCTTATTTACAAAGGAGTGCTGTTAGCAAAAGCTAACAGCACTTACATGCTCTAATACTTTCCTTTTCTTTAGTATAAATTTTGCTTTATATTTTGCTTAAGAGTTTTTATTGTTAATGATAATTAGTGCATGAATTTTTAGTTATATTTCTCTTTTTCAGCTTATATATTTATATTATAAATTTTTTAATACATATATAAAAACATTAGAATAGCGGTCATCCCACTATCCTAGTTTTGAGGGCGGCCGCTCCGCTCTGCTATCCGGGATTGATAACTATGATCTTACATTTTTCATTACTTAGAACTTTGTTTTAATCACTTTTATGCTAATATAACTATTAATTAGGAGTAAGTTTAGTGTCTTTAACTTCTAAGAAATTTTATTAGCTTTTGATGTTTTATTGTGGGAAAATAAGAATTGAAGATTTTGAAGTTGGAGTAACTCGCTGAGCATGCTTGTACACACTAAGCACGAGCAACACAACAAGGAAGGACACGTGGCAAGCATCTGGAAGAAAAGAGGCCAATTGAAAGTTCTTGAAGGCACTCAGTGCATCAATACTCACTAAGCTCATTGTTTTTACAATGAGGAGTTGGGCTCAGCACGACATAGTGGGCTAATTAGCCTGCAGTCACTTAATCAAGAGCTGCTTTTGCATGCAAGCTCAGACGATTATGCATAAACGACAGTGCAGTGCGTTTGGCCATATTTAAGCTCAAGGATGCGAATTGAAGAAAAATTTGGTTAGGAGAACTATCTAGGGTTTTAGGTTGCAACTGGGAAGCTCTCTCTTGCTCTCCATGGCATCTTTACCATTTTTCATCATCTCTTTCATCTATTTTCTTCTTTTCTTCTTGTAGTTATGTAGTTAGATTTGTCCAATTATGATTGATAGAAGTTTTAAAGATAAAGTCGTTGATGTCAAAAGGAAATGCGACAGGATTATGATGATTAAGCTTGTAGTGAGGGATCTTATTTTAAATATCCTTAGTGTGTATGCACCCCAAGTTGGATAATTATCAGATGAAAATAACCAATTTGGGGAAGACTTGGAGGAGGTTCTGAGAGGGATCCCACGAGAGGAGAAGATTTTCCTAAGAGGAGATCTAAATGGGAATATTGGTAAAAACAACGGAGGTTTTGATAGAATTCATGACGATTTTGGTTATGGGATGAGAAATGAGACTGGAGAACATGTCTTGAACATTACACTAGCCTATGATTTGATGCTAGCGAACACTTTTTTCCGGAAAAGGAAGTCTCATCTTATCACGTATCATAGTGGTCAAAATCGTAGTCAAATTGATTTCTTTATGGCTAGACGGGAAGATAGAAATTCGTGTATTGACTGCAGAGTTTACCTTGGAGAATGTGTGACGACACAACATAAGTTAATAGTTCTAGAGGTTAGGTTCAACAAAGTTCTTAATTTGAGGAAGAGGGCTCAAAACCCAAGGATAAGATGGTGGAAGCTAAAGGAGGGGAAAGAAATAGAGTTAAGGAAAACATGTTGCGTGAAGGACCGTGAGAGTTTACTGGAGAAGCTAATGAAATATGGAATAAGATGGCTATGTGTGTTCGAAATGTGAGAATGAGGGTGCTAGGCAAAAGCAAAGAAAATAAAGTTATTACCAAAGAACCATAGTGGTGGAATGGAGAGGTGCAAGAGGCTATTAATCAGAAGAATGAATGTTTTAGATCTTTGCATAAATGTCTCAATGATGAGAATTCGCAAAAGTTTAGAGTAGCGAGAAAAAATGCAAAGAAAGCAGTGCGGGAAGCTAGAGGCAAAGTTTTTGACGATTTGTATAAAAATTTTGGGAGCAAGGATGGGAAGAAAGTTATTTACAAACTTGTAAAAATGAGGGATAAGAAGAGTAAAGACCTCACCCAAGTTAGATGTATAAGGATGAAAATAAAAAACTTTTGGTAAGGGATGAAGATGTAAGTGAAAGATGGCTAAACTACTTTATCAAACTTTTTAATGGGAATGGCGATAAGAGTGAGGTGGATTTGGAGGACGTTTTTGATGATCTGAATAGAAGATTTGTGCGCAGAATTAATACACATGAAGTTAAGGAGGCTTTAAAGAGGATGAAGAATAATAAAGCTTTGAGACCTGATGACGTCCCTATTGAAGTGTGGAGGAGCTTGGGAGATGTGGCAATGAAATGGTTGACCAATCTTTTTAATAGAATTTTTCAAACAAATAAGATGTCTGATGCTTGGAGGAAAAGTATGATTGTGCCTATTTACAAAAACAAGGGAGATATCCAGAATTGTTCAAACTATAGAGGCATCAAGCTTATGAGCCATACTATGAAGTTATGGGAGAGAGTTATCAAACATCACTTAAGAAAGGAGACCAAGGTGTCCGTAAATCAATTTGGATTTATGCCAGGAAGATGTACTATGAAAGCTATTTTCTTGATGAGACAATTAATGGAAATGTATAGGGAAAAGAAGAAAGACTTACATATAGTGTTCATAGATCTTGAGAAAGCATATGATAGAGTCCCAAAAGAAGTCTTATGGTGGACTTTTGAGAAGAAAAAGGTAGCATTAAAGTATGTTAATACTATCAAGGATATATGATGGGGCTACCACATGTGTGAAAGCCTGTAATGGAACATCAAGGTATTTCCCTATCATGGTAGGTGTCCACCAAGGTTCAGCTCTTAGTCCTTATTTCTTTGCTTTAGTGATGGATGAACTAACGAAAGATATTCAAGAGGAAATATCGTGATGTATGTTTTTTGCAGATGATATCGTGTTCATTGATGAGACCAAAGATGGCGTTAATAGGAAATTGGAAATGTGGAGAAACACTTTGGAGTTTAAAGGATTAACAATAAGCAAGAGCAAAACAAAGTATATGAAGTGTGAGTTTTCGTGGGTAAGAGATGGTAATCAAGACACAGTGCATCTATTTGGCCAAGAGGTACCCAAAAAAGATGCTTTTAGATACTTGGGATCAATGTTGCAAAAAGGTGGTGCGATTGATGAGGATGTAAATCATAGAATTAAAGCATGGTGGATGAAATGGCGGAGTGCATCGGGATTTTTGTGTGACCGCAAAATTCCCCTTAAGCTAAAAGGAAAATTCTATAGAACAGCTGTAAGATCGACAATGCTATATAGAGCAGAATGTCGACCAGCACAGAGACAACATGAGCATAAAATAAGGGTAGCAGAAATGAGGATGTTAAGGTGGATGTGTGGATATACGAAGATGGATAAGATAAGAAATGAGGATATTCGACGAAAGGTATCAGTGGTACCGGTATGTAAAAAGATGAGGGAGCATAGATTGAGGTAGTTTTGGCATGTTATGAGACGGTCATTAGATGCTCCCGTAAGAACAAGAGTTTGTTACCAAAAGTTCAACACAAAGAGAGGTAGAGGTCGACCGAAACTTACCTGGAGAAAGGTAGTGAAACAAGACCTAATGAAGTGGGATATAGATTGGCAGACAGTATGTCTTAGGACGGAGTGGAGAAAAACTATAAGCTTGGTAGAGGGTTAAACTCATTAGTAGTTCTATGTTCCAGTCATTCACTTGTTTTAGTTCTTTTCCTCTTCTTTTATCCCTTCTTCCTTTCACCCTTCTTTTATTTTAGCTTATTTTTTCTCTCTTTAGTCTTTTTTTCGATTTATCATTGGGTTGATCTACCACCGACCCCAATTAACTTGAGTTAAAGGTGCTGTTGATGTTGATGTTGTTGTTGGGGTTGATGTAACTAAACTCGTCCTTATGTTTACATTTTGATTATTAATCTATTTTTATTGTTCATTATCAAGTGTTCTCTTCTATGCATTAATGTTTGTTTTGGTTTGATCACGCTTTGCTTGAAGGTTTGAATTGTCATTGAGAAATGCTTTTGAACTTAAAGAGGAACACCTAATGGATTTTGTGTCTAGGGATAGAACAAAGCTTGTTAGTCATTTTTTAACTCTTGTTCTTAAAGCAAGTCACTTGGTTAGACTAGTCAAGGAATTGATAGTTTGGTCAAGGGGCTTAGATTCTTTCCATTCGAGGGATTGGAGTTTGAGTATTTTTGTGAGTTGATGATAGTAGTTGGACTTTGAACTAGAGAAGTAACCTTTGTTTACAAGAGGATGTGGTTTAGTCTATGATTAAAATAGCACCGCTTTAGCGCGATATCTCGCATCAACTACAGGTTGCGGCACCCAGCCGCTACTTTCGCGCCGCAACGCGACAGTTTCTGGTAGCGATCTGTGGCAGTGCGGTTGGCAGCTCTTGCAGCACTATCGCGCCGCTCCATGGAAGAGAAGCGAGTTGCAGAGCTCCTTCACCTTCAGTCGCCTCTCCAACTCCTTCCCGCCGTCCTTCCTCAGCGCGTTCAGCTCCACCAAGCCTCCGAACAGCCTCTCACCGAAGAAGATCTTCGGCACCGTTGCGCTCCCCGTTCTCTCTCTCAGCTCCTTCTCCCGCTCAGCGAAATTGCACGGCTCCTGATGCTTCGAACTGTGTTTTCTAAATTTGAATAAGCTGCTGAGATGCAATTTGGGACTGGAGACACGGATCGTGAAATCTAATTGCTTGCTTTCTATTGGTTGATTCCCACTGATAATTGTGGCCACGTTGGAAGATAGTAGTGGACAACGTTGGAACTTGGAAGCCACGTGAGGATTATGCGTTACGGAGCAATTGTTTTTTCCAGCACTTTTTCTTGGGCACTTGGCCCATGAAATGTAAAACAGACTTAGGCTTTTACTTCCAACATCCCCTATTTTGCTTCCTGCACCCCGAAAAAAGCCTCAAAGGGTATAATTTATTATAAGTATGGACTTCACAGTAGCGGTTTTACCGCTACTTGCTATACCGCTATAGCATTTTTGGGGTCAGCCGCTACCGACCGCTACCCGCTATTTAAAACTATGGGTTTAGTAAAATTAATCCCAACTCTTTTGTTCTTTGTTGTTTTGCCAATTTTTACCACATTCCAAGTGTTCATAAAAATGACAAAAACAGTTTTTGTTTATTTATGTTTTTGCTATTTACATTTTTGCATTTCAATTAAATTCATTGTTGTTCTAATAGTCGTAGTTAGTGAATGTTGCTATTTTGTCTATTATTACAGAGTCCCTGTGGATATGAGACTTGGACTTCCATTTTATACTATTTGCACGACTTGGTATGCTTGCCAAGAAGCTTAACAGTTGAGTTAGGCCGAAACCCAAAATTCTAAGACTTTCGTATCTCTCTACCTACCCCTTATATTCTTTCAATCTGAAGAAAAGAAATACATGCAATTTTTCAAAACTTTGAAACAATGGGAAGTGAGAAGAATGAACAACTTTAGGGACAAAAGTATCAAAGGTTTTCAGTCTTCGAAAGTATAACCTTCTAGATTTATTTGTAAAAGAGAAAATGTATTGGAACAAGAATAGAACTTGAAAGAAAAGGGTAGACACATCTCAATTACACACCCCAGGGTGTCCAGGATGTACTTGGCTTATGTGCTATAGCCAAGTCCCAACTGTAACCAGCATACAAAAAAAATAAGATTGGTAAAGAATGTATTACAGAAAAAGAGTGGCACCTATTGAGGAAATGATGGTTTGGACTTGTGAGAAGATCAATAGAAGCCTCAATTAGAAAAGTTGATCAAATAAATGTTAACCAATCATTAGAGGTAGAACAAGGCCAAGATAAACTGTGATAACCAATTAACCATTAAAAAGGATTTAAATCTAAATAGCTTGCTTGAATAATTGGCTTTTGACAGAACACAGTGGCATCACTTTATTCACATAACGTAACCTCTCTAAAGCATGTTTATTTGTATTTATCCTATTCACTAATGGGTTATGAGCCTTAACATAGGACCTAGTCCCAGGTCTGGATGTGGAAGGATCCTTCTTGCAATCATATAGTGAATCGGGAGAAGTAGATGGGCGCTTTCTAAGGCTAACCAAATTGAGAGAATAATTGATGCCCTTTACTGAATACTGACATCCTTTTTATAGACTGCTGATAACAAAAGAAAGAGATAACAAGTGATAGGATCTCAAGTCTTGACTAACAAAGGAAAGATATCCAAAATTATGGGACCCAAATCAATCAGGATTCTACTGAATAAAATCAAGCCTATAAAGGAAACAAAATAAAACTCTAATCAGGTAAACAAGGCTGCGTCGACTGCTACTGCCTTCTTTCCCCAATATTATCATAATATCATCCCAGTAAGGAATCCACATCATAAGATTCATAACACAGCCCAGAAAATGAAATATCCGTAAAAACAATGTCTATCTCAGTCTAGCTAAATATGTAATAAATAAGTGACTTCCATTGATTAGTATACCTAACAGTGTAATGTAAAATATAGTGTCCTGTCCCTTTCAATTCCCTCCCACGTCAATATGTTTATGGAAAAAAAAAAGTGACACACATAGACACATATCTTTTCACTCTCATCCAGTTGTATTCCCGTCTCTTTTCTCAATTTCGCTTCCATAACAGTTTTCAATAATGGTAATTATGATTTTAAAAAAATCTGACGTACTAATTAATAACAAACTGTAAGACCATTGGGGGGGATGAAAATTCTTTTATTCTATGAGGGAAAAATCACCATGGAAAAGTACAATCTGTTCACCATTCAACATAGATATTCTTCATATTAAAGGTAAGAGAACTGATGCAGGGAATACAGAGACAAAAAAGTAATATACTATGAAGACACGAAATTTGCATACCCATTGGGGAACTATTAGAACAATTTCTTTCGCAGACTTCTGTTGAAGCAGCGTAGATAAAGCTGCCAATGCCTTAAGCTGTTAAAAAAAAATTTTAAAAAAAATAAACAATACACAGGGTAAATAAGAAGCCAATGAGCTTATACACACAAACACACACATACATGAAAATAGATTTATCACCAGCCAAAATTGTTGTGATCATTGACCAATTACATCCAAATTAGACATACTTCAGTTATGGAGGACAAAATACAGGTAGAAATAATAAATGAATGGACTCGTCATGATAGTCACAGACTACAGGCAAAAGTCACAAATCGAACAGCCCGAAACTGGCTTCCAACCTATTTAGATTATGTCTAAATATCCACTTCAGCATTAAACAGCCAAGCAAATACTGGTGCAAGAGCATGACCAAACAAACACTGAAAAGGAAAATGACAACACAAATCCCAACAAACGGGCAGTGTTATCAATTGCAGATTGCGGAAAATGGTAGACAGCCAATAATCTGCTATATCATATAGCGGATAGTGCCATGGGAAAATTGCAAAAGTCACGTAGCAGCTGATATGTACGATATATATATCAATTATATATGCATAGAAAATTAAGTTGTGTGCATATACAAATAAAAAAAAAACTGGCATAATATTAGCTCAAAAGTTCAATTGGCCGGAGACTCGCTGGAGATGACAAGAGGATGTAGGACGTATGCCACAACCCCAACACCCATAGTGGCCTCAATAGCTGACGGAGTTGGAATTGTAGATCCAAGGAATTCAACATCGCAATAGCACTATAGTGGCTATTTAACAACACTGCTGGACAATTAGACATACATCAAACATATCACTTGTTATGCACTATCTATTGTACAACCACGTCCATGATGACATCCAACATCTTACATTCAATGCATGGAACCAAGACACAATTACCATTTAGCTTCAAGCAAACTCACAAGTTTTGCATTCTAGCGCAGGAAGTAGCATCACCATGATTAAACAGAACAAAAACACAAAATGACATGACTCTGTATTTACATTTAAGCATGCTTGTATCCAATATTCATCATCTATGATTGGCTAATTGATAAACAGGAAAACTTAAAGAGGAATTGAACAACATACATCTAAAGAGACCTATAGAATACCATAACTAGTCGCCATGGAGCATGTTAGATATTCATATTCTCATAAACTAGCACAGAAGTTAATCCAAAATTACCTTAGTAGTGGGATCCTTCCTCCCTAACCTCTTTAAGTGAACCGCAATTTCACTATCAACATCCTGCATATCCAAAAAATCAACATGACGACATTATGATAAGGCACGGAAAAACTGTCCACAAAGCAACACTGACAGTCAAGTCAGCTATACTAACACAATTCCAAGCTGCAAATAAGCCTCTCAGTATAAAACTCCCATAAAACAAACACATTGAATGAAAGACACGGTTAATTCAAACTGAGTTTATTCAAGCAGCACATGTATGTTAATTCAAACTAAGTATATTGAAGCAGCAAATGTAATTCACAGCAGCAGTACAGTACCACTCCAGCATGTTAATTATGAACACAAAATTAAACCTAATTAATACTCTATATTGATTCAACATCAACAGCACCTTTAACCCAAACTAATTAATACTCTATATTAATTATAAATCATAAATAACACAAAATTGAGCGTAAAACATAACTCTGTCACCACACCAATCTCCAAAATAAAAACAGCTGCATAGAACTGGAAACACATACAACAAAGGGAAGAGAGTCCTCGGATGAAGAAGGAAGAGGATCGAGGCGCGAGCTACCGACAAAACCACCGAATCCGACGGCGGGGGCGCCGGAACCGGACGACAAGAGCGAGGCGGCGAGACTGCAATTTAGAAGAAAAAACAATCGATGATACGAACACAAAGTCACAAACGACGTTGAAAATTGAAATTAGGGATTGAAGCAAACCTGCTACTCGAAGGGCGTGACTTGCTTCTCGCGCTTTCCCCTTTCTGCCTTCCCATTATTATTCTTCGTTCTAATGCCTAACAAAATTCCTCCTATGAAGCGGTGCTCTCTGTGCTAGGGAAACGAAGAAATATATATACTAACAGAGTCACCGATGTGTTTGTTTGGCGAATGATTTTTCTGCTGCTGAATAAGTATATAGGTACTTAGGCGATGGTGGGAGAAACAAACAATCGCGAGAAATGTCAAAGACGAGTTTATGATCTACACTTTTGATTTTGCTTACAAACAAGTAATGAAGTGTTCGATGAGGCGTGGATTGGTTTGTCTCATTAACCCTTATAAATATAATTATTAATTAAATAAGCTAAGATAAGAAGTTTTTAAGACTATTTTCTTACTCGGTGAATAAGTGAAGTGATAATTCTTTTATATGCTGAAATATATTTTTTATCCATGTAATATATTTTTTCTTTTAAGTTTTGATTTTGAATTAATTAAATTTTTAGTTTTTAAAAAAAAATTAACAAATTTTACTACTGCACTAATTTTTTGGTGAGATTTTTAGTCTTTCAATTTATTTTTATCTACTTTTAGTGCCTCAGGTATTTTTAGACAAAAAATGAACAGTTATCAAATAAATTTTGAGAGACTTAAAGTTGGAATACAAAACAAGTTGAAGGAATAAAAATTTAATTAATTCAAAAAATAAATGATATTTTAAATTTTGTTTTTTAATTATTTTGTTTTGTTTTAGTAAAAAAAATCTTATAATATATATTAGATAGTTTGTTATTAATATTTATAAAATATTTTTCAAGAGAATAATTTAAAATGAACAAAATATTATAAAAAAAACTAAAGTGAAAAATAGATATATTATTTAGATTAAAATAAAATAATAAGGATTAATTTAAAAAATAATAATTTAATAAGAACTAAAACAAAAAAGAAAGTATATTATAGGAAAAAAACATATTTAACCATTTCTATATTTTTATTTTTAGAATATTATTATTGTTAAAAAAAATTATAATCTAATTATTCTTTAATTTTAATCAATCAAACATGAGTTTTTTATATTTGATTTTAAGACATTATATTTGTGAAAAAATAGTTGCAAAATTATAAACTCGTTTTCATCATTGCTCGCAATAGGTACCGAGACAATTCAACGTCGTCTTAGTCTTGTCAAATTTTCTTCCCCGCAGTCTCGCAATCTCCGCCGTCGGATTCGGTGGTTTGGCCGGAAGCACGGGCCTGATCTTCCTCCTTCATCCGAAGACTCTCTCCCCTTTGCCGTATGTATTCCCAATTCTGTGTCCCCTTGCTCTGGATATCGGTGTGTGGTGACAGAAAGTTCTATTTGTTACTCTATTTTATGTTATTTATAATAAATTATACTATAGTATTGGTTAGGTCTCAAATTCAATTTGGTGTTCATAATTAATAAAGGAGTAGTACTGCTTCTGCTGTTTGAATTAACGATGTCTTACATTCCATGGCTATATTCAGCAAAACTAACTGAAAAAGTTAGGTGGAAGCTGGAAAGCTAGCTGGTAGCTTGAAAGCTTCAAACTTTTAACTTATTAAATCATATATATGTGATCGATAAAATTAACTGTGTTGATGAAATAGCTGAAAAATGTAAAACGATATATTTAAAATGGATGAAATTAAATAAATATTTTAAGAATAAAAAGGTAATAAAATATAAAAAGCTAGAAGTTAGCGTTTCAAAAAGATGTTAAAAGCTACTTAAAAAAGTTTGTTTACCTAACAGTTAAACAAGTTTTTCAATTAGTAGAAAAAACTAGAAACTAGTTAAAATGACTTGCCGAACATAGTCCATGGGTTTGTTTCAAGGGAGTTTTGTGCTATTTGCAGCTTGGAATAGATTGGCAATTTTACTTTGTGATCAAATTTTAATGTCATAATGCTGTATTGTTTTGTCATTTGCAGTATGTTGATAGTGAGATTGTAGTTCAAGGCTAGGCAGGAAGGGTCCCACCACTGAGGTAATAATTTTGGATTAACTTTGTGCTAGTTCATGAGAATATGTAACATGCTTAAGTGCAATTAATTTTAGTGTATTCTATATGTCTCTTTTGATGAATCTTGTCCAAATCCTCTTTAAATTGGCAGATTTTCCCCTCTATCAATTATCCGATCATAGATGATTCATATTGAATACCAGCATGCTTAAAGTGCAAATAGAGAGAGATATTGTTTTTTTTTTTTGTTCTCTTGAATCGTGGTGGAGCTACTTTCTGTCTTAGAATGTTAAGTGTGGTGAATCTGTTTGAAGCTGAATTCAATGATAATAGTAATAATTTCTTGGTGCTTTTCATTGAATGTAAGATGTTGTACATCATACACATGGCTGTACAATAGGTGGTGCATAATATATTGGATGTATATCTCCAATCCAAAAAGGAAGTCTATATTAATGATTTGGCTGATTCAATGAATTGTATTGATAAATTTTAGAGTTCCTAAGTTTCCTAAGATGACCGATAACCATATCTTCTTGCACATTGTCCTTCAAAGTGTATGTGCCCTATGAGTCTTACTCTCATCTTGGTTCTGGTGCAGCTGCTGGCTGGAACATCTGATTCCATTCTCCACAACCCTTGTCAGTTTTTTCTTTAATCTTTTATGATACATGTAAGTAAAAGATGAATCTCCTAAAATGCCTTGCCTTGATTTTTATTTTTAATAATTTTGTACAGGTAGTGGTGGGTGGCTGAGAGAGATAGACTAAACAAAGCAAAGATGGAATTGGCAACCTCAGAGTCGTCGTATCCAGGGTCAGGGAATTGGGAGATCCCAATTGATTTGTTCGGTTCCAGAAAACATGACGGAGTCTCACATGGCGTTCTGGCGTTCACAGATGAGTCTGGTAACATAGTCTTCAGGGTGAATCGCCACCCTCCCAATCCTAACTCATTGCCCCTTCCCAAGGACAAGAAACTCTTGCTCGATGCCTCAGGCAATACCCTCTTCTCCATCTACCGCTATCATGTCTGTCACTCTTATCTTAATTTCTTTCTTTTTTATTAATAAAAAATAAAATTTGACATCTTTTTAAAATATGAATTTCTTTTTTCTTTTGATAGAATGGGTCTTGGAAATGCTATAAGGGAAATAGTGAGGAGAACAACGAGCTGGTGTTTAGTGTGCAGAGGACCCTCAAAACAATTACTAGAGTTGAGTTAGAGGTACTTTTCGAGGCTGAGAGGTCCAATGGTGAAGGTTGTGATTTGAAAGTGAAGGGTTCCCCTTTCCAGAGATCATGTTGCATATATAAACATGCTGATTTGGTGGCACAGGTACTGAATTCAGGTTTTATTTAAGTGACTTAGAGTCTATATATTTTGAAGTTGGATAAAATTGATTTTGGTATAATTAATTTTGAGCCATTAAACGTAATTGAGATGTATGGTCAAATTAATCTCTTCATTAATCATTAAATCTTACATTAGAATATGTGCCAAAGTGAGAGGAATTGATTATGATATGCAGCCAAAGAAGCACTTAGACATTTTTAGTTCCCAGATATAATTTATAAACTTATGTCATAAATTAACTATTAAGTGTTACATGGAATTTTACTCCATCTTGTTCTACTAGTACAAATATCATAATCTAATGATATTCTTCTTGATCGTCCTAGTTACTACTCATCCATGTACAATTGGAAATATGTTGAATGATAAGTTACAATTATTAAAGCCCAAGAAACTGTCTTCAGTTTCCAAATGTTATTACATTAGATGGATATGCCTTCATAAGATTGAAGACATGAAAGTAATGCAGAAGAATTACTCTGTATAAATTAAACTACAGGCATGATTTGATAAGAGTATGGTTGTGATTTTAAAGCTGAGATTTGTATATTATGACAGAGAAGTGGTCTTATACATTTCTTATTGTCGTTCTATAATCATATTGTATGATGCATCTAGAACATGGAGAAGAGAGGAAGCAACTTTGGAAATTAAAAAGTTGTGTATCCTGTGAAACACGATTAGATAGAGAAAATTTTATACTCTAGAATATTACAAATTTACCATGTAGAAACTAGAAAGTGCATTACATTCCAAGGGATTAAAAAGATTGATACTGATTCATACTTTTGTGCAGAGTAGCCTGATGTACAAGCTCCACCAAATACATGTCAGTAGGGGTAAATTTCGTCTCACAATCTTTCCTGGAACTATTGACCATGCTCTTATTGTGGCTTTGTTTGTGATATTTTTGAGTGGAAGAAAATAGTATCATTAACACACGGCATGCAACTGCAAGAAGAGAAAAAGATTTTGATCTATGATCTTTCTGTCTCACTCATAGACAGATTTATTTTGCTCGTAACATTCTTTCACTGACTATTAGGGGGAGGAAGTGAGGCATTGCTCCTTACTTGCAATTCATTGTTATGGCACTAAGCAACTCAGGAAACATTTGTCATTATACTTATTTCAGCGATCTTCATTCTCATATGGCATATAGCCAGTATGTATTCAACTTCTCCAGCAAGGTGCTTTGATGTATTCAAACATAGATATAGATTTTGAGGTAGCAATCAAGATTTAGAATAAAGATCGGGCAGAGAACTAAAGGCTCGTCAAACAGAATATCTGTGCTGAAATTAGCTTCAGCGATTAAATTGCTTGGTGTGATGCTAGACAGAATTTGGTTAATTAAAATTTCTGGGGCGCTTTACCCAGACCATTCAGAAAAGAAAAAAAAAATTCTTGTTCTGTTGAACCAAGATGCATACTGTGAGAGTGTGAGCAATTTAGCCAGTGTAGCATTAGCAAGTACCACTCCTAGTTGGACAAGTGTGTGTTAAAGCTTAAACACTAATTCCTAACGTTTTTAATGGTGAAAGTGTTAAATCGATACGTTAGCAACCAATAACAATATTATGTGATGTACGAGTAAATTGCACTTTTGAAATAAAGAAAAAAAACTCTAAAGAGGGTGATTATGAAGACAGTCTCCCGCCTAGTTGTTAGGTGCGTGCGTGCTCATATAAGAATATCTCCATAAGGAATCAATTTCTTCTATCACAATTCACAACCAACCATCTCAACACCAAGACTTTAGGAAAATCTGTTTACTCCCACAAAACCAAACAGAACAGCGACTAGAGGCAAACAAAATCTGAATATACCAATTATACAATTATTATTAATTCTTTCACAAAAGAGAATTCCGCTAAGTAAATAGTAAAAGTAAACTCACAAGACAGAATATTAAGAAATTATAAGGTTGGTTTAGTGATAAAAAGAAAAAGAAGATTGTGAATTTGATTCTCAATCAACATTTACTGATAAATAAATAAATAAACTCAACAGAATATCAAATGAATGTCATTCCAAAAACATTTGAAATGTCATTTTGTTTAACATCCACAGAGCAGAAAGTCATAATCACCACATAAATTACAATGACCCAAAAAACCAAAACACGAATTAGGAATCCAAAATTATTGTTACTTCAAAATAGAGTAACAAATAGTATTTTTATATCCTGCCCTTGCTCTTGTCCTTCCTCTTGTTCCTCCTTCTTTAATTGCGCTGCAAAAATGGTGCTGATTAAGATCAGAACAAATGTAAACACTCCTCCCGCGACAATACCTACCCATATCTTGAGCTTCATGAGTTGAAATATAAATAAAGCACAAAAGAAATACATGATTCAACTTTCGGCACCACCGAGGCAATGCATTAATTCTTGACAAGGCTAAGGCTATTTTTACTTAAACTAGTTGAAAATTGGAAATCTAGTTAGAGTAGTTGGAAGTTGAAAAATTATCTTATTAAATTATAAGTATTTGGTAAAATTTAAATTATAAGTATTTGGTAAAATTAATTATTGAAATAACTAAAAAGTATAAAATGAAAGAAAAATAATAAAATCATGATTTATCTAAAAAAACAAAGAAAATGAATAAATATATTAAGGATAAAAGTGAAAGAAAATTTAAAAAGTTATAAGCTAGAAGCTAATATTTTAAAAATGGTACTTTAAGTAGCATTTAAAAAATGTTAAAAGGTACTAAAAAAGTTTGTTTACCAAACAATTAAATAAGTTTTTCACTAATAAAAATAACTAAAAATTAACTTAAATGTCTTGTAGAACACAATTTAAAATAGTGATAACAAAAAGAGCAATTGAAACAATACTCCATGCATCAAGTTTTATTTTGACGTACTTAATCCAGTTATCCACGTAAAAGGAAAGTCCAGTAGTGGTCATTACCATTACGAAAACCATAACATGTCCTATGTTGAAGTTATAAGGTTTGTTTTGTGGTAAAGGGTGAAAGGAACAAGGGGCAGGTCACAGGTTCATATCTTCTTGCTAACAAAAACTAATAAACTAACAACTAATATTTGTTGATAAAAATATTAAACAATAGAGAAATGCTATGCCAATTGCTAACATCATTATTTTTCAATTGTCGAAAAATGGTCTTTGATAACATATAGAAAATTAGTCTTTTAATAAACTATTTTGACCAAGTGTCAAAATATTTGGCTAATTGTACGATAATAGAAGAAATGAAGATTTGGAAAGCATCAAGATCATAGAAGATATCAACGATGGAGATTGAAGATGCAAATCATGAAGGATGAAGATCAAAGACAAAAGCCATCAACGGTGAAGATGATGATTGAAAGTTATTTGGAAAGTTATGACTAGTTAGGAATTATTGTCTATAAACACTAGTTTGTTTCATTATAATAAAGGTTGAAACATGTAACATATTCATATCTTCTCAAGTCCACATGATGCCCATAAGTTCACATGACGTTTACGAATTAATAGATTAGGACAATATTTTCTACCACCATTTCAATTACAACATTTTACTTTTTTAATCAAGTAACTTTCTTCACTTTCATTTACCTTTATTACACATCTTCTTCCCATCCCTTTCTCATTTTTATATTACTTTTTCCTTTTGACAACATTTTCTCTTACTTAAGACGTATCAATAGTTTATTTGATTGTAGAAGCAATCATATATTTTGAATCAAACTTATCATAAAAATTTAATACATAGACTCATGACAAAGGGTCTACCATGAGGATAAAAGGTCTCTAAAGGAAAAATTGTCCTCTTCTTCAAATGTACCTATGAAATTATGTTAGTTAACAAAAACAAATACAAATTTCATCATTAACACCAATATATTGGGTGCCAGAGTGGTAAGGACCAGAGCAGGAAAACAATAAAACAATAGACCCATATGTGCCAGTATTGAAAAGGACCAAACCCATGTGGGAAAACATTACTAAGAAAGAAAGCAATTAATGCCAAGATAAAAAGAAAGAACAACCAGAAAGCTCCAAAAGAGTTTGCTAAGGTTGAGTATCTTGATTTTTTTTCTTGATCATGGTATGATATAAAGTTGTTCCTGCCAAAAGCAATGACAAGTCTTCATTGGGGATTATAAGTTCATGTAAGGTAAATATTCTTTTTCTAACACAATTTATTTCATACCTAATAGTCCAACCAAGATTCGAGACCACTTGGTTAAGAGACATAGGTCGTTATCACTTACCAACCTTTTGATCCATGTTCTAGATCAATAAAAAAACAATATGATCTTTTCTAAGAAAATGACCACTTTCAATACCAAACAACCAACATTAAAAGTAGTGGAGTTTAGGATCTTAGGCACCTAAGCACCTTGAAAGCCAATTTCCTTCTCTAAGAAAATGACTACGTTCAACATCAAACAACCAACATTAAAAGCACGAGAGGTTAGGATCTTAAGCACCTAAGCACCTTCAACACCAATTTCTTTTTGCCCTAGATCAGAGATCATGGGTGTCACCAACCCACCGAATCAGAGACTAATCTTACTCGCAGTGTGTGATTGTCATTGACCCAAGAGAATTTTACACATAGTGAAAATTGAACACAATTCTTCTGCTAAATAGATTGATCATTACCACTCATATAAACACAACGAGATTTTATACCATTGTGTCAACCTTTTGATTCTTCAACACCATATTTATACTTCTATTATTGATTTTTTTTTGCTTTTTAATTCATAAAACATATTGTTAATTATAAAAGATACTCCATATATTGATTAAATTTAATGAGGATCAATCATTATTGCTGGAACAAATTCCCTATATTATCTATATATATATATATATATATATATATATATATTAGATAAATAGATAAGATGTATTATATGATAATTATTTTACGTGAAAATATGAATGATTAATTTCAATCATTAAATTAGGATGAAAAATTAAAATATTTTAAATTAAAATTAAAATCTTATTTAATTATAAAATTTTTATAAGATTTATCAAACACAAAATCAAATATATTAAAATTTTAATTTAGTTATTTTTTTATGATTTTATTTTATTTTAACACTTTTTGATGAATAAAAGTTCATTAGAAATGTGTTGAACATGATCTTTTTCTTTATTAAAAAAAAACATAATCTTTTTCTAAGAAAATAACTCATGGCATTGGCAGGGCCGCGCAGTGTTGTCACTTTAATATGTCTTCCACTCGCCAAAAAGCTCAGAAAAAAATAATTGTAATTAATTAAAGACATATAAATGTGTACTTTTTTTAGAAGTACATATATAAATGTCTTCCACTCATCACTTTAATATTCGTCTTCCACTCATAAAAAAAGTTAGTCAATTTTTTACGGTAATTTTGTTGGTTATGAAAAAAAAAAGTACTTCACCTGTAACACGAATTTATATCTTCAGAGGAATTATTCATATCACCCTCACAAAATTTTCTTATACATATGGACAAATACATTATTCATAGATAGAACCCTCACAAATATGAAAATGTTCATAAAGCGTAACAACCATACGACAATAATTTATGATTGGGGGTCCCGCGAAGCTTATAATTAAGAAGGCACAGGATCAGATCAAGTTGCATTGTGCAACACATGGGGCATATCACCTTTAATTTGTGTCTATCTTCCTTATTAATTAACCAATTTATTCTTTCATGCCTGTCTTTACATTTTACTTTTATATATTGGAGATGGTAAGATTGATATTCCTATGGAGATGAGTTCTGATTATCACACATGTTAACTCTCTTAGCTTGTAACTCATTTTCATCACTTTTTTCTCCATATCTCTCTACATTAATTTTTTATCATATCATATATCGTATCCATCACTTCCCTCTTTACATTTTCTTTCTTCTCTCTATCTATTTCCTCCCCTCCATCCTAAAATGGGGTAGAGGTTTATCATTTTAGATTGAAATTGAGTTTACCGTACGGTTACTCTCAAAGTCTATGCAATTATATTTACATGCATTTACGCAAATAATGAGATTTTGATGCAATTAGATATAACAATACCCACTTTAATTCGATAATAGATCATATACTATGCTACTTTCTCCTACCTTCAAGCAAATAAATATAAGATCTATTTTTATATGTATATGCTTAGATCTTTTGGTCAGCTTCAGCTATAAGACTAATTATTTGTAAAAGACTTCTACACACACTTAAAGTTCCTCCCACTTTTTCGAAAGATGTATTCTGTAAACTCAGATTCTCTCCCATAAGATCTAATTGATTTTAATGGGGTAATTTTATACAATTCTGGGACATCGTCTATATAGTTATTTTGTTATCACCATAACCGCAAAATACGACGTACCTATCAATGCAGCCATTTGATACGGCCTTCTTTTTTTTATATCTATGGTTAAAAAAGATTAAAGGTTGGTAGCATCAAAACAGCGGTGATACGAGATTTGTTAAAATATACCAACTTGTTTTTTAGTTTCAATATGTTAGTATATCTTGTGATACTAACATATGTTATTATTCTGTCAATGTATTACAAAATTATCCTGTCAAAGTTTGACTATGTTATTATATCCTATCAAAGGTACACTAATTTAATTTGACAAGATAATTTTGCAATACTTTGGAGTAAAGTTTTAAATTGCACTACTTACAAATTTGGTCACATGTTTTGATATTGTAGAAAATTATTGATAAAAGTGGCCACAATTATTGTCACGTTGTAGTTGCAGAGTCCCAAACTCTCCCAAAAAGGCAAAAACATTAACACTGGTCGAAATCATGATCACAAACTATTTTTCAAAGTCGCTACTTAAACATCTCGCTTATAAATAGATCCAAAAATGTGAGGCTCCAATACTTCAAATCTAGCAAGTAGTTTAAGCAGCAAATTATGGAATCCCTTGATGAAGACCATGCTGCCAAAACTACTTAGAGCCCAAACCCACATATGGAATCACATATTTAGCTTCATAAGCTCCATGTCCCTTAAATGTGTGGTTGACTTAGGCATACCAGATATCATACACAACTATGACCAACCCATGCCACTCTCAAACCTAATTGCTTCACTACCAATCCACCCATCCAAAACTCACTTCGTCCATCGCTTGATGCGAATCATGATCCATTCTGGCTTCTTCTCTCAACAAAATTATGACTTGGAGAATAAGCTAGCAGAAGCAAATTATGTGCTAACCGATGCATCTATACTATTGCTTAAGAACCATCCAATGAGTGTGACACCTTTTTTGCTTTCCATGCTTGATCCAATTTTGACAAACCATGGAACCAATTTTCTAATTGGTTCAAAAATGGTGATCCTACACCATTTGAAACAGCACATGGGATGATGTTTTGGGATTATGCCAGCGCTGATCCGAAACTTAATAACTTGTTCAATGATGCCATGGCTAGTGATGCTCGATTAGTCACTAATTTGGTGATGGAGAAATGTAAAGGGGTGTTCATGGGATTGGGGTCATTTGTTGATGTTGGGGGAGGCACAGGGACCATGGCAAAAGCCATTGCTAAATCATTCCCTCATTTGGATTGCTTTGTGTTTGATCTACCACATGTTGTTTCTGGCTTGCAAGGAAGTGAGAACCTTAAATTTGTTGGAGGGGACATGTTTGAGGCAATTCCTCCAGCTGATGCCATTTTGTTGAAGGTAAAACAATTTCACAATTCATAGTACAATTTTACATTTATACCATTAACACCTAGTTCATAATTGACTGATGTCAAAATTTAGAGAATTAAAGCAAAGAATTGATCAATTGGAAAAAAATGAACGGTTTTATCATAATTGATCACATGAAATAACTTATAATTTTTATATGTATAGGTCACTAAGCTAGCACTAGCTAGTAGTCTAACAACATATCTGCAAGACTGCAACTGTCATACCAAAACCAACTAATTCTAACACAAAATACAATTAATTAAGTTATCATCTATTGACAAGTATGCACATTCCACCGTGGTCTATATATGGCTTGTAATAATTTGTACTAGTTTACTTAGTTTGTGGGTACGTAAAGTGGGTAGCATATGATTATTTGACAAGTAAATCTCTGCTCATATTCTAGAAAAAATAGTTATATATCTCCTCAAATTTGACTTTTTGTTGAATATTGATTATATACTAATTGTGATTAATAACATTACATGATGTGCCAATTCTACCAAGCTTAACATGAATGTAAGTCAATACTCGATACTTTATTTCCCTTAGATCATTCTTCTGATCACTGTTACTTTGAATGACAAATCAGTGGATATTGCATGACTGGAATGATGAGGAGTGTGTAGACATATTGAAGATATGCAAAGAGGCAATAACGAGGAAAGGCAAAGAAGGGAAGGTGATCATCATAGACATGGTGGTGGAGAATGAGAATAGAGATGATGAATCTATTGGAACACAGCTCTTCTTTGATATGCTGATGATGGTGTTGGTCACTGGAAAAGAGAGAAGCAAGAAAGAATGGGTTAAGTTGATTTCCTCTGCTGGTTATAACAGCTACAAGATAACTCCAGTCTTGGGCTTAAGGTCTCTCATTGAGATATATCCATAGTAAGTGAATAAGATGGGGCCAACACTTATCATTCATATATGTAATGGCTATAGTTTTTTCTTTTTCATGAGTGAATGTTTGATATGTAGCAATAACAATTAACAATAGAGTGAACTCTTCATCATATTTGTGTTGTTGGAAGTTGGAACACCGTCAAAAAAAAGAAAAAAAGAAAAAAGGTCAGAGGATAATTATAGTTTGTGTTGCGTGGTATATATAGGTTAAGAAGAAAAGGAACATGTGGTTAAAGAGCACAGTCAGATGTTAGCAATATTACTTTAATTTATCTATTTTGGTAGCTGAATTTGCATTGTATTGGAATTTTCAAGAACTATGTTTGTGACTTGTTAGCTGAATTTGACAGAGGTATAATGGTTTATCTAAATTTATAATGGATTTTAATTATTTGTTGGCTAGGACTTTGGAGATGATTTTATAGGTAACATTGCAAAGGGAAATGAGTATGAAATCTTTCATGGTAGTAGGTTGGATTTTTAGGGATAAGGAGAATAGAGGTTTTGTTTATCTGTGGGGGAAGGGTACCATTTTCTAACTAGGAAACCCCAAAATGAAACAATTATGGGCCATAGAGATGTCAAATTTTTTTGAAGAATGCAAGGTTGAGGCCATTAGATCTTGGTGATTTATTTGAATCTATTTGGAAAAGATTTTTTGAACTCATCCATGTTGAAAGGCGCCAACAGAGAGTCATTGTCATAGTGGAAAATACAATGGAAGATTTTATTAATAATTGGCAAAAAAACATTACAATTATTCTCAGATTGAAACAAATTATTAAAATAAGAGACAACAACATTGCAAATTTCCCTGGATCAGTAACTGTTGTGCCATCATCACGAGTCAAGGAGGAGATGGAATTCATTTTTCTCCTAGCATTTGCAGAAGCGTGGAAAAATTTTGAATTGGAATCACCATCTTTCAACCAGAAAATTTTTGCTCTCTGTTTCCAATAGGAATCCTCCTGTACAATAAGTTGGCTCAGCTTTTTGGATAGGTCATTGTACAAATTGGAAGTGTCTGGACTGAGTGACTGCCGAACTTGGTCTAGCTCTCTACAACAAGCATCAATTTGGTCTGGAAATTTTTTTCTGATAGCTTTACCCCACGAATTGACGAGTTATTCCACCATCGGATACAAAAAATTAAATTAAGTCATTTAATTTGATTCATGTTATTTTTCTCTTTATCCTTTTAGTTTCTCTATACTTCGTACGTCTTTCGTCTTTTTTGCATTCGTCGTTCTTTTCAAATCCACTTTCAAGGATTTGAGAAGGGTTGAGCTTCCTGCACCATAAACTTTTCTCATACACCATTATAAAACAGTGCATTTCCTTAATTACTCTTCCCACTTTCACTTCTAATTTTCAAAAACATTTTGGGCTCTTCCCTTTCCCGCACCATTTGCTCCGTTCGCGCACCCGCACCATTTGTTGGTCTCTCCCTGCTCCGCCATTGCTGCAAGTGTTGATACCAGCTGCATTGGAAGTGTTGAACAGCTGGTGGTGACCGTTGATACATCGTCTTCTCCGTTTGGTGGGCTCGACATTGTGAGGTAAGTCCGTCGGGTTTTAATGGGTGCATTTGTGTAAGGAGGCTTTTGTGCGTGCCGTGTGGGTGTGTGGTGGGTTGTCGGTGCTTAATGGATGTCCTTGGTGGTATGTGGTGGTCGGCAATGGCGGAACGAAGGCTTGGATGACCGGAAGATGGATACGGATCCAGAAATCCGCAGGACACGCACGGATTAACTAATCAGTGATGCCTCTACGGATTCCCTAATCCGTGCGTGTCCTGCGGATTTCTGGATCCGTATCCATCTTCCGGATTGTTACAAAAATCATGAAGCCCATAAATTAAACTTTAAGCATACATCGGAATTAAAATATTCTGTGTGTTACCTTAACAAAATGGTTGCCAAACACATGGCCAATGCACAAAACTCGATGAACACGAGGATCTGTAGGAGGTTGGCCCCTAAGAGGAAAAAAGGTCATACTTTGCTGTCGTGACAGGGATACTAGGATGATGTTATATCTTGATGCAATGACAAGACCCATGTCTGTGATATCCATCCACTTCTCCATCGTTACCTGCAAACCGTACGTTAATAACACATGCATTCCAAATATAACAGTTTGGCAAATAATGTTAAATAAAATAAAAACGAATTTACACCTTCAACAATCCATCAACTAATAGGGACCGCTTTAACATTTCAAATCTATGTATCCCACCAAACAACACAATGTATTGATCGGTCCATTGTGCAAGTTCCTTAAGGAGATGATTGCGCACTAATGACCAACCCTCTTCACCGTAACCCAATAAGGAAGCAATAACTCGATATCCGCAATTTCCATCAGCTTTGACATCAGTAATGTCAACAATATATTTGTGCATAAATGGATGAAATTGATCGAGCATAGGAACCATTCGGTACCTATTTAGAACATCAGATGAGGAGCTGCACTGTATGGGAGTAGAGCAACTGTTCTGCACAGAATGTAACTCATCCACATACTCGAAGTAAGACGGGTCTCTTCTTGTCGATCGTTCGTGCTTGGAGATTTTTTTCTTTTGAGCACCTTTAGTTTTTACCTTAGCAGCTGGAGGACACATCGAATTCTTATCAGGAAACGCTATTTCTTTAAGCTTTGACTTTAGTGTTATTTTTCCACACAAATCAAGCTTATCAAAACGATTAGATATAGCTTCCATCTCATCTGTTATGGTAACTTGGTTTTCATCTTCACCATTATCCGAAAAGTTTAATCTCCGCCAAAACACATGCACGCTGTTAATTGGAATGCTTGCAAGAACATACTTAGATAACTCACATGCACAAGGCAAACCATACGCTGTTCTAAGCACACATCCACACCGAGACGGGTTTTTCCCCGCATAATGCACCCTCTCATACTCAGCAGCAATTTCATTTAATGCATACCTGGACACCATGCCAATGAGTCTCTTGTATAAGTTCACTTTAAAAACATGTCCAACCACATGTATACTTGTTTCCAAAGATGCCTTGATTTCAGTATGTTGCAAGGTTATCATATTGTTCATCGCATCCCAAACCGTGCATAAATCACCAAGACTATTCTGTAGCAACCTCTTCAACGTCCAATGGGCAGACTCAACCCTGCAATTTACAATATTATCAATTAATTATCAAGACTTTAAACATGTGGGAATGAAAAATAAAGACACCAAATGTTACCTGTTTGTTGTTGTGTTCCCAAAATGCATCACTTTGTTTGTCCAAGCTACCACAAATTTTTCTTTATGGGGAGTCAACCAGGTGTCCTTTACGTAATCAACGAACGTTGGCCACGGACCACATGCAACCTCAAACGCTTTAACATAATCATCAAATTCATTCTCCTTAGCACAGTCGACAACACCTTGCCATGCTTCCATCACATAATCTCATGCATTCTGTTGTCGAATATAAGTTTTGCATTTCGCTTTCACATTCTTGTCAATGTGAAACCTGCACAATAAATTGGTTGCATCTGAAAAAACGGTCTCGACTGCACTCATCAGTGCTAAATCTCTGTCTGTAACAATGACCTTAGGGAAAAATTCACTCTTCAGAAAAATCCCTCTAAACCGTTCAAGGGCCCACACAACATTGTTCGTACGTTCTGCCTCTAGATATGCAAATGCAGCAGAGAATGTCAACCCAGTTGGTGTCACACCAACAATGTCAAGCAAAGGTAACCTATACCTGTTTGTTTTGTAAGTGTTGTCTATCAAGAACACCATATGATATGCATTGCTCAATTGCACAGCATCCGGATGTGCCCAAAACAAGTCACGCACAACATTTTCATCCTTCAATCGATGCCAATGTATATACATGTCACGCTCAAGAAGCTTCATTAGCTGTTGCATTTCAGTATTAGTGCCTCTTGTACGTGTCCGGTATGCATATCTTGCATTGTAAATTTGTTTCAAATTTGTTACATTATCTGCATTATGCTCCTTCAATGTTAGCAGAATATTTTTGGGCTTCACCATCACCCTAGTCATATCAGCAACAATGTTTTTCTCCTCATCAGTCATTCGACCAGCATATGGGTGTCCACAAAATGAGTTGGCCAATGCATGATTATGATTACCACATATTACCTTCACCATCCACCCTTCACTTCGTGCGATTGGTTTAGCCCGCAGCTTAAAAGGACACTCGCATTTTGTACTACTTGTGGTTACTGGTGTGAAACCTTTTTTCCATGCTCTATACTTTCCACTTCTTTCACAACCAATTAACACAAATGACGTTCTTCCTATTTTCCCTGTCTTGGTGTCACTCCTCATGATAACAGCCACAAAACCATTCTCAGACGCCACAGAACGAGCCCACTTCAATACGGCATCACGCGATTCAAACACCTACACAAAAGAATAATTCATATTTAATGTTCCAAACATACTCATTTAACAACTTTAACTACATTCCTATTCTTTAAGTTTAAGTCATCAACATAATCACCTCATCTGTTTGGAACGCTGCAGAACAATCAATAAAACAGTCATTGTCCTCAACGTCAGCAGGCTCTGGTCCAATGTCTTCATTCATGTAAATATCTTCATCCATTATACTCTCGTATATCCATTCATCGCTATCCATTCTAACAAAACAAAAAACAATTTAACATACCTTGTAAAAACACATACACGCTAAATAATAACATTTACTAACATTAAAATTCCACACAAAAATCATATTCATTAAACATTTAATACAAAAGCCTGACTGAATTGGGACAAGCCATTTGTCTTAAGTAACAATTCCTCACTTACAAAGTAATTTTGAACTTATAATCCTCTTTCATTAATCACTACATTTCATGTCATGCTGAATTGAATCCATGTCATACATAATAGATTAATTATTCATAATAACACACAATGAGTATCATCACCTCAAGTGATTATAAAACTAGAGTGAAATCCAAACATTAAACACAATTACCATTAAAATTTATAGGTCTGACAACACAATAAAAATATTCAAAAATTATTAACCACAAACACACAAAATTTAAGTACATTTAAAACATAATATTCACAATCCGTATATACAAATGTCCTTATTTATATTTAAAGTTTTTGTTTTCAATTAACATTTCATTTTTAATTTATTTTTAAACTTTTTTTCTATACGGATTATACAATCCGTATGGCATTTACGGATTGATCAATCCGTATGGAATTTACGGATTGTGTAATCCGTATTGCTCAAGCACCATTACACTACGAATTACCGAATCCGTACGGCTAAAAAAACCACTCACCTCAATGGCAACCTCCGCGCTTCCTCTCCAGCGACACCAAACCTCCAACTGCAGCTCGCACACCTCCGAAAAGCTCACCAATGGTGATTCCAAGCAATGCCCAGCTCAAAAATGGTGAAAAGAAACAACCACACTCCGCGTTCCGACAAGCATAGCTGCTGTTATTTGACCGTAACATTTATATATTTTTATCATTTGTTAAGGGCATTTTGGGTATTATAAAAAATTTAAATGGTGTATAAGAAAACAAAATGGTGCAGGAAGCTCATCCCATTTGAGAAAGGTGAAATAAAAACATAAAATTTAGGAACGTGAATGGTGTTCGAGTAGGGCAGGCCATCTAATTTTTATGCTCCTTCTAACTTTTGTTCATTTGTATTTTTCATGTTTTCTTACCTTTTTTTTATGATTACTTTTTTTTATAATCACAATCATGGATCAAATACATGTGAGAGACTCTACCAAATTAATATGTCTAACACTTGACCAAACGAAGACCTTGCATTTGAGGATTATTGGAGCATTCTAGCGATTATTTCCTTTCTTTGTGCATGCATGTCTCGCTATCTTTCTAAGTGTGGTTTGTAGATCAGAATCGTCAAATCCTTTTAGATGGTCGCATATTTTTGGGTCTACGGTTTTCCATTTGTATCTTTAATAATGTCCAAGCTAGCAAACTAGAATATCACTCCTCTAATCATGTGACATGTCTCCAAATTGTATGATAATTGTCTAACAATTAGATCATACCGACTGAGTTTGATCAATCTCGATATAAAAACATTCAACAAAACTCCTCAAATCCTATGGCATGTCGTGACATTTGAAGTGTTATTGGACACTTTGTAACGGGCTTTGATTCAAAGAAGAAAAGAGGTAAAAGTTTGCGGTTGGATGCATTTTGGCTAATTTTGATTGCTCTTCGTGCTATAACTACTTTAGCATTACCAATAACACATCACTTAAATTTGGAAAGTGACATGATGTACTTTTTCTTTGAATGATTGATAATGCAATTCATGAAATGACATCATCGCTAGACATTGTCGCTGGAAGAATACTCACCTATATTTTTTGTTGTAATTTGATCCAATTTTAAGTACAACTGAGAAGGGAGGAAGAGTAAGAGCAAGCGTAAACACAAAAGGAACAAGAAGCACAAAATATTGCAATGGAGTTACCTCAGGCTCTTCTCCCATGCATGGCTTGGCCCCAAATATTTATTATGCATTTATTTTAATTATATTGTTTTAAACTTTAGAATGTAGTTATGTGGGTGTGAGAGACCACTTTTCAAACCAGAGTACTACTTGAAGTGTGTTAACACTATGGATTAACAATGAATGAAATTAAGTCATTTTGATTCATGTTATTTTTCTCTTTATCATTTTAGTTTCTCTATACTGAGAAGTCTGTTTTAAATCTGCCCATCAAAGCATACGGTTAAGAATTTTATGGAAAGCAAGCAAGGTGGTGTGAGAAATGATAATAATAATAATAAATTAAACAAAACAACAAACAATAAGTTTGTTATGTTGGAATATTGTGTTGAATTACTGCAATTCGCCTACCAAAATATGTTTAGTACAGTTCCAAAATTAATTTTGAGATTTCAATATTGGTTTTTGCTGCATCATAGGGTACATTTATTAAAACTTGTGTGTGTGGGGCATGAATAAATGAACACAACATATTATTCATGAAATGTGCTAATGACCCAGCTTTGCAAACTACTGTGCTCGTAGCTAATTTTAACTCTTTGTAACTCATCAGAAATCTTTTTTTGGTTGTGCTCACAGCATTACTCAATTCCTCGTAGGTAGGCTTCTGATGTAGATATATAGTAAGCCAGGAAACCGTTCTAAATTTGAAAATGGGTCTAGGATATGGATGGTCAAATTCCTGGGCAGCATGTAGAAATGAGACACTTGTTATTTACACCCTCATTTTGCTAAGTACACCCCATATCCTCCTCTTTCTATCTCTTTTCCCATTATATCCTTCTTTCTTAAAGGAGTACACTCCTTGGAACCTCTTTTCCTTTCTGAAAAGACTATGTATCACAGTTCCAAAAATACATTTTCGGAATAGGTATATATTATTCTAAAAACATATTTTCGGTAGTAATGATATATCATCTAAGATTGATGTTGTAAATGTTAGTCTTACATCCCATGTTTGTTAGTCTTATGCCCATCCTATCATCAATGCTCCTTAAACTCTATCTAAAATTTTGTCTTCATCCTATTTTTGTTGTTCTTTAAACCTTAATTTTGAAATCCATTTGAAGGGAAAATGCATAATATTACATGTAATATACACAATATTATATAATAAAGATGAGGTGAAGATGGAGTTCAAAATTAGGGTTTAAAGATAAATAAAGATATAATAGAAATAATATTTTTGATAGGATTTAGAAAACATTAATGATAGGATGAATATAAGACTAACAAACATGGTAGGTATAAGATAAGCGTTTACAATATTAGCGATCTTAAGTGATATTTTATTACTATTGGAAATGTGTTTTCAAAATAATATATAGCTATTTCTAAAAAGGTATGCTATTTTGGAAAGAAATTCCTAGAAAGGAAAAGGAGTTCCAAAGGGTGTAATCCCCTAAGAAAAAAAGGTATAATAGTAAAAAAGGGGCATGGGGTGAAGTTAGCAAACAAAAAAGGGGTGTAAATAACAAGTGTAATTTGTTCTCATAGAAATCACATATAAAAGGTTTTTACTTTCTGTATTTCCATATTTGCTTCCTGCACCACTATCCCTCCTGCACATTTTGGAATTCCTATTATAGAGTATAATTTTCCTCATTGGAAATAGTTATTTTGAAAGTGTACAACAACCTATGGCCGCACATTTTTTAGAACTCCGTATCTATCCTTGACCCCGTTTTCCTTTAAAAGCGCACAGTGAGATAAAAACATCTCAGACCATCATAATACTCTAAGTAGAGAATTTGACAACATTGCACCCTTTTGTGTCTCCATTTTTGGAGGTTCTAGAAAAAGAGAAATGGGGAAAGGGGCTTGGCGGCGCGCAGGAGAATAGGAAAGAGGTGCTAGGGTTCCAGCACTGATGGCGACAGTGGAGAGCAGAGAAGGAAACGTCGTGATGGGGAAAGAGAACTGTAGGGAAGAAAAGCGAGGGAAAGGGGTGGGGCGTAGTGGTGTTGATGGACGGAGACTGCCGATGCAATTTTTTTGGGTGGAGACCAGGAGAACCGGCACAAGGGAGGGAAGGGGTGCTAACTGAATGGTATAATTGTCTTTTAATATTATGGGGGTGTAGAAAGAAAAATTTGAACTTTTGGAAGTAAAAGCCTATATAAAATTAGTCAATTCATCATGATCAACTAATATTAACGAAGACTGGTTAATATTTTTGGAGTTTAATCGATTAACCAATTGACCAGTTTCTGATAATTGATAATTTTTTATGCCAATTGACCAATCTCCAAAAAACATTGTTCTTTTTATTAATATTGACCAATCGTACAATCGGCTAAAAATTCAAATCATCACTTGCATGAGCAAGTTTTATATGATTGAGACACATTATATACCCGAGAGAAAAGATCCATGTGTATCCTTTAGCACCTAAGCCACCAAAAGTGTTTAAAAGAATTTTCGCGCAAGTTATGAAAGCAGTATATAATTATTTCGTAACGTTAATTTTTTTACTGATTATTTTGTAAGGTTATTTTAAAGATTATTAATTTATGTTTATTATTAAACTTTTGGTATTATAAAATTTTACTAAATTAAACTAAGTTGTTATCCAAATTCTTCCTTAATTAACAGAATAAAAAAAAATCTTCCTTAATCTTCCTTGTGCTAAGATCTCTCGGACCTCGGTGATATCTTAACTATTTAATAAATGTTTTTCAATTCACATTAATGTAACATATATAGATGTCATTTCCTCTCACACAATCTTATCAAGCATATGTGGTGGTTGATATAAAACCACATATACTCATAAAAAAAATATATAAAACCACATATTACATGTACAGTTGTACACGTTATTCCATTTAATTCGAAACTATATACTATGTTTGATACGAGCAGTGCTAGTAATATATTACTCCTCCATTTCATAATAATTATCATGATAAAACAAATACATTTTAAAATAATAATAATTTTAAATTTTCAATATAATATTAATTATTATTTTTATTAATTCTCCTAATATCAAAAACTAAAAATAAATTAGTGATAAAATTATTTAACTAAAGATGAATATTAATTTTATAAGATTATTACTTGTTTTATCTATTTATTAATTTTTTTAGTCTACATAAGAAAAATTAGGATGAAAAATTTATTATGGGATAAAGAAAGTACTTAACTAGTGTGTGAATTTGTACCATGCACGAGGTGAATGTTTTGGTGAGAGAGAGAATAATTCTGAAATATGTAACAATATACAAACAAATTTATGCATTCAATTTAAAAATATTTGATAAATGGATTAGGTTTAAGAATTTTTTTATTAATAATGAGTATTTATATGTATTTATTAATTTAATCGAAACTATTCTCAGTTTCAAAAATGTATTTATAATATTTTTAAAAGTTTAAATTTCCAAGAATTCAATTATAATAATTTTGAATTAACTAAAATTAGTACATTTAGATTTAATTATTTAATCTCAACTGTTTTTATTTTGAAGAAAAGATTTGTAACATTTTTTGAATATTTAAAATATAAAAATATTTATAATAATTTTTAAATAATTAAATTTAGTAAAATTTAAATTACTAATTTAACATAAACAATTCATAGTTTAAAAATAAAAAATATAACATTTTATAAAAATTTTAAATTTAAAGAAAACATTTATAATAAATTGTAAAAGATTAAAATTATTAAATTTAAAAATACTATTTAACCCCATTTGTTCCTAATTTCAAGAAAGCATTTATAACTATTTTTGAAAGTTTAAAGTTAAAAACAATTATAATTATATATATATATATATATATATATATATATATATAAATAAATAGAAATTTTGAATTGAATTATCTAATCCTAACTATTATCGATTCAAATTTGTTTAAAAAATATTCGATGGATTTGGGTGAAAAAAACTTATAAAGCATACATATATTCATATTGACTGAATTCGATTTAAAGTTTGTATAAATAAAATATTTTATGAAAGGTCCGAATCTTCACTTGTTTTTTGGGTGAAATAAATGTAACAACTTCCACAAGCAATCTTTGAATTCAGAAGTTTTTCCTTCCCTTTACTAGAATGCATGTCATTCCCCCTAATTTTTTTGTATAGCCATGGATTTATTTGATTAACATGCTAAACTAAGATAATAAAAAAATGCATGCTAAACTAAGATGTCAATTGCAACTGCAATGATTTGATTGTACACAATCCTAACAAAACAAAAAAAGACAAAAATCATTTTTCACATATTCAGTAAGCAAAAATTCAACTTTCTTCATATATACAAAACATACCAATTTTAGTTGTTTGGTACTATAATAGCGTTTAGCACAGTGTCTCATGTATCCGAATTACTTTATAATTTATTTTTACAAAATCACATCAAATTAAATATATAAAACTTTGTAAACAAAAAATATGAACATTTTGGAGACGTGAATTACGTATGTAGTTTTCTCTCTTGTAGAAATGCAAAAACAAATAGCAAGACTTTATAATAATTCACTTATTTTATTCAATTGAACTAAATTCTCTTAATAATTATATATATAGTTTGTTTATATGGCACTTTTTTCATTTTATAAAATTCAAATAAAATACTAATGTATTATTTTATCTTTTAAAATTTTACTTAATAACATTATGTAAAAATACTAAAAAAATGCAAAATCTATTCTTATTATGATTTATTTGAAATCTGATAAGACGTAATTAAATGGTAATTTGAATTATGATAAATCGTCATTAAATGATAATTTAAATTCTAACACAACATTATTAAATGCTAATTTGAATTATGATAAAATACCATTCAAATCCCTTCATTCCAAAATGAATAAATTTTTTTCAATTAAGAAAAACAAGTACTCCCTTCATCCTAAAATATTTGTGTTGTTTCAAGACAATAATATTTAGGTAAAATGCAAACTTATTTAGGACATTAGTTAAAGGACTAAAAAGAAAAAAAATATTGGAATGTACAAAATTACATAATTCACATTTTTTTTATATTCTCACATGTTCTCTACATTAAATAATTTATTCTTTTTTACTTTCTCCTAAGAGCACGGGTTAGTAAGGAAAAATTATTAAGTAATTCAGATAATTAATTATGTCAATCCATGGTTCAGTTTAATAATCATGTGAATAATCAAAGATATATTTATTAAATTAAAGATATACTCAATAATAACCTAACAAGAGTTATTATGTTATTCCTTAATTTAAGAGATCTTAATCATTTTAAAATATTAAGTTATCTATGTGTCACATAATTATTGGTTAAGATCATAAAGAACTAATGATCTTGAACTACCTAATAATTTCTCGTTAACAAGACCCTAATATTTATTAGCGTCAATTTTATTGAAATATTCTTACTCTTTTCCTTAATTATAATAAATGTATTATAAAGTACTTCAATAATAATATTTAGCATAGAAAAAAATTGAAAAACAAGCTTTAATATCTCATTGTTGAAGTCAATGTGAAATTTTTTTGAATGCTAAAACATTAGTCAATTTGGAATAGAAGGGAATAATTTGAATTCTGAAAAAAAAAAAGTAATTAAGACTATGTTGGAAAAATTATTTTAACTAATTTTTAGTTTTTTTATTAGTTAAAAAATTCATTTGATTGTTTGATAAACAATTTTTTTTAGATAGTAGTTTTCTCATTAGCTTTTAGTATTTTTTAAAACATTTATTGAAATAATATTTTCTCATATTTTCTTTCAATTTTATTCTCGATATATTTATTAATTTTTTTTGTTACCTTTTCAAAAATAAACCATGATTTGATTATTTTTTGTCATTTTATAATTTTTAGTTACCTCAACAATTAATTATAACAAACACTTATAATTTAATAAGTCAAATTTTCAATTTCTAACTACAAGCTAAAATGTTAATGCATTATTTTGTCATACTGTATAATTTTTTTTTACTTAATTACTTTAATTGTAGAAATACTAAAAACAAACTTAAACTCTATTTTTATTATGATATATTTGGATTCTATTAAAGCGCCATTAAATACTAATTTGAATTATATACGATATAACGTCATCAAATTAGTTGTCAAAAATAAAAAAGTGAAACTTGTAAAATGTTGTAATTTATAATAGTCTAAGAGAATAGAGTATGTTATTATATACTACCATTTATGTACCTTTTTCTTCTCACCATATAAGACCCATACCCCATCCTTCTTGTGAGTTAAAAGGTGCAATTCCAAATTTTCTCATCAGGAAATCTTCTTCACCATGCCTACTTCAACTTCTTTCCAATGGCTAAGCCTGGTTGGCATCATTTGGCTCCAATCTATAAATGGAACAAACACCAATTTCCCTGCGTACTCCTCTCAGCTGAAGCAGCTCCTCTCCATGTCCCAATTTCAGCTCAACAACCTTGCATTTGCCTCAGATGCAGGCAAACTCTTTGGCTTCTTTTCTGGCATGGCTGCTTTTCACCTCCCCCTTTGGCTTGTCCTCATGATTGGTTCAACCCTTGGATTAATTGGTTATGGTGTTCAATATCTCTTCATAACAAACCAAATCTCATCTCTCTCCTATTGGCATGTGTTCTTGCTAACTGTTTTGGCAGGGAACAGCATTTGCTGGATCAACACTGTTTGCTATGTGATCACCATAAGGAACTTCTCATCCGATCATCGCCAAGTTGCTGTAGGGTTAACAACTAGTTACCAAGGGTTGAGTGCTAAGATTTTCACCAGCATTGTTGATGCAGTTTCTTTACACAAAAAGACTAAAACATTTCTCTTTCTGAACTCATTCTTGCCTTTGATAGTTTCCCTAATATCAGCTCCTGTGATTAGAGAAATTGAAGCTGTCACAACAAGACCTAAGCACATTACGAGTGTTGGATTTGTTGTTATGTTTGTGATTACAATTGCCACTGGAATATATGCTGTGATGAGCAGCTTGCAATTTGTGTCAAGCAAAATATCTCCACTTGATAGCCTTATTGTTATTCTAGTGTCCCTTTTAATCCCTCTATTAGTTCCACTTTCCATGAAGATCAATGCACTAGTAGGGTCATGGCACAAAAATAGAGAAAAACAAAGAGTCTATCATTTTACTTCAGAGGAGAGTCATGATGATGAAGAGAGGATAGAGAATGAGGTTAAAGAGGGAGAAGATAGTAGAGAAGTTAATCAAGAAGTTGGTATGGGTATAAGAGAAGAAATAGGAGTGAAATTGATGCTGAGAAGAATAGATTTCTGGTTATATTTCTTTGTCTATTTATTCGGTGCAACACTTGGTTTAGTATTTCTGAACAACTTGGGACAAATTGCTGAATCCCGAGGTTACTCTAGAACTTCATCATTGGTGTCTTTGTCTTCTTCTTTCGGGTTCTTTGGCCGTCTCATGCCATCTATAATGGACTACTTTTACAGGTAAATGACACATTTTTCTTTTACCTTCTATGCTATTCAATTCCTATCTAACACCAACCATTACCAAGTATATTTACTTTATCATATACTTCAAAGAATTTTAAAAACTAATATCTTTATGACATTGATTAAAAAATTAAATATATATATTTATTATAAAAATTATAAGAAAATATAAAAAAAATTATCATAACATAATTTTATACATCTCATTAAATATATATATATATTTAATTTATTAATCAATGTCCTAAAAATATTAATTAATATTTGTCTAACTTCATATAATGGTTATAAATGTGTTAGTTGATCTACATAAATGAAAACCAACATGCTATTAAATTACCCTTCTACTTTTATTGACTTTTATTCATGGTGTGGGATGTGTATACGCAGGGGTAAGTGTACAATATCAAGACCAGCTTCTATGGTGGCATTAATGGCTCCAACTGCAGGGGCATTTTTCTTACTACTCAACAATACTAACCTTGCCCTCTATGTTGGCACTGCCATAATTGGAGTTTGTACGGGAGCAATCACTTCAATTTCTGTGTCCACCACCACAGAGCTATTTGGAACCAAGAATTTCTCTGTGAACCATAATGTGGTGGTGGCCAACATTCCAATGGGGTCCTTTTTGTTTGGCTATTTGGCTGCTTTTGTTTACCATAAGGGAGGGCATCATGAACATGGGAAATGCATGGGCATGGAATGCTACAGAGACACTTTCATCATATGGGGTTCCCTTTGTTTCTTTGGCACCTTTTTGGCTTTTGTTCTACATGTTAGGACTAGCAAGTTTTACTCACATAAACGATAGGGTACATGTTTTATTTTATTATCTAGACACCATGTAACCAATACTTCCAAATAGCTTCTATACTAATGCCGTACTTGTATATTTTATTACTTGAGTCATGCTCAAAATTAAGTGAAAAACAATAAAAATAAAATTATATAATGGACACACATGGCTAGTTATATGACACCTAGAGAAAGACATAGGAAAAAATAGATGTATTATAAATGATGATATTAAGTGATAAAAAAAAGAGATGAAGAGAAATATGTAATGGATTTTACTAGAGTATTTGACGTATATGCTCAAATGAACACCTATTAGTGTATTAATTAGAAAAGTATGTAAGACCGTCTCAATTGTAATTAATTAGAAATATAGGCCGAAGGAGAGGCACACCTACATTGCAAGTTCACTATGGATCTTTATTAATATTAATATCAAATAAATATGATATGATTTGTAGGTTATAAAGTGCTGTCATCGATAATCGATTTGTGGTACGAAAAAGGACAACAAGGTTGCTATATCTTCAACGGCTTAAATATTGTGAAGACGTTTCAAAATTTACCTACACCCAAAGTAAAAACGAGTATCCATTCATCGTCTTCATCGATCAACTGCTGTCGTTTTAATTTAATTAATCAGCCTAATAATAAGCCATCCTATGTAGGTGTGATATATGAATTTAAATCGCTATCTACAAACATAGAAATTCAGTTTTGGAGGTTTACGTAGCCTTATATAGGGCTATCACACGTTACAGTCGTAGCCATATATTTTGCAATTTGCTTACAACCGTGATTACAAACCACAATTTAAAATCACACATTAGCTAGAAAAATATGTGTGCTAGCTGGGGTATATATGTATTAATGAAATAAAATGTATACTATATAAGTATTATGGTCTTCAATAATGATATTCTTACAACCCTGCTTGATTTTTACAATACTTCTACACCCATGCATGCATCTCTATGTTAAAAGCTGGAATATATACACGTTATTTTTCTTTGATTTAGTTTTTGATCATTGTGCTGGCAGGTGAATGTAAGAGTTGGCTATAAAAGATTAAGTGATAGTAGTTCATTTAATATTAGTAACCAATTATAGTAAGTGATAGAAGTTGGTTATACCCTTCTCAATGATATAAGTTGTTTGTTGATAAATAAAAAATTGAATATAGTAAAAAAGAAAAGAAAAATTCCATAACGATTTATACTTCCTTCAATTCTTTATACCATAAAGCATGAGTAGTGAGATGCTTTAAAAATTAGAAATATAAAAAATATTGAAATAGGTAACAATATTTTTTTATTAATTAAAAATATATTAGTAATAAATTTTTTAATATATTTTTTAACACATTTTATTATTCATTAAAATTATAAAATGGAGAGAGACTTATATATTAAATAAGTAAAATCAATAAAAAATTAAAATTTGTAGAAAATGTATTTGAAAGAGTATATTAGAGAGTAATATGTTGTTGTCACTTCTCTTAATTAATATCCAATTAAATACACTGTTAAAGGTTTACGTTACCATATTGCAACCACATGCTGCAGCCGTATCAGCTATAATTTCTTGTAACTATGATTATAATCGCAATCTAAAATCATTATTAGAGATAATGGAACATGTACAGTTGTTGATATATCCAAGCATTGATTTGTGTAGTAATCTCCAAATATTTCGTACCGCCCAAGGAAAAAGTTCAGGCTCTAGTCACATATCTTCCGAGCCACATACATCAATTGAGCTTGAATCATAATCATACATATACCATAATTAACATAAAAGGCATGAATTACCTTATTTTTCTAAAAAAAACAAAATAATTAAAATATTTTGGAAAAAAGACACATTTCATTGAAGGGCTTGTTAATATAATTAAAATACTAATTTAATGATATGAAAACAAATAATTGTGACACTAAATGATAGAATTTTAAATGATTAGTGTAGGCTAACCTTCAAAATACTCCCCTAAACACCTAGAAAGGGAAACTGATCTTAAAGCCACAGAACGACACACGTGAAATCAAGAAAAAAATGAATAAATGTTATTTGCTTATATTTATTTAGTAGTTTGTCTTCTTTTTAAATATTCAATTAATTAATTTATACATTTTAATTAACTGGGAACATCATTGTGTTTGTGCTGTTGAAGTGAAAAACCATCCCGACAGATAGAACTATTGACAAAAAATAAGATGTTTTCAATTTAATTAATTATTTTTACTTTTTTAGATTATTGCTATTAAAGGGAATAACTATCCCGCCACCTAACCGACATGAATGAATTTTATATCTTTTTAAGGCAACGCAACTGATGTTTGCTTTCATGCATGAACATGACCATAAAGAATGTTATATCTTTATAAAATGCTAAATATTTATGGTCAATTCTATCCATGACCATGGCATGATTCTTAAAGTGGCCATCCTTGATTACTTTTACCTTGTTAGATTTCAGCCATAAAAACTGCAAATTGGCCCATAAGATCTTCATTTGCTGATTAATAATTAAAAAAAATCTACATTTAATGTTCATTATTTTAAATTAGTTGTTGGAGAGGAGTTGTCCTTAGTTGATATTTTACTTTTTTTTAGAGATTAGTCTTATGATTTTTTATCGTGGAAATATTTTATTTTCAGCAGTTTAAAAAGAAAGAATTTTTCTATATATAAGTGTATGATATTTTCATTAAGACAAATGCTAACATTATTTTTGAAAATACATTATTTATTATTAAATAAGATTCAGCAAGACTCACGAAATTATATAGATTTTATTTCATATATATATGTCATAAATTTTTAAACTTTTCCCTGAGGGTATGTTAATTAGAAAAATGATATGACAGTGTTTTCATTAATATCAAATTTTGTATTTTGAACGCATTTTAAATGATAAAAATAAATGAGAAACTAAAAATAAATAATTTTTTTAGAGAAACTAAAAATGCATAGGAAACTTAATGAAGAACTAAAAGTAAAAAAAATGAGAGATTAAAAAAAATTCAAAAAAAAAACTAAAAACTTAATTAACAAAAAAATTATATATTTTTATCAACCCTTTGGCCTTTTAGCCTTTTTGTATTATTTTTTTCACACCTTAGTTTATAGTCGACAATCACAATCTATTTTAAGTTTGCATTCTTATCATCAAACGCTATAACATATATTTATTTTTCTTTCAATATATTCATTTTGACGTACGACGTTTAGGTACATGACATTTGGATAGAAGGACTAAAGTCTAAAACATACTTTTTCCAATTTACAGAATTTAAAAGATCAAAAACAAAATTACTCTAAATTTAAAGGATTAAAATTAAAACATATTTAAACCTATTTTTTTATATACAACTAGAATATTGAATGGAACTTTAATTTTGATTTCTTTTTATAGTTAAAACTATAATATTAGTATTATTTAATTTACTTAAAAATATTTCCTCTAGGTGGTATTATATTGATTTCTCTTTTCTCTTCTAGCTCTCTTCCCTTGAATCAAGGGCTATATTCAAGTGGTGGGGCAAAATATGCATGTCGATCATTTTTGACTAAAATATATGCTGATCTACTTTGAGACTGTATCCTATTTTGTGACATTTATTGTAGTAGTATTAGTTACCTATCATTATGAGAAAATAAACACCCGTGTATGAGAATGGGAGTATGGGACCCTAAAATTTATCAACAAATGGTTTTCCAACAAGAATCTCACCTATATGTGCAGAAGAAATGATCGTTCATAACTCAAATATGTCTTTCCTCGCCTCAACCCCATTAATGAGTATATGACGCAAACATGATGATTGCCATGAGTCACCCTGATATGAATAATTATGCTGTGATTGTTATTCTTAACATTGTTACTTTAATTGTGTTTTCACCATTGTAGTAAAATCCCGTATATATAACTATTTGTATGTCTCTATGACTATTTTGTTATTAAATGGTTACTTAAAAACGATATGTTTCACAATATTGTGATAGCCTTGGATAGGAAAGAATATTAACTTGACATCATTATTTAGAAAAACACAATACAATTAGTTTGAAGATTCGTCATATATATGAATGACATTATGTGGAACTTACGAAAAAAAACCTTGATTACTCTTACATGCAAACATTTTGACATTTCGCGAAAAGAAATTATTTGGCTGATATATGTAAAAAAAATATTAGAGCTTTTAGTTAATTTTTATTAACATTTTATTTTGGATTACAATTTTAAACTTTCAAATATCAACCCTTTTAAAAAAATTATATTATTTTTTCACCTCCAATCTCTTTGCTTCTTATATTTTGATATTGGTTCTTTATACATTTTTAAAAAAACAATTCTTTATCATGTAAATCAATTGTGGTGAGATTATTCTAACTTAATTAAAGGTCGAACAAGATTGTCTGTGATTTAGACCAAAAAATTTAATTTTCTTAAACTCAAATTATTTATTTAGTTTTATTTTAATTTTTTTACATATGTTTTATTAAAAAAAATATATTTTTGTAATTAATATGCGAGATATTTACTAAACTTGTTCTGAAAAAATGAGTTTCACTCGTTGTGTGACTTTTTTTTAGGTGGACAAAAATTTAGACTGAAATAAATCTCTTAAATAATAATTATGGATCTAAAGTTTGAAATTCATAATCAATATTTTTAACCAAACGATTTAGTTTAGTTGATTAAGTACTACATATTAAAAAATCAATGTTTTTGTGATTAAATGATTATAAATCCTTTACCTTATTTTTAGGGAAAATCGTTTTCCTTATTAAAGCCGTAAATTAAAGAAATGAACTTCTAGGGAGTTCCATGATTGAAATTTGCTAAGCACAACACACGTCAGCCTTTTACTGTATTAATTTTTGTTAGCTAGGGTTAAACTTTATACACCAGCATAAAGATTAATGCACTCAGAATTTTTTTAAAATGCCGAAAATGTCCTCCCTTATTTATAACAGCATCTGAGCACGCAGGGTGTGAGGAGTTGCTTTTTTCATGAATGAAGCTTTCATTTTGGTTGTTTTTGAGTGCATTGTGTGTAGTAGCTGTTGGTTGTAGTCGTTTTGGCTGGTGGAAGCTGCTGTTGCCGTTGTTGGGTTGCTCGGAGTCGCAAACAGTGGTGGTGCAGTAGCTGTTAAAGGTAAGCTCGGTGTTAGGAATTACGGATTATGTAATCCGTGTATACTATACGGATTACTCAATCCGTAATTGAGTAGTTGTCAATCCGTATGAATCATACAGATCAACCAATCTGTATGAATCACACGGATCAGCCAATCCGTATGAAGCATACGGATCAGTGAATCCGTACAACTCATACGGATTGGATGATCCGTTTGATTCATACGAATTGGTTGATCTGTATGATTCATATGAATTGGCTGATCCGTGAACCTTAAATAATTTTAAAAAAAAGCTTTAAAAGCTGGTTTTAATTAGTAAAAAATGATTTTAATTATTAATAAAATAAATAGCTGAAAATATATGTTAGTTTTAATTTATGGGAATGAATTATTTGGATAGCTTGTGTTACTAAACATTTTGTTGACTTACATAAAAAACAAACTTAATTAAACATCAAAAATTATTTTCATTATTAAAAAATAAGTAGGTTAAAATTGAATTTAGTTGGATATTGAAATTAGTAGTAATGAAAAAATAATTTGAGTTTGTTTTATTTTGTAATATTGATGGTGATTAAAAATGTATAAGATTTGTATCCATAATATGATGTTAATTTTTTTAACTATTATAATGTGTTTCTTTTGTCACTACCAAAGGCAACCAAACTGGTATAATACCATAAGAGCAATAAGCCACAACTAATAAATCCATTGAGCATCATGACCACTACCTAAAACCAACATTACAAGCAAACCAAATATTATCACAGAAAACTACTTCAAACATAATCAATACACAATCACAAAGCACCACAATTGGATCTATGATGATAACCAAATCAATAAACCAAATATCATGCTTATTCGATCCAATAATCAATATTATCATCATTAAAAAACATCTAATTATATAATCTAATGTAATTAAATTTGCTAAGGTCTCAAATATGTACAATAACCAATAAAACAGAATTTATTTAATAATTAATTTAAAAAAAATCCTTTTAATGCTCTTACAGATCATCCAATTCGTATATACCTTACGGATTAGTCAATTCGTGGAACTCTTACGGATTACTCAATCTGTATGAAGTATACGGATTACCTGATCCGTATAATTCATACGGATTGAGTAATCCGTATATTACTTACGGATTAACAATCCCACTCACTCGTACGGATTAATCAATCCGTATGGTGTATACGGATTGACCAATCCGTAGCTTCCATTAACAACCCAAAACCAGCACTAACCTCACGCCGATTGCCGCTGTCTTCCACCTCGCACTGTCAACGGCCAATGTCGCCTGAAAGGCGCCTCAACTCAGCCCAATCGAACACCTGCGCCGGCAAAGGGATGGAAATCGTAGCAAGGAAGACGAAGGTTCGCGTGAGAGCGTCGAATGAATGGTTTAAACTTAATATATAAGCAGGGGCATTTACGGAATTCCACTATTCTTTCTGGGTGTATTAGTCTTTATGCTGGTGTATAAAGTTTAACCCTTTTTGTTATCCATTTATGGGCTTTTGTGTTTTCGTTTGAGTAGGCCGAAGAACAATTAGAAGAGAGTTACTATATGCATTCTTCTTTATTTCAAATACACTCCATATGTTTACAATTATTTTTTCACATAAGATTTTGCACTCCTAGTTATTCTTTTGGCTTCTTCAACAAGGGATTCTACACTCCCATTTTGTAATTCTTTCAGCCTCTTCACCAACTACACTCCTTCCTTGTGCTAGCCTCTGACTACCACTTCCTGGAGCTCGTGCAACACCTATGCTTTGACCATAAGAGTTAAATAGAAGGATCAAAATTATAAATCTTCGATTAAAGACGACATAAAATTATAATTTAGTCTATTTTTCAAAATAATTATTTTCAGTGTATTGAAAAAGGACATTCCCAGCTCAACTTACTACCCCACAAAAATTTGTTTCCATAATATATTATACTCCATTGTGTATTGTCAATTTACAATCCCTGTCTTAACTTACTAAACAACAAAAAGTGTTATTCCGTCTAGAATATTTTTGTAAGAAAATAAAAAAAAAATAGGGTGTGAGAACAACAAGGCCCATGCATGTTTCTCTGTTGAATTGAATCATCTTGAGCTACCTTTCCTATTTTTCTCTTATCCGCACCCCTTTACCTCTTCCTCCCCTTTCCTTTCTCTCAAAATTTTCTCTCCCATTTGCTTCTCCCTCCCTCGTAGTCTTCTCCTTCACCAATATAGTCTTCTTCAATGAATTGTACCTTTTTTTTGTTGTTGATCTTCCATAAACTATTTTTTAATATAATTTTTAACATTACCAAAGCTAGTTTCCATAATGTATTAGAACATAACTACATCATGGAAACTAATTTATATAAAAGTATATTTAGTAAAAAAACAAAAATGCCAAGAGGTGCAAAGAGAGAAAAATGTTGCAACACTAGAATAACCCTACTAGCCTTATTGTTGTTTAATAATTAGACCCTACCATAAGTTGCACATTTGGTTGGCCCTTTCTTTTTGCAGTCGTTACTTTTGTTTTTCCTTACACCCCCCTTTCTAGACATTTCAAAATACCAAAAATCCTTCTCCTCCTCCCGATTTTGCACCGTTTTTCATTTCTCTCACTTTTTTTTCTTTTCTCCAAAGTCATCTTTGTCTTTCTTTTTCTTGTGTGCTTACACTTTGCAATTATAACAAAGTAAAATCTGAATATTCATCACTCAAAAAGTAAATTATTTCAAATTCCAAAAAAAGGCAGATTATGATATGCCTAGTAACTAAAAACATTTAACGATAGTAATTTATTTTATTAGATATTAAATACTTTTTTATATAAGAAACATTTTAACATCATTTCCCCTCTTTAAATGAGTGCTATTTTTTTTTCTTTCACATTTAACAAATCTTCAACAAACTAATTTCCAGAATGTATTTCAACATTTAAGAAAACTGGTTTTCGGTGATTATTCTTTTTTTATAAATAAATTATAATATTTTATTTCTGAATTTATAATATTTTAAGTAATATAATTGACTTGTTCAATTTTATTAGTAAAGTTAAATGATTAATATCATAAAAACGAAGAAAAATGCATACCCGTGTGCAGGTGCAAAAGTTATCATATTACATCTAACTATATATAATATATTAGAAGTTTTAGTTTGGACAGATAAAAACATATTGACGGAGATAATCTTAGTATATATATAGTTGTACATTAAAATTTGTTGTTTAATAAACAAAAAATAGTGATGGTTCACACCAATAATAAACAATTGTTACAAAATTGATACCGTACTAATCATTTTCAACTCCCCCCTCCCCCCAGTATACAGTATACAGACAACCTTCATTTTAGGGTTTGTCATATGTAGACAATAAAATTTCGGTTTATATATATATATAAACAATGGGGTTCCTCTTATAATTTTAGTTACTTAAACTTTGTTAATTAGTACATTGTAAAACAATTTATTAATTAATTTCAACGGGGGAAATCTCTCAAACTACGTTCTAATGTGTTGTCTAGCACCACGTTTAGCAAAGTGGTTTGCACACGGTTTTCCCTTCCTCAGGGTATGACAAAAGTATAAACTGGCTGTTAACACATGCATGCAATTTGCAAATCACATTCCAAAAGGAGAAAATAGCAGCCTCAAGAATGACGTTAATCTCACATTTCATAATATTAATGGTAAAACAAACCATAGCTAGCTTAGGGTGAAGCTATAACTTATTCAATGTACAGAAGCCTCACAATTGACATGTAACCTTAACGAAGAAAAAACATATTATTATGAGATATTAATATATTATAAAGCTTACTTGTGAATATACATAGTAAGGAAAAGCTATTACTTTATTTTGCGATCAGTGAAGTTTCATATAACTATGCTGAGATAGTTAAGATTAAAAATAGGTTAAAGATATATTATTGTTTTAACAAATGACCTGACCTTTTAAAAAATTCTTGTAGCTTTTATATTTTAATCATTCATCATGTATAGTAAAAATTAGTTATTGATATTTTTTTCTTACATTTTAAAACTCACTTGATATGTTTCCTAATATATATATACAAGTCCTGTATTAACTTTCTTACATTGTTTAGTGGGCTTTTGTAGTTTTGGATCCGTTTGGTCTCTGGGAGGTGTTGTTGTATTTTGGCTGAATGATGTTTCCTTGGTTGGAATCATAGGTGTTAATATTATTTTGAGATATGTCTATATTTTAGGGGAGGTGTCTTGGAAATTTTAGTAGAATGTTCTTTAAAAAATGGATTTATTAATTGATATATTAATGTTTGCTTAATTCTTGATTCCGAAATGGAATTAGTAGAGGTTTGCTAGGTTGTAGTCAACTTATGCATTGGTCACCAACGTGGTTGGGTTGTGATAGCTAATCTTAATTAGTTCTCGTTATTTTTAAAAAAAATATATAATTCTTTTTTATTACTTTATAATAACATTGTAAATTTAATTATAAAAAGATTAGTTTTCTTTTTTTAGAAAAATATTAATTGTTAATTTTTATTAATAGGGGATCCAATCCACGATCTTTTTCTCTTATTTTTTCCCTTCTTAATAACCTAACTAACTTTATTTTCTAATCTTATTGATTCGGAACCTCTATGTAAAGAGAAAGAACCCAAAACACTTAGAAGATCTACCAACAACCCCTCTTTTCTCACACAAAAAGATCCCTCCTCTAGCTTCATGCCAAACACTAATTATTATCATACCACTCTTCCATTTCAACTACACAAAGATCCATGTTATATAAGTGAAACTTAGTACAAGAGAGGGAAATAGTGTTTCAGGCTAGTATTAATACAAATCTAAACATCATCTCAAAATCATACTTATTTCTGATTTCTAACCTTTCTAGTTACACATTGAGTAAATCAAAGTGGTGGTATATGACAAGTATTTTCTGTTAGCCTATTAGGGATAAATCCTTCCACCAAATATTTGAATTAGAAGAGAAGTTGTCCGAGTACGCTTTGCAAACAGACAACTTGAATTATTATACTATAGTATTAAGATAAGGGTGAAGACCAAACAGCTTTAGAATTTACGGAATCACCACCTCATTTAACTAATAAGTTCAAATTAATTAAATAGTTCCAAGTCCTTTATCTCTAAACTAGGCCACCACAAAATATTGACTGATAAATTTTATCCCAGCTAATCCATGCAGTACTTTTGTTCCAGCATCACATATTAAGCATCTAGTTGTATTATGTTTCATATCACCTCAACACGATCAGCAACATAACATGATTAAATGCGAGTTATATTACCCGAAAAATAGGGACCATGCAAGTTATTAAAATCAATATTCATGAAAATCATCAGTATAACTTTTAAATATCCTACTTTAATTAAGGGTCATATCCTATGTTTAGTCTCTGGTCTCTGTCATGTAAAATTTCTGACCACCCGCTCATATTTTACCATATACTATTTAATTTATTAGTACGCCAAAAGGGATGCATGTGGGGGCCTGATAAAGATTGAATAACTATTTAATTTTCTATATATAGCCTGATAAAGATATATTTGGCAATATAGTGACTCAGAAGGACGAAGAGCAGGAATGTGGGGGCATTTATATATGACTGTTCGGTCGTGATCATTAACGGGCGACTCGTGTGAATGGATGGGTATTACTTGGTTTGTTTGTTTTTTCTTGCCTCCGTACCATGTAACCTTTTGTCTTTCTTGTAAGATAACTTACTCATGATTTGCCCTAGTTGGTTGGAATTAGATATCTGAAAGAAATGAAAAGGAACACATGAAGCACCAATCCCCTCCTTCCTACATAAAAAATAATTCTACTAAGGAAGATAATATATGCTTGGAAATGTTAATCCTACAGTCCGTAATAAAATCGTAGGTAATAATGCAGATGCTTAATTGAATTGGTTATGACCTCAATAATTCTTGAGAATTTAGAAATAGAATCCATTTTTACTTGAGAGAGAAGAATAACCTCTTTAAGTAAATAAATTTGTATGATATTTTTAACTTAGATGAATTAAAAATAAATTTGATTGTACAACTTTTTATGTAGTGATGTAATATATATTTTATTAGATAATGAGATAATTAAATATGGACTGTATAACTATACATCAAGTGTTAAAATTTAATGTTAAAAAGTTACATAATTTTTTAAGTGATTATATGATATTAAATTTTAATCGTTCGTATTTGATTATATAATTTAAATTTAATTGTCTCACTTTCGTATAAGATACATTCCCCTCTTATGACATGTCCTATATATATATATATATATATATATATATATATAAAAAGATCAAATTATACCGGTGTAATTTTGACAATTATTATCTCATTTTTATAACTTGATATATAATGTGATTTTTATTGATCGATCTAACTATTAAATTATATCTACATATTATCAAAAGTGTTTGTGTTAAATTTTTTCAAAATTGAATAATTACAAGAATGCAATCAAATGATCAATATTTTAGTATATATTGAAATATTTATATTATGTCGATTTTAATTTATATGAATGAGGTAATAATGATTTTGGATTAATATGAATTTTTGCATATATGATCCATGTGAAAGAAACTTTCAATCCAATAAAAAGTTTTAAGAAAATCTTATCTAATTAAAAGTTATAGAATGATATAATAGTTATCAAAACTTACACCAGTATAATTTAATCCATCCTTTTTATATATATATATATTATTGTACTCATATCACTGATCCACTTCAAATTTCCAACAACAAAAAACTGACATTTAATGAAAGAGAAATTCTATACCCCCAAAACATTTTGTAAGAATATATTGTCTCGAATGATACATATACCAAATGCTCAAGCTCATCCAATCCCTAGCTAACCCAGTTGTGTTAATGCTACAAGCCAAATGGGTAGTGAGTTCATATCAGTGTAGTACGATCGAATTCCCATTCTGTGGATCATATTTCAGCAATACAGAACTGTTATTCGCTTGGTCGCATATATATATATATATATATATATGATTAGATGGGTCAAGTGTTTGAGCAAAAAAAAAAAAGCTAGCTTCTGCAACAGAGGCATAATATGAAGCCCCTAGATAGATTCTTGCGTACACACCACATACTGGACCACCTGGGATTTGTCGCTGTTTGAGCCCCACACTACACTTCAAACATGGATCATCGAAATGTGTCATCTGTGTTTGGATCGTTTGAGTACATACATGTGCATTAACGTGTTCTCGAGGCTCTGGCTCTCTTTTCCTATTTTAAAGTGTCGTGACAGACTTATATATCGAATTATTTATGATATATTGGTGTAAATCTCTCTTTATTATCATTCTCCATTTTCTAACATGTTGTTGGTTGATTATCATGTTCTTTTTGTTCCTTCTCATCAAAAGTGTTTGTCTATTCAATTATTAGCTTCTTTTAATTACTTTGCTTCTTTACAATAGTTTCTTTATAATGATTGAGAGGATTGTTGAAAATTATACGGTATGTTTGACTAATAAGAGAACATTGTTTTAAATTGTACAAAACTATCATTTGGCCACAACGTATGCACACTAAGGTTTTGGTAGGCTCTACATGTATAATTAATCGATGCAATTGTGGCCGTTACATGATAACATTTATTTGCAAATCAACAATAAGGTCTAGTGGACTTGGTAAATAGTTGGATCTATTAATTATGCATGTTATGAAAAGTTTTATTTCTGATTATTGGTCCGATTTGCGGATAAAAGTTACCATGCAACATGACACAAATTAGTTAATGTAGAAATTAATTTTAACTGGTAGAAAAATTCCTTTTTTCTTCTTCCTAAAAATGTTCTTTTAAAGAAAGTTATCAAACAGGCTAACTAGTTTCACAACACTCTTGATGATATAATAAGGATATGCATAATTTTGTTGTGTTCAAGTCTTATAACATTCTTAAAATGGAAAAGAAACATTTTTTTAATCCTTTAAGAGTGTTCAAGGCAATTTTTTTTTACCAAAAATAAAGATTTTTTTGGTAATTCAAACACATTTTAAGTCTACATGCTACAAATTTTTTTAATATATATAAAAAAAAAAACAAAGCAACAAAACCATGCAAATGATGTTGGATATTGAAAGGAGGAAAAAATTGTAAACATACTATTTATCCTCAAATCAGTAAAAATTGAAGACTTTGACTCACTTATATTAGCAACGCGCTTTCCTTAATTAATTATGATATTACAAGTTTTTAATTCGTCTTAATTAAAATCTCTATAAATTAGCAATTTAGCAGCAAAATATCAAATTAATCAAATAGAACTAGAGTTGTTAATTTTCCTTCCTTTTTTTTTTTATCTCTTCAGCTTTTCTTGAATGATGTCAATAGTTGATGTCACCAATAACAAGATCGTCCCTGAATAACTTCCTGATCCATTTTCACTGGATTCGGTTGTTGCATACAATTTTAAGGTGCTAATGAAATATACAATCTTAGTCTTCAAGAGTAGTACGTAGTATCAAAATCCGTCACGGTTTGATCAGTCAAGGAAACCTTTACAGCTATGACTGATTTATCTTGTCCACCAAAATTGGATTTACTTAAGGACAATTAAACTTACAAAGTAATTAGCTAGACTTATAGTGGCATTGTTATTTCTTCACACACACATATATCACCGCTTTGTCTAAATTACTACAACATGCATTCAGAGGTTTAAAATAAGTGGAGTGCTAGCAATCACATTATAATTCATTCTTAATTATTTTAGTTAAAATTGTTGCCGTAAAAAAAATATATCTTTTCGTTAAAATTTAATAAAAATTATAAAATTATGAGTGAAATTCATTAAATAAAAATACAACTCACAAAATATAGAGATTTTCAATCAATATAAGTTAATCATAAAAAATATATTAAATAATATATTCCTATCATTTCTCTTAAAATACTTTGCTAGTATTATATATAGGTTTGAATTAACATTTATATTGTAATTGTGAAGAGAAAAAAAGTGTACAAGGAGAAAGAGAAAATCACAATACCACTTATTTTTGCCAACACAATACCACATTACATTCACCACAAGTATAGGAATTTTCAGTCAACTGTAACATTTATCATAAATTAATTTGTATTATTAAAATTTAATAATGCTACTACTCAATATGCTTTATTTAAAGTGATGAAAATCAACAAAGCATCACAATTTGTAAATAGTTGACTTGTGAATCATCTTGGCCAAGATTTAATTACTAATAAAGTGTATGAAAAAAAAATACTGAAAGAGAAAAAAATATTTTTAGTGATCTTTAATTATCGCTAAAAAAGATTTAATCTTTAACTATCTATTATAAAGATGCCTTAGGGGGTGTTTGGTGTATGTGACCTTTTTTAATTCTTAAAAATGATGTTTCCTGAAAATATCATAGATATACTTGATATGTCTAAAAATATTTTTGGTAATGAGAGATATAATTATAAAAATAAAAAAAAATTCTCATTCATGGGGATTTTGGATTCCAATCCCTAGTTCTAACGAAAATTTTAGCGGGGAACTTAATTAAAAAAATGATCCCATTGAATATTATATTTTGAGGAATGGTTTTTAAATTTGTTTTACTAAGCATATAGGCATTTAATATTCTCAATCTAAGATTCTTAAGAAACTTAAAAAAGAAGAAACAAAATCCTACCAAGCACTTAGTTAAAATATGAATGATCAAATTAATGAAGATGAAATAAAATAACATTAATAAACCAGAAAAAAATATTAGAAATCATACTTAATGAATGTGACTTAATTGATAGCATACATTAAATTTTTAAAAATATCTTTGTATTATACTACTGCAAAACACATATTTGAAAATGAGTGACCTTTAAATGTGATTATAAATCCTAAACTTTAATAGTAATTACTAAAAAATATGAAATTACTTATCATAACTTAAATTTCCTAAAATATAATAGAATAAATTATGTGCAGAATATATTTCATATCATTTCATCTAATACTATTATTTAATTTCTCTCACGTCCTCTTTAATTTCAGATCGGGAAGAAAATATTTTATTATTTATTAATCTTCTTACATTTTGTTATTACTACTTCTAATTAAAATAGTAACTTAATTTGTTTTCTCTATTGTATTATAAAATATCTATATAATAACATGATAACACATATCATTCTATATCATCTAATTCTCTATTGCATTCTGTTCTAATTCATTCCATTACACATTCCCTACATAAGAAAATATCCTAATAAGCATACATAATACTGGTAACAGCTATAAGCTAGGGTTGAAGTATTGAGATTAATTTATTTGTATTTGTTTTAACTAAAATGGTAAAGGGAATTGAGGATTTTGATAGGAATCCAAAGTTAAAAGTTTTAGTGAAGACAAAAAATAGGTTAAATTAATTTTTCCATATACCTGTTCAATTTTTTTTATATTTTAAAAAAACTGTTGTCAAGACATAAGAAAATGCCAGCACAAAATCTAAAATGCTAATTTTTTTTATCATTTTAATTTGATCGTTCCACAACAATCAAATAAAAAACGACATAATGAACACGACACATTTCGAAACCTTTTAACTCTTAGGTTTGGAGAGAAACTGAAAAAAAAATGACAAATGGCATCGATTTTTCTTACTCAACATACCTATATAATAAATAAATAAAACAAAATTTATTTAACTTTTCTTGGTAGCAGAAGCCAAATCAAGAACAGAGAGAGAAAGAGAAATGGAGAGAGAGGATCCCTTCCCCGTGAGAAAAACTTGGAGTCATCGAAAGAAGGCACATAAAACTGTAACATGTTTTTGACACTTAGCTTCTCTAGTTGCTACTATGGATTTGTGTCTCAATCAGCAATTGAGATTCCTTTCCAGCATATAATTTAACCATTTTATCACAAACTCTTTCATCAGTTTATCACGTTCCCATGCAGAAGAACCGTTTGTTTTCACAAGCGTATATACTGCTCCCTTTTTACTGACCCCACACGCTTCATCTTTCGTATATATGTGTGATACAGCCAAGCCTTATTTGACACGGCACACAACTATGCCAGCTTGCAGATTGTCTATTTCTATATTATCCATCTTCATCATAGGAAATTAAGAGTATGTTTTCATTTACGTTCAATTTATTGATAATTAATCTTCATTGAAAAATAAGTTAGTTGACTGATATTTTTAATAGAATTCTTTTTTTAATCATATTTTTTTTTACAAAATTTAAACTAAATATCATATTTAAAAAGATCAAATTTAATACTACTTGACCAACTACTTGTTGATATCCTTAATGTGATTTGAGTAAAATGTTTATATGTTTAGTTTTACCTTAAAATATTCAATTTTCATCAAGTTGAGACAAATTTATTTAACTTTTACGTTGGATAAAAAAAATTCTTAAATTTACTACTAACTTATTTTTACAATAAAACATATTTATATATAAATTACATCAATTTAATTTAAAATCAATTTGAAAACATTCATTCAATCAAAAAATTATTTTTAAACATAGGTTACCAATTACATTTAGATACTTTGGAGGTTTGACAAGATTTTTAAAAAATATTTTCTATTATTATTGTTATATATTACATTTTTAGTCATTGTTGGGTACAAAAAGTTTTTTCTCATTTGCAATAATGTCCCTCCATACTCTATCTAATGTTTTAAGTCATTAATTTTCTCAGAAAAGAAAGTCATTTCTTTTGTTATTCATTGTTGCCATAAAAGTAATAATTTATTTACAAGCATTAAAATTAACACGATAATTTAGTTACTATCATGTCATGTCCAATTTATCAACTTAGCTAATTACTTTAAATATTATATAGAATTGGGATGAAGGAACCTTGTAAATGGGACAAAATTTGAGGAAACTAGTTGGCACAATTAAAATCTTGGTGAACAAAATCCCATCACGACACCAAAAAGAATAAAATTGCAATTATATTTGATCAGGCTCACAAGATGGAGTTGCTCTTAATAATGGGTGTGCAACAACTTGAAGATCGTGGGATATTATCCACAATTAGTGTCTATGGTGGTCTCCTAAGACCAAGGCAGGACCACTTGATATTATAATGACATTGATTTTTATGAATTATTCTAAAACTCTATAACATCAACATTTTAATCAACAGTCACATTTGTACAAGCATAGTATTTAGTGCATGCTTAATGTAATTAACTTGTAAAATCTCACATATATATATATATATATATATATATACTTATTTTTCTATCCTTGACACAATATTCCCACGAACATTGGCTTAAGATTAAGCCCTAATTAAAACAGTCACAACTCACAAAGTATGTGTTTCCAGGTAACAATATTAATTGATTAATTTATAAATGTACCTGGAGTAGGTGATACCAGCCTAAGAAATTCTCCTTCATACATATATCAAAGTAGCATGAGGAAAAAAACAAGATTGTCCCCAAAAGTTAAAAAGTTAAAACACTTCCTACCTACGGTAACTCCATATCTGTTTCACATGTGACCAACAAGATTCTTTGTTCTCGTCCTTTTCACTAACCTGTTGTTTGGATTTCTTTATATATAGTTCTTCTCTTCATAGTGTGAGAGAGAGAGAAAGAGAAAGAGAGACAATGGTTTCCAGGGTTCACAAGAGACCAGCATTATTGTATAGGAGCATACAACAGCTTCGTTCTATCACTAACTCCCATGCGGTGATTAATTACTCTAAAACATCTCTCTTTAATTTCTCCCTTTAATTATCTTATATACTTCATTCCTTCTAGTCAAAGCTTTCTCCACTTAATATTCATATTTGAATATATAGAATTACCACTAAACTTGATATGAATCCTTTATTCTACTTATATTATTATGTGAGATAAACTGTGCTATCTTGTCTCATGATTTTTTTTTTCTCCCTTAATATAATATTGTAAGAGAATTTATATATTAAAGTTCCTGCGTTGAGATATGATAGAATATTTTGCTTGTTTTTGAAGCGCCTTAAAACGTCTAAAATACTAGATGCATCGAAGTACATACGTGGTTTAAAGCAGAAGTTGCAAGAATTGAACCAATTAGCAGTTGCTGCAACTCAAAAAGACATTGAGTATGGTCCAATGCCTATGGTATGATATACACAAAGAACCCGTACATAACATAAGTAATAATTAACTTATCATTCAATTGAAAGGAATCTTTTGTCCTATTATATATATATATACCCCTTTGGCATATATAATTTTGTGTAATTACTTTATGCCTGCTATTAATGCTTTTGTAGCTTAAAGTGGAACAACAAGAGGAGGGGTATATGATCAAGGTGCTGAGTCAAAGGAGTTGCCAGGGGTTGTTGGCGTTTATATTGGAAGCCTTTGAAAGGCTTGGTCTTGAGGTGCTTCAGGCTAGGGCTTCTTGTGTGGAGAGCTTCTGTTTAGAAGCATTTGGAATCAGAGTAAGTAATAATCATGTGAAACACTCACTTAACGTACGAGAAATTATTACATAGTCTTGAACTATCATGTATTCATGATCTTAAATTCTTAATCAATCTTCACGTGACATATTCAAATTTATGACAAAGATTTAATAACGACACGGGTGGTCCTAATTGATTTAATAACAAATACTTAATTACTCATTATATAAAGATTGATTAAGATCATGAATAATCTTGGATTGTGTAATAATAACTTCTCTCTGTGCACGCACATAAACACACATTTCAAACATAAAATAAAATGCAGGTGACTATGTTATGAATATTATCCATGTTTGGGTGGAGGCACTGACCCAATGGATTCTTTGTTGTTGTTCCAGGAGAACAATGAAGATACCCGTCTTGTGGATGCACAAGTAGTTGAGCAAGTTGTGTCTAAAGCTATAAATGATTGGAGGAAAGTTACAAAGCAATGTTGATCCAGAAATGAACTGTCCTAATAAGAACAAGTTTTCTTTTCATATTTTTAGGGGGGTTTCTTCCGGTTAATATTATTGCTTCATCCTTCAAATGGGTGGGATCGACTGTTTGCCTTCTTATAGCCCAATCTACTGATTAGATTGAGATGCATGTGTGTGGTATATATCATGTGGGAATGGTGACCAAGCTTTGGACAGCGCATTATTATTTTGTTTTCAATTCCCCTTAAGCTGTAAATATTTCAGATCAAAGAAACCCCACTTCAGTTCATTTTATATTAAAAATTCACGTTAGTACTTAATTTTAAAAAACACGGTTTAAAAATCAGACCGACTGATCCAATTGAGAATGGATGGTCTAATTAGCCCGAATCTCTTGCTAGATCAATCATTTCATTGACCAAGTCTGATCCAACCAATTCTATGGTGGAACTAATAACCTATTTCAATTGAATTAGTAAGTCGGTTTAGTTGAACCCGCTAAACCAATATTAATTATTTTTTAAAAATAATATTTAATGAAAATACAAAAAAAAATGATATACCAGGAATTGAATGAAGGACCTCAATATTGTTTAATTGATCAAACTTATCATCAAACTGGTATGATTAATTATTAAATGTATAATTCAATTAATATAGTTATATATTTTATGTTACAGGTCTATGCAATTTAATTACTAACACACTTGTTCGACCAATAATTCATCTATCCAGTATCTTGACCAGATCGACAATATATTGATCCAACTTTTAAAGCTATACATGCTACTCATAACAATTTTGGAACTAAGTTAATTAATGCATGTGAAAGAAATTTTAATAATATAAAAACAAAAAAAACAAACATAATGTAAAGAATGTTTGAGATAGAAAGATAGACCACTCAATTTTTTTTATCAATTTGTAATAGCTTCTTTATTGGTGGAAATCAAAGATAATATCAAATGATTTACAACAACTCATGCATCTTTATTCATCAATGAGCTAGGTCCCCTTGATTGATTTATAATAGCATGTAAGAGAGAGTATTGAACCATTTCAACATTATTAATTAAGGGTTTGCTTGGGTAGTTGTGAATTTTTGATTTTCAAATACAATATTGAAAATAAAATGTGCTTTATAAAAATGTGATTGAATTAATTTTTAACTCATTTTAAAACACTTTTATGATCGTTTCAAAATTAAGAAAAAAATATTTTATGAATTTAATTTTTAGTTTAAAAAAAATGCACTTTATTTGACTTGGTTATTTCCGTTATTATCATCAGCACGGCTAATACTATTGTCATCTTATTGTCATTGTTATTACTACTATCGTTGTCAAGTATGGAGAATTCAATTTCCATCAAAGGTGCATGGCTTCGTATGGAAGGTGGGGCCTAACAGGATTCAAACAAAAGACAACCTATAGAAGTGAAATATCCTTCCAACTGCAACGGATATCAATTGTGTGTTGTGTAATTCGGAACCTGAATCAACAGAGCACATTTTTTTCAAGTGTAGGTTTGCACATGAAATATGGAGTAGATGTCACCTTTGGGGTGGTGATATTAGAGTTTTGCCAGGGGATATTCAGAATCATTTTTGGCAACATGTTAGGACCATAAAAAGAGTAAAAGCAAGGCAAGTTTGGTGGTCGGTGTGGATGGCAGTGCTCTGGGCAATATAGAAACAGAGAAATGCGGTTATTTTCAATGGAAAAAACTGTGATATTGAAGCTACTGTGGAGGACTATATGTACAAGTCTTGGAGTTGGTGCATGGCAAAGATAAAGGACTTCAAATTCTCATATTACGTATGGAAATTATAATACAAAACATGAATGTAATGGGGAGTGAAAAGGGGAATGGAGAGGAAGGAGATAAGAGGTGGTTTCGTAAAATATGGGAATCCATCCAAGGGTTTGTAATGAAGCCAGTAAATGTTATTACTGCTACTGATAGGGTACTTTCTTTTTGGGATGGGTTTGAACTATGGCTTTGTAAACCTGCAAACATGTTTCTTTAGATGGCACTGCATGAGGCATCAATAACATAACAATTTATAAATATTGCTGTTAAAAAAAATTGTCGCATAAAAACATTCTTAAATGACTAATTTTAATAGGATAAAAAACTCTCAAAACTAATTAATTTTAAAACTTAAAATTCAACAAATAAAACAAATTAAATTTTAAAACTAAAAACTAATTAATTTAATTTTTTCAAAACTCATGAGTCATGACCAAAAACCATCCCAAACGGGATCGTGAGTTGAAGTTGGGAAAGTAACGAATATTAGTGAGTATTGTGCTGCCCATAGACACATTATATGGCGTTAAGATTCATGTAATAAATATTGACTTAAATATTCGTTCAGAATATCCGTTTATTCCACTAAAATTTGAAAGCTAGCTATAGCTTCTAGAAAGCGGTATTGTGATTTTTTGAGTGTCTCTCTAGTTTTATTTATAATTTAAGATAATATACACATATTAAAATATAACTATTTATATTATTTCTTCTGGTGTTTAGTGTAAGACCCTTTCATCAATCAAACATACCAATAAAATAATTAATTTAATTAATTTTATTTTTTTTTTAAATATTACTAATGTACTAATTATCTCATTATTAATAATCATTAATTTATTATCATTAAAATCCGAGACTATTATGCACCATTTTCAATAAAAAAAACATAAATACTTAAAATCTATACTAATAATAAAGGAAATATCTTCATTTAATATACACATTTCATTGGATTATTTTATCTTTTATCAGTTTTTAAATTTTAATTAGTTCTCTCCTAATAACTACTCACTACTCTTCTACATTTTTTTTCCTTTTAAGTTAAAATAGATCAACAGGCATGGAGTGGCTCTCTCCACTAGTATTTAATAAATACATAATAAAAAAATTAAATATTTCATAAAAATTTAAAATGTCTTATAAAAAGGACTATATTGCTTTCTAAACTATGCTTTATAATAAATACTAAAGAGAGTAATTTTTATGATAAAATAATTTCATTTGATTAAAATATTCTTCCTAACTACTTCGTATTCCTTAAAAAAACTACTTGTATAGTTATAACTATAATTTTCTGATTTTTTTATAAGAATTAATTAAACAATTCATAATTAAGGAAATTGATTAGTTTGGTTAGAAAAATTAAATATGTTCTGAATTTATGTCTTTTCTCAATTTACCCCTAACATCAATAACATATACTCTTAATGTACTGATAAAAAATATATATATACTCTTAATTTTTTAAAATGTATTTATTGTCTTTAATCCTTTAAGTTTCTCTCATCCATATATATATATATATATATATATATATATATATATATATATTGCTTTATTTTTCATTGGCTATTAATGTGAAGAATTATATTTTCCAAAATGTTTTGCGTGGAGACAAAGTTTTTTTTTTTTTTGACAGGGCGTAGAGATAAAGTTAAACTCCCATTGAACCTTAAATAATAATGTATTTTGTATATTATTTATTGAAACCAAAGAAATAAATTATAATTAAGGATATTGTTGTAAAAAAATTAATGCAAGACATTATAATTTGGTTCTTACAAGAATTTAGTTCTTAAAAAAAGGACTAGGGGGAGTATCTACTAATATATTTATTTCCTAAGGATAGTATTAAAAAATATTAATACTTTTTTATGTTGTAAAATGGAAAATATTTTGAAAATTTTAAATCCACGGTGACAAGAAAAATGAGATGTGGGCAGTATTTTTATCTAAACTTTACATCTTTAATTAATTTAATTATTTATAAAAATTATAATTTTATTAAATAAGTGTTATAATAAAAACATTAAACTGATGATGATGATGATGATGATGATGATGATGATGATGATGATGATAATCATAATAATAGTAATAATAAATTCAAATTAATTATATTTAATTGAGATTAGTTTCCTTTTTCAAATTTTTTTAGTTGATCTTGAACCAAATCAGCCCAATTTTGATTGATATAATTTGGACTGATCGAGTTATTGAACGAAGTTAAGAAAACAAATTATTATATTTTATAAGTTTTTTTATATAAAAATTTGAATTATTTATTAATACAAATTTAAAAAAAGTTCTTTATAATTCAATAACAACGTCAATTCTAAGCGTTAAGTTTTTTTTTTTAACTAATCATAATTTTTCTGCAATGATAAAAAATTTCATTTGACCAACCACACTTAATAACAACAAATAAAGTCGATGTGAATGGACATAAAGGGAAAACTTAGAGGAAAAGTTTTTTTTTTTGGTGAACGCTTAGAGGAAAAGTTAAAGACTAATTAAAGTGTAAAATGTATAATTTAAAAGTTTTAAAAAAAATTGGCCGAGTGATGATTGAATTAGCTTGAATTGGAAAAGATAAAGTAATCCAATAATTGAACCAAGACCACAAGTTGTAATTAATTCAGATTTATCAATTGTAGTTTACTTTTGAGTCTGTGATTATTAAGTCAAGCCATCTTGATAGGAACACCCGAAATATATGCAATGTGGCCAGTATATATATATCCCATGCAAGTGTTGCCTAATTATAAAGATGAAATTTTTTTGGTTTCCTCAAATCCTGTTCTGCCCGGCCATGCTTCTCATAAATCCCTCTGTTGCTCCCATGCAGGTAATTACTTTTCTCACATACCCTTTTGCTTTGGGTAAAATTTTCATTTTAGTTCTTGAATTTGAGAAACTGTCCTAATAGTTGTTGAAATTAGAAAAATATTAATAAATTCCTAAAATTAAAATCACTGTCATTTAGTTTCAGAAATATACAACTTATTTATTATTATTATTATTATTATTATTATTATTATTATTATTATAGTTTCTAAGTATTACAACTTACTATCATTATAATTCCTAAATAAGATAGCTACAAAAATTAGTCTAACAAACAGATTTTAATTTCAAGAATTTATTTGAATTATCTTGCAAATTTAGAAACTAAAGTAGGGTTTACTCTTTGTCAACTCCTTAAAGCATTAAAAATAATATATAACCATAAATAAATTTGTTTGTTTGTTGTAATGGGATGGCTTGTTTTGTGAGAGAGCACCAGCTCCCCCTACAATCCCAGACCCACTCCATCCACCGCAACGTAAGGTCTCCGATTCACGGCCATGAAGATTTTCTTGATTAGCTTATATATATAAAGTTTGGTTCTTCAATATATAACTATATATGTAGTATCTCTTTTCTTCTAAACCTCTTTTCTGCTTGGGATCACCAGAAATAAGCATAGTCCTAGCTACTCCAATGTTTTTGGCTTTATTTGTATAATTAATACTTTGATCTTTCTTGTTGCGTGTAATATATAATACCTCCAGTTAATCAAGAATGCTGTTTGTGGATATTGAAAATCCTCGAGATAGCAACGGAATTAAAACTATTTTAGTACATGAATAGCAGTTCACAAGTGATGATTACACTGTTACCTTCAAGATCCAAATTATTTATGATACTTTTTTTACCGCGAAAGTATTAATTTGCAGGGAAAATGTGTTTTGGTTCTTATATTTTTTATCAAACGTTGTTACAATAAAATCTTTATACTTTTATATTAAATGAATTTTATCCTCAAACTTTAAAAAATATATGAATTTAGTCCCTCTAAATTTTGATGAATATTTAAATAAGATGAACTAAATTCACATGTTTTTTAAACAGTATAATATTAAGTCTTAAGTTGAATTTTCAGTATTGCTATTGAAAAAAAAAAAAGCTTTCTGAAAAACTCACTTGGACAGTACCTTCTTAAATAGAGACTGACTCAGTGACTGAATATATTTGGTCACATCCTCACTTTACCTTATTTTGAATTATTCAAATTGCATAGATCTATTATAGTATGTGCATGTAACATATGTTATAATCTAGAAAGTTGGAATCAGCCATACCATTCTTGAGGGCAATGAAGTGACACATTGGCTTGCAAGCCATGCACATGGCCTTTCGTTCATCCCATTGCATTTAAAAGGAAATTAGCTAGCTTTACATGTAGCCGTGTTCAATTGACTTGACTAAAATGTTGCATGCATGATTTTCATTCCCTACACACCTTTAGCAAATAATAAGGATTAAGGACACCCTTCAATGATATGAATATGATCATTCAAGCAGAACAAGAGAAGGGGAACCTTGACACTTCAGACAATACAACAGCCATAGAACTCATAAACTGCTTTGAGAATTTGTTCTGATGATTCAACCATAGACATCACTTTTTGCCGCGTAAAGTTTCCATCTCTTGATCTCATTTTGAAATTAAGCTTGGAGAGTGACGACAAAATGATGTCATTTTGCTATCTGATTTGTACTGAAAAGGTACCAAAATATATATTAGTAACATATTAGTAAAACCAAGAAATTCAACAATGAATGAGGTTAATGTCCAACAATGGATGAATTCAACAAGTAAAACCAAGAAATGCATAAAGCTATATTTTTTGTTATTTGTACAGAAAAGAACCCAAAATATAGCCCTTTAATAAGTTCATTATTTATAATATATTGAGAAAAATAATAGTTTAAGTGCCCAATGTAGTCATCACAAATACTAATCATGTCAAGAGAAAAATGTATGAATGCAACAAATCCATGTAGTGCCAAGTTAATAAACAACTGTGCTGAAGTTATAAAGGACCACTAGCTAGATTCCCAAAACCAAGAGACAAAACAAATGGATTACTATCCAAAGTTATTCTAGAAATAATATAATTTCAATTTTTGGATTTATAATTAAATTTAAGAGTATATAAACAAGTTTAAAAGCTATTTTATATTCTAGGTTACATAAATCTATAAAATTTCATACATGTGTAAACTATCTTTAATCTAAATTGTATAACTTTTTTTTTATGCTATCTAAATTGTGTAACTTATAATAGAACAAATTCACCCAACTCGTATTCTATATTAAATCTCAACTTATAGCACTGTTAATTATATATAATTTCCCAATCCATATTTCTCATCCATTGAATGATTGGACAAGGTTAAGCAGTTTTCTGATACCAAAAAGGACCAATGATAATACCCTAACTCCCTTAGCATTTTGGACAAGGTTAATTAAGCGGGCCAGGCTTGAGTCAAACTAACTTATAAGTTATTAAAAGTACCTTACCATATTGGATAAGATTAAGCATTCAAATACCAAAGAGGACCATTGGTAATACCCTTCCCATAGCATTTTTCCTTGCGCACTACGGAGACGATGGTGAGGCTAACCAATGAGTATTGGACTATATAGGGGCAACAACTAATTATTCTTGAGTCATCGCCCCGCCACCCACAGAAAAAATAAGGAGAAAAACAAGCCATTTTCTCATAATAATATATAGTATAATTAAGTGATTGATAAATAATTAGTATATTGAAGTTAGTATTAAATTGTTTGGATATTATTTAAATTTGATATTTAATAAAAATAATTATTCATCAGATTCATTTATCTTCCAATCAAATTTTAAATTAATCAGAATCTCTTTCTCGAACCGATAAGTTAAGAGAAAAAAATATTATTTATAATCCAACTAAATAAAGTTGTTTTCTTGATTACTAGATTTTGAGTCATGTCATTAATTTGAATTTTGAAGGACCTTTAACTACCCCCACTTTAACGACAGGCTTTCTCATTTCATAATCTTATTCCACTAAAATTTGAACGCTAGCTTCTAGGAATTGTGTATTGTGATTTTTGAGTGTCGCACTCGCACTAGTTTTTATTTCTCATTCAATGTGCAAATATTTAAAAAATAGTTTGGGGGTAAATATGATTTTGGTTCTTTAAAATTCATATTGTTTTTTTTAATTACCCAAAAATATTGTGTTGTATTTGGTCTCTGAAAATTTTAATTTTTTTAAGTCCTTTATTTAACACCGTTAATTTGTTCAGTTAAAACTTTACGTATTAATATATTATCTTATTTTCTTATATAAAATTTTGAATTCTTCATTAATTAGTACAAATTAAAAAATTTAATTCCAAGCATTAATTTTTATACTTTAAAATTGATTTTTTTTGCTGACTAAAAATAAAAGTTATGTATACTTCAATAACAACCACTACAAAAAAAAACGGATTTTTGGATGGATAAAATTCATCACTATGTTAGAAAATTTGTCGGAAAAATGAAATTTTTGACAGAATTCTGATGGACAAAAATTCATCCATAAAATGGTCGTAGAAAATTTTAACCGACGGATATTTTTCGTCCGTTGGTAATTATCGACAAAAATATCCGTCGGTAATGACCCGTGGGAAATTTTCGACGAATTTTACCGTCGAAAATTTTCCATGAATACATCCGTGAGAAATTTTCGACCAAAAAATCCATCGGAAATACACATATGGGACCACTGTAATTTAAAGAATTATTGAAATTGAATGGGACCAAATACATTTGGAAGCTAAGACATAATTATTTAAGGTATTAAAAGGGCTTAAAGAGATTCATTATAGGTTGGTTAGATAACCACTATAAGTCACATGTGTACTATAAGGCCAATTTCAACATAAATACTCAACATATCTGCTTCAGAAGATGCACTACCCGTGACGGAGCTTGGGTGGCGATGATCGTAGAGTCGCACCCTGCATCACTTTCCTCAGATGGAAAACGAGGGTATGAGAATGGTAAGGGAAAGCAAGTGATAATGGCATCACGACTAGGGTTGCGCTGATAAATTTGGGAGAAATGAAATTTTCTGACGAATGGTAGCATCCATGTGAATATTCTGTAAGAAAATTTCTCATTTCAGACGGAATTTTAAAGGTGGGAAAGGGTCCATGAGAAATAGGTTATTTTTTTGTGCTGAACTCAATTCTAAACATTAATTTTTTTAATTAGTGTAGTAATATTTTTTATACAATTATAATTTTTCATTTGACCAAAACACTTAATAACAAATTAGGCCATTATATATTATATATGCAGTGTGCCTGTATATATGCATCTCTATATATCCATGCATGGTATATAAACTTAGGAAACTTTTGTGGGACAAGTATCACGCAATGCTAGCAAGTTACTTTTTAGCTATTCATGTAACAGTATATTGACACTTATATCTTCTATATTTTTTTGTTTAATTTCCACTTAATTCCTATTAACATAATGGCTCTGGTTTTATGAAAGAATACCTCATTACTATTTTAGTTATTTTAATTTGCAGACATATTTATTTTTTACACATTATAATATTATAGATTGAATTTTTATATTTCAATTTTAGAAACAAAGGGCTAGCCTTTAGCCTAACAAAAATATTAACGTTAGTATAAAGAAAATAAAGTTATGAGAGTCTATACTTTTTATATTTTTAAATTTAAATACATGCATTTTTTATAATTTAGAGAATGTATTATCGATCTACATTTTTATTGGAAAAAATATTTGAATATGTTAACGAAATTTAACAAATATAAATTATTTGAGTAGCTGAATGAGTAATATTTTAATATTAACCTACCAATTAACATAATATTTTTGAAATATATAAATATTTTATGATATTATAAAGTTGAATTATTATTTATTTTATATACATGTATATAATTTTTTTATAAAACAAATATATCCATATTTCATTTTTGAACAAATGACTTTTAGTCACAAGGATTTGTTCCTCGTGTAATATTTTTAATAATTTTTTCTATATTACAAATTATGTTTGTATTGCAAAATAGTTTTATATTATTTCTTCACCAACAAATAAAATATTTTACAATATCATTTCATGTTTTGTATAAATACATATGAACATTATTTGTTTAAGGATATCAACAATATTATTTTAAGTTAGCATTTAAAATCATCTGAAGAGACAATTCACATTCATTCTAATCAATCCCTTTTTGCTATATAATATTAAATTAATAATAAATAAGATATAATATTTTATTAATAACGTGAATCCTTAATAAAAATGATTTCGTTTACATTAAAATTTAATTATATTTATATGTCAAAAGTATACCTAAGACAAAATAATAGTTGACTAAACATATATCTTATCTTGAAAATTACTTATACTATGATATTTTTTTAACTTCAGTTTTTTTTCCGATATAAACTCCAGCTTTTTATATTAAGACTATCCGGCCCAATGCTTTAGATTACATTATTTATTTTTTATATTTTGGATCATTATTTTAAGCTAAAAACATATGTATTATTTGCTAGATTTAATTTTATTTTCTATCGTTTTATTTTCTTCCTGGCTATGCTTCTCGTCAATCCTTTTGTTGCTCCCCAGTAACTACTTTTCTCACAACCTTTTTCAATATAATCAAGTAAATTCTCATTTTAATTAGTTCTTGAATTTGTAAAACATTATTATAATAGTTATTGAAGTTTAAAAATATCAAATGAATTCCTAAAATTAAAATTATTGTTGTTTTTGTTTCTGAAATATACAGAGATAAGGACAAAAACTAATCTAACTAAAATAATAATAATTTTCAAGAGTTTATTTGATTTTTTATTTTTATTTTCAGGAATTAATGACATTATCTCACAAACTCAGAAACTAAAATAGGGTTTACTCTTTGTCAGCATTAAAAAAATAAGCTTATATAACTTTTATGAACCATAAATAACTAAGTTGAAAGTTGTGATGAGATATGGCTTGTTTTGTAACAGTTCACCAGCTCCTCCTTCAACTGGTGACCCGATTACAGAACCACTCCGTCCACCGCCACGCAAGGTCTATGGTTCATGGCCATGAAGAAATTCTTGATAAACTTATATATATATATATATAAAGTTTGGTTCTTCAATATATATGTAGTATCTCTTCACTTCTAAACCTTTTTTTGCTTGTGATCACCATAAATAAGCTAGCATAGTCCTACTCATCCAATGTTTTTGGCTATATATGTATAATACTTTGATCTAATATCTTGTTGCGTGTAATAATAATGCCTCCAGTTAATTAAATACTAATAAAATATTGAAATTCCTCAACATAGCATGGAGTTTAAATTATTTTAGTACATGAATATCAGTTCCAAGTGATGATTAAACTTACCTTCAAGAGAAACAAATTATTTAAAATACTTTTGTTACGACAAAATGTTACTTATATTATTATACGTATGCATACTGGAAAAATGTGACAATAATTCCCACCAAGACCGGGCCATAACTCATGATAAGTAGCATATATATATATATATATATATATATATATAACTTAGGTAAAATGTAATATGATAAATGTTTTTTTTAATTATTTGATTGTTAACAAGCATAATTTATTAAAAATAAATTAAAAAAGTCATAATTAAGTCTAAAATTGAAAAGGAAACTAAAATCACAATTTTTTTAAGAAGTGAATAACAAAATGTCTAAATTAAAAAATAAGGACTAAAATTGTGAACTAAAAATTAAAATGACTAAATTCACGAATTAAAAAAAAAATAAAAGACGAAAAATTACATTTTAACCTAAAAGTTATTGTTTCTGGCTATAGGATGAAAATGAATTGAAGAGATAAAGCAGAAAACATGCATGCATGATTATCATTATCATTAGAATAAAAGCACTTATGAATCGTGAGTGGAAGTTGTATTGTCTTGAATCCAACATAGTGGCAAATCACCGTAGCTGTTTTTGGCTTAAAAATAAAAGGTTGCATTATTCTCAGCTTTCCCAATAACTCACTTGGACCTTCTCTTGAGTGTTGGACGAGGGATTTTTGGGCTTGATCTCCTGTGTAGTTCTTAGTTTTCTGCTTTGTAGTTATCTTCCCATTGTATTTTCCCTTGCGAATGCATGGGTACCTTTCTAGTTGTATAAAAAAAAAGAGTACTGATATAATCGTTATCGTATTGTTTGCATTTGTTGTTATCTCTTATCTCTTATATATATAATATGTGCATGTAACATAAGGTATAAACTGAAAATTTAGAATCACCCATACCATTCTAGAGGGAAATGGAGTGGCGCATTGGCTTGCAAACCATGCACATAGCCTTTCTTTACATCCCATTGTTCTTAAAAGGAAATTAGTTAGCATTTAGCAATTGAAAACAAAACTTCATTATATACACAGCTTTACATGTAGCTGTGTTCAATTGACTTGACTAAAATGTTGCATGATTTTCATTCCCTACACCTTAGCAAATGATAAGGACCCCCTTCAATGATATGAATATATGATCAAGCAACCAGAACAAGAAATGGATGTGAAGGTAGCCCACAAGTATTTCATAACTGAATACATGTATGCACTATGCCTTTGATGCTGACTTTAACCTGAAATTTTCCTTCCATGTCTTCCAAGCCTTTCTGACTTCATCCAACTCAGCATCAGGAATGCTTGAGTACTTATCCAAATTCTCAACCCATTTTGCCCAAGGAGAGTTTGATGAGTCTAGGAACTTTGACACTTCAGGTAACACAACAGACGTGTAGAACTCGTCAACTGCTTCGAGAATTTGATCTGATTCAACCATAGACACCATTTCTTGCCGTGTAAAGTTTCCAGCACTTGCTCTCATTTTGAAAGCATTTCCCCTCAAAATCAGAACTTCTGGGGGGGCAAGGGGGAGGACAATCCGCGAAAACTTGGAGAGTGACAACAAAATGGCGTCTCTTGGGATTAAGTTGCGCTTTACAGCCACAGCAGTCCCAACCATTTTGCGTATCTGATGAGTCATTCAGTGAGTCAATGTGATTGTGTGAATAAGGTTAGAGTGCATTCAACTAGTAGAACCATGAAATGCATAAAGCTATATTTTGTTGGTTGTACAGAAATTCACCCAAAGTACTTTCTTTAGTTTTAGACTTTTAGTTACCTAACAACTTGGTCTTTATATATACATCTGTACTTTAGCACTGGGAATTAGAATACTGTTTAGGAGCTTTAGATGCAGTCTGGCTTATTTCATGCACCTCAAGGTACATAGATAAACAGTTTAATTTAATTCATCAACACTGATAAAATGGTTGTTGAAGATTTTAATTAGTTTAACAACAACCTCCTTCCTCGTATATTGTGAACGTATCTTTTGACATTACAGAAATTATGTGAAGCAAACCAAGGTAAATCATGATATCTTTCAAATCAAAGAATGTGTCTGCAAATTAACAAGTCAAATGTCTCTAAAAGTATTGAATGCATATAATAAAAAATTTCCATAAACATACTGTTTCAAAGATAAACATACTGAATCATAAAACAATTTTGAACAAAGAATTATAATTGAGGGAAAAATTAAAAGTTGGAGTTAGAGTGTTGGACTAATTATTATCCTCTGTCAATTTAAAACTTTTTTATACTATTATCCAATCACATGTCACATAATTAATTATAAGATTTTGACCTACTAGATTGTTGTTATCATGGTCAAACTATTTAATAATATGACAAAACATAATTATGTCATAATGTACATAAATTTTATAATAATAGTAGGCCATAAACATACTGTATAAAAGATAAACATACTGAACCACAAAACAATTTTAAAAAAAAATATATATAATCAAGGGAAAAACTAAATGTTGGACTATTTATTATCCTCTCTCAATTTAAAACTTCTTTACCCTATTATCCAATCACGTGTCACGTAATTTTAAGAGTTTGACCTCCTAGGTTATTGTTATCATAGTCAAACTATTTAATAACGTGAAAAACCATAATTAGATGATAATGTACTAAGGTCAAAATTAAACTATTACGAGTTAAAGTCAAGTGAGACTTACTTGATGCAACATGAAGGAGTCCCCCCATATATGGACCTCAACATAATCATGTCCAAGTGATGTTTCCAACTTCCCACAAGAACAACAAAAAACCTTTCTGAAATGGGAAGCATTTAATCTATCTATCTCATCTGGTTCATATAGCCATTTTGCACGAACTACTACACTAGAGTTTTGACTACTCAAGCCATTGGATTTACTAGACTCTGGAGGCTTGTGGCTCTCTTCCTTGTCACTTAATGTGGTTGATCTGCCACTCACAAAATCATCATCATCATCACCTTCCTCACTCTCTGATTCACAAGCTGATGCCAAACTAGATGATCCTATTCTGTCTGACATGCCATCATTTCCAGATGATTGCCTTACTCGGTATTTTTTCCTGTAATTAGACCGAACAGTATAATTATGGAAAGGATGCTCTCCCTGCAATAATAACATCAATGGATAAAAAAGTAAATAAATACCTGATTTTAAACATTATGTATTCATGATCTTGTTACCTTGTTACCAATACATAAACAGTCCCCAGTCACAGTTAATTTAGGCTCATACAGATAGAAAATACAGAAAATAAAGTTAGAACCTGTACTTGATAGAAATTGTAAATAAAGGGAATAACAGCTACAGTATCTCTTCAATATTTTAATATTTTATTTTCCAATTCATGTAATGAGACAGCAACGGACATGTAAAGAAAAAAACACTAAATGAGGGCTAGTGAAGAAGAATTTGTGTAGGCATGCAAGTGCTCAAGGTTTAAACCATCATATCATTATTATGCATATTGAATACATCTTGCAGAAGAAAACAAGCCTAGAAACATGTTTATTATTTGGAAAGAAGAAATAAACTTAATTTGCACATAAATTTAAAGAGCCACAAAGAAAAAATATTCAGTAAGGAGCATGCTTTAAAGAAACTGAGATGTAAGCTAGAGAATGCATTTCAGGAAAAGCCGCAGATTTTTACTATAATCAATTAGGAAGGATGAGGGATCACTACTTTAAATTTTTTTTTATCGCAAGTAAATTAAATTTGTAAATTATATCAAGACAAATGAATAATTCCGCAACAACAACTAAACAAAATACGAATGAAAATGAATATACCTCAAAAACATTAAGTATACTGTTGAACTCTGAAATATGAAAATCAATTTCATCCTGGCTAAAATGACTCTGGATTCCTATTATATCAGCAGGGAGGAGATAAGAATATTTCCGCAAGTTGCACTCCCTTCTAGGATCAAATCTCCTAAAACAAGCCAAAACTAAGAAGTTACAAATAACAATACAAGAGGGGTAATTACAATCAAGGAACACTTTAAATTTATGAGCCACCTGAAAATTCACAAGTCATAACCAATAGTCCAAATGAATATATTTTTGTCTTTGTGCATGTGTTTTTGTGCATAATCCCATGGATCATATCTATCCCCACATAGTGGGAGAAAGCTTTGGTAGTTGTTATAATCCCATGGATGGCCTTTTTAATCCGAACATTTTTATACATACATTAAACAGACAGGTCTTCATGCAAAACAAATTGGGGCTTTTAATTTTCAAACTGATTGGAAATTGCTACAGTACATATCAGGCTCTGAAATAAGAGCTCATATATCCTTGCAGACCTTAGTTGAGTAGTCAATTTTAAATTAATTTTTCTACATAATCAATTTCCTAGTGACAAACAATAGGGTAGCATTCCTTCTAAAATATCTATTAAGAATGGATAATTAGTGAGATGCAGAAAAAAAAAAGCTCATTTAATCTATAGAGATACATGTATGCATTACCACTCGATAATCAAGATATCAGGAGAAATTCAGTTATGGAAAAACCCTCACGAAATCAAGTATAATAATTTATATATAACCAACCAGAGACTATCTTACTTCGTTGAAGGCAGTATGCTAAAAACTCTGATAGTATTAGGAAGATAAGAGTTAATGCGGTTTGCAAGCACAATGCCAAAGTCATCACCTTTCCATGCATTCTCAGGGATTTCCATCTTAAAGGCTATTATTGTTGCCAGAGAGTGCACCTAGCACAAGCACATCATAAAAGTGGAAAGAAATTAAGATATGTAAAAACAGAAATAACAACAACCAATTGATAAAGGGAATAACAAGAAGGTTACTCACTCCTTTATCAGTTCTGCTACTCCGGCCCCATTTCACTTTGTTCAAGTCCCCAAAATTACTATCCCGCATGCCACCGGCTGTGAAGATCGCAGTTTCCAGTTCTTTCTCAACAGCTACATCATGTCAAAATTCTAATGCTTTAGCAACACTGATTGATTAACACGGACTAAGCTGATTTAAGTGTATGCCAGGAGTCAGTGTTTACATTAAAGTATCAAACTTTGTTCATTTGGAAACAAAACATAATAAGTTCACATAACAACACAAATTAGAATTTCACGACAATACTTATCAGATCATAACACCACATGAATCCAAATTCCAAACCAAAACATTAGCCAACATTAGTATAGAACTAAAGTCCTGTTTGGATAAAGGGGAAAACTATAAATGAATTGTGCATTTCCCAGAAGTAAAAGTAAACTTATGCACCTTAGCTTGTTTATAGAAAAGTTTATCCAAAACAAGGCTAAATATCCATCTTCATCATTTTAAACAAAAATGAAATTCTAACAGGTCACTTTCTACCATAATCAACAAACAATATAACAGAGAAAAATGTTCTTACTGGATAATCTGTGTTCATCTCGTTGCATCTGCAAACCTGCAAATAACCCCACAAAATCAAATTAGCTCGAATTTCAAAAAAGAAATGAAATTTGGAATGAACAAAGAAAAGGGTTGTGGGGGGTGACCTCTAAAATTGGTTCCAACATATCCAACTCTCATTACAACCTTTTTCTTGAGGAAAGGTTCCCACTTTTCAGAAGGGGTTGGAAGGGACTGAGTGGAAGTGGAAGCACAGAAGCATTTGAAGAGTGTTGGAGGCAGAAGCAGAAATGGCAATGAAGAAGAAGAAGGGAATAGCATTGCCACCAAAGTGGATATTCTTCTGCTTTCTCTTACACGAGTTGGAATTGAAAGAAAGTGAGGCGAAGAAGAAACACAGCTACTCGCCATTTTCAACTCTTTCTTTGAATTCTACCTGTTACGCACTGCCAACAAAAGTAACATGTTCGTGGTATGCTCACGTTAAATAGTGCAAATATCACTCTAAAATTTTTGTTGTATCATTAGGAATTGAAGATAATGTCGGGGCTTATAATAACTAAATATATGTTTTGAGTTTGACCCTTATTGTCACTCTGAAATTTGGATTACCATTTCAGTGTGTGTTTAATTTTGATATTAAGAAAAGTTGTTAATTAATTAGGAATTACTCCTAATATAATTTTTAATTTAAAACTATTGTATTCTAATTAATATTTTATTTATCAATCATTTATAATTAATTAAAGTGTCGGTAATGGATATCAGTATGGGTATAGAGATTTTTCGAAAGTGAAGGTAGGGAATTTTTCTACAGAGCGGACGGGTATAGGAACGTGAACCCAAACCCGGCAGCGACGCAAGGAAGGTGGTCGACCCTCTTCCCTTGTCGCTAGCCACTCGACCTTTTTATAAAAGGAAAGTTAGAAAGTATATCTTTGCACATAAAGATCATGATAAGGCTGCTCATAAATTAAGATATGAAATAATCAAATAAGATTATATTAGATTCAATCTTACCTCAATTATCATTATTGAATTCAAGAAATTAGGCCCATTAACCTGATATTGGGTGTGTTTATATTAAGAGTAAAATAAGTTTGAATTCATCTTTGGTTACTTTTAAAGGTAATAAGCTTCTTTTTTAAATATAAGGCTTAACTATTTTTAAGATATTTTTTTAATGAGAAATATCAATTTTTTTTAGTAGAAAAGTTCTCAAACTTAAAAAGACTTTTTAATCATGTATTTAAATATGCTAAATTTTGCTTTGAAAACTCAATTTTGGAAAAATAAGACTTGCGATACTTTTATAATCATATATAAAATGGATTAACATTTTTTTCTTTTAAAAAAGAAAACAATAATTTTTAAACTTAAAAAATTGTGAATATTTTGCATCGAATATAAAACTTGCATAATATAACACTTCAAACAAATCACATTCAAATAAGAGAGACTCAAAAATTGTGCAAATATAAGATAATGTATAAATACGAAATTGTATAATTAAAGACGACTTAAAAAAATTAATTTATATTTTTTAAATAATTTATTACTTAAGAACCTTATAATTAAAAGTGTTTAATTTAGAGTAATTATGAGATGTTATTGAAATATTTTTGAAAGCACATATGAATAAAAATAAAATAAACTTAAAAGTTTAATATTGATTTATAAGAACACTCCTTAATCTTAACTAAAAGTAATAAAAGTAGAATTTCGATGCTCAGGAAAAAATTACCTAAGAATGTGAAGTATCACGTGTCATAAAGTATTAACTGGTCGATATGTCAATAATCCGGGTGTGTGGTTCTCATTACCTCCATGAGGATCTATTGCTGGAAATCCTATCGTGGCTTCCTGGGAAGGCTGTGATGCGATTCAGGTGTGTTTCAAAAAATTGGAATTCTCTTGTTTACAATCCTACATTTATTAAACTGCATCTGCAAAGATCCTCTAAAAACACCCATACCCTAATAACAAACAGTTTGCTTGCGCGATTATGTACAAGAATCTGCACAACACTGGTTCAAATTTTGGAACCCGACCACAAGGTTCATGTCCCAAGAAGATTTCCCACGCTTAAGCGCCAATTGGAATGACAATAAATTTGGTTTTGGCTCCCATGATTTGAGTGAAACTTACCAAATCGTGGCACTCCTTTCAGATAAAAATTCACTGATTTTGAAGGTTAAAATCATTGCTTGGGTGACACTTGTTGGCAAAAAGTTTCAACATTTTCACCTTGTCATGCTCTTCTTTTCGGGTCATTGCATGTTCATGGAAAGTTTGTGAGCGGCACAGATTTATTTTTTATTGACAAATGTTAGTTGTTAAATGTTAGATTTTTGTTAGAGAAAGAAATTAGACCCAGGACTTTTCCTCTTTCCCTTCTTCTTTTACCACCCAACCAACCTTGTAACTCCTTGTGAGCGACATAGTTAATTGGTTAGCATGTCGATGGATTTCTGATGATTATCAATGGAATGTTCTTCCAATCAACTGGTTACTAATTTTTTCATTTGATCTAAGAAATCATACATAGGTTCAGATATTTGTTGCCGCCCAATGATCTTGGTGATGTCCCTACTACATATCACGTACAACTTGGGGTTTTGAGGGTTTTTTTTGTGTCTTTATTATAACCACAAAAATACCAATTTGGTTGTTTGGCTAATGAAGAAATTTGGAGTTGAAAATTTTTGGACTCGGGTATTAAATGTACGTTTTGAGCATCTTAACTGTGTACCTGTCTAACTAGCACCTTTCTACATATCTGAAAGTGATGATGCCATGATGCTGGAAAACTCTGAAGATATGGAAGTTGTTCTCTAAAATCAAAGACAAAATAGAGTAAACCGTATTAAAGATCTCAACGGAGTTGCTTTCGAAGCCTTTATTGTCAAAGCTTGGTTTTGCCATAGGAGACTAAGCTCCCTAGCATCTGTTAAGTTATGGAATTCGTTATAAAGGAATAGAAGTTGAAGGTGTTTTAAAAATATTTATTAAATTAAAATTATAATAATAATGTTAGTTTTTAAATAATAGATGCATTTAATATAATATATTAAATATTTTTTAACCAATATTTTTAAAGAAAAATAGAATAAAAGTTTGATATTCAAAATTAGTTTAAGATTTACTACAATTTTGCAGTCTTTTAGTACTTGTGATAATTTGGTTTAAAGTTTATTAAAATAAATTTTGGTGAAAATAATTTTGAACTATTGAATGAGATTCTGAAGTGTGTTCAAATTAATCTTAATTATGTGTCATAGTCAGAAGAAAATTAACCTTGTAATTTACCATACGGACACTTAATTGATGAAAAGGCCTGAAGTATAAATGATTTGAAAGCAAGGAAATCAAGCAATTATTGTGGTACAGATTGTTAAAAAAGGATAAAAAAAATGTAAGAATGACAGCATGGCACATCTATGGTATATTTTAAGCATAATGTAAGAATGACAGTCTGACATGGAAAGTATACTTCCGTTTCAGTTTCAGAGGGTAAATGATTGCATCTAGCAAGTCAGAAGCCTACCCTCATCTCTAACATTCTAACCCAATTTGGAAATATTATTCATTATTGTAGCTGTTTGTGGAAGCTGAAGCTGAGGTATTGTTGACTAGTGAAATTTTGTCAGCCTCTGAAGTTGTAATATCCTGCTTGGATGTTCAATTTGATGAATTCTTGAGGAATCATGTTTGCTGGCCATTCAAGCCAATTAATTAATAATTAAAACACATCTTTCAAGCCAAATTCTTCCATAACTCCTAAGTATTGAGCAAGCATGACTGTTCATTGTAGACCAGGTAGGCTGAATAAATTCCAAATTCTGTTTACCCTTCAAACCTGCATAGTGCAGGACAATCAGAACAAAGGTATGAATGCATTCCTTCTGCACAGAACAGAAAGGAAAGATTAAAAAAACGCAGGTGCTAGCCATTGGAAGCTTTAATTAAGGCATATTAATTGACAAATTTCAGAAAAAAACTGATGAAAAGGATAAGAAAAAATACAAGAGCGATCAGAATAATATAAGAATGAATTCCTTCTACATATGATAGCAAGGGGTAATTACACCCACCTATCTTTTTGGAAATTGCAAAATAAAAGAATAAATGTATTATCCAATGGAAATTTTAATAAAGGCATGTTAAAGCAACCAAATTCAGAATAGGAAAAGCAGTCATCACCTTTTTTCCTTCACTTTATCATGGATGAGTGCTAGTTGTAGTTTCAATTTTTTCTTTAAACAAATTCCAAGCCTTCCTGACCTCATCCAACTGCTCATTTGGTATCCTTGTGTGAGCATCCAGCTTCTCAATCCATTCATCCCAAGGAGATCTTGATGGGTCCAAAAATTTTGAAACTTGAGGCAGCATAACTGATGTGTAAAAATCATCAGCTGCCTTCTTAATTTCTTCTGATTCAACTATTGTCCGCATCTCAGGCCTTGTTATGTTTCCTGGTCGTGTTCTTATTGAGAATCTGTTTCCCCTTAATATCAGAACTTCTGAAGGTGCAAGGGGTAGAATAATCCGCGAGAACCTTGTCAGTGACAGCTTTATAATATCTTTTGGCAGTACCTTGCGTTTTACTGCCGCAGCTGTCCCAACCATTTTTCTTATCTGGTGAGTATAAAAAGTCAAATCATGATGCTTATGAAAAACAAGAAACAAAATATATGTAATAGTAATACCAATTTAATTCAATACCAAAAAGGCAAGCAAAATGACAGTGGATGAACAAATCTAAGGGTCGACAGATCAGGACATGTCTAAAACAAAAAATAGGAGTTAGTATTGTCAAACATGATCATTACTGAATAACCAGATATTGTAACAAATTAAAAGGGAGATTTATTGCAATAGTATACATATATTAATCAGTTGTCACAATATCAACAATCATATTAAGTAGTTAAATAAGTTTGCTGAAGTTTCCAACTTGGAAATAAATTCAACTTGATTAAGTACTGTGGTGATAAATTGCTAGGATGAAAGAGAGTAAGATAATCCAGATTTTCCCCATAATTAATGTATAAAAAGTTTACAACAAAATAGGCATGCTAGTTCTGTGCATGTGCTCATTAATCCTGGAGTATTCTCTGTGGAAAAAAATTTTAAGGAATGATATATGGGGAAAGAAAAATGAAATACCTGATGCAACATGAAGGACTCTCCCTGGATGGAGATCTCTATGTAATTATATCCCAGTGATGTTTCCAGTTTTCCACAGGAACACTGAAAAACTTTTCTGAAATGGAAAGCACTTAATCTGTCTGCTTCATCAGGTTCATATAACCATCTTGCACGAGCAACCAATCTAGAGTCTTGGTCATGCAAACCATTTCCATTCTTATTGCTAGAGCCAACAACAGGTTCACCAAAATGATGAGTTTCTGAAAACTTCTGGCTTTGGCACACTATATTTTCTGTATATGCCTCATCAGTTTCAGAATTTTCTTCCCCGTCACTGTACTCACATTCAGACTCATATGACAAACTCTCCCTTGCTGATGTACCACTCTTTGATGATGACTGCCTGTGAGGAAATTGTTTCCTGTACTTGGACCTAGCCGTATAATTATGGAAAGGATGTATCCCCTATTAAAGGCAATAATAGATAGTAACTGACATCTAACATCACAAATGCCAATATGCTCCAGCTAACCATGTCCGAAAACACCAGAGAAACAACACAAAATATCAGAAAACCTGACCCTAATTTAGTCATAAATCTAAAATTTTTAGCACATTTCCAGGAAGTACATAGTCATTCAGCATCCACAGCCTAACTAAAAAATCATGTACTTAAACTGATAACTGCAAGAGGAATAACCAGTTAACATCTTGTTTGTGTAATCCTTTTATATTGACTTTTGGGTCTATACAATTTTTTTGTTACAAAGACAATAATGTGATACATAAATACATGCATGAACCATCCAAAATTAACTAATATCAAGAAAACAAAAATGTTTATAACTGATGCAATCAGTAATTAAGAACCAAAATAAATGGAGGCTTTTGATGAAATGGATTGGGAGGAGGGAAGACAAGAATACCACACCTCAAATACATTAAGAATATCATTGAACTCTGATATGTGGTAATCAACTTCATCATTGCTGAAATGGCTTTGAATACCAATAATTTCAGCAGGGAGGAAGTAGGAATACTTCCGCAAAATACATTCCTTCCTGGGATCAAAGCTCCTGGGTCCAAGACACAAAATCAAACAATTTGAGAGCACTGCAGGACCAAAGAGCATCAGAAACTCAGAAGTCTGTGATTAAAAATTGAAATATAAATATTCAGTAGAATGAGTACATTATTATTAAAAATTAAAATTTTCACAACAGTCATAACACTTCAGGGATTACTCCATATTAAGAATAACAAGCAAGATTTCGCCTTACCTTTGTGAGGGCAAAATGCTAATAACTTTAATATCAAAGGGAAGATAAGAGTTAACATAATTTGCAAGGCCAAAGCCATAAGGGTCTCCATTCCACGCATTTTCTGGGATTTCCATTTTAAAGGATATGACTGTAGCAAGAGACTGAACCTAATATATACACAACAACAAATAAGATGACATAAGCAATCACATCCTGGCCGCATTTGCACTAAAAATCAGAACAGCAAACAATCAAAGCAAAACAATGCAATCACGAATTACTCCTTTGTCAGTCCGGCTGCTTCTAGCCCATCCAATCTTCTGCAGATCCCCAAAATTACTTTCACGAATGCCACCAGCCTTGAATATGGCAGTTTCTAGTTCTTTTTCAATAGCTACATTTTTTTAAATCCCAACACATTAGAAACAGAGCATCCAATCTAACAATCAAGGTTTTAAAAAAGGCCTGCGGTCACAATTTCAGCCACAACATCGATGTTTTCAGGGTTACCACACCGCAATTTCCCCCAACATCAATTATCGTGATGAAATGGTGACCGCGACTGCAATTTAAAACCTTGCTAACAATGCAGATTGAAACACATTTGTACTCTACAATATACCAGAAGAACAGACAATAATACTTATATTCACTAGTGTGGAGACAACAACAGACTGAACAGAGTAACTGTTTCACAAATAATAAAAAGATTTAAAAGTAACAAGTTTTTACTAATTTTCATTATATCCAATTTTGAAAAAACTAATTTTCATTCCCCCAACAGGTTGGCATTTCTACAAACATCTTAGACTCCAAAAAACAATAGTTGAAGTTTACTCCCTTTTGATAATATCTGTTCAACCCCATATGTATAGAGGAATTAGCACAAGCTAAAGAAGCGTACTTGAGAGTGAATGTTCATCGCGCTGCATTTGGAGACCTGAATGAAGAGTGAACAAAAAGGATATTAGACATGAGACATAAGGGTATCTGTGTACGAGGAAGCTGGTACTTTGAACAAAGACAACAACAACAAATGGGACCTACCTCGGTAATTGGTGCCAACATAGGCGACACGCATAGCGACTTTTTTCTTACGAGAAGGTTGCCATGCCTGCGGAGAAGAGCAACAATGGAACCATGTCCTTCTCTTTCTCTTCCCTGTAATAAAGGGAGCTTTTCTTAGCAAAGGAAACAGTGGGGCTCGCATACACCAAGTAGCCATCATCGCACTTCACAGCTCAGAGTATAATGCCTCCAACAAGTCAACAAGGACCCAAATCCTCTATCTAAAGTCCACTCCAATCAAGTCAAATCCTCTAACGGATTTTTAAGAATAAAAACTACCTCTTAATTACTTGATTCAATTTATTTTATTTTAAAAAGTGTTTTTTATAATAAAAATAAGGAATTTTATGTTTTTTTACGTCTAAATTATTTTTCTTAAAAACTAATTTCATGCTTTTTTTAAGAAATAAATCTTATCTGTTTTTTTTATTATTTATTTTAAATTTACACTAAAATTTTGAGACAAAATTAATTTTACTCTGTAATAGCCAAACTCTATCATAATAGCAAAGAATGCCCACAAGTTTTAATTATTTCTCTATCACCCACGTGTACCATTTGCCATTTGGTGCATTTACCATCTTCATACATAAACGGGGAAAAAAGCTTATAGGTTAACCCAACCCAACAACAACTTCGTTATCTACAATCTGCAAACAGGCTCTATCTTCTTCTTCCTCTTTAGTTTTTTCGTTAAACCCTATAATAACAACCACTCCACTCTTCTCTACACTCCGCAACCTTACGACGTCGTCTCAACCATGAACCCTTCCACACTCACCCCTTCCCACACCCACCTTCCTCTCCTCCTACCCTCTTCTTCTCTTTCTCCCTTCCACACCAGACGGCGTCGTTTTAGAGTCTCCCTCCCTCGCTGTTCCTCCTCCGACGCCGCCCCCTCTCCTCCGCCAACGCCGCCGCCGCCGCAGCGACCGCCCAAGGACCTCAAGGGAATTGATGTTCTCGTCGACAAGCTCTCGCCGCCTGCCAGGCTCGCCACCTCCGCCATCATCGTCGCCGGCGCCGCGGTGGTCGGATATGGCCTCGGCTCCCGCTTCGGCGGCAGCCGCTACGCTGCGCTCGGTGGAGCTGTCGCCCTCGGCGCGGCAGGCGGTGCTGCGGCGTACGCTCTGAACGCGGCTGCTCCGCAAGTCGCTGCCGTGAATTTGCACAACTACGTCGCCGCGTTCGACGACCCTTCGAAGCTGAGGAAGGAAGAGATTGAGGCCATTGCGTCCAAGTTAGTTTTTAGTTTCAATTTCTAATAATAATAACCGTTCGTTTTTTTCTTCTTCGTTAATTTGAGTGTTTTGTTTTTGAAATGGTTAATTTTTCAGGTATGGTGTGAGCAAGCAAGATGAGGCATTCAAAGCTGAGATTTGTGATATATATTCCGAGTGAGTGACAAATTATTTTTATTGTTGTTGTTGTACTGGTTACGAGTTATTATTTGTTACTTGCATTTGTGTAGTGATAATGTGTTATGATGATTTGGCTGTTTAATTTTATAATTGAATGATTGATTTGTGGTATATCGTGTTGTTCAGGTTTGTATCTTCCGTGCTTCCTCCTGGTGGTGAGGAACTTAACGGTGACGAGGTTGATAGGATTGTCAGCTTCAAAAATTCTTTGGGAATTGATGACCCGGATGCTGCTGCTATGCACATGGAGGTATTTTTTGTGATTGTTGTGTGTATATATACACCTGATTACCAGAGTAGATCGAGTGTGTGTGTTTATTATGAGGAGTGAAACCAGTTCCGAGTCTTACTGGTTTGGTGCTTGTTAACTCCCTAGATTGGGAGGAAATTTTTCAGGCAAAGGTTGGAAGTTGGGGATCGTGATGCTGATGTTGAGCAACGTCGGGTAAGTTTGTTGTGTTTTGATGTTAACTGGTTGGTTGCAATAGCATCACGGGTTTTAGATGAATAATGGATACTTGGAGCTTGACCATTGTTAGAGTCTCCAGTGCAGGCGTTTCAAAAGTTGATATATGTGTCAAATCTTGTATTTGGAGATGCATCGTCTTTCCTTCTACCTTGGAAGCGTGTATTCAAGGTCACCGATTCCCAGGTATTTATTATTTATTTGTTAACTGGTATACCTGGCTTGTGCAACGTGATATTAATATGCAATTAGGACGAGAGATTTGGAGCACAGGTTTATAACTGTGTATAGGCATTTTCTCGAAAAGGGAAGACCTAATTTGCTGCACAAAATGCATTTTGCCATGTTTGTGATCAGTGACACGCTGGCAACATTTCTTAATAATTCTTATATGTTCTCATTGTCATTTCTTATCTTAGTAGTTTTTGTTATTTTTCATTTGACTAGTTGACTATAATCTATTTACCAGATTGAAGTAGCTGTACGTGACAATGCGCAGCGATTGTATGCTTCCAAGCTGAAATCAGTTGGCAGAGGTAATTGTGTAGTCAGGAATTCCTCTTGGTCCTTGTTTGCTCTTACTGTAACAAAGTTGATCAACTAAGTCACGTTTACTCCTCATGAAGTTGTCATAACTTCATACTTTTGAATTTTGCTTATTAATGCGAGAAGGTAGTTTTTCACACTTTTAACTGTCCAATACTCCAATGTATATTAGTGGAGAAATTGTAAAGGATACTCTTCTTTTGTAATTGTGCATGCATTTCTTATTAAATAAATCCTTTAAATTTTGCTTGTACTCATCTGGTATGCTGGATTTTGTTCTGTAATTCTCTAGAATTACTATCATCCAAACTAACAAATTCTTTCTATAGCAATTTTTAAAAGTTTTAAATTTGGTTTGTTTCCTAAGTGCTAACCAATTTTTTCTTGCCAGATATTGATGCAGAAAAACTTGTTGCACTAAGAAAAGAACAACAATTATGTCGCCTTTCTGATGAGGTTCATTTTCATTATTTCTTCTTTCATAACTTTCAACTTCTCTGGGTTAAATCCCTTTCTTTGTCTTGCCATCAAATAGTTCCTTGGTATAGTATAATCTTTTTATTAATTGAAGGAAATTTTAATTGTAGCTTGCTGAGAACTTGTTTAGAGATCACACAAGGAAATTGGTTGAGGAAAATATTTCAGAGGCAATTGGAATACTTAAATCTCGCACCAAAGCAGTGTAAGATTCATGGTTTTTCTAAGTATTCTTTTTTGAGGGATCAGGTCATTGCTGTTAATTACTGAACCAAAGATGGTTCCATATTAAATTTTGAATTCTGGGCATGTTTTTCTTGGTATTTGTTTCATTAGTGTTACTATTCATTTCTTAATTTTTACAAAAATAGAATTTGCCATATCTGGTCATCTGTAAGTTTTTCAGTTCTGGAGCTACCCAAGCAGTTGCAGAGCTGGATAGGGTATTGGCATTTAATAATTTACTCATCTCATTTAAGAATCATCCAGATGTGGATCGCTTTGCCCGTGGTGTTGGTCCAGTTTCTTTAGTGGGTAAGTGTCTGTGACTAGGTGTGTTGTGTGTGTATATAACATGTTCTTTTTTCTTTTTAATCTTAATTCTTGAAGTTTACCACAATTCATTTTTGGCTTAGGTGGAGAGTATGATGGTGACAGAAAAATAGAGGAATTGAAACTCCTTTACAGGGCATATGTTTCAGATGCTTTGTCTGGTGGGCGCATGGAAGATGATAAGGTAAATGACCATGACAATTGGATATGAATTGTGAACCTCTTAACATAGTTTGGGTTAGTGTTTTCCAGATGTATGTTGTGATTGAATAATTTATTTTCTAAAAAAATTGGAGTATTCAGCAGCTATTTATATCATATTGGAGTATTCGCTTCCCATGGGTTTAATAGAGATTGAAACCTAGCTGTTTAGCCTTAGTTATTCTTTATTGTCTCTTATCCTTTATCTTTCTTTTTGATGTAGTACCAATTGTCAAAGCATGATTGAACAGGCTGTTCAGTGCATGCTACCATATCCATATTGCTCTTATTCTTATTTTTAATATTTCAGTTAGGGCAGTATTTATTTTCAGTACAAGGTATTTGTTTACTGTTTCAAGCCTAGTGAATTTTCACTTACTGGAGTATTTTTGAGTGTTATAAAACAATGTTCTGTCTCCTTGCTTAACACTAACAACTTAAAGCTTTTAGGTCAGGTGGTTTGTTGACTGTTAAGATGTATTAGCATATGATTCCCCTTTGAATATAGTTACACATGTTCTCTAATCTTCCTTTCATGAGTAGACATTCAGATAAGCAAAGACACAACAGTGTCTCAAAAACCATGATATCCATTACTAAAGTGTTCTTATTGATATAAGATATGAAACTTGATCTGTCAAAACACTTATATATTTATTATTCGTTGTAGCTTGCTGCACTCAATCAGTTAAGAAATATATTTGGACTGGGTAAACGTGAAGCCGAGGCCATTTCACTTGATGTTACGTCGAAGGTATATCGCAAACGACTTGCACAGTCTGCTGCAGATGGTGAGTTAGAAATGGCAGATAGCAAAGCAGCCTTCCTTCAAAATCTATGTGATGAACTTCATTTTGATCCACAAAAGGCCAGTGAACTTCATGAAGGTAAAACTCGTCATGTTTACAGTTAGTTGGAAGTTGACCATATTTGAGGCCTTTATTATTGAACACTTTATGTGCTGTCGGTTTTTATTTATGTGCAATTCTTAAATCATAAGGTTGTAAAATGTAAACTTGTAAAACCCTTTCTACATGATGTGACTTTTTTAATATATATTTAGTTATAACACAATCTAATGATAGTTTATTATTTTTAAGAAATTTATCGGCAAAAGCTCCAGAAATGTGTAGCTGATGGGGAGCTCAATGAGGAGGATGTTGCTGCTTTGTTGAGATTGCGTGTAATGCTCTGCATACCGCAACAGATTGTTGAAGCAGCTCATTCAGATATCTGTGGCAGTTTGTTTGAAAAGGTAGTCGATGTTTACTTTTTCCTATCTAATTGTTTGGTCCTTCATAAGTGTCAAATTAGTGAAATTACATATTTCTTGCTATGCAGAAGTACGGTCCATCCATGCATTGTAACAAATTGATAATGATAATATGAATACATGGATGAACACTAAAATCGCTATCCATATGAATATGGGTTCAAGATGATTATGGAACTATGGTTATCAAACTCATTCTACTTTCTATTTGAATATTGGTAGCATGAGAAGTTACAGCTGTCACATTTTAATGTGTTGATAAACCCAATAATGCTTTCATTTACTGGTAGTGTGGAGATGGAGACCATGAATCTACTGCATTTTTTTTATCTTATAGGAAAGATACACTGTTGTAGTCTGTACTCTGCATGCTAGGATTTGTCTAGAATATCTAAAATGTGTATCAATTGGAATTGTTACTTTGACATCAACATCAACATCAACAGCACCTTTAACCCAAGTTAGTTGGGGTCGGTGGTAAATGAACCCAATGATAAATAAAAAATAAGACAAAAGAGAGAAAAAATAAGCGGAGTTAATTGTTACTTTGAACTGCTTGAAATTTATTTGGGCTTTGTCTTTTCAATTTGTAGACCTGTATCTACTTGCTATAAAATCTGTTTGTTGGTTTGATTATCTTATATCAAAGTTGTACAAGTCTAGACTCTATAGGGCTTAGTTGATGACAGTGATATGTGAAGAGATGGGTCTGTTTTATTTTGGTATATCATGAGTCTTGTTTCAATCTCTGTCAAAGATGTTCATAATTTTGTTGAGTTATTACTAATTCATGTTTCTCCTTTTATAGGTTGTTAAGGAGGCAATTGCATCAGGGGTTGATGGATATGATGCTGAAATCCAGAAATCAGTAAGAAAAGCAGCACATGGCCTGCGACTTACTAGGGAGGTTGCTATGTCTATTGCAAGCAAGGCGGTGAGTATCAAGTTATCAGAAACTCAATGGTCATTTATAAAGATTTGAATAGGTTTAAATTTGACTCAGGTTTTTTGGCATTACAGGTAAGGAAGATTTTTATTAATTACATAAAACGTGCACGGGCAGCTGGAAATCGTACAGAGTCTGCGAAAGAACTGAAGAAGATGATAGCCTTCAACACCTTAGTTGTAACTAATTTGGTGGAGGACATTAAAGGGGAGTCAACTGATATTTCAACTGAAGAACCTGTGAAAGAGGACATTACACAAACTGACGATGAAGAATGGGAATCACTTCAGACACTCAAGAAAATAAGACCAAATAAAGAACTTACAGAAAAGTTGGGAAAACCTGGTCAGACAGAAATTACTCTGAAAGATGATCTTCCTGAAAGGGATAGGACTGATCTTTACAAGACATACTTACTTTATTGTCTAACTGGTGAAGTGACAAGGGTTCCATTTGGTGCTCAGATCACTACTAAGAAGGATGATTCTGAGTATCTTCTTCTAAATCAGCTTGGTGGGATCCTGGGATTGAGTAGTCAAGAAATAGTGGAAGTGCACAGGGGTCTAGCTGAGCAAGCTTTTAGGCAACAGGCTGAGGTAATTTTAGCCGATGGACAGTTGACAAAGGCCAGGGTGGAGCAGCTTAATAATCTCCAGAAGCAAGTAGGCTTACCTCAAGAATATGCTCAGAAAATAATCAAGAGTATAACCACTACAAAAATGGCAGCTGCCATTGAAACTGCTGTAACTCAAGGGAGGCTCAATATGAAGCAGATAAGGGAACTTAAGGAAGCTGATGTTGATTTAGACAGTATGGTATCTGAGAACTTGAGAGAGATCCTCTTCAAAAAAACTGTTGATGACATTTTCTCATCCGGCACTGGAGAGTTTGACACTGAGGAAGTATATGAAAAAATCCCGTCAGATCTCAACATTAACAAAGAGAAGGCGCGAGGTGTTGTTCATGAGCTTGCAAAAAGTAGACTATCCAACTCTCTGATTCAGGCTGTCTCTCTACTAAGACAGAGAAATCAGCAGGGAGTGGTAAGTACTATTCAAAGCTTCATGTTCACTTAGTGCATGTTTGGATTCATGCTGGATTATCTAAAATTACTCTCAATAGATCACGTGAAGTAAATGTTCATAAATGTTTGGTTTCACTTTAAGAAATTGATTCTGAGTTGATTTTGAGTAAGAAGCAATTTTAGGTAACTTTTCTGTTGAATAAAAAAGGTTTATGTTAAGTTTTATTATTAACTTGCTTTCACTAAAAAAAAAACATAAATCCCCCAAACATAAACCATTTTACTTCAAAATCAATTATGCAAATGTTTGTCCAAACACACTTAATGCGTGTTTGTCCGAGCATTGACAAAATTAATTTTAAATTGAATTGATTTTAGTTAAATAAAATTTGAAGTGATGTGATTTATGTTTAAGTGTTTTTATCATAAAATTATAGTTAAGAGTAAAACTCACTACAACATTTTGGATCCATTGTAAAAGTTACTTAAATGTCCTTCAACTCAGTTAATTTTTTATCTGAAGTCAATTCTGAATTCTTCTTTAACGTAAAACCAAACATGAAAATTTATCAAAAATCCATTCTCCATTGTGAAACAAAACATGCACTCATTCAAACAGCTTTTTTACGTTTGGTTGTCATGGATAACCATGTCTGATTGCTTCTTGCCTTTTGTGCAGGTTTCTTCACTCAATGACTTGCTGGCATGTGACAAAGCAGTACCCTCACAGCCAGTTTCATGGGAAGTGCCAGAGGAGCTTTCTGATCTATACACCATATACTTGAAGAGTGATCCAACTCCTGAGAATTTGTCTCGTTTGCAATATCTGTTGGGTATAAATGATTCCACAGCTGCTGCTCTTAGGGAGATGGGAGATAGATTACTCAATACTACTGCGGAGGAAGAGAAGTTTGTATTCTAGTCTTGTGATAAATTGTTTGGCATTTTAGGCACACTAGAGAGGCTGCAAGTCCCCTTAATTTTGCCATTTTTTATTTGCCATTTTGTTTAACGGTAGCAGAAAAAGAATATCACGATGTATAAACTTTGGAATAGAGATGAGTGCAGTGCTGAAATCTTAGATAATATTTTGTTTGAGACAGTTGAATTGATCAATTGCTATTTTGTATGAATGAAAATAAGTTTTCATAATCGTGGACAAGTTTTATTACCGAGGTTGTGAATATTGTGTTTGTTTTTACATTTAAAATTTAAAACTTAGTTTAACGCAAATCCAACATTTATTGGACCTTGTAAGTTAGATCGTGAAAATGTACATTTATTTATTTTATACAATTAGAATATTTAATTTCTTTACCCTCTTGTCTTGAAACCGTACGTTGTTCATGCAAATTCTTTTTCTTCAGTCAAAATTTTCATATATTTATTAGATAGATCAACATCAGTATTTTTACTGTGTCTATATATTTATTAGATAGATCAACACCAGCATTTATTGATCTGGCATAAGTATTGCAACAAATGAATAAGAAAAAGGATTAATTTGGCCTAATTTGTGCCGTGAGTGTCCAAATGGTAAGAATCCACCAACCCAATGATTATCACCCCACCACTTGATACAAGAAGTTTTGGTTATTTAGCTGTTTGAGCTAGCATTGCATGAAGTGATAACAAATGCTACACCTTGGATTGGATTTTGACTAGATGAAGAAAACCTTACAAATCATGAGGTTAGCACCACCCATTTTTTAATATTTATTTATTTGACTTAAATTTAAAATTTTCATGAAATCACTCCAAAAAACCACGGGCACTCGAGCTTAATGGAATTGGAAGGAACACTTTTGATTATTCTTGAAATAAATAGTAAGTGTAAATATTACATTGACTGAGACAAACTAAATATATGGGAATATGAAAATGTTAAGAGACGTTAAATTAATTTAGAGTTTAATGGTTATGGATTAAAGGTATAAATCATTTTATTTGTCATTCAATAACAAATTATGTTTGAATTACTTTAAAATAATTATTTTAAAATTTAACAAATTTATCATATACGATGAATTATGATTGAATAATTGTATAAAATTTTTACAGTATATAATATTTTTCTCATTATTTTATTTGGTTTTTGCTTTCAGTTAATTAATTTTGACAGTAAAAAAAGATATTTAAATTATTAGTTTATGCGCTCAATCTCAGATAATGGCCAGTGGAACTAACAGTTCTGATAAAAAATAATAAATATATCAGTCAAACTTATCTTGTAGGAACCTTATCCAAAGTTAACAACACATTTATTTTTTATTCCGTTGATTGATCTTTTGTTGGTTTGAAATATACATAGGAACTTGAAACTCCTGAATAGTTTCAAACATGGTTCTTAAAAACGTTAGTGGGGTGTTGGCGTAATGGAATAAAGAGTACTGGAGTAGGTATTCTTGCATATAGGCAAATTAATTCTAATGAAAATTCATAGCCTAATGAATGTAGCATAAATATTTTCAGCATTACAGCATATATAGGGAAAGGTAACTAACTATCCAAAAGAGAGTCAAAGAATAGATGGTTGGCTTCACTCTGAGCTTTAACGACATATCTCAATGAATTTAAAATGTGTTTATGCTGCTAACCCCGATTAATTAAGTACTATTATTATGTATTTTTTTCAAAGCTCTCTGATTAAGTACTAATTTGTTACAATTATCCCCAACTCTTGGTTTATAACTGACTTGTGCACCCAGCACACTTTTCACCTGCTTAGTTAGAATTGTTCACTTACTCTCACAAACCATATTTAAATATATGCCGTTTACTTTTGAGAATTATTATTATTATCATCATCTTCATCATTTTGAAACAGAGATCGACAATAGACACTAAGAAGTCATTTTGAGTTGAAATTAACACTTGGGGATGTTAATAGGTTCGGCGGGTTTGCAGAACTTGGTTTCCATGTTTGTCAAATAATTTTGTTGACTAGTTTGATTCCTTTTATCTTGTGTTCACACTCAAAACTACCCATTTAGTGGCAAATTCTTTTATTAACTAGTAAATAAATGTAATCCCGTTTATTTATAATTATATACAAAATATGAATCAAATGTATTTTGAAATTTAAGCTTGGCCCACTTTATGTTCTTAGGGCCGGGGGACGTTTAATTCATAATATAATTTTACATTTTTGGGAATTGCATTACTAAAATTATTATTTCCCAAAATGTTATTTTTACAGACATATTTGGTTGAAGTTTAGCAATTGTATAAAATTTGAAATTTATTTTAAAAAAATTTAAAATAAAAGTAAAAAAGATAATAGTAGATTAATGTAGTGGAAATAAATAGTTAATGTAGAAAATAATTTTCATTCCCATGGAAATATCATATACCCTTCCTTGTGGGAATAGAGTTTTCTTGTTATATATATATATATATATATATAACATTCCTGAAAATATAACATTCAAAAATAAATTCTTATAACCTTCTAACAAATGTGGATATTTATTTCTATTCTCATATTCTTATTGGAAATAAAATAACATGACATGGGAAAAATTTTATAAATCACATAAAAAAAGAAAATTCTATACTGACAATTATTAGGTGGTAAAATGCTGTAAAATTCTTTAATTGAATGTGGATTTGAACAAGAAAAAACAATAGTGACGTATGCACTTTTTTTTTTCATTTTAGACTTCCAAATTCTTGTATATATTGTTTAATTTATAATTTAGCTTCTCTATTTTTAATATTAAAATCAAATAGACTTGGGAATTTCGATGGCGAAGTCCACATCTGAGTAAAGTCCTTCAAAATAAAATTACTTCATATCCTAGCTACTTTGATATTAGTAAACGAAAGGCTTTTGATCGATTATTGTACAATTTCAATTCTCCAAATTTCAACTGCACTATTTGGGTCTTTCAGGTAAATTTGCGATGTTCATCCCTCAGGTCCCATCAACTGGGTCTCTTGGATACTATAATTGTGTAATTTGAGTATATCGTATAATAGATGAATATATTCTTGTTAATATATATGAAAATAATATATATATATATATATATATATTTAATGATTAAAATTCTACAATTATAATATTTAAAAATTCAATGGACACAAATTAGAACCTGTGGGCTGAAATTTACATTTGCAACACTTGAAACATTTTACTGGAATAATTAAAATAAAAAAAATAAAATCACACAATGATACCTAAAAGATATAAGGTATAATTAATTAAGCCTAAATGAAAGCATAACACAATTTATTAAACATCAGCACTACTTGTAGCATTTTAATAAATCAGTTGTATAACTTAAATTCGTCTAATATACCTGTGTTTGAATTCATATGGTCCATGATAAATCAGATAAACTACTAAATTGACTTAATGGTGGAGGGTTTAAATAACTTGCATGATGTTTTAGATTTAAACTTTGTTATTTAACTTGTTTTTCACAAAATACGTTCGATCTGGATGTGGTAAGGTGAACCATTTAATCAAGGACAATATTATTAAAAGAAGTATTAATAAGACATTTTCTTTTTATATATATGATTCAGTGAATTTCATGTACCCACGCCTCACTAATAAATTTTAGTGAAATTCACATAAAAATTATATATGATTAATTGTAGTATTAAACTATTTATTGAAAGAGATATAATCAATATAGAATAAATTATCCTGACTGATGTTTCATCCAATTCCCTCCATCCTCCGTACGTTTCTTACTCTTATACTAACACATCTTAATTATTTGAAATACTTTACACTTACATTTCTTATATATTACACTGTCTATTTTCTCAGTAAGAGAGGTTATTGTAAACTTTTAAAAAACAAGAAGTTTAGTGCAATCTCAATAATTTTATGAATTGCATAAAATAACACAAACTTCATGAAGGATGTCTAAGTATATTATATCTAGAATTAATACATGTCTTAACTTTGATGTTAAGGTAGAAAACCAAACCTAAAATGACTGAATTAAATATATAATGAAAGTAATGGTACCTAAACCTAATCCAGCATTTTGCCATAAAAGTCCAATCTTAAGACTATGGAGGAAAAAGTGAAAGAATATTTGACTGCAGATAAACTTTGGTAGCATTATAACTACTCTACATTCATGAAGATTAGGCAATAGTCCAAGCGTGCTGGACCCAACTAGCTTCATGAGATACTGGACTTCCAAAATTGTATGTCAATCACGGAACCAAATCTAATAGTAATAGTAAATAGTAAACTATAACTAGTATGATGACGTTTCAGCGATCTACTCTCAAATATGCTTCGCGTTCGGTGTATAATCATGATGTTTTTCTCATAATATTGTTTTTTTATTACATTATCCGTTACATATAAAGAAGTTAACAAATATCATACTTTGATCGATTAATTCTATTTTGATATTTTTTTATACATCAGAAAATAAATTATATTTTAATATGAACACATGTAAGATACATATTGACCTTTTCCCTGTCTGTGTGACTGTCGTTGAAGTTACTAGCCGTTAATTAGTTTTAATATGTACACTTTGATTATTACTTTGAAACATTAATTTTTTTTTTTAAAATCTAATAATATAAGAGTTTGAATTTCTATCTTGTTCTAAAGTCTTCAAGTTGACAACATGGGCCCTAAAAACTAATTATTGTTGATGTTCTGTTTTTAATAAACCTAAGAATATCACCTAGCATGTTAGGAATTCTATAGAAATATGACTTACCTAATAAGAAATAAGACACACAACACATGCAGTAACACACATCACATATATAGTGAGAGTCATCACATGAATTTTACTTTTTTTTGGAAGGCAACACATGAATTTTACTTAATAGAATACAGTAGAAAAATGTTAAAATTAAAGTAGCTAATTAGAAGTCAACATAACCATAGACAAATTGCTCCATATAGGGTCAAAAATGGAGCGCCCGCACCACACTATAAATAAAGCTTGAGGAGCAGTGTTTACTTCACAAGTTCAAAGACACATACAAGCACCATTGTTAAACAATGGCCTTTCACTCCCATGGTCACGTATTTTCTTTCTCCACCATTGTATTTTGCACGTTTGCCATGGCCTCTTCTCAGCTAACTTCAAATTGCTATGAATCAACATGCCCTCAAGCTCTCTCTATCATCAGAACCGCCGTGATCGGTGCGGTTATGAAAGAGCACCGCATGGGAGCCTCCTTGCTCCGTCTTCATTTCCATGACTGCTTTGTCAATGCACGTTTTCTTTTAACATATCCTAGCTTCATCTTTCGCACTGTCAATTAATCTCATGCATATATATGATTAAATTTCAAACAATAATATATATTGGCATCATCAATATTCATTTAGGCTCCTTTCCAAAATGTAATTAGTTTTAGAGAAGCCTTATAGATAAAGTAGTTGTGTTTAAAGTGAGGGATTTGTTTAAGAAAGAAAAATTAGACATATCAATCTCTAATGAGAAAATCATGAAAATAGATTTTAATTATTTGATTTATTTTGTATATGTTTATATTTTTTTAGTCTAGTACCTCTTATTTTTTCTACCGAAATCAATCCTATTCAAATCATATAGGATCATTATTTGGTTTAACTGAAATAAATCCCCACGTTAGAAGATCCATGTGTTTGGTGTGATGTATATATTGAATATCCCATGTTGGGATTGTTTAAAATTCTACAAGTCATATAAAAGTTTTGGTAAACCTTTATGCAAAATTACCGTTTTTATTCCTTTATACTAGGCATTTTTGTTTTAAGTTTTTTTCCCCATAAATTATATATGCTAAAAGTTGCTGTTACATACACTGTTTTTCTTCTTTTGTGTGTGTACGTGTAAGTACTCGTACATGCATCATGCATGATTCTTGTTTTCGGGTCTAATCTATCAAGCATGAATCCAGTCCTTGATAAGTATGAGTGTGAATTTTAAATTCAAACTGCTTTTTGTGAGTGGAAGATAAAAAAAATGTTTGGCGTAGTAGTTGAAACTTGATTGAATTTAATTATAGCACACTTGAAAAGAAAAGTTGACATGCACGTTCAGTTTAGCCAAATAAGATTCCCATACCTTCCTAGCTACATTGTTTTGTCAAATTATAACTTAAGCTTTTAGGTTAGTTAAAAATATTTCTTTACATCTTCGAGTTCTCTTGAAAATATAGATAACTAAACGTTATTTAATGCGGATTAGAAGCATGAGACATATTAAATTAACTGCATTTTTAACTTTTTGGATATTAGTAATTAATTTGTTACGGGATACAAACTTGTAGGGATGTGATGCATCTGTTCTGTTGGATGACACTTCAACCTTTACTGGAGAGAAGTCAGCTGCTGCAAATGTGAATTCTCTGAGAGGTTTTGAAGTAATCGATGACATCAAAACTAAAGTGGAGGCTGCTTGTCCCGGAGTTGTTTCTTGTGCAGATATTCTAGCTATTGCTGCGCGTGATTCCGTTGTTACAGTAAGTTTATTACAATGAACAAATAAAATCCAAAACGATAACAAGATAATATATATACACACTTGTTGGCTTATTACACTATTATTATAGAACATGTCTCATTATAAAATTTGATTAAGTTTCACTTACTCATTACAAATCAATGTACAAGAATGGTTTGAGTTCCAACTTAAAAAATTTCACAACACTATTTTTTTTATATCTCTTCATCTCATTATCTAACAAATTTTTTTCTCTTCTCGTCCTATTTATTTACCTTATTGTAGAAAATGTTGTGAGAATTTTGGTATGTAAAAATAGTCCTATTACACATGATTTTTATCTAACACTTTCATTTAAGTAAGACATATTTGAGATTGAAGAGTAAACGATGCTCAGATTCTAATAATTATTTCAACTATTATTTAAAAAAGACGAGGATAACAACAAGGACGACAGCACTTTAGACCACAAGGTTATAAAAGTTTTAAAAATACTAGCTACATCATAAACTAATTACTCCAAGAGCTTAAAATAGTAGTAGGTAAAATTACATAAAACAGTGTATATCTAACAATTGACTGGTATTTTTGGTCTTTGTATCTCAGTTGGGAGGTCCATCATGGAATGTTGGGTTAGGCAGAAGAGATTCAACCATGGCAAGTAAAGATGCTGCCACTACGGATATCCCATCCCCACTAATGGATCTCAGTGCCCTTATATCTTCTTTTTCAAATAAGGGCTTTAACACCAAGGAAATGGTAGCCCTCTCAGGTAAATTACTCAATTAATTAATGACATTAATATAAGGAAGATTATGTCAACAATATTATCACACATCAAATATGAATCTTGTATCAGTCAAAGAAAGTTTAATTCAATTGATTAAGTAAAATACATGAGTTATTATAAATTCTCTAACAATATATTTGATTCTCACTTATAAAACAAATATCTAAATCTTATATCATATCTATTTTTTTCATGTATAAATAAATAGGAGCTCATACAACAGGGCAAGCCAGGTGTCAGCTATTTAGAGGCAGGGTTTACAATGAAAGCAGCATTGAGTCAACCTTTGCAACATCACTAAAATCAAACTGTCCAAGCACTGGCGGGGACAGCAACCTTTCCCCACTTGATGTCACCACAAATGTTGTATTTGACAATGCTTATTTCAAGAACCTCATCAACAAAAAGGGACTTCTACATTCTGATCAGCAGCTATTTAATAGTGGTGGTTCTACAGATTCTCAGGTCACTGCCTATAGCAACGACCCTTCAGCTTTCTATGCTGACTTTGCTAGTGCCATGATCAAAATGGGAAATCTTAGCCCCTTAACAGGGAAAAGTGGCCAAATTCGTTCTAATTGCCACAAGGTTAATTAATTAATTAGAGAAATAATATGAGCAAAAGACATGCTCATTCAGTCACAATATGTATGGCCTAGTTTATGTTAGTGATAATAACCTAAGAATATAATATTGAAGTGGAAGCTTTAGTCCTCTCAAATTGAGAGGGGAATAAAGAAAAGTGGTGTATTGAAATTAAAGTCTTGTATCAATTGATCATCCGTTATCAAGCAGAAAATTTCAGCTCCATCTAACTATATGTACTAGCAATCTAGAGTTATTTGTACTACCGTAATGCATTACTTGTGCCTCAAAAGTATATATTATATACCATAAAAAAACTTTCACTCCAACCAGCTAAAAATGTAGAACAGTAAATAATGCTATTCTTTTTTAATAAATTAGGTTAATTCCGGTTAATTATAAGAACCTGTTGTTACTGACAAACTATATATATCAACACATGAAAACACTACCTTTGCCAATGATTTTTATTTTTATTTTTATTTGTTACTCTCCTATCAATATTTTTTGCATGGGGGTCTTCTTCCAATTAAGTCAGGGGAGTAACTGGTCCATTATAACAGATAATACCCTGTCATGATAACCATAATGATTTGATAACTGTTAGAGATGCTTCAGCTTAAATTTTTTGAATTAATGATCCTTAAATTGGTTTAGTTGTTTTAACTGAATATATGTTTTGATACAATTCTTTCTACCAAATAACGACCTTAGCATTTAGAAAGACTTATTCATGTACCAGGAGATTTCTAGTCTCCATATTACATATCTTGCCTAAATTCTATCAAATAATATAGTTGAATCTAATTAGTGCCACACATTGATGTTCCGTTGAAAAACAATTGCAACCAATCTCCACCATAAAGAATTTTGCTCTGTTATAAAAAAGCATAGTCATTTAAAAAAAATGTAGACTTCAAAATTGAACCGCAAAGCGTGCAGTTGCATGCAGAGTTGGCTATTATATTTTCCAATTTCAGTGGTATGACTACTTTATAAATGAAGCTTCCTAAGTGCCATGGCCAATTGAGTCAATGAAAAGGGAAAAAAAGCAAAGCCTCGCAAAAGAGTAGTATTAAGCACCAAGTAAGACGTTCCAATTATTGAACAGTGCAGCAACATGCGTGCTTTGTCCTTTATTGGCAAAGGAATATATATTCCTTATGCTTTGTTCATTAAATTTGAACCATTCAAGTATGGCCTTATGAAATTTCTATGAATCAACTAAATCAGCTTCTGAAAATTATCAAACCAAAATGTCTATTGCAGGCAAGTTATACATAAATAAGTAATATTTGATGGATGCATGACACGTTTTCTAAAAAATACAATTGATGGATGCCAACAAATTTTAGTGAAATATTCTCTCTTAACCATATTGTTTTTATTCACAAATCTCGATACTTAAAATAGATCTGAGTTCAGTTTCAGTTGGACTAAAACATGTTGGTTACTACACGTTTAATTTGATGGTTAACATTGGCAGGGCGATGTTATACAGGGGAATTTAATTTGATGAACTCGTCGCTTTCGTGTGGGATTGGATATTGGTGGTTTTGGTGCTTGGCCAGAGAAGCAAGTCTGGTGGTTAAAAATCCCAAAAACTTATTTAATATTTTTTAATACTTTATCAGTATTTTTTTGAAAGTTTTAAAAAGAAAAAAAAATAACTGTCCTAAAAAATTAAGACTGATATTTATTGTGACCATCACATCATTACTTAACAAAAATTAAAATCATAAACAAAAACTTTAGAGATAAGACTGATTAAAATTTTATTTAAGTGTAGGGACTAAAAATATAGTTATTTATATATAGAGAGAGGGGATTGATTAACCCTTAAATTAAAATGAAAAATCAAAATTAAAATATTTTAAATATATATTTTATTTAATTATAAAATCTTTAAAAAATTGATCAGACAAAAAATTAAATATCTTTAAAATTTAATTTATATCTTTTATTAAAAATTAATTTATGTCAAAATCGACATTATATCTGCTATTGTAATAGTCACCTAATCATGATTTCCGCCACCAATGATTTTGCTTTTGTTTTTGTTAGAGATACTCTGTTTTTTATCATTTGTTAGATAATACTTTTGCTAGCTAGTGTTTGGAAAAATTTAAAAATTATATAAAAATGACTAATCATAAAAACACAATTAATTAATTGGCCCCTCTAAAGAATATTACTCTTGCTAGCTGTGAGATTTGATGCCTTATAAGAATTTAAAATTCTAAATTAGAAATTGCCCTAAGCCTCTTTTACTAAGAAAACTTAATTAATTAATGCGAGGTAGGCAATGGCATGAAAGCAGACCTAGCAACAATATACATTAGATCATTACTTAGAGGCCATTCATTACCCAACACGCTTTTGATTAACGGTACATAACACTTATATTTATTGAGTTGAAAAGATATGACAGGAACACCTAAACTTCAAGTATTGTTGGACAAGAAAATCAAATGTAGTACCCCCAAACGGTTCTATATATATGTAATGAATGATAGTGCAATATATTAGCAAAAATAATCACGTTTTCAGTTCTTTTTTTTCGATCGGCCTCAAACACTGGCGAATTTCTTACAACGAATGGAGAAGGATAAAAAGAAAGAGGGGAGGGGGTCTTCTAACATTATAGATATAATTTTAAAATATAATTAAGTATAAAAGTCAATAATATATTTGATACATTATAGTATTATGACTGAATGATACTGTAAAAAACATTTTATACTATTAATACACACTACTTAAATAAATATAATAATAGAAGATAAAGAAAAAAATAAAATATAAAAAGGTGTTGCGAACAAGATGAGTAAATAACATGACTCTATTAGCAATAGAAAATTATTGCATGAAAGAACTGCATCCTAACCCCTATATGAAGTCATAGTGACAAGAAAAGAGTATTAGCAGAAATCGACAAATAGTATAATTAAAATATAAAAAAAAGTATCGTACCGAGAATGTGAAAAAACTTGAAAAGACCAAAATTATAATAACAAAGTCAAGAGATTGCTTTAATGATTAAAAGTGTGATTTTATTTTGATTCTTTATAAGTTTGAATTTAATTTGTCCACCTACAAAATAAAAACAATAAGCTCTTTAAATATATATTAGCTAATTGTGTGGGATCAAAACACAAATATGTCCTAAGATATTTATTCTTCATTAATTAAAAAAGTAAACTAAAATATATCTAATCTATCACATAAAGAAAAATAAATAAATAAATAAAGATAAAGAAGTTTTGTGTTTGAATTTAGTTATTTACCACCTAAATTACGTTTCTCTGTAGTCAAGGACAAAACGCACCTCTTTTCTATATAATTGTTCATCCTAAAAATATTGGAGCTCACTGAATTGGATGATGAGGTTGACGAGGTTTTTCAATCATTAGATTAGACTTATTAACAGTTGAATTATTGGTTAATTAATTAGTTGAAACAAACAGCACTCGAAGCTTAAGTTTACTAGTCAAATTAAAACATTAGTGAAAAGCTTAACTAGTTGATTTATGCGAGTTTTTATGGAAACCTAAAGGGGATATTTCTAAACTTGATTTAATTGGAATTGGGCCTTGTGGTTGTCATATTGGGCTTCAAATACTTAACTGCTGAACAGAAATGCTAAAGGCAAAAAGGGAATTGCTTCAAATACACTATCAGAATTAAATTTGCTTAATTATCTTGTTGCTAATATATATATATATTCTTAATCTGCATTTGGCATAAATTCCAAATTGGTGTCTTGTCTTGGTTGCGATGACGACAAGCATGTTAGCATGTTACTGATAAAATAAACAAGAACGTTAAATTGTTCTTCTGTAATTGTTGCTCTGATACAATTCACGTGATTATAAAGTATATATGCAAAATTAACAAGTGTAGGCTTTCCATTGGATAGTTTAAAATTTAGAGTATTATTACTCCATTCTATTCAATTGTTTGTGCATACTAACTAAGCTGACAAGAAATTATCTGTGCATGGTTTGCACATGACCATAAATTATTAAGTAAGTACTGATTATTTGCATCCAAAAGGCACAAATTATTGTATTATTTTAGAGTATTTCAAAATATTTAATTATGTCCTATTTTATTTGATTTTATTTATCTTCAAGTATTTATATATATACCAATATTTGTCATCAAGTATACGTACTTTTAAACAAAAAAGAAGTATTGGTTTGCATGCATAACATTGGTCTTAAATAGAAGTTAGAACGATGTAACTATCACACCTCTCGAGGTTTTAGATTACCATTTGAGTTCAACTATTCATGATTTGAAGTTGCTTACTATTACCTGAAACAAGTAATTCCTTTTGGAACCAACACATGCAACATAAACTATTGAATCTTAACATAGAAACTCAACATCTCTTATTGAACAATACACAGATCACATTAAAACTGACAGAAAATATAAGATTGATACAGTTATTGAAGAAGGATAAAAGGAGAAAAGAGAGAGAGAAATCGTGATTTCGAAATCTCTTTAACAAAAATAATAAACTAATATATGCTGATAAAAAAAAACATTGAAATTGACATGACTAAGCTTATAATATAATACGGTTTCTTATTCTTTCCACTGTATGTACCATTATTGTAATCCAGACCCTGCAATTTGCAATTCTAATTAATTAATTGACCCTTCTGCAATTGCATCTGATCTCTCCCTTCCTCCCAGTGAGAGGCTTCATGTTCCCCATCTTGATCATGGAAGCTTTAAAATCTCTAGCAAAAGCCAAAGGGCTTCTACTATATAGTTGCACCAATTTGTCACTTTCTGTGCCTTTTCCCTTGAACAGCTCTTGATCAGAATGGAGAAGACCCTTTTGGTGCAGCAAATCCGTGTAGTATGCAGTGTCAACTCTCGCGGGAGTAGCATCAAGTGGATGTAAGTTGTTGTCTCCTCCGCTTCGCGGACATGTCTTCCTCGCAGACGCTGCAAATTTAGGGTCTATTATGTTGTTGTTGCTTTCGTTGTAGATTCTGTTTCTGAAGGTGGTGCACCTTGCAAACCCTAGGGTGTGGCCTCCAGAGAGGGCCACAAGGTCCCTGACGTTTAAGCCGTGGGATTTGAAGTTGGAAACAAGTTGTGAGAAGCTGAAAGATGGAGGAGGAAGATTGGAATTTGCAGCAGCTTTGCTTGCAGTTCTTGCATCTCTTCTGCGCAACAACACTTGGTACCAATAGTGTGGACCCCCATACTATTAACAGTGAAAGAAGCTTGTTATATTATACATTTTCTAAAACTTCTAATATTACTACTAGCACAATTAAAAAAAAAATTGTTAGTTTAGACTTGTTTAAGTTGAAATTGATTTTGTTTAGTGAAAATTTAAGGTTAAGTATAGATTTATACTATTAATAAAGGTGACAAAAGTCATCTCACATGATACTGGTAAGTTACTGTAGGCCAGACCAAAAAAAGTTCATATTTAATTTGAATTTCTGAAATGAGAAGACTCAAAAATGACTTATTTGATCTTTTGAGAGTTTTTGCAAATTAAGTCCAATTCAGACTTACTCGAAATCAAAATTTAAAATCACAAACTCTACGATTTGTCAAGCAGAGATTTGATACGATAGACTAATAATTATTGTTTAATAAAATGGTGGTATGTGGGTATGATACACTTAGGCTATGTTTATTTTATTTTTGCTTTTATTGTGATGCATGTTTTAAGATAAATTTAACCGTCCAACACAAAATGAACACAAAAACAAGAATCTTGATCCGTTAACAAAATTATTTTAGATTCGCCAACATTTTTTTCAAAAATGTAATTAATTACTTTAAGCACCTCATTAATTAACACTTTAATTTATTTTCTCTCTTTTTAGTTTTTGATAAATATTTTCCTAACCCATCATATTATCCATAATACAATATTCTGTACTTGTACTTGTTATGTAAAGTTTGGTGTTCATTAATATTCCATATCTGTTAGTATGATGCATTATACTTTTTGCTGAGGGCTCGCCATATATGGCAGAACTGATAGTTTAGTTTGCATTGTCAGATAAAATATTAACTATACCCATGAGAGCAAGCTTAATTATTAATTAATCTTTTTGTTAATAATGAGTAATGACATTTTCTTATAGTGTAGCTATATATGAGAATGAAAGGTTTGTTAGTAAGTACTACACTACTACTTACTATGGCAACAGAATCACGAGCTGCAATGGCCAAGATATCTGCACATGAGACCACAGGGCGTTTGCAGGCTTTGTCCACTGCTTCTTTGATTTCATCAACCACCGAAAAACCTCTGACTGAATTAAGATTTGGCAATGCTGTCTTCTCGCCAGTGAAATTTCGGGTGTCATCCAGCAATATTGATCCATCACACCCCTGTAGTTTCAAATACATTCATATTATATTTCAGTAAATTAAATTAAATTAAATTATGTTGCTATTACTACAGTAGAACTAGATCGACGTGACACGGTGAATTAATTAACCTTATCTTGGTTTTCTTTGGACTATTTTTTTTTATTAATGTATGTGGAGGGGTCCATCTTAATTAGACTATCAATTTTACCCTGCTATAAACCTTTTACAGCTCATAAAACAAGATAAAACATTGAACATCAAAGAAGATTGAAATTTGACTTGGAACGGTAATTACAATAAGCTGCTGTTTTTATTTGAAAAATTAATGGAAGCAAGCAGCCATGAGTTAGGTGTGCACTGTTTTCCAAACAATTTAAAATTAGTATATCTTTTCATTATTTCATATCATAACATGATTTCTGTCAGTTTGTCTAGCATATAAAATAATAGAGTTCAATTAATTATTTCTAGCTGGCCCACTGTTACTGTACGTGGATGATAGGATAGGTATAAAAAGTGGTTATAGGAGCAATAATTGTAAAAAAAAAAAAGTAAAATATAAAAATGCATTGGTACGTGCAACTTGCTATGAAGTTCCTATCAACGTATGCATGTAATCACCTTAAGAAAATTTCAGAAAAGAATAATTTTCAGACTCTTGTGATCATGTGATGTACGTATACATTTTAAAAGGGAAGAAAGATAAGCTATAAAGATAAAGTAATATGATAAGAAAAATAAGTAAAAAAAATTAGAGTTTTAAAAAATTACAACAGAAAATAAAATGCAAAATAACTTTGAATATGTTTATATTAAAATTTGTAACTTAAGTTTGGGTTAAACTTAAATTTAGAAAAGTGACCAAAGTTTTGTTTATGCAAAACTGAATTATTTGGTATAAGATTTTAATGTGCTAATAATTTTTGAAAATAATCAAATATGTCACAAAATTAAGACCGCTAATTGTGACTAAATGGTGATATTATACAAAATTAAACATTGTATTAGTTGAGTGTAAGTGTGAATATGAAGTTATAAAATGGATAGGAATTAATGGATAAGTTAAGCAATATATATAAGTAATTAGAGGACTTCTACTGCCAAAAAATAAAAGAAGGACTTATGAAAATTTGAGGACTGAATGCATCAATTAAAAGTTTGAAACTCTTGATCATGTTTAATCGAAAATATAAACACTAAAAGCACATGGACTCTCCCTTTATAAAACTAGTACATATTAAATTGTGATAAGTAAAGATATTTTTCTTGTTTCATAGCACATTAATTGAGATTAATGTTTAATAGTAACTTACATTTACGAAACAATCATGGAAATGCAAGCGCAGAAGAGATGCTCCGATGCGTCGCTCACGGATAATTGCTCGTTGAACCACTGACTTTATGACTGGCAATGCCTGAGGGCATACTTTATCATAGAAATGGGGAGAGAGGTTTGCATTCGTAGGGATCATCAATGTGACCATAGCAACCACAAGCATAAGGATATGAAAAGAAGCCATCTTGTTATATGCTTGGGATTACAACATTGCTAGCAAAAGAAAGGACTTATATAGAATGAAGGTACAAGGTACCCACAAGCCATCTAGCCTTTTGTTCATTAGTTTAATAATCAATTTTCATTAACAAACATTATATTTTAGTCCATTATATGTGTCTGCATCATACCTTTGACCAAAGTTGGCTGGAAAGGTGAATATAAGTTAATTATTACTACTGCATCAAATAGAAAAAGGAGGAAGTACATAGCCAATTCTCTTCAACATCGATCAAATCCAATTGCTTCAAACACAGTAGACAGCCATCACCTTTAACTAACTTTAATTTTCAGTGTAGCATAGTACATTTTTATATTGCAATAGAGCAGCTGGTATCCAAAACAAAACTGTTTTTTCTTCTTTTGGTAAATGTACAAAAAAATAAAATATTAGCCTGATTAAATTTTTTTTTACAATATAAATAGTTTTTATATTAGCTTTGAATCGTTTGAGATGATTATTAAATTTTTTAATAATTAATTATTTAAAAGTCATAATATGTAAGTTAATTTTATTTGGTTGAGAATGCATCAAAATTAAATTAAAAATATATATTAAATTACTTTGTGGACATTGTTTAGTGGTAGCTATGTATTACTCATTACGAATCAATGTAAGGCAAGCAATAATACAGTAGGTATATATATAGCCATGTTTAACAATTAAAAATTAATTCATTAAAAAAATAACAATCAAAAGGCATATGTGATTATTGGATCTTAGTTGTTTTTCGTCGTTTACTTTTCCTTTTCCACTCTTAACTTGGTACTATTTTTTACGTGTAAAACGGTAAATTTATTTTCTATATAGGTCCAAGTAAGACCTTACTTTTGTTTTGTTATTTCAAAATTAAAATAAAATTGAAAATAGAGTTTAGAGTTTAGAATTTTATTTTCAATCCCAGATTTTTTTATCAAAATGAATTGATAATTAAAAGATAATAAGTATGTACTTGGTTGTTGTCATGCATTTTATATGTATATATGTGTGTCAAGTTGTTGACTGAGAGTTGAATTCCAAGGTAATACAAATATTAGAGTGTGTTTGGATAGAGTATTTTAAAATTTTAGAAATTTTGAAATTTAGAGAAATTAAAATATATCAATTAAAATTCTTGAATTTTTAAATTTTTTTTGTTTAGATAAACCAATTTAAATTACCCACATTAAGTATTGAACCCCACTCCCCATGTGCTCCACCTCAGTCTCCACCATTGTTTCTTACTGTTATCCCCCCCTCTCTGTTCTTCGTCTCTCTACTCTCTTCTTCTCTTTTATTCTAAACGTAAAACTTCCTTCTTTTTCTCCAGCGTCACAACAATGTCCAACTCTGACGAAGCCACTAACGATACCAACAACACAATCGTTGAGTACCAGTAGCGAACCACCACCACCACTGTCCTCGCTATCAAGAAACCTCCGTCCAAGGATCGCCACAGCGAGGTAAACGACCGTAGGCACCGCATTCACATGCCGATCATCTCCGCCACGAGCTCAGCCACAAGGTCGACGGTGTTGTCACCTTGCCGAAGGCAGATCACAAAGAAATTACCGCGCGCGAGCTCGACACTGTAGTGCTTGTCGATGATGTTGACGGCTGCGTCGGGGATCCAGAGGAGGGCCTTCGGTGGTGCAGAGGGGGATTCGACGACAGTGGCATCCTTCGATGGTAGTCAATGGAAGGGTAGAGGCTGGGTTGCAAAGAGATTGAGCGAGAGAGCGTGACCGAGGGAGCTAGAGAGTCTGAGAGATAAAGAGTATGAGAGAGAGAATTTTCAAATTATCACCTTTTAGTTAAGAAATTTGAATTCCTTCTTTTTAGTTATATGAAATTTTTGGTCAAGATTTATTGAATTTTGAAATCTTTTAAATAAAATATTCAAACATTGAATTTCATCTTAAAAGATTTTAAATTCTTGTTTAAATTACTTTTGCCATTTTAAATACTCCATCCAAACATACTCTAAGGATGTTTAGATGCTGGTGGGAGGCCCTTGGAGACGTTTGGGCATGAAATCCTACAAGTGACCGGGTTAATGTACCCCTTGTATCATGGGAATTTAACCACCTCCATACGAATGTCTTGACATTGTGTTTGTTGGGTAAAATTGGCGCAACGATCGTACCCTCAAAAACAAAGGTGGGTTATTGTCAACCCTCAAATCAAAACTGCGGAAACATAATCAAAAAACACAAAAGGGAGCGAGAGAGACAATCACACAAATAATCTATTTTACGTGAGAAAACCTTCCCTGAATCCGGAAAGGAAAAACTCATGGGACCTTGTCCAGAATCAAATATCCACTATAACAGAGAACAGTTACAATGAATCAAAACACACCAAGGTGGTGGTTCACTCAACCTCTCCAACAATGGTGGTAATCAAACTCTCAAAAGTATTTCACTTTGAACTCTCAAATATGCAGGCACGCAGACTTGCTCAACAATGACACTCAAGAATGTCACTTGAGGCTCTCAAAATGCGAAGTCACACTCAACGCTCAATCTTTCTCGACGTCTGTGCCGGTTCAGCTCTATGTCTCTGTCTAACCTAATTTCACACTCAACTAATGTATTTATAATAGTAAATTAGGTCTGAGATATTAAACCCCTCAAATGGGCTTGGGCCAGCATTGAAGGAGTAAAGTCCAACAATTCTCCTCCTACGACTTCAATGCGGCAAATCAAATACAACCCGGAATCTTCAATGCAACAGATTCAACTCAGCCCAGCATCTACAACTCTTCAAAACAACCCGACTTCTCTATCACGCGAGTTTGACACAACCCGTCAATGTGACGAGTGTATCATCAACCCGGCCTCTTCAATGAGATGGGTTCACCAACCTGGCACCTTCACAGCAATCTTTAAACTTCATTGCTGATACCGGCTTGGTCATCATGTCAGACCAATTCTGGTCAGTGTGCACTTTGGCAAGTGCGAGTTGTCCATCTTTCACTACATCCCGGATCCAGTGATATCACACATCAATATGTTTAGTGCGGGAGTGATAGGTTGAGTTCTTTGCCAGATGAATGGCGCTCTGGTTGTCACACTTCAACTCGTACTTGTCCTGTTCATGGCAGAGTTCCATGAGGAACTTCTTTATCCACATCATCTCTTTGTTGGCCTCGGTCACGACAATGTACTCGGCCTTGGTTGTCGAAAGTGCCACACACTTCTGCAATTTTGATTGCCACGAGATTGCTCCTCCAGCAAATCTCATCAGATATCCAGTCATCGACTTCCTCGAGTAGGAATCTCCCTCTAAATCAGCATCCGAGTAGCCTTGCAGCTCGACTTCACCATCTCCAAAACGGAGGCATAAATCGGATGCGCCTTTCAAGTACCTGAAGATCCACTTCACTGCTTCTCATTGCTCTCTGCCGGGGTCCAAAAGAAATCGGCTCTCCATTCCAACTGCAAACGCCAGGTCAGGTCTAGTACAAACCATTGCATACATCAAGCTTCCGACGGCTGATTGGAACAGGATCTTTAGTATCTATTCTCTATCTTCATCAGATCTCAGACACTACTTCTTATTCAGCTTCAAGTGTCCGGCTACGAGGGTGCTTCTTGTTTTGGCCTTGTCCATGTTGAATCTCTTCAGAATCTTCTCAACGTACTTCTCTTGACTTAGCCACAGTAACTTCTTCTTTCTATACCGGATGATCTTGATTTCGAGAATTTGCTTTGCAGGGCCGAGGTCCTTCATCACGAAGGACGTGCTCAATGCCTTTTTCAATCTGAAAATTTTCATCTTGTCTTGCCCTACAATCAACATAAAGCAGCAGAGTCAGGGTGTAACGACCTGGGTTACAAGTTGCTTAGCGAATGCTTGATGTGTATGTTTTATGTTAATTATATGTTATGGTGTATGTTTATTGTATAATTGTTGTCCTAAGTACTTTTGTCTTGGTATGCGTGCTTGATGGGTATTGGACATAAGTCAACTCTGTTGTTCTGTGGTTGCTGGACGTGCACGCTAAGAGGACATGCATGGTCAGCCATGTTATAAGAAGTGGAGTGCGCAGTAGAGGATGTTTTCCCTTTGCTTCTTCCTTGCACTTTTCTCTCTTTTCTCTCATTTCTCTCTCTCAACTTACCCAGAAACCTCGCGTTCTCGACCCCCTTCCTTGTTACCTTCAACCTACAAGAACCACCGTAGCTGCTATGGAATCCTGACACCAAGAAGAACATCGTGGTCGGAGCAGAAGTTAGGAACAAACCGTCGTGAAGCTCGTGGACGAACTTCTCGTTAGGCAAGGGGAGCTTATCGTGTTTCTTAACGGCTTTAGGTACCACGGTTTGGGGGCCAGGGAGTCCAACAGTGACGATAACTGCATGTCCTTGTGTGTATGTTGTTTTCCAGATAAGCCATGTCTTTTTCTGAATGGGGTGTGTTATGCCTTAATTTTGTTAAATGTTGTTTTGTGTTGATGTTTGGTGTTCTTGTGGGAAGTAGATGCTTTAAATGCATGTGTGAAGTTGGCACTTTGATGCTGAAATACTTCTAAGGTACTTTGCGAAAGTGTTTATGAAGGTGATGAGTATCGGGAAGGGATAGACCGAGTTAGGGATACATATCGGACCCTTGTGTATGAGATGTCGGCTACCGGGATGGGTAGGCCGAGTTGTATATACGTGTCAATCCCTTGTGTCGCGATGTCGGCTACCGGAATGGGTAGGTCGAGTTAAGCGGGTTACGTAGTATGCATGCATGCAGAACGTAACTTAATCCTTGTTGGCAGACGCCTGTAGACCGGGACACCTACCCGGGGTTGTTCCCATAGAGTTATTAGAAACCCGTTTCCCCTTTCTCTAAGGTATACGGAGTTCCTTACCCGGAATGGGCTGTTTCCTTTAGAATTACCAAGTCCAAAACCCTTTTTTTCCTTGAGAACTGCCAAATTCCTTACTCTGCAGAGCTTGTTTGCTCTCGGGAAATGAGCTACCGGGTTCCCTCGCACTCTTGTGTAGGTTGACGAAACACAAACCCGGGGTCTTACAAGCGTTATTTGTTGTAATCGATTACAGCGCTTATGCAATCGATTACATAGTGCAGAACCCGTTCTGTGGACTTTATAAGAAACCTAAGGGCCTCTTGATCGCCCTTGGCAAAAACCTTAGCAAACTCAAGCGACCTCGTCCATTTTGCTATCCTTGCGTTCTCTTACCCAAAACTTCATTCCTTTGATCGACCCTTACCGACCTAGTCCGAGTTCTACCGGCCTAGACCGACTTTGTCCGCCTTCGTCCGATCTTGTTTAGATCCTGACCTTGAGATAATATTTTTAAGTGCCAACCTGGACACCTTGTACTTCACACCGGTCCGCTTGTTTGTATATGTTTGTGAGTGACGTATGTGATTGTGTTGGTAGCTTTTGAACTCAGCCTATGTGATGACTTGAAAGGATGAACGTGTTCGGATATACATAAATACCCACGGGGATGTATGGCGTTATCCTACCCAGGAAGAGTTCATTCCTGGAAGGTCATACATTGATGGTGCCATGGTGATATCCTATGTATAGACGTGAGATGCCAGGACCGGGTCGTGAACTTTGCGAGGATCACGGTCAGTGCGTTGATGAGCCCATGTTAGGACGACCCTCGTTTGGGGCGAAATGTATGTACATGGGAGGGTATGGAGATCCCAGCCAGGACGAGTTATCCCTGCGCCAGGCCATACAATGATGGTGCCCATGAGAGACATACAACATTTTGCATGGCGAAAATGGGGTTGATGATTGGTTGTAGGGTACGGAGGTACTGGGGGACCACGTCTGTTGGGAACTCCTTCTGACACCCATAGGCTGATTACCATGGGGGGTGATTCCTGTGCATGACAGAGTGACCTTGGCAAGCTGCTGCATCATCTGACCACTGGGATGGCCCATTTCCGGGATGGTACCACATTGCATAATGAGAATTGAGTTAGGAGCATGCATCATGCTAGATTTTATAAGCAGATCTATGAGATGATTGTGGATGTCCGTGTATGTTATGCTTGGAACGTTTGCAATTGTATGCCGATAATCGTGTTGCTTCTTGACCGAGTTGTATGCCTTTTTCCTGTTGTATTTATCGTCGTTATTTAATATGATGAACTCACCTTTGCATTGTTGTACCTTGTGGTTTGGTACTTGTGATGACCGCAAACCGGGTTCGTGTGAGTAGATGAGCAGCATTAGGTGCTTTTGGGAGAAGTCTGAGTTGTTGGAGCCACCGTGTTTTGCTGGGATGTCAATAGACATGATCCCGGGCAGGAGTTGTACCTTGCTAGATGTACCCCTTGTTTTAATGGATGCACTCCTCGTTTTGCTAATTACACCCCTAACTTTTATTTTCTCTTTCTATTTGTAAAACACTTGATGTATATTTTGAGACGTAATCTTTGTACTTGTAATTAAATTATGTCCGACGTGTATAAACAAGTATTCGAGATGTCTTATGAATATCTTCAAGTATGTGTATTTTGTATGATGACGATCATTATATGCTCGCAAAAATTTACTATCGTTTTCACAAGTAACCAAAGGGGTGCCCTTTTTATTAAAATGAGTTTATGTCATGATTATGAGTTAGTGATATAGTAGCGACGTGGTGGATCGTTATACAGGGAATCACCGATCTCATACATCTTCACAAATACGCAGTGGTCGGCTTCAGTCTTCACAAACTTGTGCTCGTTCATGAAGGATTCAAATTTCTTGTACCACTGCCGAGGTGCTTGTTTTAAGCCATAGAGACTCTTCTTCAACCGGCATACCATGCCGTTACAACCCAGAGCTCGGAACCCTTCAGGTTGCTCCATATATATCTTCTCGTCCAACTCACCATGAAGGAATGTGGTCTTCACGTCCATTTGTTCTACCTCAAGGTCCATCGAAGTTGCCATAGCTAACACTGTCCGGACCGAGGTCATCTTCACAACAGGGGAGAAGATCTCTTCAAAATCAACACTTTTCTTCTGATTGCAGCCTTTCGCCACAATCCGTGCTTTGTATCTTGGTTTATGCCCGTTCTCTTCAGGTTTGATCTTGTACACCCACTTGTTCTTCAGAGCTCGTCTTCCTTTACCCAACTCGGTCAACTCATAAGTCCGATTCTCATGCAAGGAATTCATCTAGTCTTGCATTGCCTTCAGCCATTCTTCTTTGTCTGAGCTTGTCATGACCTCATCATAACTCTGAGGCTCACAATCTTCAGCAATGATGGTGTATTCATCAGAAAAGCACCTAGTAGAAGGTCTTTTGTCTCTAGTGGGATATCTCGACTGTTCTTCTTCAGTCGCTTGAGAATCCGATGCATCACGGTTCTCCACATCAACTTGGACCTCAGTATCTCGGTCCTCATCAGCATGTTGCTGGTCATCATTTCCTTCATTGGGCTCTCCCCCTGCTTCAACTCGGATAGGAGGGACGGGTTCTTAATGTCGGATAGGAACTCGGGCTTCGGGCTTCGGGCTTCGGGCTTCGAGATGTCATGAACTGTCTCATCTTCATGAAATACTACATCTCGACTTCTCACTATCTTCTTATTGATAGGATCCCAAAGTCGAAACCCGAATTCGGTTTTCGACGAACCGAGATAAATACATTCTTTAGTCTTTGCATTGAGCTTCGCCTTTCATCTTTAGGAACATGCACGAAAGCTTGGCATCTGAACACCTTCAGGTGGTCATAGGTCATTTTCCGACCTGTCCAAACTTCTTCCGAAATGTCTCCTTCAAGTGGTCTTGATGGTGACAGATTAATCAAGTCAACAATTGTCCTGATGGCCTCTCCCCAGTATGCTTTCGACAATCTAGCATTGGATAACATACTCCGGACCTTCTCTTCAATAGTTCGGTTCATCCTCTTAGCAAGTCCATTCAACTGCGGAGTCTTGGAAGGTGTCTTCTCAAGTCGGATCTCGGCTTCTCTACAGTAAGCTTCAAAGGGACCCCGGTACTCACCACCGTTATCTGATTGAACCACTTTCAACATCTTGCCAGTCTTTCTTTCCACCATAGTATGGAATTCTTTAAAACATTGGAGTACCTAGTCTTTAGTCTTCATCAAATAAACACACACATTGCGGGAATGATCATCAATGAAAGAGACAAAGTACTGAGCTCCTCCAAGCGATCTCTCTGACATGGAGCAAACGTCAGTATAGACGAGGTCTAGGATCTGCCTTCATCGCCTGGGTTGATCCGGTCTCACAAATGAAACTTGGTGCTGCTTTCTAGCTAGGCAGTGTGTGCACCTCTCCAACCCTTGGCCCTTCAACCCGATCAATAGTTCTTTCTTCTCCAAAATCTGAAGTCCTTTCTCGCTCATGTGGCTGAGGCACTTGTGCCATAGCTCCAGGTTCTGTCCATCCCGGATGGCATTGGTTTCTCCACCAATCATCCTTCCTTGCATCACATACAATGAGCCTTCTTTCTTGCCTCGGGCCACAACCAAACTTCCCTTGGTCAGCTTCCATCTACTTTCTCCAAAGTAGTTCACTAACCCGACATCATCTAGCTTTCCAACCGAGATCAATTTCAAGCGCATGTCAGGTATATGTCTCACATCTTTCAGCATAACCCGACACCCTGTATCTGTGGTCAGGGTTACATCACCAACACCAACAATCCGGCTGGTCACTTGATTTCCCATCTTCATGACACCATAATCTCCCTTCCTATAAGCAAAAAAGAATCCTTCATGCGGGGTGACGTGGAACGAGACACCGGAATCAACAATCTAGGTACAATCATCATGGACTATGTTCAATATTTCCTCACTAAGTAGGAATATCTCAGCATTTGGGTTAGCAGCCACAACTGTGGTGCTCCTTTCATTTCTCTTCTTGGGAACAATCTAATTCGGCTTCACACAGTCGTTTTGTTCATCATTCTGCAGAGCTCGGCAGTCTGGTCTCTTGTGTCCTACCTTCCCACAGTAGAAGCACTTCAAGTCATGCTTTGGCCTTGACCGGCCTCTGGACCTATCTCGTCCACCTCGACCCCGGCTCTTGCTACGACCCCGGGAATTGGAATTTCCTCTATTTTCAGCAACGTTGGCCTCAGACGTGCGGGTTACACCCTATTCTCTTCTCCTGGCTTCTTCATTCAGGAGGCTGTCCATCACAACATCAATCTTCAATTTTCCATCAGGAGCCGAGTTACTCAATGTCACTACCAGAGTATCCAACTTTCCTGCAACGAACTCAATAACAGCAAAGCCTGCAACTCGTCATCAATCTTCATCTCGGCTTTGGTCAACTGATTCACAATCCCTTTGTAGATGCTGAGGTGTTCAATCATGCTCATCCCGTCCTTGTATTCTATCTTCACAAGTCGGCGAACCAGGTGTGCTTTGTTCCTGGGAGTCTTCTTCTGAATCATGGATTCTAGCTTGTTCCATAATTGGTATGCGTTCGTGAACTCAGACTCGTGCTCAAAGAGGCTTTTATCAATATTTTTCCTGATCGTGGCCACTGCCTTACGACTTAGGATCTCACATTCCTTGTCGCTTTTGCCAGTTGGTTTCACAGCAAGGGTAATAAGCTCGAATAGATCTTTGCAGTAAAGGTGATCCTCCATCATTGATCTCCAATACGCAAAGTTGTTTGCGGTCAACCTGAACATATCTCTGTCGTGGGTGATACCGCTGGTCTCCATCTCGTCTCCTTCAGAACCCATCGAACCTGGCTCTGATACCACTGTTGGGTAAAATCAGCACAATGATCGTACCCTCAAAAATAAAGGTGGGTTATCATCAACTCTTAAATCAAAACTGCGGAAACGTAATAAAAAAAACACAAAAAGGAGCGAGAGAGACAATCACACAAATAATATGTTTTACGTGAGAAAACCTTCCCTAAATCCAGAAAGGAAAAACTCATGGGACCTTGTCCAGAATCAAATGTCCACTATAATAGAGAACAATTACAATGAATCAAAACACACCAAGGTGGTGGTTCACTCAACCTCTCTAACAATGGTGGTAATCAAACTCTCAAAGTGTTTCACTTTGAACTCTCAAATATGCAGGCACGCAGGCTTGCTCAACAATGACACTCTAGAATGTCACTTGAGACTCTCAAAATGTAGAGTCGCACTCAACGCTCAATCTTTCTCGACGTCTGTGTCGTTTAAGCTCTACGTCTCTATCTAACCTAATTTCACACTTAATTAATGTATTTATAATGATAAATTAAATCTGAGATATTAAACCCTTCAAATGGACTTTGGCCAGTATTGAGGGAGACTACCCATTATTTGTTCAGTGTGTATCTTAATAGTTTTAGCATGTTTCATGTTGTTGATAATTGTCATGTTGATTTTACTATGATAGGTGAAACAATGGACTAACTAACCCGGTATGAAGCACGGTCCACCTCACGTGAGGCCAATAAATTAAAACTCTTGTTTTGTGTCTCTTAAATAATATTTTAAAAATTAGCACGGGCTTAGATTAACTATTTGGACTGTGAATCGAAAGAACACTTAGTCTGAGCCTCTAATTGGATCGAAGATGTCATCGATTTGGTATAATTTGGGTTGGCTTGATGAGTAGCCGGTAAGGTTTTAGAATCAACTGTTAAACAATGGGTTGTTGTGACTTAAATCTAAACTTACCACTAAGCCAAAACTTATTAGTTGACATAAGAATAACAAATGTAATATTTACATTATAAATATTATTTACATTGATATTATCTGATTCATGTAGTTCAATCAATGATTTAATATTTTGTATTTTTTTTTGGATTGAAAATAAGATTATATTAAAAACAACATAAGAAGTGCAAAGGATAAAATAGTTCATGTGACCAGGGAGAAACTCCCTTAAAAACATAATTACCCCCACCGATTAATAGATTATTACGCCTTCAATTGAATCCCGTCATCACAGGATTCAATCATCTTCGCTCTTATAGATAAGTTTTGCTATTCACCAAAAAAATAGATAAGTTTTGCTGCGATTTGAAGCATCAATTTAGGTGACAAGTAAAACATATGCACACGAGTAAATTTGTGATGTAAGAAAATAAAAAGAAAAAAATAAGTTAAATTTTTTTATAAGTAAAAATAAATTTTATATTAATTAATTTTTAAAAATTTATTAATATAGTTTTTCTAAACGATGAGATCTCATTTATAAATAAATTAATAAAAGACTTATTTTAATTTATAAAAAAATTCATTTTATTTTATTTTTAAAATATTTTTAAAAAAACTTACATCTAAAGACTCATGTAAAATTAGATTAACATTACTGCATAAACCCAACACCGCGATTTACCGTATACCATATATATTTTTCTTCACAAATTATGAACGGGACAGCTAATATTCCCAAAAGTTGTTGAACAAGCATTTGATTTCTTCAGTCTGAAAAGACTGAAAGTTGATAAATTACAACAACGACAAGGAGCCTTATTCCGGTCAATGGAGTCCGTTATATTATTCAGCCGACAGCATCATTGAGTTCTATCAAAACCCAAACTATATCTTTTTAAATAGATAAAATCACGGCAACCAATTTTTAAAAAAATAGTAATAATACTACTAAATAAAGGTTAGCATGTCCATCATTATCTATATGATATATAAATTATAAGATCGAGGGTGGCATAGAGAAAAGAGAGACAAAGTATTTTTATTATTCTTCCCTACCAGCAAGAGGCAAGCACAGACAAGAGAGAAGCTGCCAAATAATACTAAGAGACAAAATCAGCTACAGGAATTGGATCCAGGGTAGGCTGGGACACAGAAACTTTTTAACAAAAATTAATTATCAAATTTAATAAAACAATACTTTTAATAACTTTTTATATAAAAAGTAATTTTTTTAATCTAATCATTAAATTTAAAATTCTTATAAAATAAATTAAGTCTACAAAATTTTAAACAATTCAGACCCTTGGTGTCATTTGATCTTATCGGGACAAACTTCAAATCAAGGATGTAAAATAAAAAAAGTTCTTACATAAGTTAAAACTAATTTATACACCTCAATTTTTCAAAAAAAAAAAAATTATATAACTTGATCACTTTTTTTTGGCAAACTTGGGGTTAAAACACCACAAGAGAATCAACTTTATTAATATGCACGCGAAAAACAAATACCAACAACTTCAGCCAAAACAAAGCTAGACAAAAATGAAGGTAACCAAAAAAAATTATGCCCTGTCCCTCAATGAAAAACCCAAATTTGACCACCACATCAGCAACTTGATTTGCTTCTCTATAGACATGACACCAAGTGAATTGGCCACCTCTGTGAGCACACTCATTAATATTACCACTTACGGAATTAATTGAGAATCACTAATCATAGTAATTCTTTGACAACCTTATCAATTGAAATGAATGTATAAACCCATGGTTATTATTTGAGAACCATATCAATTGAAGACCCTAGTATCAAACTAATTTAGGCCAACTTATTATACATGATAAAAGCAGCATATAAATTTCTTCCTCCTGAAAAGGTCTTTCCAGCCAACCTGCCATATCAAGAGCAATTATCTCAATATCCCCATAGACACCAACATTCTCCAGCCCCAATATTTTTATTAAGCTCTTCCTCCATCTCCCAACAGACATTCTAAGAAATAACTTTGATTTAGCATCCCCATTCTTAGCCAAGTGAAGCCTCATTTTGTGTGTGTGTGTGTGTGTGTGTGTTTTACTTGTTTCTTCCTAAAAACTTCAAACCAAGTCTCAGTTTCTGTCTTCTAACACTATGGTTCCAATATATCACTCCCACCTTTTCCTTGAGAATACTGATTTCCTCATTAATTTAAAAAAAGCATATTAAGCCACATGTCGACTAAACCATTCCTCTTATGAAAATGGTGACTAAGCTACATGTTTTCAAACCTAAACAAGGTAGGATCATATTTCATCTTACTAGACTCCAAAACAACGAGAAAATTATAAGAAAGTAGACAAGTCAAATTCTTGACCGTGATCAGCAAAAACATATATCAGAAAACATTATATACATGGTCTTCTTGCCAAATAATGTTGATACATAACCACCATCTAGTTCTCAGTTAATGGTCATTTTGTCTTGGCTCATCAAGTTTAATAAGGTGACTCCAACCACATGCCAGGGAGATTTGGGTTGATTTAACCAACACCATTTACCAGAATTTTTGTTTTATTTTTTTATAACTCAACAATTTACCAGAGGTTTTCGAATGAGACTATATAGGGAAGTTATCATCGTTAAAATAATGTTTATCACTTAAGAGATATTTACTGTATCATATCATAATCACAGATGAGATGTAAGCCTTCTTTAAGTGAGAGGTACTGAAATCGAATTAAGAAAAATAAGCACATCAACTTCTGATGCCACTCATCATTCTACATAAATCACATAGATATCACTCTAAGCATGAAATTGACCTTGGGTGGAGAGTTTTAACTACTTTTTCTTGAAAATCATACTTGGCCCTCTCATTCTTCCTCCCACATAACAATCACTGTCTGCCATAAAATCAGCAAGTTTACGAAAATAGAGTTGACTCACTCTCAAATTCATTTCTCAGTAGAATTGAGTAAACGCGGTTAAGCTCTTTCACATAGAGAATTTTAAGCCACAGCTGAGTTAATTAGCCTGTTCTTTTAATACATATGTGATCCCAAATTGTCCAAAACAACCATGCTTTGGTTGTCCCCTTCAAAGTACTGTTCTACAACTGAAAACACAAAATGCAGATGAAACACCCACACTGTTTCTGCTCATAGCTGCAACAAGTTCTTGACCCAGCAAGTTCATGACTCAACAAAGCAGCACATTTGTATCCAGCAATTCAACATACAACCAATTTTTCTGCAAAGCCAACAATGCTAGCAATCTAGAATTCTAGATAGTGACTCTTGAACCCAGGCACTCAACCACAAATTCAAATCATTTTCTGCAAATCTGTTATGTTATAAGTGTTATCTGCAAATCATTTTGTCTGTGGTTAATTTATTTGCATGGTGATTCTGTTTCATTGATTGTCTTCATATTTGTATGTTCTAAAATGTTGGGCACTTGGATTTTTGTTTACAATTTTAGTTCATCAAATGCATTGTATATGATATAGTTGCAGTATAACCATGTTATGTAATACATTATGTACAGAATTCAGTAGCTTGAGTAATATTTCCCACCATTAGGATTTTTAGAAATTAATTTCCATCTACAAATAGAGGGTGAGCCCTGACACAGGGGTAAAATTGTGTCTTGATGACTTGTCATGAGTTTGAATGCAGAAACAGTCTTTTTGCATATGCAAGGATAAGGCTGGATACAATATTTCTCCCCCCTTAATTTGCATCTACAGACAATCCACCAATATAATAGACCCTCAAGTTTGACAACCTTGGCCTAAATGCTGCAAAGAAAACAGAACCACGGGGGGAACTCAAATCCTTCGCAAGTATGACTTAGAACATCCTTAGAAAATCCATGAATAAAACTTTGGAAAAGAAAAAGGAAAAATACTACAAAAAAAGCTAGGAAAATAAGCCCATTCCATAAAAATGGCAAAGGAAGATATTTGTTGCTTAAAAAATCTACATTTGTGTTGTATACATTATCCAAATGCATCAGACTCTTAAGATAAGAGCACAAAGACAAAGCATCTTGTTTGTTTTGTTTTTTCTTTTAATACTTTCTACTTTTGAAAATTTTATAGTGTTTAGAGAAAAAAAAAAAACTTTTAAATTAAACATTCCTGAAGCTAGCTAGATAATAACAAAAGTACGAAACATAACTTATTTAGAAAAAGGGTAATAATCAATTGTTGCTTCTTCAAGCCAGTTTACTTCACTGAAACTAAAGTCAAATGACTGATACATGATATTCGATACTATGCCTAGAATAGAAAAATGAATGAAAAACGGATTAGAAATTTAGAATTACATTGTGACATGCATGAAAACTTGCTGTAATATCACTCTTGGTGAATATTCTGTATAGCTGTGGTGATACTTTTACAATCATATTCCATGATCTTCATCCAGTTCTCAAAGTCTCCAATTTCCTAGGAGTTCAGATCAAAGTTTACAATACGTTAGCCACATTTTATAAAAGCAAAGAATTAAATAAAAAGTTAAGTACATATCACCCTACAGATAGATGGCTTGTCTCTAACAATTACCATTGCACTCCAAAGAAAATATACAATATATAGTCTACATTATCATAATACAAGCCAAATTTAATAGTAAAGTAGACATTAATCCTCTCCTCTAATTCCATCTTTATACTTGACCATATGATTGTGCACAATGATTCTCTTAAAATAAAGGGCTCTAAGTACTAAACAATTTATTCCATGGTTACTCTACAACCTGATGGATGCCTATGTCCAGAATTTCCAGCATAAAATTACGACTACTTTAATTACAGGGATATCCCCAACCATAGAACCAAACCTCTAAAGCTTTTCATAAGCCAAAAGAGGAACTAAAGGAAAGTGCCATCAATCTAAAGAACAATGAACATTAGGCAAGAAACATCACAGTCTACGTTTACTAAAATTTAATTATCAGCCAAATTACAAACCCCATAACAAGGTTTCAAATAACAGTCCATAACCACAATTGCAGCCAAAATTCCAAGCTTTTTGAAGTCTTCACAATCCCACTTGTGGCCCATTAGCCATAGTTGTATGCAATTTTTCACAATATCAAGAATGGTGACAAAATTGCAACCACACTTGTAATTTAAAACCTTGCTCAATGAATTCAAGAGAAGCAATGTCAATCACACCCTTTAACTCGTACCATGATTTGCGATCAGACAACAACAACAACCACGACGACCACAACAACCATTTACAAATAAAATTCTGTCTTGCAAACTGACTTCAGCCATAATGAACAGGGGAAACTGCTCACTTAGATAGCCCTACCCTAGTGTATGCAGTATGCACTCAAGCAGGGTAGACGGCATGCGCCACCAAACACACCACCCCAGGTTAAGGGTTCATAGTTAATGGAGTTATGCTCATTTGCTATCCTAGTTTTAAACAGAACAGAACCATCCTTAACACCACAATAGCCACACTCCAACAATCATAACCAAGGTTGTTGCTTTCTTACATGTCCCTTCTAATCCATACAAATTACCCAGACTCATGCCCAATGCACAACACAATAATAACAAATACATTGCAATAAAAAAATAACAATGAAGTAAAAAAAAATTATAAAGTATGCCTCTCAGAATATTGTAAATGCAGCATATTGATCGAAATAAAAAAGCGATGAATTTAACAAGTGAATAGCAGTACACCTTGAGAGCAGTGTTGAGGGCATGAGTGGCAGCGAGCCATTGATCAGTTTGCTTCATGAACCTCGTGATGGTGGTAGCCAGAGTTCGAATTTCGAGCTCAATTCGCTTCTGGTTGATGAAGGAATCTTGGACCCCACCATTCACCACTTCAACCAACAAATCAGAAACATGCTCAGCTTTCCTTATTGCGTCCTTCTTGGCTTTGTCTGCATAATACCCAAATGAAGAAAGTTGGTGTTAACAAAAGAAAATTTGATGTTGAAGGAAGGTGGAGAAGGGAGGGAAGGAAAGGTTGCAGGTTTGATCACTCCTACTAACAAAAACTAAAACACTAACAATTAAGGTTGATAAAAAAAAAAGTTGGAGAAGGGGGGGAAAGAGACCTGTGTGGTGGGCAAGGACAACAGATTTGTGGTGGTGAAGGTCAATCAAATGTTCCAGGGAAGCTTCTAGCCCTTTTGGCTCTGTCTCCATTGCCACGTACCCTTTTTCATTCATTCAATTCTAACTTCACTTTTAAAATTGAGGAGCCCCTACTTCTGGTTCGCTGAAACAACTTACCCTGCAAATTTGACAATGAAATATTAAGTGAATGTTGTTTTGACATTTTCTTTTGGTTTAAATATCACTTTCATCCCTGAGATTTGGGTTATGTTTACCTTTGGTCCCTCAAATTTAAAAGTGGTTTTTTAGTTTCTGTAATTTGGAAATAACTCATTGTTGTTCCTTATCATATGTACCTATGAAACTAACTCTTCATATTTATTTAGTGGTGGGTATAGAACAAAAAAAATTTCATGATTGAGATTGTGTGTGGTTTTTTTGAAAACTAGAGATTATCAATTGGAAACTGTAAAACCAGATTTCACAAACCACAGCTTAAATAATTCAAGGAACCAAGACAAAGGGTGATACTATGTTGATTCAACTTATACGACATCCAACTTCTTCAGTTTGAAAACAATGTAATCTAGACCGAAACAATATTTTGGCAGTTGAAATCAGTAATGAGCAAAGATTTTAAAGCTATTAATTTAGCTAAAATTGAAGCACTTGGGTCTATATGAATGCATAAAATCAAGAATTATAATAAATGGTATTAAATCATTTCTCACCTAATTACCAGTTGTACGTAGGAAACAGAATAATAAGAGAGTTTCCGCATTTGATAACATAACAGAGTGAATGGTTCGAGTCAAAACCTGAGATTCTTCAACCAAATCGAAAACGGTCTCAATTGAAAAGCTCCGTCAGAAACAAGGGATCAAGTTGGTTGGGGAAACCTTGATTTGATTGCTCATGGAAGGTTTGATTTGGGGAAGAATGGTGTTAAAAGGGTGCGGTATTTAGTAAATAAGGAAATGTTGAATAGCAAGTGCCTTAATTTTTTATTTGGGCAACCTGCAACCAAGGGTACCAGTTCAGATAGATATTTTCTTCCTGCGTCCAGAAATTTTCTTTCTACACTCAGTATTGAAATCGAAACCCGAAAATACCCTTACGTAAAAAAATACATTAGAAATTTATAATTTATATTTAAACCTATGGTTTTTATTTAAATTTATATATGTAAAAAAATACATTATTAGATCAAAATTAATTGTTATAAAATTTATTATATAAAATTATATATGTATTAAATATACATTAAAATTTTTAGTATTTTATATGGCGACATTAATTATTTTTTAATATAAATGATATACTAATTCAGTTTATTAGAACGTTGTGCTAATAACGAAAAGGTTGCAAGTTCAATCCATAATACCCATCCGGATTGTCAATATGTATGACCCATCAAGATTGGTCAATCCATATAAGATATACATAGGGAAATTTTTGGGTTTCTCTTTCACTGCTAGGTGTAGAAAGAAAATTTCTGGGTGCAAGAAAATCTCCTTCAGTCAAAGCTTCCGTTGGGTGTTAGAAAAACGGGCCAAAGGCCCAAATCTGAAGAACAACATAAACTTCTGGATTTTCATCATCCTTTTTATTTTTGGTACGTCTTATCAACGAATTTAATTATTTAAATATGTCAATATATGTCTCGTATAAACGGAAGTTAATTATCAACATAAATCGTGTTGACTTAAAAGACGATCAGAAATGAAGTAAAATCGTGTTTTATAAAATGCAAACAATGAAACTAGCAAATGTGTTTTTTTTATGTCACCGTAAGAGAACTAACTTTTATTCAAATTCAATAAATCTCTATCCACGTATAAGGGGTTTAGGGTTTAAAGAATTGCATTGCATCCATTAGGGTGTTCGTATGTCTTAAAATATATATATTATAAAATATATCTTAATCTAACTTTATTTTTTCTTTAATTTTATATTTTAGTTATATATAATGTTGAGATTAATATATTGTGCTAACAAGTTGGATCGTTGATTCATTCTTGTCTCAAATATTATCAAGTCGGACTCAAGTTTCCAAAAATAATCCTACCAAAATTTATGGCCGAGTAGAAAGATAAATTAACCCGTTTTAATTTGTCTCATGAGCATACATCCCCTCATTCTAAGAGTTATTGATCTATCCACGTATTAATCAAATATATAAAAAAATCCAATAAGATAACCTTAGCTGAATAGGATTGTTACCTGCTAAACTAACAAGTATTTCTTCCACCTTCCAAGTTCAAACATGAATGTCTAAGGTCTTCATTTTGAATTCATATATATCCTAACCTAGGTCTAAAACTGTAGCTCGGCCTTGATTTTTCAGCGGCCTTGGCTCAAACATCTATGTAATTTTAATACAAGATAGTAGTATAAGAGTTGGTACTTGGTAGAGTGGAATTCGTCAACCTTATGTACCTGCTTTATTGGAATTGTTCAGAAAATTTGTTCAAATCAATTTTTAATTAATATTATAGTGAAGAATATCATGTACACCAATTATTCAGATATAGACATTCTATTTGTTTTTTCTTCCTTTTTCCAACAAATTGAGAAAAATGAAAATGATTTGTTTTTTTTGTCCCTGAGAAGCGAAAATGAGTTATTAGAATAGCACATATCACTAACACAACTCATTAACTAATTTGTCATATTGCTATTTGAATTAAGTGCATAAACAAATACTAATGTGTTAAGTTTTCAAAATCCGAAAGGGACTTGTATAACGAAGTGATAGCAACCAATTGCTTCTCTTCCATACCCTTCTCACTTTTCATGAGCTTGAAAGGAGGAATATGCAACCCTCAGCTGGCATGCGACGATTGAATATGACTAATTTTAAAAGCTTAGACTTTAAGAGCGAGATAAGAATTAGTTATACCTACGTAATCATTATTATTACACATTTTAGTCATAGATGTTATTCTGCTTGCTTGCAAATTAGTATTCCCAATGTTGATTCAAAATTGCATTTTCTATTATTTTTCTCACATTCAAACTACTAAAGTGTAATTTGTTAAAACGTCAAGTCTGTCAAACATATTCTTCGCAGACAAAACAATAAAATCAATCATTGCTTTATGGAATTATATATAATTAAGTTAATTAATTCCACGTTCGAAGTATGTTACCTTTGCTTTATTGATTGAATATGTGATTGGAGCGGGCTCTATTGGTAAAGAAGTTAATTATCGTCCTTGAATGAAAATGTTTCTGACCCTTTTCAAATCCTTAATTTACGTCCCTTACACATGGGTATAACTAATATTCTTATGATCTTATCATCATCGATAGTTCTTTTTTCCTTTATATTTTATTTACTTGCCTCTTAATTTTATTCCTTTTCTTCACCCACGTACGTTAACGGCACAATTGTTTTGTTTTTTGTGTGCATGTTCCTTGCGATTTTCAATTCGCTCTATGCAACAATCATTTGTCTTTGCAAATTGCAAGCCTACCACGCCATCATTGGTAGGTGACATTAACGTACTATTTGACTTCAACTTTACTACTAACTTGTTCTTTTCAAATCCCATGTGAGTTTTAGCATTATTATATTCTTAAACAAGTACTACGTCGTAACTTTGGCAGCCATATATAGCTTTCTTTATTTTTCCTTAATTTTATGTTTTGTTCTGTTTAGCACAGTGGCATCCACAGGAAATTCAAAGAGACGTAGTACTATCTATTATACTATCAACAGGACTAATCAACAATGTGATTAAACATATTGCTTTGCAGTTTACACCTGTCAATTTTGATGATTATAATAACTAACTAATTTTAATTATTATATCTCAAAAAAATGAATAATGAGTGAAAAATAACTTTAAAATAACTATTTTTGAGATAAGTGAATCTTTCCCCTCATATATATATATATATATATATATAATATTGCTTTGTAGTTTAACAAAAATCATTTGAGTTAATTTAAATTTGAGTCTAATTTAGTTTTTTTAAAAAGCTAATTTAGTTTAAAATGTGAGAGTTGAATTTAATTTATCGATTTTTTTATAATTTGATATTTTCACTTTCATTATCTAGTTTCTTCTTCAAATATTAAATTTTATTAACTATTTAATGTCTTTTAACATGAAATTTACCTAATATAGTTATTCTCTACATAAAATTATAATTTACTGGATAATAAAAATATATAAATTATTGTACGTGCTTAACAGAAATGTTTTGAAAATCGAACAACTTATTAACTAGTGAAAAAACTACACAATTCAAGTATTAGTATAATTTATTTACAATATAAATTTAAATATAATTAATGATTAGTATTTTATAAGTTGCAAAAATAAACATTATATTGATGATTAACTATTAATGTCTACCAATTTGTTTTCAACTCCAATAAGAAAACACAATTTAGTTATTTTTAAAATTAAATTTATCCAAAGTGAAGCTAGAGAGAACAAGTCCATGTTCAGATTAGGTAGTTCTCTGAGAGAAATGTTCTAAAGTGTTGTTAGTAGGAGACTAAATGTATTGAAGTCTAGTGGCAGAAGTGGTGATGATACTTGCAAAAATTTCAATGTTCCAATTAGTAAGAGTTTGAGGCCAGGTAGTAGTAATATATAGATTAAAGATCATCAGGCCAGGGTAATTAAGTAGCATCAACACTTAGAAGTATATAGGTTGAGGGGGAGAATGATTTTGAGATAAATTCCTACTTGGATCAGGTAAGTCCCCTAGGCATAAGTTAGACTTTAATGGAAGAATTAGAGAACCTTTGGATATTGTAACCTTTAGGCAATATCAACAGCCATGGAGTGTTTCAGGTCTTTTTTAGATATATAACACGTACGTGGATACTTCTTAGACTTCATATTTACTCAGACGCTTTGATTTTATATGTCTAAGGCAATCTCGGAGATATCATCGTAATGCTCTTAGATGTGATATGAGGTGCATCCTAAACAATTAGATATTAAGATTTCTTTTTGGGATAAACTTATTTCAAGTCTTTTTTGGGCATTAATTTTGTTTACAAACATTTTCAGATATTTTCTTTATATAAATGTTAAGACTAATATCAAATTAAGTTCCCTAAAACAAATCAAATTAATTAAGTTTGTGTTAAGCACGATATATAATCAATGATAGAATAATAATTAATATAATTTTAGCTAGCTACTTGCTCAGCTCTTATATATAAGAACACCAATTTAAGAAATTACATGTGTGAAGAGATGCATGTACTATTATATGCGAATTAAATTAAATTGTCTCTAGCTAAATAAATATTAGAAAGAGAGATGGGGTTATCTCTTAAAGTCAAGATTTGCTATCATATTCGTATTGCATTATTTGACTGAAATTGCATGCCAAAATTCTTCTTAAACAGGAACAATAAATATGATTAGGATAGTTAACAAATGTTATTAAAGTAGGAAAAATGCCAATATAAACAAGGCAACAAGGTTTTTGGGAACATAAAAACTGTAGAATATATATAATCTTGTTTTTTTTATAAAAAAAATTATATCCACTGTTATTTTAATATAAAAGAGGTTGAAAAAAACCTTAAAAAGTATTATAATCGTTCAGATATCGACTCAAATTAATATTAATTATAGATTTTTCGACAACTTTTCTCACTCGACATTCTCTCACACGCAACAGAAAAGAGAAAAAGAAGATAGAATTGAGAAACATTCATGAAAAATCCGCTCTACATGTATTAGTTACTACTTATATATCATCAGTAAATTAATCACTAAATATAACTAAATCTGAATAACACTAAATAATAGACTTTAAAACGTAGGTTATGCAAAATTAAGAATCTCCTTATTTCTACTGTTAAAAAAAATCACCTTACTGTGTCTATGATTCTACAAGTTTATTGAGTTTTGTACTCCATTCTAATATATATTTTTCTTGATAAAAAAAAAAGAAGAAGAAAAAAGCACTCAACTTTTGGACCCGGCTGGCTGCTGTTTTAGATGACATCCAATCAGGAATCAGGTAATGTTTTGTACTTTTTTGCTCTCTTGCCAAATGAATGAGGAGGACTATCAGTTAAAAGTAATTTGATAATGTAATTTATTTTAAATTTTACATGTAGTTTGTCAGAAATCGAATATATAGATAAGTTTAGTTTCAACTTTATAATATATCCTTTGGAGAGAGTTGGAGCCTCTACATGTTATGATTTAATTATTTAACTTCGTGATTTTTGTTAATAGTTATTATACATGATAAACCTAATGACACCTTATATCTAAGGGGAAAAAATATTGATTTGTTTTGTTTACTTTTAATGGGTAACTTTGTAATAAATTGAGTCTATTTTTTACTTAAAATTGTATTAGAAGATAAAAAAAAATACCCTTTAAGCATTTGCAAAGAAATCAAATGTAAAACTTTTTTTTTATCAGAAAGTGTCATGTGCCTTGCACCATGACTTCTAAGTTCTAATACAATTTTAACTTAAAAACTTTTTATTTATTGATTTTTTGACACATTAATTCATTAATTAGTGTTTTAGGGTATTAGTTAGCAGAATCCAAAAAGAAACATGGGGGAAATTAAACATGCATTTACAATTTTTATCTTGCAATTTTGACTAAGTTTATTGGATGTAATTAACAAACTATAATGTCTCTTTCTTTTCTTGTCTAATTTTTCTTCATGACTAAACGTTTTATTCCAATTGTGCACTCTTAAAAAGAATCATCATGTAGTATTTCTTTACAAGGCAATGGAGATTAGACACGTGTTATTGTGTATTGTTTAGGGAGAAAAACAAGAGAACGTGATTATTAACAAATCAGACAGTAGTAGAATTAATGAAGAAAGTCTTAAAATAAAACCAAGACTAAAAATTGAATACATATGCTGACAAAGGGCGAAGAAAAGTAAAGAAATAAAGACGCCAACAAACACTCACACAGAACATTGCTAATAAAACATTGCTGTATATCACGTAAATAAATAAAAGAAGAAGAAGAAGAAAAATTCTTGTCTGCTAAGGGTGCGTATATATTACAAAACACAGAACAAAAGTTTCTTTTTTTCGCTTTTGTTTTTGTCTTCCCAGACTAGCACGTGCTGCCACATGCTCTGCGATAATCGATAAACTCTCAAACTCTAATTTGATTTTAAAGATCATTTTATTTTAAGAATTTTTCTAATATTTTCTCAAAAAAAAAAAGTTGGTGGCAACTTCATTTTTTTTTTATCTAAGTTTTTGGATCATAGACTTGTCAAGTTTCTGATTGCGACACTGCCAAATTAAGAAATAGATCACTACAAGAAAGTTTATATTCAAAGAATATTTTCGACAACATCAAATTACTAAAGAACAAATTAATATATAGTGAGTGGAGTTCGTGAGAGTCAATTTGATCTTCAGTGATTTTCGTGTTGTATATATTGTACAAAACATGTGGCGGCCAATAATCATAGATTGGTTGTCATAATATATTTTTATTAAAATAAAAAAATATTTTACAGATGGCTTTGATCATTAGTAACGAGACATGCATCTTGTATGTGACACTATAACATTCGAATCATTTTTAATATTTTGCACAATGATTAGGGTATTTTTCTTGTAGGAAACATGTATGAGAATCCTACATAAGAACCGATACCTGCAAAAGAAAGTAGTAGGGTGTGCAAAAAAATGTTTCATATTATGAGTGGTATTCTAATCCTGGTATTTGCATGCAAACTCTACGGTTGTGTGTGTTATAAGAACTGGAATTAATTCTATATAAGTGGGAAGGATAGAGAAAGTGATCTTTGTTATATTTAATTTGTTATTGCAGCGATACATTGCTTCATTGTCTTATAGGAATATGAAGTATATAGGGTCGGGTTTAAGGGAGAAGAAGTGGATATAGCAACAATACATGATTAATGGGGCTAGTTAATCTTTGCCGTTGATAGGTACATGATTAATGGGGCTTTCTCTTTAATCTTTGTATTAACTTAGTAACTTTTCCAGGTACTTCTGGTATCCAGTAATGTTAATTTCTTCTGGCTGACAAAAACAAAATTCATATTGTGATAGCTGTAATAATTTTATAGAGCATATACTTTACGCTTTTGTTTTGTATAATTTCTAGCTACCTGTGTGTACAATTTGATTGAAAAGTATAATATGACGTCTTTCACATGTTTTAAAACATTGAAAATAGAATGTCTGTCTTCCTGTGTAATATGTAGTTTCTTGTTTGTTTTTTTTTTTCTTTTCAAAATACCTTTTGAGTCACCACTTTTTAATAGTAACAAATATTTAGTAAAACATTAATTTTTTTACTAACTTTTAAATAAATATAAAATCAACAAATTCTCAATTAATCAAATATGGACCAGTACATGCACCTAAAAATACCTTCCTAAAATTAATGCTGGTTCTCAAATTCTTATAGTAATCAATAATAGTAACATTATAGTACTGTGCTAAATATTAATTGACGCAGCTATGTGGTGATTTTCGTGGGATTATTAATTAGAACCCCACAATACCTTGTGTTGATGTTGGTGTAGTGGTATTAACTAGTACTGAAGCTAGCAAACAAGCATCGAAGTTTCCATTATCTTTTCTATGAACTTGTGCAGTTTTGCCCTTAAAATTTTGATTGAAGCTCCACCACACCGGTTTCTATAGTGTTTAGATAAAATGAAATTTAAATAATGATTATGATTGATAATGATGCAGCCCAAATAATACTTGATCTAAAAGTAGATACTTTTTTATTCTTATAAATGCAGGCAATTTTGATTGGCTAAGTTGATGACTTGTTATCTCTAGGGCTCTCGTGCCTGAAAAACCTGCATGCATCTTCATTGTCAACTTGCCAACATGTGGGGTATAATAGATCTTAGCTGGTTAAGATTCGATTTTTTTTCATCACTTTCCATTAACTAATTTATTTGATAACATAATATTAGCATCTAGCACAATACTTATACAACTAGCATTTCTCTTTCTCAATAATAATAATAATAAACAAATAGCTTGGGCTTTTGCAACTTTTGAATAGTCAACCTCGGCACATATTCTTTACTAACCACAGCCAAACAAATAAGAACCATATATAGTTTCAATAATAATAAGGACAAATGCATTGCTAACGATTCGACCAAGTTCATTTCACCAGAACCTTGTGTTTTCCTAATTAAAAAAAAAGTTACCAAAGATAATTTCATACTTTTCAATTTCAACTGGTCAATTCAATCCACATTTTCAAGACTTAGATAAATGTTATGTATCATGAACTAAATTGTGAAGTTCTTGATGATTATTTGTAATAAAAAAAAAAGGTTATTGATGATTAATTAGGTGAGCGTTATGAGTTGCCATCTCACACACCCTCTCCTATATATTGTAGCATTTTCCTTGCATAGTCTCTAAGATCATCCATATCCATCTTCTCATAAGCTTTACTTAATTAGCAAATCCAAATATGGCACTTTCTTCTTCATCATCTTCCACATCCATATTTGCTTTAGTTTTGTTCACTCTTTTGCTTATAGGAAGTTCTTCAGCTCAACTCTCTGAGAACTTCTATGCTAGTAAATGTCCCAAGGTTTTCAATGCCGTAAAATCCGTTCTTCAATCTGCTTTGGCTAAAGAACCTCGCCAGGGAGCATCTATCGTTCGCCTCTTCTTTCATGACTGCTTTGTCAATGTAAATTACTACTCCTGATCTAAGCTCTTTTGAGTTTTTATTTTTCTTTAGTTATATATACTATAATACTATATATTAATCTATGGTCTATCAAGGGTAATACTTAACTACTTTTAGCATCAATGAAATAAAACCTATTTAATTCATATGGTTGTCAACAAAATTTTCAAAGATTTTTTTTTTGGTATCAAATTTTCAAAGATTTCAAATCGTTCATGTTTTCCTACATTAAGAACGTAATGGGTTTTGTGTGGATAATCGTAGTCGTAATACTAAAATACAAGTATTTAATAGTGTAATACTATGTTCTTTTTAGTCGCTATTGGCCATTCATACGTATTTTTCTTTCTTTCTAAGTTTAATCGCTTTCAACAAGTCTTATTCGATGATGTGACATCACCAATAATATGACACGTTTGAAGCATAAAAAAAATGAAGTGAAAATGTTCTTATCTAAATGTTTTCATGATTAATTACGTACACCACTTCTTTTTAAAACATAGGTTCTTGGTTTATACGCCCACAGGCCATAGGCCCGAATCGATCTGATAGAATAAATCAGTATATTTAAATATTATTAGTCGACTTTGAGTCATCGTGTAATATAATAATACTCAAATTATTTATGACTAAAATAAAGTGTTTTATATTACAATCTTTCATAAATAATTAATTCATACATCTATGTTTCTTTTTCATCTATTTCCTTTGCACAGTACATTAATTTATCACAATACACATTAATTAGAGGGTGCAAATTAACATTTCATTCACATCGTAGAATAGCATATTTACAACAAGTAAAAGATAATCGATTATAAAATATTATCCAGGTACATGTAAGAATGTCTCAATGAGTCACGAGATGAATTGTGTTAGGTTGACTTCTCGAGTTAAACATTTTTTTTTTTTGGTTATTTTGATCAATTTAGTTAAGTATTTTAGTTTGATATAATATTTTGTGGACTATTACGAATTTTATGTTATTTTATTACTTTTTCTATATTTATTTAAAACATGATTATAGTTTTTAAATATCATTTGTGCTAAGGTTATTTAATAAGATGAAGCTATTTATAATTATGACATTATGCTTCCTCATATAACATATATATTTCCTTAAAATTTCGGCAGTCAAGTTCAACCCGCAACCTAGCTTTCTTGATTGTGTTGGGTTAAGAAATTAAATCCAATTAATCTATAGTCCTAACCATCCCAGGGTTGAGTTATGTTAGCCTATTTTAATTAACATACTACGTACGTACATGCCAACGCTTTATACAGTATTCAACTATGGTGTTCTTTAAACATGCATGCTCTTCTTTTGGCTTAGAATGCTTCCTTAATTCTAAAGTAAACTTCCACCAATCAATAATCCAATTCCGGAAAATTTAGTCACTGTTCTATAAAGTGCTTACAACTAATTATTGATAATGGTGTGTTGCTGCTTAATTGGAAATTAACAGGGTTGTGATGGATCAGTACTACTTGATGGCCCTTCCTCGGAGAAGACTGCACCTCCCAACAATAACTCTTTGAGAGGTTATGAAGTCATTGATGCCATCAAGTCTAAGGTCGAGGCAGTATGCCCCGGAGTGGTGTCATGTGCTGATATTGTAACCATTGCTGCTCGTGACTCTGTTGCAATCGTGAGAGTTCAAAACTAATATATGCTATGCTAATTTATTATGATAAATGAAATTATAAATATAAACTATTAGAACATATTTAAATAATTTAAATTAAAAAAATTAATGTTAACCAATGCCTTAAGAAATCGAAAGGAAAATTTTTAATTAAAAAACACAAAACTATATTATTTATAATATTTTTTACGTACTCTTATAATTTTTTTAATCAATGTCCTAAGAAAATTAAACTGGTCAATAGTACTTTAAAAAGAAATGTACATGAATTTTTCTAAGTGATCTTATAAAGTTATAACTATAGATAACTTTTGATATTTAACATTTATGCATAATTTATTCGTCTTATTTGTAGTTTTTATTTCTCACAATAAATAGTCACAAACATCAGAAATATTATGAATAGAAATTCCAAAGTTATTGAACATGTACAGAAAAAAAAAAGACTTTATATAGGGTTCTCACATATTTATTTATCAATTCTTATGATTTATAAAATTTCATGGTATGCAGCTTGGAGGGCCATATTGGAAGGTTAAACTTGGTAGAAGGGATTCCACGACTGGATTTTTCAACCTTGCAAGCAGTGGTGTGCTCCCAGGACCAGGTTCTTCCCTCAGCAACCTTATCAAAAGATTTGATGATCAAGGGCTCTCTACCAAGGATATGGTTGCATTATCTGGTATATGTCCTTTTCTGTTCTTTCTAGTTTGGCCCCTCTCTCTTTCTCATCTCTCTAGTCTCGTCCATTGTATGTATGTGTGACGCAATCTGTATTATTACCAAATTATTGGGTACGTATATAGATATATTTTCAAGATGACTTTATAGTTTATACAACCGTGTGGCTTTCCATCCAAAGAAATATTGTTTATTTATACAGTATTTTCATAAGATTGATGAGAGAAGAAGTGAGAAAAATGTGAAATAAAATAATAGATGAATATTGTGACAAAGAATATTATCGATAATCTCACTATCTCTTTACTTAATAATTACGTGTGGTGGATATGTGGACCTTGATGTGACATTTAAACTACTATGTACATTAATGCCATGCTCTTTCTCTAGGCTAAAAGCCATGTGACTTCTAAACAGTGAACAGAGAAGAGTCAAGTTAAAGGAAAAGCATGTTTAACTAACTGGGAAAAGATATATACGGCATTATTGATTGGTAATGCTTAAGTAATGTTTCTACGGCTAAAAAAGAAAAACACACCATCCATTTACATATCATTTTCAGTTAGCATTATTCTGCTTCAAGAGTATTTCATTATTTGTATATTATATTTATGTATGTTAAATACATATTCAATTTATACACTAGATTAATGAACGTACTTATTATTTGACAAGTAAATTATATGTGGTGTGAAATTCAAATGTAAAAGTATGAATTAATTATCAATTTCATTAGTGCATATCAATTTTATAACACACCATGTATATATGTGTATATATATATATATATATATATATATATATAAGAACTATTCAACTATAACTTCATGTTTCAATATTTTTTTTACTGTCAAACACATTACATGGTAGCTGATGACTTTATCCAGTGGGATCTCAAACTAAATAATATTTTTGAAAATTTGGATTTTAATCGTGGTGAATGACATCATTGATTCATGTAATCAATCACGTTGATCATCCAATGCAGAATAAAGCTTTGTAGTTGTTTACTTGTTTGCTAAACACTTCACATGTCACAAGTGTTACTATTCAGACGTACTACGCCAGTTTATTTGATATTTTTCTTTGTGATATATTTCAGGAGCACACACAATTGGAAAGGCAAGGTGTGCAAGTTATAGAGATCGCATATACAATGAAAACAACATCGACAGTTTATTTGCCAAGGCAAGGCAAAAGAACTGTCCAAAGGGTAGCAATGGAACACCAAAGGACAACAATGTAGCACCACTAGACTTCAAAACTCCTAACCATTTTGACAACGAGTACTTCAAGAACCTCATCAACAAAAAGGGTCTCCTTCATTCTGATCAAGAGCTCTTCAATGGAGGATCCACAGATTCACTAGTGAGAGCTTACAGCAACAATCAAAAGGCCTACGAGGCTGACTTTGTCACAGCAATGATTAAGATGGGAAACATCAAACCCTTAACTGGGTCAAATGGGCAGATAAGGAAGCAATGTAGGAGGCCCAATTAGAAGAGACACAACAAATAAATTATATGAATTGTGATTTTGTATGTTACATATACACCCAAAAAGTGGGATAGTTCTTTTGTGAGTTGATCTGTTAAGGTGTTTTATTGTTCCTTCAAAATTTGTATTGTTGTTAAGTTCAATTTCAATTTTACTAGATTTATTGTAAGGAATTAATTGTAAAGCATGCTTTTCTTACATGTAATGTCATTTTATGGATGTGTTGTTGCGGTTACAACAATTGTAACTGTTTCAAAAAACGTGATATAATGAAAGTGGAATATTGTTTTCTTTTTATAAGAATGACTTTCAGTATGTATTAGCTTAATTAATTATTTAGATGCTACTTTTTTTTTAGGATATTTATATGCTACTAAGATTGGAGAGAAATTTAAATTCAATTATAAAGTTATGCAATAAAACAAAAGTAAAGAAAAAGAGCAATGCAATTAAATAAAATAAAGGAAGTGTTTCAACTTTCATTTACTTGTGAGCTTTCTCAAATGAACTAAGATGTCACCAAATTGTGATGTGAGTAATCGATACCTATTTAAATTGTTGTCGTACATATAATTATAAAAGAATATTTTAGTTGTCAATTAATGAGATTTTAATTGATTTCTTTCGAGTATCTATTGGCATTCATAGGTGAATATTTTTCTTGGTCCCAAAATATTAATGTTGCTCGAACCAACCATTTGTTTATATATCTATTTTTTGTATGATGTTTTTTATATATCAACAACTGGTTGATATATCTATTTAATTACAAAAATTCATTTGTGATATAGAATTGAATTATTGTAAAATAACTTGCGGGTCGTCTAATTTCTTGAATATAAATTCTCTTAAAGTTTCACAATTTAAGAGACCCTTAATTGTAATTATATGAGAAAATTGGTGTCCATAATTTTTATTTTAGTTTTACAAATTATTTTTCAAAACAAATTTTAAACTATAATTTTTAGTGAAGAGTGTGGAAGAGAGCAAGTGAAGAACGAAAATAGGACAATACAAAAAAAAACATGAAAAAAAAATGAAAGTAATTAGTTAAAGAATAAAAACTGCTAGCTTATATATGTTTTGATTTTTTATTTTAAAAAACTACAACATTTAAAAAAAATCTGGTTTTAAAAAATTACTTTTATCGGAGATAACTTTTTTTTATAAAACAAAGCTTTTAAAAACAAGACACGTAATTCGGGCCACATTCCTTAAGATTGATGAGGCTCAAAAAGTTCACAAAATCACAAACTTATTGAATTATATCTATAGTCATAGGTGCAATATATTTAAAGATGAACGCAAATAAATCAATTAGAAGCATGCATGGTCCAACATTTTATTTTCCAATTTCATAAGAATATCCGTTCAGTCAATGGATGACTAACTACTTCATAAAAACATTTAATAGAGGTTTAGTTATAATAAACTACAACTAAAAGCTTACATTAAGAGTAGAAGTCAATAACATCACAATCCAATTAATTCTCATCAAACCTTAGCTAAAAAGATTTAGCAATCCTTGACGAAGGGATAAGAGACGAGAAAAAGGGAAGAAAACTCTTCATAATTAACTACAAGAAACTAGAAATGAACCTAAAGAAATCTTCAAAGAACCTAATTTCTTAAAATTCCTAAATCCTTAATTAGGTGTACGTACTTGTGTGTTGCTGTTTTTATCTCCCTTGATAAGCTAACGTAGAAAACCCTAACTATATATAGTAGCCTTTTGAAAATGTTAGACATAAGCTTGGTGCCTTAGCAAACCATTATTCAATTACTGTTATGAATTATATATCTATTAACTTTGTCGATGACTAATTTAAAAATTGTTTTGTCACCTTCATTAAAATATCATTTTTTTAATCACTTTTTTTTTTCATTCACAAGACTTAAATATAAAATTTTGCTTAAGAAAATTGAATATGAAATTTTGTTTAAGAAAATTGAATCTAATACTACTTAAACCAATAACTTATAAATATATATGTATCTAGATATCACACCAACTACATTATAGGCTTTCTGTTATAAAAAAAAAAAAAAAAAAACTAAATTATAGGCTTTGAAAATCTTTACAAATCTATCACAACATTTGGCTTTGTTTGTTACTATTGGAAACGAACAGATTGATAGGGAAATGAAGGAAAAAGACATGTTTTTAATCTTTCGTCCATTTGGTAAGAACGCGAGAGGGAAGCATGACTAAAAAAGAAAGTGGGGTTCACTGTTGCACTAATTAATTGTCCATTTTAGGAGAGAAAAAAAAGGGAAAGTGTTTTGGTGTAGTAAAAATACTAAAATATCCTTACTCAATTAGATACTTTTTTAATTAAAGATGTTTATGTCATTTTATTATACTTTTTTCCTTTCACTTTTTACATGATCAAACACGAAGAAAAAAAATTCATTTTCTTTCCCATTAAATAATCTAAAAAACTATTTTACTTTTCACTCAATTTTTTTTCCTTTTCCTTTTTTTCTTTCTTTCTTTCTTTTTTTTTTTGTGTGTTTCCAAACATTACATACCATTCCACAAAATATTACCTTATGTGAAAAATATGTGTTTTAAGGTGTAACCACATTTAATCCAGTCCAATTCAAATAGGAAAAAAAAAATGCTCAGTTCATAAGAGGTGAAATCCAGGATGCGATAATGAATTTGATTTTTTTTAAACCCAATAAATATGAACTAATAGAAACTTTTTATTTTTGAAAGATTATTTTAATTATTTTGTTCATTTTTTAAAAATATTTTCACATAGAATTTGTTTAAGAATATATACCTTCATTCACTGACCCAATTCCACCATTTTAATTATTTTAATTGATTGTTTTTGACTAGTGCTTAGATATAGATATCCAAGTGAATAATAATACCTTCTGTATTTCACCATTCAAAAGTACTTTAAACTTAAAAAGATGGCAAAAGCTCTTCGTTCAAAACAGAGAACCAAAAATGGAGGGGGGTGGGGTAATCAACATAAAACTAAAGCAATTAGTTGTTGGATGCCGGTTATTGTTGTCTATAAATACTATTACAGAAGTCTAGGTATGCTACTATTATTTTTGATTATTATCCAAGGGTTCAATCAGAAACAACAGCCACACAAAACCAATTTAACCAAGGAAGTTCATGATCACCAAATGAAGCACCAAATTACAGAGAACAAAATCTGCAAAAGGGCGCCCAGGAGCAAGATCCTGCAGTAGGGTGGAAAGTCAAATATATCAAGCGAAGAAACCAATATGAATTCATTTCTTCAGTTCCTTCTTGCTTTGATTTGTTTGTCATGTTAAAGATGTAGGGATCCAAGATTGAAATTCCATCATTAAGCCAGATTGTTGAAATATAACATAACATGAATAAAAGAAAGAAAACCTAAAAATATTGTGGGTTGAAACTCAAAGATCAAAACAGACAAGAAAATGATTTTTCCCACTTATATATATATATATATATATATATATATATATATATATATATTATCTTAACAGTATCTCTAATCGATGTGAGACTTGAATTTTTCTCAATACACCCTCTTACGCCCAACACTTTTGGGCTTAGTGAGTGAATAATATGGTAGGTGACCCGATAATAGATCTAGGATAGGTCCTAATACTATTTTAGAATATGAGTTTAGACCTAACTCAATCCCAAAAGCTTGCTCAAGAAGTGAGGATTATCCCTCAATTATATACTTTATCTTGGCTTTATTTTTAATCGATGTGGGACTTGGATTTTTCCCAATAACTTGAAAGACAAAAACACAATTTAAGCATATGCACATAGACTTAGAAGACTCATAGTGTACCAAGATATGTGTGTGTATAAAAATGCATAACAAGTTAGCCTGCAAACTGTGATAGACCAAGCACACTTACTAGCTAAGTAGCACGAACACGTTAAAAAACAGGGAGTGTCATGTCCGACACGCTTTGACATGGTGTTCAACACGCAGTCAACAAACCTGACACATTGATCATTTTCGACACGTGAATTTGACCGTGTCCGACACACACCATTTGGTAAGTATACATTTTAGTTCACTTGGTACAGTATTGAAGGTGCATCATCACCAATGGCGGATGCGAACTTTGCATTCTTCGTTCTCTTTCTCCTTCCTGCGTTTCTTTTGGCGGTACTCTACTTCCTCATTCGTTCACGTCCCATGAAGATCTCGATCAAGAACCAGCATGTGTTCATCACGGGCGGATCGAGCGACATCGGGCTGGCATTGGCACATCGCATCGCGGCGAAGGGCGCGCACATCTCCATTCTTACGCAGTCGTTGGAGAAGTTGGATGAGGCATGCAACGTGATCTGCCTTGCCACGGGGATCTAGGTGGCGGCGTTCGCAGCGGACGTAAGGGACTTCGAGGCGGTGAAGCGTGCGGTGGACAATGCGAGCCCCATCGACGTGTTGCTCTTGAACCACACCATGTTCGTGGCGTTGGAGCTGGAGAAGATGGAATTGAGTGATGCCAAGTTCACCATGGACGTCAATCTCATGGGAACGTTGAATCTCATCAAGGCCGCACTACCCGCAATGAAGAACCGCAACGATCCTCTGCCCGCTTCCATTGCTCTTGTTTCCTCATAGGCTAGTCAAGTACACCGTACACCTCTTTGTACCCTTCTGTTATTTATTGTTAATTACTCATTTGTTCTCTATACATGCACAATTTTAATGTTTTAGTTCGTACATAGTTGTTTTAATCCCTATGCATACATTTTTTAATCCATTTTAGTCTCGACCGTCCACAACCGTAGGACTAGAAGTTTAAAATGTATGTGTAGATACTAAAATGAGTTATTTTTTGGTTACATTAATGGGTATTCTTAGTTTAGTTTAATTTTTTTGTTAAATTATTAAATGAAATATATACTATATAAATTAAAAATATTATTTAATATTAAAACGTGTCTCAATATGTCGAAATCCATATTTTTTAAAGATTTATGTGTCAAAAAATCATTTCGTATCGTGTCACATGTCGCGTGTCATGTGGGTGCTACTTAACCTACCAACAAGAATAAAAGTTCCTACACAAGAAAGTACTCCTGATAGGAAGGAGTTAAATGGAAATGATCCAACCAAAGCCACGTAAACAACCTGTTCACAAAAAAAAAAAAAAAAAACAAGAACATAAGTTTCAACAAATGTAAATTTAACATAAGCCCACTAAACCACCCTGACCCTCACCAAAAAATTTAATTTCACTTGTACGTTTATCTTCTAACATTGACCGAGGAAATCATTAAACCAGAAAAAGAAAGAATATCCAATAAAGCAAGTTTACAAGGACCAGGAGGCACTTCCTTTCCACACTCTATCTATGACTATACAGTTTTGTTAAAAACAACCCAGGCATGAGCTACCTTATTGCAACCCTCTTCTCTAAAGTCTAAAGGTCAACATAGGAGGGTTTTGTGACTACACATTTGAGACTTGAGAGCGTGTATAAGTTCAGGCCTTCAAGGAAATCACATTCTGCTTCCATTTCCAGTAAACACTAGGGGTGTTTGTGGTGCGATTTAGTGCGATTTTAGCTTAATTAGTCTGAACCAAACAAAAAAAAATTAAGTGTGGTGCGGTTTGATTTGGTACTGGATGAAAGTGGAGAATACGGCATAGATTACATAAGAGGCCAATGATCTGAAAGAAAGCATAAGGAAATTGGGGTGAGGAAAAGGAAGAAGAGAGTAGAACTATTAATGTTGGGCAAGAATAAGAAGAGACCTTGAGATTAGTGTGGGTTGCACCATAAGCAGACCAAAGAGTGCGGAAAAGGTCTTGGGCGTCCTTGCTGCTACTGCTAGACCTACCCATTCTCTCGCAATTTGCCTTCCTTCTTCACTTATCTTCTCTCCAAACTCCTCTCTCTCAACCAAGCTCTAAAAAATGGATTTTTCAATCGTTCTTGGGTTAGGCCCTAACCCATCAAATGAGGGGTGTACTAAATACACTATAAAATTTTCTTATATATTATATAGCTACAGTGCATTTCCAATATCACCCTTTTAATTAGTTTATTAAATTTTTAAAATTTGAAAATCGTACAGCGCCGTTTTGCGATTTCTCCTTCTCCTCACCGTAAGGTTTCTGCAGCGCTTCTTCTCCGATCCTTCTCCAATCTTCTCTGGTCGTGTTCGCACAGTCAGTGGAGCAGCATTGGTGGTGCCGTTGTTGGTGGAGGTCGTTCGCTGCGTCGTCGACGAAGGTGAGTTTCGTGGATTGTGGGTCTGTGAAACTGATTAAGAAATCCGTGAGGATTGCAAGGATTGAATGATCCGTAAGCTGGTTTACGCTCCATACGGATCAGGTAATCCGTATGGACCTTACGAATTACCCAATCCGTAAAGTTCATACGGATTACCTGATCCGTACGTAATGTATGAAAATGCAATCTGAATGTCCTTACGGATTACGTGATCCGTATGTACCATACGGATTGTGTAATCCGTAAGGTACATACGGATTACCTGATCCGTAGGTACCTTACGGATTACCTGATCCGTATGGAGCCTTAGACCTTGAAATCTGTTTGAATTTTAATAAAATTTGATTAAGTTATGTATGTTACCATGTTGGAATTTAATTACTGTATATTGTTTGGTATATTAGGGGAATTAAGGTTGAATTGTATGTCATATATAGTTGCTTGTGCTTGTGATTTATGAAGTGAGCCTTTGACAATGTTACACCATGTTTGATTATGGTTGATTGATATTGAAAGTATATTTTGTTATATTATGAAGTGAGCCTTTGACAATGTTACACCATGTTTGATTATGTTTGATTGATATTGAAAGTATATGTTGGATGATACATGAAGTGAGCCTTTGAGAATGTTACATTTTGTTATATTAAGGTTACAATGACTGAATATACAATTTGTGTTGTGAAAACATAAATAACAATAATAGGTTGATATTCTATGAACATTAAGAATAATATATGTTGGTATATGTTGTTCATATTTGCCATTTGAATTAAATGGGACCCATGTGTTGTGTTGTGATTTGAATATATACAATTTGAGATCCATGTGTGGAGATGCTTTGAATTTGACCTATATCGCAGTTCATGGCAAGAATAAGGGGTGGAAATCGGGCTTTAGGGTGAGTTGGGGACCGAGTGCCTGGAACACACAGTGGAGATAATGAAGAAGAACGCGGTGAACGTCGTAGGCCCACAGCATCCATAAGAAGACAACAGGCAGCTGAGCCTATTGCTGAGGAAGGTGGGGCTCATGAAGAAGATGTGGTCCCCGACATTCCAGTGGTCGACGATGTTGCCAGTGAGGCAGAGTCTTTCCCAGGGGGCCCAGTTGATAGTTTGATTTTGAGAGGCTACAGTAACCATGTAGCTCTTAGAGTTTGGTCTGGAGAGGTATGAATATGTTTAACTAGATACAAGTGTTAATATATTTGGGGTACAATGTTTGTTTTTGACGCTTAAATTTATTTCAGGAACGTGCTGAGTTGAAACTGGCGTCTCATGGACGTAAAGTTTCAAAATTTGGGTATCCGGCACCTGAGTTGAAGGCTTGGTGGCTGGTACTGGGTTAAGCCCATTGATACGTACCTCTGTGGAGAATGGAGACAGGAGTTTGCTATCCGCGTTCGTGGAGCGATGGCACCCTGAGACCAGTAGCTTCCACTTGCCGATCGGAGAAGTGAGCCTAACGTTGGACGATGTTGCTGCATTGTTGCATCTCCCTATAATGGGATCCTTCCAGACGTACGAGCCGATTGACACCGGGGAGGCCGCAACATTACTCGTGGAGTTGCTTGAGGTTACAGTTGAGGATGCGAGAGCTGAGCTTCAACAATGCCACGGGGCATATGTCCGCTTGTCCTGGCTCCGCGAGTTGTATGCTGCAAAGTGTGCCGCAAGGCATTGGGTACAAGCAGCCAAGGCCTATTTGCTGCACCTAGTCGGTTGTACCTTGTTTGCGAACAAGAGTGCCACACATATCAGTGTGGTATTCTTAGACGCATTTCGAGACTTGGACCAGTCATCCGCGTATGCATGGGGTGCAGCCGCCCTGGTTCACATGTACGATAACCTCAACTATGCATGCCAGCATCACGGGAAGCACCTTGCAGGATACATTTCTTTGCTTCAGGTAAGTTGTCAGAGCTTCAATTAAGTATTAAATCTTAAGCATTGCATGAAATATTTTGCTACTATATTACAAATATGTGTTTACCTCTTATGCAGTGTTGGATTTATGAACACTTTCCTAGTGTCGGAGGTGGCATACCAGATCCGAGGTTCGATGACAGGTTTCCTCGTGCATGCCGCTGGAAGGCTGGCAAGGCATTGCCAGTGTCAACCTACCGTCGACGGTTAGATAGGTTGACACTGGATGATGTATGCTGGATGCCATACCAGGATCACCGTGCCCACAGGGACTTCGAGCTGATTTCACTATTTTGTGGGTATGTTAGATGGGGTCCACATGTGGTTAGTCATCAACCACATCGGATCACCAGGCAGTTTGGTTTCATCCAGCACATCCCAGACATGGTTCTTTTTGATTCTCCATCTGTAGAACAGGTTGATGATAGGTGGAGTCACTTCTCCGAGCACCTTCTGGACACTGGCGACTTGGTTACATACCCCAGCCAGTTTGCTTCTGGATATATGGAATGGTATTACCGCATATCCCATCCATATATGTCACTGCTAGCGGTTGGGGAGCCAAGCCGACATCATCTGCAAGGGACATCAGTCATAACTGATCCCCCTTCTGTGCCCCATGATGACAGACCAGATACGGGTGATGTAGCTGGCACGGCTTCTGATGACAGTCAGACGGCACCACATGCAGTGGTAAAAGTTGGGATTCATTTTTTTTAAAGTTAATTGAATTGAAATGATGATGCAATATTAATTGTCTTGCTTTCTTATATTGTACCAGGGGATGTGCGAGAGGATAGCAGCCGGGTTGCAACACATGCTTGACACCGAACAAGTTATCCCTGACACTGAAGCTTATGCATCTGCCATACACTTGTTGGGATTAGCCCATAGTGTGAGGCCCCATGGAAACGTTTTTGTGCGTAGCAGTAGATTGAGGGAATCGGTTAGGAGACGACTTGGTGACTGACACTTATTCATTTTTTGGACCTTGTTGTGTTTATAATTTCATTTTGAATTATTGTATTTAAACTGTTTGTCAGACTATTAGTTAATTTATAACCATTGCATAGAATTTGATGGCATTTGAATATATACTTGTTAGGCACAAAATCCTTATAATCAAGAAGCAAATTACACCATTTTTGTCTTTATCCTAAATCCACATATTCAGCAGGTATCTTAATGGAATCTAAATACAGCCTCATTCGATGAACATAATGACTTGGCCATTGCCTTGCTTCTGGTAAACAGTGTGTAGACCACAAAAATGCAGTACATGGGATAGGACAGGCCTCGGCCAGTTTAACCTGTTTAAAATATATTGTTAGTTGTATGTTAATTTAAACAAATGTGAAACAAAATAATAGTTCACCGAATGTAGCTTGTTATACCTGGACAAAGTGGTTACCATACACATGACCAACACAGACAATGCGATGAATAGATGGATCTTTAGGAGGTTCGTTTCTCAGAGGAAAAAATGTCATACTTTGTTGAAGTGAAAGAGAAACAACAATGACATTATACCTTGAAGCAATGACATAACCCATGTCGGTAATATCCATCCACTTATCCATTGTGACCTACACAATCAACATTGATTAGTTCATGTTAGTTGTAAATAACAAAATCACACATTTATTGGTCAAAGCATTGTGAAAGTTCGGTCTTACCCTTGCTAATCCATCAACAAGAAGGGACCGCTTTAACTGATTAAACCTATCAAAGCCACCAAACAAGGCTATATATTGATCAGACCATTGTGAAAGTTCTTTAAGCAAATGATTGCGGATCAAAGGCCAAGAATCTTCACCATAACCTAGTTCGGCAGCAATCACACGATATCCACAATTACCATCTGCTTTAACATCAGTGATGTTGACAATGAACTTCTGCATAAAAGGATGAAATTGATCCATCATAGGAATGTGTCTGTTCTTCATTGAATGATCAGATGAGGAAGCAGACCTTTTTTGTGGGGTGCAACTATTTTGTACTGAATGTAATTCATCAACATATTCAAAGTAAGACGGATCCCGCTTGGTTGATCTTTCGTGTTTTATGTGTTTATTTTTTGGAGCACATTTTGTTGTCGCCTTTTCAGGGGGAGATTCATTGATGTTTTATCAGGAAAAGCAAGTTCTTTAAGCTTAGTCTTCAACGTCATTTTGCCACACATATCAAGCTTCTGAAAACGCTTGGAGATTCCCTCTATCTCGTCTGTTATGTGAATTTCCATGTCATCTGCACCTTGGTCTGCAAAATTTAAAGAACGCCAAAACATATGAACGGTTGAAAGCAGTATGCTGCCAACAACAACCTTAGCTAGCTCACACGCACAAGGGAGACCATGGGTGCTTCTCAAAACACATCCACATCGTTGCGGGTTTTTTCCTGCATAATGAACTCGCTCAAACTCAGCAGCAATCTGATTCAAAGCATATCTGGACACCATGCCGATAAGTCTCTTGTACAATATTACTTTAAATACGTGTCCAATGATATGCGTGCTTCTTTTTCTTGATGCCTTAATTTCAGTATGTTGTAATGTGATCATGTTGTTCATGGCATCCCAAACACTACATAAATCTCCAACGGAATTCTGTAAAAGTCTCTTTAATGTCCAATGAGCAGACTCAACCCTGCAATTAATGACAACATTAACCTAATAATGTGAAGCAAAAAGTTGTTCAACAGATCAAGTTGTTGGAATTTGAAATAACATGTTACCTGTTAGTTGTAGTGTTGCCAAAATGCATTACTTTATTTGTCCAGGCGGTTACAAATTTTTCCTTATGAAGATCCAACCATGTTTCTTTGACGTAATCAAGAAAAGCAGGCCATGGTGAACAAGATACTTCAAACTTCTTCAATTCATCATCATAAGATTGCTCAGTAGTACAATCAATAAGAGTCCCCCAAGCTGCCATGACATGGTCCCATGCCAAATCTTGGCGTATATAAGTTTTACATTTTGCCTTGACATTCTTCTCAATATGAAACCGACACAATAAGTTGGTTGACATTGAAAAAATAGTTTTCACAGCACTCATCAATGCTGAATCTCTATCGGTAACAATAACGTCTGGAAAAATTCACTCTTTAAAAAAATTCCTCTAAAGAGTTGAAGGGCCCACACAAGATTGTTTATTCGTTCCGCCTCTAAATAGGCAAATGCAGCAGAGAATGTCATACCTGTAGGTATCACACCAACAATATCAAGTAAAGGAAGTCTGTACCTGTTTGTTTTGTATGTACTGTCTATGATGAACACGATATGATATGCATTTGTCAATTTCACTGCATCTGGATGTGTCCAAAATAAGTCACGCACCACATTTTCTTCTTTCAGCCTATGCCAGTGAATATACATGTCGTGTTCAAGAAGCATCATTAACTGTTGCATTTCAGAGTTATTACCTCTTATCTGCGTGCGGTATGCATACCTTACATTGTATACTTGCTTCAAAGTTGTATAATTATTTACATTGTGCTCCTTCAAAGTTAAAAGAATATTCTTTGGCTTCACCATCGACCTTGTCATATCAGCCACAATGATCTTCTCATCCTCAGTTAGCTGACCAGCATATGCGTGACCACATAATGACCTAGCCAAAGTATGATTATGAGTGTCACTTATTACCTTTACTATCCACCCTTCACCTCCCGAGACAGGTTTTGCTCTCAACTTAAACGGACATTCACATTTTCTACTGCTACCCGTTGTAGGTACAAAACCTTTTTTGAATGATCGATACTTCCCACTCCTTTGACAACCAATTATAACATATGATGTTGTTCCTAGCTTTGCAATTGTCATGCCACTCCTCATTATGACAACTACAAAACCATTATCAAATGCAACACTTCGAGCCCATTTCAATACATCCTCACAGGAAACAAACACCTAAAAAAATGGAACATTCATTGTTGGGTACTATTATTTCTATAGTTAAACTGAATCATTAACCTACTTTAACTACATGCTAAATCAAATATATACCTCGTCAGTTTTGAATGCTGCTAAACAATCAACTGAACAATTAACATTTTCAAACGCATCAGCTTCTTTAGCAACGTCTTCCTCCATATTAACTTCTTCACACATAATACTGTCATAAATCCACTCGTCGTTGTCCATCTTAACAAATCAAAATAAAATTACGCATCATTCACCAAACACACACATACTAATATACAATATACAATACAAATTTACACTACATTAATAATGGGTATTGACAAATACAATATTCAAAATTCTAAAATACTATATAATCAAAGCACTTAAAACCAAACATTTGAAAACTTACATAAATTACCCAATTTACCTATACTAATATAATACATCCACAACAATTATATCAATGCGGTATTTAATTTATCCAAATTTTATTTGCTTTTATTAATTTATAAACAAATAAATTCATTTTTAATTCATTTTTACATTTTTTTTAAAAAAAATTCATACTGAATACGGATTACATGATTCGTATGAACCATACGGATTACTCAATCCGTATGGTTCATACGGATTCACTAATCCTACTGAACTATACGGATTATGTAATCCGTATACACCATACGGATTACCTAATCCGTACGTTGCTTTTGTCAATTTGTATCGCATACGGATTACATAATCTGTATGTTACCCAAACTTACGTACCTGCCTTGCACCACCAACGGACGCGTCTCCGACGACTGACGACGGTGCACGCAGCTACCACCACCGCGACCCCCCTTCAACCAAAGCCACCTCCAATGCACAGCCAAAATCTGTACGCGACCAACAACAATGAAAACGAAAACGCTCACCTGCTTAAGCTCAAATAAATGACCATGTAATGCTTAAAACCAGCAGAAAAAGCTAACAGTAAACATGAGGGTATTTTTGCCATTTCGAAAAGTTTATATAGTGTATAATAAAAATGCATAGTGTATTTAGTAGACCCCATCAAATGATTTCAAAAAACTGAAAAAGAATGAGGGCCGGTTAAAGGCCATTTGTTTCATCTTACACAAAATTAGTTAGCATATTGAAACATTTCTTCGCATTTCAGCTGGTTTGTTTTGGATGAGGAATAATTGCTTTAAGCTATTTTTATCTTGCATTCTTGTATGGAGTACAAATTATATTTTTGAACAGAACGCAAAAAATGAAATTAAAATATAACCAGTTTCTCACTTTTTATAACTCGTCTTAATAGGTGCGTTAACAATACGGTCTATGTGAAAAGTGGATTTCATTAGGAAGTGTAAGCAAAATCTTTAGCTTATAAAGTGTCTTACCAAACACGAACCATTAGTCATTCTGGCATCTATGCTATTAATGAGTGCTGCGTGGCGTATGTGTGAAAATAACACCAATACAAATTTAAAATTTTCAGTTCTGAACCGTAACATAAAAACTGGCAGTAATGATACTTCATATCTTCAAGGATGAAATTAGTTGCGTTTAGATGAACCAACAAAGATGTACAAACTTCATTAGCTTAATGAGAAATGCAACTCTTATGCCACTTTTAACTGTTAACACAATAATTTCTTCTTCAAATGCTTGCTATATACTATCATCTAAGGATGAAGACAATAATATCCAGATCCCTATCTTATTGAAAGGGCCAGTTAATACATCACCAAATACAAGTTATTGTCCACTAACATTTTGCCTTAGCTCAGAAACAAAAGTTACACTTGCATGCATAATTTTTCTTCACATCAGAGGTGTGTCACATGAGGACACAATCAATCCTCCTCCTCCATACATATTCTCCCCCTTTCCAAGCATGTGTAAACAATAAAAAAATTATAAAAATTATAAATAAAAAAAAACTTTACGCATATTATGTGCAGAATGCAATGTATAAATCTTACATATTTTGTAAGTTGATTCAAAACCTTTGGATGGCTCACAAGGTTGGAAAATCAAGATCAAGCTCTCCCAGCGCTACCGTGTCTTTGGCTTCTAAATTGATTAAGGAGAGCCAAGGCCTAAATTGAAAACAAAATTCATCACTTCTTTTTGTAACAAGAAAAAAATATATAATAAAAAGGAAACTAAATTACGAAACCATGAAGAACTCCATACCTTTTCTTTGGCCCTTGGGGTGCCTGATTGTGACAATGCTACTAAAGGGGGCACAGCTCCTTCTTGGAGCACCATGTTTAAGTATCTGTGATTGTCTGAGCATAGATGTAGAAGAGCCGCTGCTGCATTCTCCTTTCCTCTTGCAGAACCCAACTCGATAACTTCAACCAAAACAGGAATGCCACCTTGCTGACCAATTGCTGTTTTCCCTTCTGGTATTGTAGCAAGATTTGCTAAAACAGCCACTGCCTTATCAACCATTCCAGCTGCCGGGTCCATTAACTCTACAAGGTTTTTCACAGCTCCGGCTTGCACAATCCGATCCTTGTTTTCATGAAATAATGACAAGTTAAACAAAGCAGTAGCAGCATCTTTCTTCCCTCTAGGGGTTCCGTTCCCTAATAAATCGACCAGTGGTCTAACTGCCCCAGACCTGCCTATCCTGATCTTGTTTTCCTCAGTAACTGATAGGCTGAAAAGAGTGGCAGCTGAATTCTCCTTGGCTTCTGGACTCCCTGTCTGAAGGACATGAATCAAAGGTTCAATTGCACCAGCATTTGCAATAGCAGCTTTGTTGTTATCATTGAGTGATAAGTTAAGGAGTGTTGTAACAGAATTTTCCTGGATCGTAGTATCAGTTGATTGCAGTAAATCAACTATTAAGCTAATGCCTCCACAATTTGAGATCACAATTCGGTTATCCATATTTTCCTTAGCAAGAAGGCGGAGTTCTGCTGTTGCCTCTCTCTTAGAATCGACAGCATCGCTCTTTAACTGCTCCAATAATTTCCGAACCTGGGTTTCAGCAGCAGAAAGATCAGCTCTTGTTTCGATAGGATTAGACACTACCCTAGGAACAAGCCACTCAGATGACCTTTGCCATAAAGTTTGGCTTCGAGACCTTGGCACTGCCAATTGAGGTGAAAACTCCGGTTCTCTATGATGAGTTGGCATGGCAACAGCATCTGGCCCTGAATTCAATTCCCCAGAAGCATCTTGACTGTGGACTGAACTGGTTGACAGCAGAGGAGTATTGTTATGAGAAGTAGTTCTAACATCAGTTTGAGATTGTTCTGAGCTTAAGGCATTGGAGGATTCCCTTCTAGATGGTGACATTAATGATTGACCAGCTGAATCCACACTCCCTTCATCTGAGCTGGCAGACTCGTCATCCGAACCTGTGGAGGATATTCTTTCAAGATCCACATGCTGCTCATTAATCATGTCATTTAAGGAACCACTTGGAGTTGAAGAGGGATGCAATGTTGATGTTCGTTCTTGGTGGATTTCAGGCAAATCCTTGATCAAACCAGACTCCACAGACCCATGAAAAGGAGATGGTTGATTTAAGCTTTTGGACTTAATGGGATCAACGAGCTTCACATCATTTGATTCACACCAGTTAGCAATCAGTGCCTTGACAGTGTAGTTAGGTATTAGATTGGTGTGAACCAGAGTCTGACGTGTCTTGGGACAAACAGTAAGCCCAAGATCAATCCAGTTCTTGATGAAAGCCCGCTCATATGTTTGGCCTGATGCCACAATGACTGGATCCGTCATCAATTCCAAAGAGAGAGGACAGCAAAAATCAGCAGGTACTAACACTGGGATAGAGCTCTGAGCTTGCTTAAGCATAACAAGATGCTCGTGCATACGATTTACAACTGAGATCATTTGATCAATATATTCAACTTCTACAGAATTTTCAAGTTGTTCAGCATTCTCCTTCAACTTATCAAGGGCTACAGCCTCTATCAGGACCTCTTGATTAGAGCTTAGACCGAGATTCTCGGTGATGTTTTCCAGGACCTCTGTACTTGGCCCTACACCTTCCAGTTGTTCCATAATAGCTTTTTTAATGGTTGATGATGTTTCATTTCCTAAATTATCAGGGAGACTTTGAGGAGAAGCCTTCAGCTGTTGTAAAATGCTGACTCCCAAATCCTGAATTGTTGATATTAAGGGATCAACTTGAATAACCTAGTGATTAAGAGTAAAGAGTGAGAACCAACATGAAGTAATGTTATGAAAAAAAACAGAAGAACAACAAAGATGAGAGAAAAGTGGCTGAGGGGTGCAAAAAATGAAAAACTACACAAATACTTGGCTACAAAACTGAATTCCTCTTTACAAAACAGCAGAAAAAGGTATGATCAGTTTAGCCACAGGAACATAGAGAAAGATATGTTTATACTAAAATTAGATCAGGGCTTGACTTAGTGAATTATAAAGACATTGCACAATATAAGCTCAGGTAATTTTATATATACTAACAACTAAGATAAATATTCCATTTTCATTTACATCTACAAACTAAATTTTAAGATATTATTAATTTAATTTATCATGCTACACACAACTTAACTATCATTTTACCTCACCATGAACCCTTAATATAGAATATATATAACATTCATAAAAAATCTTCACAAATAACATTAACTAAATACAGATATAGCCATAATTCAATACCTACATTTCTTATGCCTATAGATAACATCATTATCAAAACAGTGTGAATGCACAAAGTGGGTATGAAAAAATATGCAAAAATGGGCAAGGAAAATAGGCAGAAAAAATATGAAAATGTACAAAAAAAGGATTAGTGGGAAAAAAATTATGCAAATGGGAGACAAAATATCATTCAAGTGAGCAGGCAAAACTCATGCAAATAGATGCGAAACTTGGTAGGAAAAAATTGTTAAATGAATAGGAAAAGCATCTATGTGAATAAGAAGGAAAATGGACCGGCCCAAAACATTATGTAAATAGGTGGTGAAAAAAACAAAAACAAAAAAATGCAAAATATGAAGGAAAAAATCATGTAGGGTGGCCGAGTGGGTGGAGGGGAAACCCTTGACTATAATTTAGAGAGTAGAGACAAAATGTGACTTACAAAGTAAAATTTACTAGATAATGGATGCCAGTTCAGAATAAGCTCCCTCAACTCATCCACAGCTAGACTAAGTTCCTCGAATAGCTTACTAAGCACTTTGTTAGAAGCTAAATCAGAAAAAACAGTAGTATCAATAATCGGCTTCAACAACTTAAGCATCTTCTCTGCCTTTTGGTAATACTTTGATACAAGTCCTGACTTCATTCTTTTAGAAAATGATAAATGTGAAAATGAGGATATCGCATCAGATAGCACCTTTAACAAAGATATCTCCATAACACCTGCACTAGTAACAAAAAATTAGTTCAGTTGTATGTCATTAGGAGGATAAACAATTTGAGTTCAAGGAAAGCATATTGTGTGAATGACCGTGGGAGTCTATTGGAGAAGCAAATGAAATATGGAATAAGATGGCTATTTGTGTCCAAAATGTGGAAAGGAGGGTGTTGGAAGAAAGCAAAGGAAACAAAGTTCTTACAAAGGAAACATGGTGGTGGAATGGAGAGGTGCAGGAGACAATTAAACAGAAGAAGAAATGTTTTAGAGTTTTGCATAAAAGTCCCAATGAAGAAAACTTGCAAAAGTTTAGAGTAGCGAGAAAAAATGCAAAGAAAACAGTGCAGGAAGCTAGAGACAAGGTTTTTGACAATTTGTATAAAAATCTTGGGAGCAAGGATGATGAAAAATGTATATACAAATTTGCAAAAATGAGAAACAAGAAGAGTAAAGACCTTACCCAAGTTAGATGCATCAAGGATGAAAATCAAACACTTTTGGTAAAAGATGAAGATGTAAATGAAAGATGACTAAACTAGTTTAACAAACTTTTTAAAGGGGATGGCGATAAAAGTGAGGTAGATTTTGAGGAAGCTTATGATGATTTGAATAGAAGATTTGTGGGTAGAATTAATACACATGAAGTTAAGGAGACTTTAAAGATGATGAAGAATAATAAAGCTTTGAGACCTGATGACATCCCTATTGAAGTGTGGAGAGGTCTGGGAGATGTGGCAATCAAATGATTGATCAATTTTTTCAATAAGATTCTTCAAACAAAAAGATGTCTGATGCTTGAAGTAAAAGTACGCTTGTGCCTATTTATAAGAACAAAGGAGATATCCAGAATTGTTCTAACTATAGAACCATGAGTCATACTGTGAAGTTGTGGGAGAGAGTTATTGAACATCGCTTGAGGAGGGAGACTAAGGTTTCTGTAAATCAATTTAGATTTATGTCAGGAACATGTACCATGGAATCTATTTTCTTAATGCGACAATTAATGGAAAGGTATCGAGAAAAGAAGAAAGATTTATATATGGTGTTCATAGATCTTGAGAAAGCATACGATAGGGTCCGAAGAAAAGTCCTATGATGGACTCTTGAGAAGAAAAAAATATCATTAAAGTATGTTAATGCAATCAATGATATGTATGAGGGAGCTACCACATGTGTGAAAGCTTGTAATGGAACATCAATGGATTTTCCTATCACAGTAGGTGTACACCAAGGTTTGGCTCTTAGTCCTTATTTCTTTGCCTTAGTGATGGATGAACTATCAAAAGATATTCAAGAGGAAGTACTGTGCTGTATGTTTTTTGCAGATGACATTGTATTTATTGATGAGATCAAAGACTATGTTAATAGAAAACTTGAATAGTGGAGAAATACTTTGGAGTCTAAATGGTTCACGATAAGTCAGAGTAAGACTGAGTATATGAAGCGTGAATTTTCGCTGGGAAGAAATGGTGATCAAGACCCTGAGCATCTACTTGGTAAAGAGGTACCCAAGAAATATGTTTTTAGATACTTGGAATCAATTTTGCAAAAACGTGGAGAGATTGATGAGGATGTAAATCATAGAATCAAAGCAGAGTGGATGAAATGACGGAGTGCATCTAGGTTTTTGTGTTACCGCAAAATTCCCCTTAAGCTAAAAGGAAAATTTTATAGAACAATTGTAAGACCTGCAATGTTATATGGAGCTGAGTGTTGGCCAACACATAGGCAACATGAACATAAAAAAGGGGTAGCAGAAATAAGGATGTTAAGGTGGATGTGAGATTATATGAAGATGGATAAGATAAGAAATGAAGATATTCGACGAAAGATAGCAGTAGTACTGGTGAGTGAAAAGATGAAGGAGCATAGATTGAGGAGGTTTAGACACGTAATGAGACGACCTCTGGATACTCTTGTAAGAACAAGAGTTTATTACTAAGAGCTAGTCACAAAAAGAGGTAGAGGTAGACCGAAACTTACTTGAGAAAAGGTAATTAAACAAAACTTAATGGAGTGAGATATATATTGGCGGAAGATGTGTCTTAGGAGGGAATGGAGAAAAGCTATAAGCTTGGTGGAGAGTTAGACCCGTTATTATCTTCATGTTCCAGATAGCCTCTTTTTAGTTCCTTTCCCCTTCATTTTTCTCCCTCTGTCTTTCACCCTTCTTTTCTGTTATCTTATTTTTCTTTTTCTCTTGTTTTCTTTTTTCTTTTTCTTTTATTTTTCTAAAACTTCTTCGTATCTATCATTGGGTTCATCTACCACCGACCCCAATTAATTTGGGTTAAAGGTATTGTTGATGTTGATGTTAGTGTATGTCATTAGGAAACTAGAAAAAGAAAACAAAGAAGAAGAAAAAAAAAGACTTTATTTATGGATTGAAAATGAACAAGACAAGGAGAAAGATCTCTCATCCAATGTTTCCCCTTTCTATGATGGATCTAATTATCAATTCTCAATTGATACACCCTTCTACCCGTTCTATTTAAGTCAAATCCCTGCCCTTCCATCCTCTCTAACTAACTAACTAATTGTTCTAGATATTTACTGTAACTATTGTATTTGGAACCTTTAACATATGTAGATCTGAATGGACAACAATATAATAGCTCTGGAAATTATATTTATATAGGATAGCACAGGATTTGAGGAAACTATAAGAACTGATATAATAAGAAACTGACAAGCCTTTACTTTATAGGGCTGTATTAGCTACCTGATAGTATGAAGACCTAACCATTTGTTATTGGACTGTATATGACCTAATTATGCAATTAAATGTCAATTTAGAAAGAAAACCATTTTAGAAGAGCAAAGAAAGTTGCAATTAGGAGAGAACAAAACAGTGGATAAAATTAAAGAAGAAAAAAAAAAACTAATCACTATGGTAATAATAGAACATTACAATTAGGGTCAAAATAGCCAATGAAAACATGAAAGGAATTCAATGTACATGGAACAATGAATTCACAAGATTGCCTCTGTAAAAGATTGCAAATTGTAGCTTTGGTCAAATGGACCATTCAGTTTTACAAATTCTAGAGATCATAAAACAATTCATAATACATTTTCCTACTCTGAAAAACTTTAATGCATAAATCCATTTGTACAAAAGATTTTAGAAAACTGAAACTCTGATATGAGAAGAATCAAATACCACTTGAAGAAGCAGAAGACCAACTCCTACTATAAGCAAGGCTGATAAGAGAAAACCCTTCACTATAAACAGGATTTTCAGGTCTGACACATAGCCAACAGGGGAGTCATGCTTATGCATTGCTTTTCCTATCTGGTCTTACCAGAGAACCTCAATATAATAGAGTTATAAGGCATAATTACTCCCAGTATTGCACTATTATGAACATGAAGCAAATATCTGTTATCACTGGATAACAATAGAACTTGAAATGCCAGCGGAGTTAAGCTAAAACCACCATAGGCTCAACTTAACGCAACTCCAATAATGACATCAAGTCATCAATAAAAGATTTCCCTCTTGGCGGGCTGACTCAACATCAACAACACCTTTAACTCAAGCTAATTGAAATCAATGGTAGATGAAGCCAATGATAGATACGAGGAGGTTGAAATAAAAAAGGAAAGAGGAAGGGGAAGGAGAAATAAGATAAACGAAAAGAAAAGGAAGAGAAGGAGGGGGACAAAACACCCTTGAGTTCTGTCAAAAAGTAATTTTTCATCATGGTCATTTAGATCTTTGCCTTTTTTAATGATTTCTCTTTACATTTTTCTGTGGTTTTTCTATTCCTCTATTTATTGGATTATCCTCCATCCACTAAACATTTCCTTTTGGGGGAATTTATTGGTCTTCTTGAACACATGGCTAAATCATCCTTTGGTGAGATTGTCATCTTTTCCTCAACAAGTTATATTCCCACTTTTTCTCAACCATATTCATTTTTTTTTATCTTGTCTAAATCATCGGTCCATGTCATAAAGATCCAACAAAGTTTTTACGTTATCCATTGATTACACAACACAACCCACCTCTTCCACTCAGGCTAGGCACTGGCAATGTAATAATTGGAAAAAAAGCACAACATAAACAAACTTAGGCTCAATTCAACTGAATGAAAAAAGAGCAAGCGAGGGAGATATAAGGTTGGTCCAGTGGTTGGAGAAGGGTGAAGGGAGAAGGGAGGGGGTAGAGGTCATAGGTTTGAATCCTTCAATTGACATTTTTAACAAAACTAACAAACTAACATTTGTCGATAAAAAAATAAAAAAAGAGGAAGCAAAAAAAAAAAAAACACACGCAGCAAGCTGAACTCAAGTGTCCCAACAAGTAACTGGGAGTATCAAATCAAACACAACTTGACTCCACGGCTAAAATCAATTTACTTTACTTGAGCTCGATCACAAGCACATTGCAATTCGGAATATTACAAATCCAGTCAAAAGTTTTGAGTTTCAAACAGAAAAAACATAACATTACACAACAGTGAACAAAACAAGGTCAACAAAGAAACATAAAATGCGACAACAAAGGAGTAAGTAACCAATAACCAATACAAAGCAAATGCAGCAACACATGCTCAAGATGCAGCACTAGAAACTCAAGACAACGACACACCCTTTAGTAAAAATGCAACTTTTTTTTATAAAATGAAAGCACAAAGGGATGAAATAAGGTGATAAATAAATAATAGAGAGAAAGTGATGAAATATGGGTTTTACCTAAATGAGGGGATTGAAATGGAACAATTCCCAGTTGATTGTGAGAGAAAGGAGAAAAATTGGCTGACAGCACCGCTCAAATGGGTTTTCCGGCCACCGTTGGAATGAGAGGAGCTGAAAGCCGGCAGTGGTGGTGCTAAAATAAATGTGGAAATTTTAGGGAAGCTATATTTTTTGTAACCTATGGTTTTGCCTTGCGTAGAAACAAAACGTGAAATAAATGCTTTTCTACTTTCCTAAAAAAATGCTTTTCAGCTTTTGATTCTTCTTTTCTGAATTTATGACTATGGGTATTTAATGAAGTCTTTGAATACTTTCAGTCCTTAATTAATTATTATACAAATACTAATATGGAGTCAAAATTATTACATTTGAATAAGGATTTGGTTTTGACCCGGAATGATGATGAAATGTCATACACTTTACGTAATAGATTTCCTAAATAATTGACGACTAGCTGTTATAGTAGTTAATTTTATAAGAGGACTCTCCTCGATATTTTCTTTTCAACATTTTTTTTTATTAACTGAAATTAGAAGATATAATCATTATTAATAAGTGAGATGTACTAAAATTATTAATCTTTGACAAAATTTTCAATTAATCATAGAGTGAGTGTTGAAAAGAGAGTATCCGAAAATAAGGACAGATCCACAGCATAAGAAATTAAAGGGTCAAAATATAACTTGGTTTTGTAATAAAAAATAAATAAATTATTTATTTTATAAAAAAACTCAAAATTTATTAACATCTTATATAATTTAATAATTTAGTTTATTTTTTAAAAGTTTATATAATGATTTTTAATTTTATAAATTCAAAATTATACTGGTATGCTTAAAGTCAAAATTAAATTGGAGTTAATAATAACAAGAAGAATAATGAGAGAAGAGATAAAAAGTAATAATAAAAAAGAAAAATAGTTATTGATATGTCTTAAAATTAAAGTTATCAATTTTTTATTTAGTGTAAATTTATCTCATAGACAAATATTAATTATACATAATATTTAATTGCTTAAATAAATTATAATCAAATCAATATAAAAGAAAGGATAATAAAATCATTTGGTTACAAATATAAATATTTATAAACTTTAAAATAAAAAAATACATTATAAAAGGAAAATATATTAACAAAAGGAAATAAATAACATTTGAATATTTTGTTTTAAAAAATAAAAAAATGTAATTATTTCAATGATGAAGAATATAAAAGAAAGTTAGTGTTTATAAAAAAAGGATATTTGACTGAAAAGAAGTGAAATAAAATATTTCGTAAAGAAATGAAATAAATAGATCATTTATACTTAAATATTATTATTTTTATAAACAGAGTCTTTAAATAAAAATAATTAATTTAATATTAAAATGTTATATTATACATTATAAAAATTAGAATTAAGAAAATAGGGGGGTCAAAGGGCTCCGCTCCCTTACACGTAAGTCTGCCTCAGAAAGAGTATAGATAGCAGTTCTCATTTTATAATTATTCTTTGAAGATTACAAGTATCTCTACTAAAAATAAGACATTTCGAATGTTTTCGTGTGTGTATTGGCTCCAATCTAATTTCTTATGGGCATTCTCATAAGATAATTTGTATAAGAAAAAAGACTGTCTATACTAAATATAATAATATATTATTCAACATAAGGTTATTATAGGAGTTAAAATATTTTTATGACTATATAATGTAAATGTATCAGTCTAACAATTTACATAAAAAAAAAACAAGGATTTCAAATTTTGTAGGTATTGGACTATATAATTAAAGATGATTTAAAAAAATTAATTAATATTACATATATCAATAACATATATTTATTTTTTATAATCTATCACTTATAAATTCTATATTTAAGCATGTTCAATTTAAAATAATTATGAGTGATTTTTTAAATTTTTTCCTGAAAAGTATATAAGTGAAGATAAAACATATTAAGAAGTCTCATTGATGTATTGTAATATGTGAATCGCATATAAATCAACAATACATAATTTTATAATTATTTGATAATATATGATGAAAATATTAAGCAAACACAAATTAATATAAGTATTTGAATCTTATAAATATATGAGATAAATTATTTTTATATATAATTATTAATTATATAAATTAAATTTATTATATGTTTTTTATGAATTTAATTAATATAGCTATATAAAATAAAATTTTATTTAAATGTGAAATAATAATATGATGATTATAACAATAAAATTAATTAAAATTTAAAATGATATAAGGTGTAATTTGAATTTAAAAATAATAGACTATTTAAAACAAGAATAGTTAATGTAGTTTAATTTAATTCTAAATTTATTAATAATTATTATAATTCAAAATAAAATATAATTTTAAAAATTGTAAAATACTAAGAAACAAATTGCACTTTATATAT
>CM023942.1:16206783-16379203 GCA_013407115.1 Glycine latifolia | reverse complement strand
TTTTTTCTTAGAGATTTCAGCATATGGATAAACCAAATGGTGGAATTTGATCCATTTTAACTAACAGCCTCGTCCTTTATTAGGTTATACACTATACCAGACAAAGTTGTATAGTTGATGGTTCCATGTGAGGACACATTAATACAATGCAAGTTTTGAGCTGTCCTTGTCACTGATAAGAACCTCTGTGATTAACTACTGTGGCACAGCTTGACTAATAGTTAATTAGGCATACACAGATATATATATATCCATGTGAATGCTTTATTAGATATGTATCTAAATTTGACTTTTAATCACTTATATATAGATCCAAAGACCTATCATTAATATACATGTAGCATCTGGGAATCCTGACAAGCACATATAATTTATCTTTTCTGACATTTAATATCATATTAGAACTTGTCAAACCCACATAAATGCGATATCAGTTTGATAACAATTTTTATAAATACCATTAGTTAAAATATTACATGATTTACCACCAAGTCGCCCAACTAGCTTGAATTGCGTGTTATAAAACTATTTCTTGCTTTCACTTCTAATAAAAACTAAATAAAGAAAACGAAAAGTCCTGTGCCTTCTTGGTGGGGTGTATGACATGAAAGACAATAGTATATATATATATACGCTTTGTTGGAAAGATGAAGTTTCTGAAGCTTTGAATATTAAGTGAGAGCTATTAAGTAATAGTAAATTGAACAATCACTAATGGCCATGTTGAGCCAAAGATGCGAATATTTCAAGCAACGGTGACAAAACCAATTTCGATCTGTGGCATAATCTATACGCATCGATATTTCGTCTAAACTACCACACAATATGAAAACCGAGGGAATATAAATAATACAAATGGAGCATTCTATATATATATATATGTGTGTACATTAACTATATTTTATATTTATTTAATTACTAGGCCTATCTTTCACATTAGCTCAGGTTGAGTTTCACACGTCAAAGGAATCGAATGCTTCATGGGTTACGAGATTTTGTTGGTAGAAAGATTGACTTAGATTGCATACCTTTACTTACATAGAACAACTTTAATTACAATGCAAGCAAACGATTCCGCTATTCTTTTTATTTATTTTTTCTTTTATTCTTTGATGTTCAAGGAAAAAAGAAGGTGTAACTTTGACTGGACCCGAGAGCTGCTTAATTGTCTCTTTTGGCTACTAAATGAAATTGAAGAACTATTTTATTCTATATTACACTACGTGATAGCAACTAGCATTACCTCCAACAGATAATCAATCTTTATATTCTTCAACTTAACTTTTTTGGTGATAACATAAGATTCCAATACCAGTATACCTAAATACATATCATATAGTTTGATACAAAAGTTTATGCATAGCATTTTTTTATTTATCACAATATGCCAGTTTTTTTCTCTAGGTCGATCGCACCAATATCCGGACACCATATATATGAGATATATATCAAAGTAATCAAACTAATGAGTAGAAGTTGGGTAGAGTTACTATATGATATAATTATATATATTTTCAGTGGCTTGCTAAGCTATAACAATTAATTCTAGTTAACTGATCTTGCCCTCAGTACGTAGTAATTACACTTTGGTTGTTTACATTGAAGTTTAGCTACCACTTTCACAACCACAAGCATTTAAGTCTACAAATAATTAACACAAAAAAAAATTCATTTTCATTCTTTTATTATATAGGTGGAGTGACTTTTTTTTAATATATACTAAGACTCATGATCAGTTTTGATAATCTACTTAATACGAGAAAAGAGTTCAATATATAAACTTAGATCTATATATATCTATATGACGTTTATTTAACTCACATGGGAACAGGGACTATAACACAGCCAACGTACCTTGTCTCCCTTTCAAGAAGTTAAATCTTTCACATCCTTTAAATCTGCAGCTGGCACAGACTCGTGAGTGAGTTATTTTTAAGCTTTGAGTCAAATGGAGATATTCCCCCCACGTGCAGTGCCCAATTGTTCAAGGCTACACTTCATCTCTTCATGTGATCTTCAGCGCCAATTCTATAATAAAATCATAGTTCTCAGAGCATGATGCATTCTTTATGGTTTTGCTTTCTCCTCCTTTTACCAACGTACATCTAGACTTTCCACTTGACTTAGTTTATTCACCTTTCTCCAAATCTTTACATCAGTTTAATTTGAACCTCCTAAGGTTAACACTATTTTAAAAGGAAACATAGTTTTAATTACAAGCCATGAAACTTTGCAATCTGGTCATCTGCTAAAAGAGATTATAAAATTGACTTAGTGGTGAAAGGAGAAGAGAAAGAAGAGAGGTTGTAGGTTTGAATTCTCCTACTAATAAAAAAACTAACAACTAAAATTAATATTTGTTGATAAAAAAGTGTTACCTGATAAAAAAAAATTGATACCTATGCAGATATCCTAGTTGTTCCTTCCTTCACTTAGAATGCATAACTCTTAGAAATGAAGACAAATCAAGCATAAATAGAAGTTGTATAAAAATAAGACCACAATAATAATGTTTGTGAAAAATCACATCAAAAGAGTAGAAAATACCACTAAAAGCATATGAATATGTAATGGGGTTTCCCTTTCCCATAATAAGCTCTAGCTAGATCACCAAGTGATACATTCTACTCTGTTGAGAAAGCATGATGATAAATTATTCCTACATCAAATGAATAATAGTAAACAAATGGACCTAAACAAAGTATGGGACATTTTCAGTTGTGGAAATGGATCCAAGGCTCATTGTGCTTTTAGGAGGAGTGTACACGGAAGAAGCTGAAGATGAAGACAGGGATGAAAGGAGAATAGAAGGAGAAGGTAATGGTTTTGGTGGAGGAGGAGAAGGCAATGGTTTTGGTGGAGGAGGATGAGGATGGGGATGAGGTTGAGAAAGACCTTGTGATGAGTCTGCAGGAATTGCTGCTATTGATATTTCATCTGCAGAAGAAACCAAAGCAACATGATGATGAGAAGAAATGATACTTGCAGCCTCTCTATATTTGTATTTTAGTATCTCTGCCCTTATGGCATTTAGTTCTGCTTGTAATGTTTGAACTTGTTGCTGCAAAGCTGATATTGCACCCATGCATCCATACACTGGATCTCTTATCCTCAAGTTAGCTTCATAAACAAGACTATTTGCTGCATCAGCTCTTTGGCCTTCTGGTACCTCCTATACATAAAAATAAAATTTGAAAGAAAATAAATCAGTTTTTACTTCAATAAGAGAAGTGAATCTAATTGAAGAAAAAAAAAGTGACTAATTAATTTAGTGTGTGGAGCTAGTTATTGGGTACTAACCATTAGCATCTTGGAGACATTGCTTGCACCAAACACTTTGTGGACTGCTGCAAACTTTTGAGGCTCATGTGGTGAAAAATAAGGAGAGAAAGGGCATTCTTCAGCACACCTTCTTCTCAAAAGTTTGCATGCTGCACAAGGGGTTACTGTGTTTAAGGTTGTCCCTGGAGTTGGACCATAGATATGCTTCCTTCCCATTTGAGAAGATGCTTCTCCCTCTGCTCTCACCTTTGTAATTATCTCATCTAATCTATCTTTGAGAAAAACACAAAATTGCATGTTAACATCATAAGTCTGTAGACAAGCAATAATGCATACTTTGGATGGTTTAGCATCTCATGTCATGCCTCCAGCACCATCATGAGAAACCAAGAACATGATGGTCAAGACAAAATCTATGATATGATACTAATTATTTCAACTCAATGAGTAAATTGATTCTTAAATAGCAACAAAAATGATGTTTATTTGCTAATATTTACCTGTCTCTGGATGTCCAAACATGCCTTTTGATTGTCTTGATCTAAGTGGTGAATTGAGAGGGACAAAAAAATTTCATACACAGACATAAACAAGGAAAGAAAATGGCAGGAAAACAAACAAGTACTTAAGGCAAGGTGGTGATTAGGAAAAGTGGGTCAATGCTTTTTATAAGAAAAAAAAGATATGGAATTATTATTAGATAAAAAATTTAGATATTTTTAACAGAAATACTTAATTAGGGGAAGGAGAAAATAAAATAAAAACAAAATGATTAGGTTGCATTAACCATTAAAGAGAGAAAAAAAGAACCCTTTGTCAATAGCTTGCACACGTGTTAGTTCTATTGAAAAACAGACAAATTGACTTTGGAAAAAAAACAAGAAACATCAATGTCAGACTAGTCAGCAAATTGAGTTTTATCAAAATAAAAAATTATTGGGGACATTGCTATGGGCTGCAAAGTGGTATGCTTCTGTTTATTGGGTGTGTTGTATTTGTCACAAAAGTTTTCAAGTATCAGCCATGTACGAGGGACCAATTAGATTAGAAGATTGCAATTCTTAACAATCTTTTGGCCATTTTTTCTTCCCTTTTGGAAACAGTTTATATTGGAGGGGCAGATAATTTCTTTTCAGACATTGGATGATAGTGAACTGCAATCAAGACAGCTTGTGTATTGCACTGATTCAACATTACCATCACCTCACCTCTCTGATCACATGCAAGCCTTTTCAGGAAAAATACAAAAAAAGAAGTGAAATTAGAGTGTACGGGAGAGAATTAAAGAATATTTAAAGAAAAGTTTTGAACTTTTCCCAATCAGCACCTAAAATAATTTTAAAAATTAAATGAAAATTGTGAAAAATCAACCTTGCTTTGGTTTCTAAGAAAATGCTCTTTCCCAATATAAGTGAAACACTTTTATTCATTTATTTTTTAAATCCAGTTTCCAAAATCCTTTTTTATTTAGACTAACAAATGTTAACATTTTAAAATAAATTAAGCTTATTTTTAAGTTTTAATTTATCTTCTAATTTTTAAAAAGTTTTACTTCTGTCCCTTAGTAGTGTTTTCCGTAGGCAAAATTGACCATTCGGTTAATTTTTTGTATTAATTATAGTATATTTTACTATTTATTATTTTTATTAGTTAATATTAATTGTTAATATTATTATTTTTTGTTAATGGAGAAAATTAAACGTGTGAGTTTTTTTTTTCTTTAGTCATCTAACCAATCTTATGTCTTAGTATCAATTATCATGTGTCACTAGTTGATAAAAATATTATCGTAAATTAACCAACTTAGCGTATGTTTCGATCTAATTAAGAGATCTTAAAATTACTTTTATTCTCAAAGTAATAGAAAATTTTGTATTCATTTTGTTTTTCAAAATTTGTAACTGTTCATTGAATTTTGTAGAATACTTTTTTAACTTTAATCCAAACATATAACTTTTATCTTATACAAAGACACATTAAGACACTTTAAGACAATTGAAAAATTTTAAATTCAAGAGGATAAATTGAACTAAAAACTAAAATGTTAACACTAAAAATATTTTTTAGCTTTAAATTTTTCCAAGGGAGTAGAGACTAAAATTTAAAAATATCTAAAAATATATAAATATAAAAAATAGGAGAAACGTTGAAATTTATAGACTCAACTATCAAGCATGTTGGGCTAGTATCTAGGGCAAAAGCATAATTCCTGGGGAAGGTCACCTTGAAATTAATTCTTACATGTGGCAAGGGAGGACACCAAGCCTCCCCAAAATATCTTCCATGGATTTTGTGGTTGGATTACCGAGGACTCAGAGTGGATATGATTCCATCTGGGTGATAGTAGACAGGCTGACCAAGTCCGCTCATTTCTTACCAGTGAGATCCGACTATACTACAGAGAAGTTGGCCCAGCTTTATGTCAGGGAGATTGTGAGATTGCATGGAGTCCCTGACAGTATTATTAGTGACAGAGATCCTAAGTTCACCTCCAGATTTTGGGGTGCACTTCAGGATGCTTTTGGGACCCATCTCAGACTCAGCACAGCCTACCATCCTCAGACAGATGGTCAAACGGAGAGGACTATCCAGACTCTGGAGGATATGTTGAGGGCCTGTGCTTTAGAGCAAGGTTCTAGCTGGGACAGATATCTACCTCTGGTGGAGTTCTCCTACAATAACAGTTTTCATGCCAGCCTGGGCATGGCACCATATGAGGCTTTGTATGGCCGACGGTGTAGAACTCCCATATGTTGGGCAGAAGTGGGTGAGAAGCAATTACTTGGACCTGAGATGGTTCAAGAGACCTCTGAGCAAATCAAGATGATCAGAGACAAGCTGATGAAGGCTCAGAGTCGACAAAAGAGTTATTATGATCAGAAACACAGGCCCTTGCAGTTTGAGGAGGGTGATCATGTGTTTCTGAGATTATCTCCAGTGACGGGTGTAGGACGAACTCTGGGTGTGAGGAAACTGAGTCCTAGGTTTATTGGTCCATACCAGATCCTTGAGAGGATAGGACCAGTAGCATACAGGCTAGCTTTGCCTCCCCAGTTGTCAGGACTTCATGATATATTCCACGTGTCTCAGCTGAGGAAGTATGTGGCAGATCCCTCACACGTGGTTGAGCCTGATACAGTTCAGATCAGAGAGAATTTGACAAGTCCTACACGGCCCTTGAGGATTTTGGATCGGATGGAAAAACAAATCTGCAGCAAGATCATTCCTATAGTGAAAGTACAGTGGGAAGGCAGGACGCCTGAGGAAGCAACTTGGGAGCGGGAGCAGGAGCTGCTACAGAGGTATCCCGAGTTGGCTACCAGGTATGTTTCTGAATTTTGCGGACAAAATTCCTAAAAAGGAGGGGTGAATGTGATAACCCTAAGTCATGGCATGGTTGGTGCCATACCTCCCCGCGCGATAGCGCTGGGATTCGCATCAGAAAACCCTGTTAAGGGTGTGGCGCGGATGGCGCCAGGTCTGGCGCTGATGGCGCCAAAGTTTTCCAGCCCACGCGGATAGCGCCATGGGTGGCGCGGATCGCGCGGCAAGTGGCCTGGAAAACCTTTTCTCACTGGAATTCCACGCGACCAGCGCCAAGTGTGGCGCCGATGGCGCCATAGGTCAGGGAAGGAATGGCGCGGATAGCGTGGGGATGGCGCTGACAGCGCCAAGTCCACCGACATTGTGGCGCGGATCGCGCGGGAGCTCGGGCAGGCTGAGTATATAAAGGGCAGAACGCGAAAATGGAGAGGGAAAAAGGTTTTCTTCTTCCCTGGACCTCCAGCCTCCATTAATGGACGTTCCAAGCTCCCTAGTACCTTATATACTAGCCTAAACACCTTCCTTTGACCTAGAAACTAGTTTTAACCGATTGAAAACGAAAATCCTTCATCAATTCCCTATATTTAAGCAAAATCCTATCCCTCAGAGAAACCTCAGAAACCTGAGTGTTGGCAAGGACCAGAGGCATATAGTGAACGACAGAGCTTGGGAAAGCTGTTCTCTAGCCTTTTGGGCCGCCACTGAGGTAAGAAACTCAAGTTCCTTTGGGTAATTGTGAATTTGGGATTTCCTGAGTAATGTGACCCACAGTGAAATGGGGCTAGAATTAGCCCAGGGTCCTGTAGAGAAACTTACTCAGGGCAATGTAATGATGAAGGATTAGCTTTCAGTTTGTAATTCTGATGACTTTGAATTTTGGCTCTGTGGTATCTGTGTGACCTGTGTAATGGTCACTTATGATTATCTGTTGAGATACCAGAGCCTTAGTTATGCTTATGTTGAGTCTGAGAAAAAGCCTTGTGTGGGCAGATATTGATTAAACCCTAGGATAGGGGATTTGAGATCTGATACATTCTGTAATTGAATGTTTGTGACATGGATTTTGATATGAAATTACTTATGCCTTGATTAGGCATTGATTCTGAGACTGTTGGCGGTGGAAGCCACAGACCTGGGAAGGAATTACTGATTGAGACCGTACCAGGTAAGTTCTGTGTCCCTGGGAATGAATTCCCGCATGGTTGCACACCACACTCCGGGGGGAGTGTTGGTCATAATTCATAATGCATGCATTTGGTTGTTGCATTACTGAAATTGATTTGTATGCACTTGAAACTGATTATGCTATTATTAAGGCGTTGAGGGTTCTCCGCCACATGATATGAGGCATTGAGGGTTCTCTGCCACGACTTAAGCGTTGAGGGTTCTCCGCTAGGCATTGAGGGTTCTCTGCCATATGATTTTAGGCATCGATGAGATCCGCCATGTTTGGATGCTTGATATGTTGATATGAAGGCCAGGAGGCCCTTTGGTTGTGTAACTGCCTTGTGTGTGCTTTATGGATTGTGAGCCAGGGTGGGAATGATTTCCCAAGGACCCTGAGCTTACTGAGATATGTTATCTCACCCCGTGTGGGGGTTTATATGATTTCAGGTGATATTTCTGGAAGAGAAGAGCAGTCTCAGGGCAGGAGGCCCAGTCGAGACTAGGCTGCTTGATGTAGGAGCCGCATGGAGAGCTTGGAAGCTCTGTTTTGACTTTCATTTTGATGTATAGTCTGTACTCCCTCCTGGAGGGCTTATATTCTTTTGGTATCCCCACGATGTGCTGTGGACTCTGATGTATATATATTTGTGTATAGGACTGGTTCTGATATATGATACTTTTCCTTCCGAGCATAGTGTTGGCTATTTTGCTTATCTGCCTACCTTTATTATAGTAATGTTAAACTGGATCAGCAGGGGTGTGAAGTATATGTTTTATTGCATGTGTTTATTCCACACATAATGTATCAAGAAAACGATCCTATACTTCCGCTGTGCTATCTCATGTATATTGTATTTGTTGATTTTTCACAATTATTTAAATTTCTCACTACCTTATATTGCTTAGCCTCCCATTGAAATCAAGCGAGTGATAGTGAAAGTTCTTATTTTCAACTCTTGGTAGCGTTACAATTAATGGCAGATATTCAATTAATTCGGAGATATAAGTTAACAAGATCTTCTTCTTTTTTTTTTTACAATTGAAATGAAATAGTTGTTTTTTCCAATTAGTTTATTTTTGTAAAATTACAATATATTTTTTGTTTTTATAAATATCAAACAAGTCTGGAATTTTCCCCTTGTAAAATTTTTGATATATTTTTTATTTTCATAAAATCGAAATATTTGTTTTTACTTAAGTTTTGGTATCCAAACCTACGTGGATGGAGATACAATTTTTTAAACATTTTACATTGATTACATAATAGAAAATGTTATTCTACAAATTTTTAAACATTTTACGTGTTCTAGCTAGCTATAGCCCTAATCTTATATCATTGGGGTGCTTGGCCCATAATTAAGGACGGCTCAAATCCAAGAGAGCACAATAATCATTACCAATTTGATTTTTAAAGTCTGATGTTTGGAACCAACAAAAATTGACTTGTATTAGTGCACCCAAGTTAAAAATTAAAATAACTTCAAAGTTAAGATAAAATTCCCGGACTCTTAATATCATAGTTCTCAATTTTCAATAATATTTTTTAAATTTTAGAATCTTATTAAATTGACAAGTAATAATAGTTTTAAGAATTAATTTGATAATTTGCTCATTAGGTGATATTAACATCTTCTACAAGAGATTGTGTGGTTACCTTTTTTGCACAACTTGACCTTTAATTAGGTTTTAATTAGCTAAAAAAGATGGTCATTTAGACTACTCTTCATTTGGTAATCTTGATAGGTTCAGAAAAGCGCAATTTGGCAGATGAATCATTTTGCTAAAACTAAATTAAATCTCGGTTTGGTTGTTGTTCAAGATTTTGTTTGTCTATTTTAACATTTAGCTGCCAATACCATGCAATCATTTCTATCATTTACCTTGTAGTTTCACTGTCAAAGATTACTCCCTTTGACTTATGAGTAACTCTTGCGTGAAGACAATATCTATAGGTCCAATCAAATTAATTAATTAAATGTTTGTCAATGCGAAAATTTATACCATAGTTATTTTAAAATTTTAATTAATTGTGTTTATTAATACTGCATTCATACAAGAATTGTTATCAACTAATCGATAACCAAAAATTAAAAATTGTTATCAACTTATGTAAGTCGATCGTGTGATTTTGTTTGTACGTTGTTCATGGAGAATAAAAAAAAAAAGTCGTCATAAAAGAATACAAAAGTGATGCGATCTTTCAACTAAATCTGAAATAATTAAATCTAAAAATATTGGTAAGTCAATAATTAGTAATGATATATCTTTCATGACAAACACATGAAAGAAAAAACTGCTAAAAGCAATAGTTTCAATAATAAAATGCTTGGAGGGATATATCAAAGATCTAACAGACCTTAACATTTCTAAAGAGTATGTCATACCACCTTAAAATTTGTGACATTTCTAAATTTCAACTATGTTAATCAAATAATACTGTTTGATTTGGCGTCCACTACTTATATAAGCGTGTAAATTACGCAGATCTTACAAGCTGCTTCTACATTAAATTAGGTAGGTAGTGACAAGATTTTGATTTTACATGGAGGTAAAATCAAACACGCATTGAACACAAACTCTTTGCTAATAAAAATAGACTCTAACGCCGAAGCTTCTTTTTAATTATTGTAATAGAATTTCATGGCACTGCAGTAGAAACTAATATGGCAACTACAAGTACAACTTCTTCTGACATGTTAGCAATTACATTTTGTTAATGAATTAGTATTAGTAGTTACATCTTTGTTACTGCAATTAGCTGTTACTTTTTTTTTGGCTTATCATTTTACTTAGGTTTTATGAGCATGCATTAGTGATTAGTTTCTGATCAGAGTAATATTTGGGTGGTGTGATCAATATCTATTTAATGACTATTTATAATCAATATAGCTTGTAATTTTTTTTTTCTGATCAGTATCTATATTTTACTGCAATTTGCATTTACAGTAGTGATATCCAGAGCCTTAAGAGTCGACTTGAGACTTGAGAGTGAAACAATTGAGGAAATCTACTATCATTGAAGCATGCTCATATATATGGAGAACTTTTTATGGTAAAAAAAAGTATTGCCAGTTGTTGAATCCGGAATTCAGGAGCCATCAATAGGTGTAGTGGCAACAGAAGCATAAAAAGTAGAATTTGAAGATTAGAAAGCTCAAATTTGAAAGTAAAAAAATTATCTTTAATTTTAAGCTATTGATTGTCTCATATTGGAAACTGTTCTTTGCTAAGATACTTCCAACGACGTGATTTGATGAAGAAAAATATAAAGGCTATTCTAGAGTGAAGTGTGAACAACTTCAAACCCTTGAAGTTACTTTGAACTTTTATATAGATGAAGGATGGTGAATTTGTCAAACTTTTTTAGGAGAACTATATAGAGATTTGCAAACAAAGTACAATGTGTTGGGAGAAATTTTTTTTGAAGATGTTACCATAGTAGAAAAAAGTCTACGTGCTATATATAGTGCGAGAATTTAACTGTCGTTTGATAAATTAAAGACAACAGATCATCATATAGACAACCTCTCTCTTGATGAATTTCAGAGCTTTTTATTGGTCTATTAACTAAAAATGAACTGGATCTTAATTACAAATGAACAAGATTTAAAAGCTACAAATACTCAAGGGGAGAACAAAGATAAGTATAGATGGCAACAAAATTAGAGATGACAACAAAAGCCAACAATGACCAGTTTCAAAGGAAATGTAGAGGTTGAGATCATGACAGATCTAACGTACGTGGAGTGCTTTGCTGGGTGTCATAAATATGGTTATTATGAATCTAATTGATTGTCTAATGATAAAAAAAAGAGTTCAAATTTCCTATAAGACAAAAAGGAAGCAAAAACTTTGTTGATGGTTGTCCATGAAGGACTAAAGACCGAATCAAATATTTGGTGTATATATATATATATATATATATAGAGAGAGAGAGAGAGAGAGAGAGAGAGAGACTGCAGCAACCATACATGAGTGGAAGTAAATCTTCTTTCTCCAACCTATACGAAGATTTTCACACTACTGTTAGTTTTAATGATTCTTCTTTTGTGATGAGAAAAAAGTGATATCAAGATAAAAGCAAAAATAGTCTCGTGGAAAACATTTCTAATGTATTGTATATATGTTCCTCATTTGAAGAATAATTTGTTCAATGTTGATTAATTAGTTACAGAAAAAATGTATAAAACTTGAAACATTTAAACTTAAATATAATTACGTTGTGTATTATTTTGCATGTTTAATTCATTCATGATCAATTATAAAAACATTATGAAAAAAATAATGTAATGCCAAAAAAAACTGTCAATAATAAACTAATAAAGTAGTTAAATATAATAAATAAATATCAGCTCATCTTAATTAAGATATTATTCACATTGCCATAGATAGAATAATTAGTTTTAAAAAAAATTGTGTAGTAGCAAACAAATATGAAAATAAAATTAAAAGCTAAATATAATGAATAAATAAGAACCAATTTTAGTTAATTATATTGTTTTGTATGAAACTTATATAAAATATAAATACTATATTAAAAATTATAATAAATGATTTATTGAATTCTGAAATATTTGGTTAATAGACAGATCTAGATTCTCTCTCATCCAAAATAATTGGAGAGTCTTCAACTAGAGAAATGGAAACTGTCAGATTATTATATGTGCCACTGAAATTAAATTGGAGAGTTATCTCTAAGTTCACCTTTACACTAAATAAAGGTTTCAACTCAAATTTTCCCAATTCTTGATCACGAGTCCAGCTTCCCCTCGATGGCTCGATCCTTTTTTGATCATGACACTAGCTACCTATGGCGGCAAAGACGGCTATGCACTTTTAGATTGCCGCACCAGCTATCTGCGGCGACGATGACATCTATGCAGTTTCATGTATCCACCATTGCTGTTCATAATCGCCTTCGTGGCTACGCACTCCTCTCCACCATATCTATTGTTTCTATATACAACTATGCAGTTTCAAGTACATAGCGTGCCTTCCCGTGATTTTCTTCAATTTTCTTTTTCTATTTTTTCATCAATTTCCCATAATCGCTCATTAATTCATTATCTTATTATTCTCTCAATCATGAGAGCAAATGGATTTGGAAGTTTGGAAGTTGTCTAATTCTTATGTTGGCCACAATCGTGCGGCTGAATGTATCTTCTATCCTAGAAATGACCATTGTGCCGGGCTTATCTTTGAGAGGACAATCAATCCGTCCTGTTGGCTCTGCAAATAAAAATGTAGCCCCACCTAAGAAAGATCATGATAAGAATTACAATGTGGATCTCAAAAGAAAATAAGACGATGAAGGGTATTGGATATGTCTAAATATATGTAATTTGAATCAGAATAATTTGGTTTGCTTTTAAGAATTTGTTATTTATATTTCAAATATAAAGATAAGAAATAAAAGTTTGATAAACTCCTCTACCTCTCTTCTTTTAAAACTTTATTTTTTTACATAAAAAAAAACATCGTGACATTATATTGCTCCATTCAATGTAAAAATGGGACGACACTATAATAATCTATAAAAAAAAATTGATTATATATCTCAATTAATTGATAGTTCATGTCTTAATATTTGTTATAGCAAGTCATGCTGTTGGCCATATGGATTCATAAAAACTACAGAAATCACTTTAAAAATGCTGAGGACCAAATGACCAATAATTAATCGAGAATATATTTTGCCTAGACTAAATATGCAGGAAATAAAATATTTGTTTTTTTTAATTCTATTATTCCCAATGTAATTGAGAACTTAGCAACTCTTTTCCAATTAAAGTAAGTAACTAGTTTTAAAAGTCAGTCAAGCGAACTTTACATTGGCCAGTCTTTTGTGAGTTTATATTGTTTCTAAACAAGCTAGATAAGTTAGGAAAAAAAACATTTTTTTTAAAATAAATAACTTATTCTGATAAATAAAACTTAGAAAGAGCTTTAATTAAGTTAGTAGGAATTTTTTTTTCTTTCAAAACGTATATGACACTTATTCATGCATTTCCTTCAATTTCTAACTCATTCTGAAATAACATTTTTATTTTATTTTCGTCAACATTCAGATTTGAATGCTTCACTGTCTTCTCTAATAAATATTCTTTTTATATATTTGCATTATTTTAAATTATGTTTGTTTATTGTAAAGTATTAATTTATTTGTAAACATTAATTATTTTTAATGTTTTAATTTCGTTCATGAAATAAAAAAATTAATGAAACGAGTAAATAATCTTTTTTTTCTTCTGAAAAGACAAAATGGAATTATATAAATAAAATTTGATTCCCAGGTCAACATAAAGGATCTTTTGATGAATAATCTATAAATACATTTATAATTATTTCTTTAAATTTTAAGATCTGTCCTGATATTCCTATAGTAACCCATTTAAACTTTTTAAGTATAAAAAATTATATAAATAATTAAAGTTTGCTGATACAAGAAGTCCAGGAAAAAAACAGCAACCACCAAATAAAAGGCTTAAAACCAGTGGCGGATACAGAAAACATTTTTAGTGAGAAAAAAAATAGTCTATTTACAAATACACAATCTCATAATAATATAGTATCAAAATATTCAAATTTTTACAAATTTAAAAAGATAAAGGGGATAAAATTAATACTAATTTTTTTTATCTTTAATAATTTTTTACATTCTTTTTTAAAAAAAAAAGTATTTTATGAGGGCAATCTTAATTTTCTATGGGGACAAAAACAATAATTATTTAGTATATTTATTAAATATATTCAAATAAAAAATTATTTAATAAAAATAATTGCCCCCATAGTCTTCAATGTGCATATGCTCCTGCTTAAAACTTCCCACCACAAAACACCAATAGCAACATAAAAACTAGTCACAGAAGAGCAACCACAAAGTTACTTCAAGTGCCCCTGTAATCATCCCAGCCCCCGAGCCTCAACATAAAATTCTAGGCACCTAGAATGCATTCCCAAGGATTATTTAACCAACCTGACAATGGTTGAACAAATCCTGATTTGTGCATATTCCAAAACTTCTGCAGCATTACGAGTCTGACTTCTGAACTGGACCTCGTTCCTGTCAAGCCAGATTGCCCAAATGATCGAAAACCATATAGTCATCCATTCATCACAAGTTGCATTTCTCCACCATAAACCTCGATATTGTTGAAAATGATCAACAATTTGAATGGCCTAGGCATAATTTAGACCCAACCACCTAAAAACAATATTTTCTAAAAAAATAGTGAAAAATACTCAAATGAAGTATCACTCAATTTTCTTTTTTCTTAAAAAAATATTTCATATTACTCGAGATCACTTTAAGGTCCAATGCCTTAGCGATTCTCTTCGCTTTTTCTTCAAGTTTAAGATCGCTTCAAGGTCCAATGTCATAAGCGATTCTATCCGTTTTTTCTTCAAATTCAACGTCGTTTCAAGGTCCAACGCCTTGACGACTCTTTTTCATGCAATTAAAATAAATCTTTCAAAAAAGAACTACATTAGTCTGATTCCTCATTGCACTTGAGGATACGTAGGAGCGAGGACAAACCTTTTGTCGACCTAAAAAACAAAAAAAATATAAAATCTTTTTCTTTTGTAAATAAACAAAAATGAAAGAAACATAAGTCATGTTTTAAAGGAAAACAAATAATTAAAAAGTCCCTTTATTTTTTAGCACACTCGATTAAAGGCTGTCGTCTTCGTGACGAACGTGTGGGGTGCTAACACCTTCCCCATGCGTAAATGACTCTCGAACTCTTTTTCTCTAAAATCGTAGATCATGCCTTATCTTTTTTGGTTTTTCCGACGTTTTCCTTAAATAAATATTGGTGGCGACTCCCTCTCAAGTTTTTCCTTTTTGGAAATCTTTTTCTTTTTTTCATCGCTGTCCCGTCGTAGCCGGATAGGTTGCAACAGATGGCGACTCCACTGGGGACTGGTTAGAGTTAAGTCATTTGATCGAGTGTGCAATTTTATTGTGACTTTTGCTTTATTTATTTTCCTTTTCTTTTCTTTTCGTTGTTCTCTCGTTTGTTATCGTTTTACTCTGCTATCGTTCTTTTCGTGATTTTGCTTCGATCTTGTTTGTTATTCTTCGTCTCGCTCTTGCTTGTATATATATAGATTTGGAACATTGAAAAAACTAATGTTTTATTGATTCAGTCTCAATGTTGCATCTTCCATATGTCTGGTCTTGAATACTTAACACCAAGCATTTCACCAAATTCTCTTCCGTCGGAAGCCTGTTCCAAAAGGCTCTCCACACATCAAGAATAACCTTAGTGGCACGAACTTATTCCACGACCATGACAAAGGATCGTTCCCAGTTACCATCAAGGCATTATATGCATAACTTACTGTATATTGTAGTTTAGAAACCCTTATCCAATTCCAAACATCAGCTTGATCATTAAGAACCAACTTTGACTCCGAAAACATCTCCAATTCCCTAACCAAGTCATCTTCACAAGTAAAAAGACCCCTTCTCCAATTTCATTTCCATTCCACACCTTCCTCCCCCATACTCCAATATCAGCCACCTTCTCATCTTTAGCCACAGCCAAAGAGAATAGCCTATGACGATACCTCTCTTCCATCAACCCTTCCTTGCTCCAAGGATCATGCCAAAAAGTATTCTTTTTCAAACTAGTAAATAATATGGTTCAATAAAATTTAAATATTTTAAAGTATATATAATTTTTATTCTTTAAATTTAATTTAAATTTCAATTTGTAACCTTTTAATTTGTGGTTATATTTTTTAGTTCTTAATTATAACCATATATTTATCAAATCTTTTTTTTACTATTTACTAAATACTTTTTGATATAATTTGAAATTATTGAATTCTGTTAAAATAAATTATTTTTATCTTCTAAAATTATTATTGAGCAATAATGTACAAATTTTCAAAACAATTTAGTGTTTGTAATTAATACTTAAACTTCTTTAATGAATATTATATATAAGAAATTAAATGATCTTTAAAATTTTATTTTGAGTTTTAACTTAAAATTAATCAAAAGAAAAAAATAGTAAAGAAAAGGTTTAATTAATTTGGATTTGATAGCATAGTAATTAATTTGAAAATGCAATAGTTCAAGTATCCGTACCGTCCATTTATCTGACAAGGAAGACTAGTTTCCAAGTCAAAAATTGGCATCTTCAATCAAACACTCCATGCTTTACAGTGTACATGAGGACATCCTTTCCACTAATTAATCTGCTCTCTGCTGCCGACAACTTTGAATCCGATTATCCAAATTGAAGAGTTTTTTTTTTTTGTTTTTTTAAATGAATTGAATATGGTTTCTTAGAAAAGGAAAAATGACAAATTCTATTAATAACTAAATGCCCTTATAAGGAACGACCTGAATAATTAATTAGTCGCTTTAATTAATCATTGATATCATTAATGAATTTATTATTAGACCATTTTATGTATATAAAAAAATTAAAGTTTAACTAGATGAATCAATTAATCGTCGCATTTAACTTTTAAATATTTATATTATGAGTTATCTTCTGATATCGTGTAGTAGTTGAACAAGATAAACCTAAATAGTAAATGGAAATTTTCACCTACATGGGTATGTCGTTAAAATGTAGAAACAGACTTTGCATTGATTGGAGCAAGTAATTTACGGGGAAAAAATGTTCAACGCGTGGCTAGCTGTGGTGCATGGCAAAATTTAAAAAATGATTTTTCATGGGATCTAATCATGTATGTATATAAAATATATTATAAGTTTCTTTGGGGATATATTATAAATTTTAAGAGATCATTTTGCAATGGCAACTGGGTGTTAGTTTGAGACTCTTTCCTTAAAAAATGAAAATATTTTAATTTGTTTGAGAAGACCATAACAAATATAATAACGAAGACAACGAATCTGGGTTAAGTGTTCCTAAGTACATATACTAGTTTCCGTCTCTTCCCACAGCCACATGCCACAAGACAATTAACATACTGTAGTTAATAATAATTAACATAAAACGATTCTTCCTAACCCGGGCTACTTGTTCTACTCACGTTGGAATATATAAAACATTTTATATTATGCTAAAAAATTAAACTCTTGCAGTAAACGCGTTGACTGTGCTGGACAGCAATTCTTGACATCGTAATATGAACATGCATCTCTATTTTTTTCCCGAAATTAATTACTGAAAACAAAAGTATTAATGTATGGCCCATATACAGTATGGGTCTTTCTAATTGTATTTTATTAATATCTAATGTAAACAATGTAGAACAATGTGGTGCATGGTGTAAAACTCTAAACTCATCCTACAGGCTTTAATTTCTTAGATTATTTAAAACTAACGTAGGTTAGGTTTAATTAGATGTTTTAAGAGTATATATATCATGAGGCGAGTTATAATTTGTTCCTATATATTAATTCTCCGTAAGTTACAATTTATTGCATTGGTACACTTATTCCCAGCCTGGAGCAACCATCTCTAGCTGGTAGCTAATTTTGACCAGTTATTATCATAATTTAATTTTTAACCCTTAAATTCGTAAGTTTGCAACTTAATCCTTCAGCAGAAGAAAATTGATCCCACACGTTAGTCCAGTCCCATCTACTTTGTGCCAGTTATTATAATTAATATGGTAGTAACAAATTCTGCCGTGGCCACGTAATTGAGTAGCTCACAATTTCTGGTTGTTCACCCAACAGAGAAGGCTCTGTGAGAGTGGCACTAATCACACTTTTAAGGGACTTTCATACAATTACTTGTTGATCAGGTGATTAACCCACATCATCTATATGATGCACAGATACAATACTTGTATACGGTACAATACGTATTTTTTCTAAAAATATCTATGATACGATTAATCTAATAAATATATATATATATATATATATATATATATATATATATATATGTATAATATGATAAATCACTTCCTATTGTGTAAAAATAGAAATAATACTGTTGCAATAATACATAATAAGAAGACAAGTTACATTTTTTTTTCATAAATCACAAGGGACATTATGTGTCTATACTATACATGTGTCTATGTCTGTATTGAATTTTCATAACTTTTTAAAGGTTTAATTTGGATATTTCACCAATATGTATCCCTTTATTTGTTATCTAAGAATATCAGTATCGGATATACTAATGTGATGTATCATGTATGAAGTAATTAAAGTGAAGCACCTATTAACGGTACATGGATGCATCCTAACTGGTCAAGGTTCGTGTATAAGACTTTTGCCTATCAAACAGTATTGTGAATATGGTTTAGTTAACCCATTGCTTTAGTTATGTGTAGTATTTAATTAATAAATATCATGTCGCCAAGTTATGTGACAGACAATTGCTCGTGTATGTCCCTCGTGATGCATGCATACCATACGGATACTACCAGCGGGCGCGCTGAATTTAATATATTGACAATTTACGCTGCAAAATACAACATTATCATATATAGGTGAGGATTTCTAATTTATCTATGTTATTGAAGGATTCTCATGGTGCACGAATTTATTGGATAGTGACTTTTCGTCGATATGCTTATATATATCGTCTATTATTGATTTCTGTCTTTTCGTCGAAATTAGCATTACAAAAATATGATGCAAAATACTCTAAGCCACTAAGACTTCCGATATTTTCAATTTATCAATTTTTCGTATAAGTAGAAAGATTCTTCTGTGTTTCGACACAGATTGTTAGGTTAACTTTTAGTAAACTAAAATGTGTAAGTCTCATGGTAAGTATTGAAATCTGCCTCTTATGGTGAGTGTTAAAACTTTAGGTGACTCTGATCTAATGGGTCCATCAAAGAGGAGATAGATGAGAGGAGAAATTACAACAACATTTGTAAGTATTGAAATCTGCTACCGTAACCTCCTACCAATTGAGGATTGAGTTTTTAATTAACATAAACATGTCTCGTTTGATTGGAATATTGGAAGTCGTGATATATTGTGCAGTATGTTTATTTTAAGTATTACATATGGATGGTGTGATGATGATTTTTTGGTTTAGGCTTGCATACGTACCAACATAAAGATATATATACTACTGCTAGTACTGCATACATTTCTAAATTTGAAAGTTGTAAGTTTCAAAAGTTAAATTTAGGACTAATTCAATCATACAATATGGATTTATAAGGTAATTGTTACTTTCATTTATTGTATTGTTATCATTAGTCGATGTGAGATTTGTAACAGGAATCAAAACAAGAAAGAAGGAACCAACATATACATAAGTTAAAGATATGATGCACTTAATTACTTTGAGAATCAGTTTGGCACATACAATCTATCCAACTAGCCACACATTATTAACAACAATCATAGAGAAAAAGTAGCTATGAGCCTATGCAACATCACAGAAAATCTCCAAGCAGTACCTTCTTGAACATGGATGAATAACACCCTCTTGACCTGGCATTACCAAAGCACAAACCCGAACTACTCACCTCATACAGATCTTCATCTTCTTTACCCTTCCTCGAGTGTATCATCGGAGAAGATGGCACTGAATACGACGTAGGCCGTGGCGAAGAGAATGACAAAGATGATGACGAAGAAGAGGAAGAAGAAGGAGAATGAGAAGGATAAGACCAAATATTTTGAGATCCAGTTTGTGGAGGAACACCACCTTTTCTCGAAGCACGTTTGGGGAATAGAGTTTGCAAGAAGCTAGATTTAGGTGAGTTCTTATTCTTGGCCTTAGTAGTGGCTTTTTTGGTAGCATTTTGGTAATAAGATGGTGGTGGTGTGAGAGGAGGGAGAGAATTTTCTTTGAATCTAACCTTTGGAGTTCCTGGTTGAGATTCCCACACAAAGGGAATTGAAGAAGATTCAACATGGTAGGCTTCATTGGAGAGATTGGACAATTCCCTTTTTAGCTTACTATGATCAAGGCTCATCATTGTGTCCTTCTCTTTCCTCTGATGATTCCTTTGTACAACAATGTTAGAAGGCTTTGATGACATCCTTAATAATACTAGTTATAGGTTATGAGAATAGTGTGTGTATGTTGTTATGTATATATGACTATATGTTGAAGATGGGAAAGTGTAAAATAGAGACATGTTCAAAGGGTTTTGGTGATGTGAAAGAGTAGTTTAAGACTTTTTTAAATTAGAAAAGGGAATCTATAACACGAGGGTTGGGTATTGGTAGTGGGTGGCTTGTGTATGTTTAAGTGGTTTTCCACATTCCAGTGAAATTTTGGATCGTTTAATATATTAGAAAAAAAGAAAAAGGAAGTCAACTATGTACAATTGTGTGGCAGGTTAGTTAATGGCGCTTAATTCACGTAAAGATAATAAATTGACTCTTCAATGACTAATTGCTGATAGATTTATGGTTCCTAGAATCAAGTCAGATCGATTTTATTTGTTTATTGTATCAAATATAATGTAAGGAATGAACAAAGGATGAAGTGAAATATAAGGCTCTAATCAAGGCAATACACTAACTTTTTTCTTTTTTTTTTTAATCTCATTTACTCAAATTTTGAGCCATAATTTTAAAACTTTATATTTGGTTGACTAGAATACTGTCTTGAGAGAAGCCCTAGCTAGAGTGAAAAGTTAAATTGCATTGGCGATAGAAAATTGTTAACATTTTATTATTAAATATTTTCTACACATTCTTCCACTTGATTTATTATTCCATTTATGAACCAAACTATTTGTTTTCTTTCTTTATCTATATTCCTATCCTCTTTTCAGTACCAATTAAAAAGGATGCATTTCTTTTAGTTGGTATAATGTTTTTCTTAATGTATAATTAGTTGAATATAATATGAATAAGGAATAATGACGAAAAATATATAAACTACGTATGTAGAAACTAAAGTCATCATGTTATAAGAATCACATATTTCAATAATTATAGTAAAAAGTTATATGAAAAATATAATTAATAAAATTTTAAATATCATTTTATTATTTTTAATTAACAAAATGAAGCTGACTTTTTGTTACGAAATCAAAAGATCTTAATCTAAATTCTTCTATGCCACTATCAAATAGAATGAGTCACACTATAGAGTGTTTTTTTTAACTGAAAGGACATTTTAGTTGTAACAACGTCTTATGAATTAGTCTCACAATAAATCTTATATATATAACCAAAGGTTAAAAAATCTTCTTTCACTATGGTCTATGGGATTATTAAATGTTTGATATTGCGTTACGCAATTCAATGTTTATCTTTTATTTGTTTGAATACAAATATCTTCTGAACCATCCCTGACCAACTCAAGAGCAGCGCCAAGACAAGCAAAGAAAAACATGGCGTATGGAAAAAGTCACAACATTGTCATCTAGTGTAACTTTGTTTATTTTATAAGATAAAAAGTTATATATTAATGGTGTAAAATAGCTAATTTTATACTGTTATCAAATTATAAATTAATTGATAAATTTATTGATTTTTACAATAATTATTTTAAAAATCATTTTAATTGTAATTTTGTAATTAAATTTAGTGTAAAACTATTTTATATTGTTGGTGTATTATCACTGATTTTTTTATAATGATTATTTTAAAAATTGCATTAATAATAATTTTGTATTTGTTGGTAATTGACCGTATAAAATATTTTTACATAATACACAATTATTATTCCTTAAGAAAAATATATTATTTATTACAAAAATTTCTTTAGGATTAAATATCTTTTGGCCTTTGAAAAATTATCAAAGTTTACGTTTAGTAACTAATAGAAGAAATTCTTGACTTTTAATTGGTCCTTGAAAAATATTTTTATTTTGTATTTTGTTTGTTGTTACATTGATCCTATTAACTTGACATGTCACAATCTGATAGAAAACATATTGGTGGTAGTTATATAAAAAAAATCAGAGACCAAAATAAAAATCTGAATTTTTTTTAGTGATCACCACTTAAAAAAATTAATATAATAGTGGACGAAATACGAAATGAAAAAAAAAATCAGAGACCAAAAGTCAATAAAAAAACTTATTAAGAACTAAACGTAAATTTTAATAATTTTTTGTTGATATAAATATATTTAATTTCTTTTTAATTATTTTTTTTCTATAAAGTTGATCGCCCTTCATATATACTATGCACATTTCCCCTCTCTCATATTTGCAGAAAAGTTTGTACAAATATTATTAATTTCTCTTATATTAATACCATATAAATTTCTCACTCGATCTATTAAGTTGCCGCCTAAAAGATCAGAAGAGAGTATAGAGATGCATGTTACCCTCTCCCAAATAGCAGTTGCCCAACAAACAACGTCGGTTAGCCCATCCCAATCACTGTTAGCACCAATTCTTTTGTAATTTAATAGAATATTAACATTTTTATGAGTTGAAAGAACCGCAAAAGTACAAAGTGAGATGGCACAACTTTGAGATATATGAACTATGACATGCTAACGGCATAACATATTATAGTAACTTAAATCAGACTCTGGAGTTGTGATCTGACGACCTAACAAAAAATCAATCGATAGAGCAGCAATGATAAAAAAAAGTGGAATTATCTTAATTAGGAATTAGAAAGTCCCCTTCCCAAGGGAAAACGACGGATAGTTAATTTTTTTCAGTAACGAACGAACCAGGTAACAAGACAACGAATCTTTGTTCTTCTTCTAGATTACCAGCAAAGTATTACGTGCAAATTGTTCTTGTATGAAATCTAAAATATCCCAAGTTGTTACAATTGTCTAGTTGAGTAGTTAAATCTTATGTTCTTAATTGCCATTTATATATAGCATGTAGCATGCTTTCTTTGTTTTCATTCTTAAAGAGACAACACGTAGAAGATGAACTTTAGCTTTTGTGCAAAAATAATTATTACCCACATATTTAATCTTTGCGGCATTTATAAGCAAATTTTCTATATATATAATACATAAAAAAATACATAAAATTAGGAAATAGTCAAAAACCTCAATATAAGGATTTAGTTGCTTTTTTTCTTCTTCCTTAGAACAATTGAATACCACCAACACATGCGACAACTCATATCAAGCATCCGATACATAAATCAATTTAAGGATACAACAAGGGTCCGATTTCCGACTATGCAAATTTGAACAACACATTGGACTGCATTGCTCTTAAAAGATGGGACTATTGATTATAAACTGTAGGAAGCTGAAACTCTATGATGCTGTGAGTTGTAGGGGTATAACTTATACCTCCACTCTCTTTATTAATATATATTTATTGTTGGCTGCTTCCAAAAAACAAGTAGAGGAATTATCCCTTAATTAATATTCTACTCTTTTTTTCTTACAAGCGATACGCTACTTTCTTAAAAAAATACTTATGACTTCCAATTGTGTGGACACTCTTGAATCCAAATCCCGGATCTAAAAAAAGTTAGGAGTAAAAATAAGTTAGTTTGGCCATCAAAGACTTACAACCTGACCCATCTTAGGTCTACCTTGACTTAGCCTAATTAGTAGAAAGGTTAAGTACAATTTTTTATAAAGTAAATTTAGTTAAATAGGACAGATTGTTGGCTTTTATAAAAGCTTATAACTGATTTGCTTATAAATAACATTATTCTTAATTAATATATATATATATATATATATATATAACATTACACAATTTTAATTGTTTTTTATATGACATGTTTTTAATAATGACTATAAAATATAATATGTTTTTGTGGTTAAGTAAGCCGGCTTAGTGATACCCATTAGCCTGTGAATCTATCAATCTTTTCAATTATAGATTTTTTTAACATGTAAGTTTATTGTCTTATATAAAGATCAGCTAAATCTAAAAGAGAAATCCTACAACAAACTAACATATGTCATCCTTAGTTAGTTTGGACTTAAGCAAGACTGTTGGGCTTAAATTCCAAGTCAAGTCCAGTCCAATAAGGAAATATTAAGGTTCCTTGTTTTAATAGGTCAGCAGTTACTTCTTTTAAGAAGTTGACAGTTAATTTGAAACCACAAGAGAGTAAAAGGAGAGGAGAAATAAAACATTCAAATTCGCATGTTGAGAATGGTAGAAACTGTTATCCTTCAATCTTCTCGATCTTCTTGTTTAACCGTTAAATTTTGCTGGAAATTTTACAGCAAGTTCGTGACTCATCAATATTAATATCTAAGGGTTGGTTTCTTGAATAGAGGCTTGTAGCATCACCAGAAATTCCCAAACCAAACAGGTTCTAAAACAGTTTTCTGAAGCATGCGGTTTTATTGCGAGGGACGTTTCTCTCACATTAACCATTGGATTGCGTTCAAACTTTGAGGAAAGGTTAATAAAATTGATTACTAGATTCTTACCGTTCGGATCATTCATTGAAGTTTTTTAAGAGGGATTGTTTCAACTGCAAATAGATGTTATCATAATTCCTGCTCTATTCTGTCTTGTTTCGGACAGTGATATTGAGAAACGGTTATCTCTTTACTTAACTATTGAATTGTCATCAAATTTCATCAGTGTGTTCCTCTCTTGCAATACGTCAATTTGACCGTTGGGATTTTTTATTTGTTGTTTCTGGTGGTAGAAATTAATTTCGTACAAAAGTCTATTTTGTATGTTTGCCTCTTGTGATGATTTTGTACAACTTTTGTTAAAGTTATTTATTGATTGTAATGGTTGTTGAAACCCTTTTGTAATCTCACTTTATTGATAATGAAGTATTTGGGTGGACTCCGAGATCGGTCCCGTGATTTTTATTTCTCACATTGAGAAAGTTTTCCACGTTAAAAATTGTGTTGTGTTGCTTGCATAATTATTATTTGTGTATAAAGTATTTTGCTTGTGCAAAACCATTCATAACAGGTCTTGAAAGGAAAAATTGGTATCTTTTTCCCAACAAGGACTTAGTCTAGTATAGTCCATTTAACGGAGGAAAGATTTGAGTAGTCTAGTATATCTCAATGCGATCATGATAAAAATAATAATAACGATAACTGGCGCTACTTAAATACATTTATTTACCATTGAACGTGTTAGTAAATTGGTGCATAATTGTTCCAATACCAATTAATAATCTTGATTTTTAATCATAAGTATACAATTGTGTTAAATATATTTATATTATCCAATGGAAAATTAATAAACATTTGTTTAACCTTTTTATAAAAAATAAAAATAAAAAAACCTAAAAATTAAGTGTCAACGATCTATCAATTATATTACAATGCAGGCTTTATTTAAGCCACCATGTGAAACCAATCAAATTTCCAAATCTACGTCTATCTCCATGTGTGCGAACTTTTTTCCATTTGAGAAGGGAAAAAATAGAGTTCAAACCAATTATATATAAAGCTTTAGGTTGATATGATTTTAAAAAATTCTATCACACATTGGGCACATTTCGGTTTGGTCATATCAAACCATTGGATTAAGTGTATACTAATAAGTTTGTATACATTTTAAATTTAAATACTTTTATAAATTAAATCAAATTAAAAGGGATAGTACGTATTTTTTATTATTAATAATAAATATATTATTCTATTAAATAGGAAGAATTAAAGAGATGCATAATATTTTTAAAATTGATAACAATTTATGAAAATAAACTATTAAAATCAAGACACATTACCTTTGTTGATGTGGTGCATCAAAATTTAAAATTTAAAAAAAAAATTACAATTACAATAATATTAAAATATAGTATATTTTAAACATAACATTTCTATTTGATATGATATACTATCAAAAAATTTAAATTTAAATTAAATTAAACAAATAGTTTTGAAATGGATAAATAAAATAAATGTTCAATCTAAAAGCCACAATTAACTTAAATGAAGATGATAATAAATTTTAAAAATACTATCATTTAAAATAAATAATATCTTCAATATAAGGATAAGTATTTTTTTTTGCATAAGACACATGTTGATATCCTTTATTAGTATTATGCTTGAGACAAATAATATTATTATCAACAATAAAGTTCTAAATATTTAAAGTTGAATTTAAGACTTCTAGTTAAACTAGAACAACTTCAAAACAATTGATTCATGCGCTAAATGATAATATAAGAGTGATTAAGTTTTCACAACAAAATGCATAAATAAAGTAAAAAGAATGAAAATAAATTTGATGGATGCATGAAGATGATAGAACATAATACACTATGATATTGCAAGATAAGATGTCGTGACATTGAACACTATATATAAAACTGAATTAGCGACAGACATTCTGCAGCTCTAAAAGTGATCATTTTTATCACCATTGTCACACAAAAATGTCTAGAGATGTAAGTATGTATCCATCGCTAATTAGAGACAAAAATATTTCACCTCTAACTTGACATACTTTGCTTTTAACTTTATTCCAAATTGTACATGCATGAGCTCTTGCATTCAAAGACTATATATGTTTTGATCTTCTACTTTCAATTCACATCTCTTACATTGCACCTCGATCACTTGTTTCAATTATTTTCCTGTTAGCTAAATTTTGAAGAGAAGGTATTCTATCTTGAGACCCTGCACAAACAAAGAATGCACCTTTTAATTAAGATATGCCTTTCGCCCACATTTTCTAAAAAATTAATTCTGTAACTCCTGTTTGCCATAATTGTCTTGTAAGCTATTTAACAGTGTATTGGCCAGATATTTCTACCTTCCACACCTGTCTATCCTCCTTCTACCATTATAGTTTGACTCACAAATTCTACCATCTCCATCAGTTGCTTCTGCACCCATTGAAACAAAGCCCTCCTCCAATTCCAACTCCAACTCCACAACCTTTCCTGCTAATTCCCTAAATCTACCATCTTAACCCTTTTCTTTGCTGCTATTTTATATTATTTTTTGAAATTTCTAACATAGTTAACCCCACAGTACCACCCACATGGTTCATGCCATGCCATAATAAAGTTTCTTGCCCTATCCTACCTTCTTATAGATTGTCTTTGAGAACTTTGACAATGGTTATCCTGTTCCAAGTTATTAGTATCTTGCATGCCATGCACCAAATAAAACTTCCCCTATCCATGTCTTTCCATCTCCTGCCTCCCCCATCTTATTTACCCTTTAGAACCAACCACAACACTTTATGATACCATTTCAATAGCCACTGCTATTTTTCAAATAATGCAAGTTAAAAGTTCTAAGATTTTTTATTCCTAAACCCCTTCCTCTCTTCCCTTTCTTTCCACTTTACTAATCAAAACATATTTAAGAAAAACTATTATCATCAAGTGTGTGCATGGCAGACTTGAGTATAATTGAGTGAGAAAATATAAGTATATACCTGTTGTTATCCTTTTTGTCCCTCTGTTTTTTATAATTTGAACTCGTTACTTCTAATTTTTCAACTGTTGTCAAATTTTTGTTAACTAGTTTTTTTTCCTTAAATTTGATTCTCTTTTCAGTTCACTAGTACTTTTGTGCTTTATTTACTAGGACATTTCATTCCTTTTTCGACTAACTACATATTTGATTTTAATATTTATATTATGATAATAATAGTGATAATTTTTTATTTTCTTAAAAATAACTTAGAGTCATGGATCTGTCACTAAATGTGCAAATTAATCGGTGTAAGATTATTTTATTTTAATTAATAGTCTTGAAATTGAATCTTAAATATACAACATACAACTATATTAAATACTTAGAGGGATATACATGACTGGTCCTACCTTGACTAGAATTGTTTTCAACAAAAAATACTTATACAGTCTATTTATATATATAAAAAAAAGAGTCAATCAATATAGTAAAGTGAATATGGCCCTACTCTTATCCTTTGTTTGGTGAAAGAAAAATATGATAGACACTAAAGAAAAGAAGTGATGGTAACACTCTCTAATTCATTAAAATATATTGAAAATCATAAAATCAAAGAGAGAATATTAAATATATGTTTGAATCATAAAATTTGTCATTTTTAATAAATTTTAACATATTAGAAAAAATATAACAAAAAATGTGTTTCTAATATTTCTCAAAAAGAAAAAATATCTGAATATATATATATATATATATATATATATATATATTGATAAATGGAAAATGTGACAAGAAAAATAAAAATAAAAAAGTGAGATGTACTAATTATATTGACTGTATTTTTCACTTTTTTTACCTATTTATCTCGTAATCAAACACATTTATTTTCCATTCCATTCTTTATTACATATTTTTATTTATCCTATTTATTTTAATTGTTTTTCCTTAATCAAATAGAATTATGGAGTGTCAAGATGGTGTAACTCAATTGGTTGAATTATTGTATAAATTTAAAGTTGAATCATTTAAATACTATTTAAATTTGATCATTAACAAAAATAATTTTTTTAATATTGTTTTACCTACTTTTTGATCAAGCTCTATTAATTAAGATTTTTTTTAATCAATAGAAGGATTGTGATAAAAAAAATTATAAATCTCTCTTAATATTAATATTATCTTTTGATTGTTAGCAATAAAAAATAAGACAAAATTATGTACTATATCGGTTCTTCGGTCCAAATCAATCTCCTAGCTTCTTTGTTTTGAAAAGGAAATCCATCTCCTACCTAAACAACACGAGATCATCATATTCATGGCGGCGTGGTGGGTGTGCATGCCAACGTGGTGGTATCAACCTTTTTTGCGACCATCCTATAAACAAAATAACCAGCCACGTGGCAAGAGGTGGAAACTTCAGGATTGAACCCCTGCTCGTGACGCATTAATGTGCTTACACGTGTTTGGCTATACTTCCTTTCCCTTATTTAGTGGTCCTTGTAATCGCCAAATAGCACACCATCAAAAATAATATCGAAATACTACAAGAATATATATAATGTGAATGCTAAGTAGTGAAAGTACTAACGAGTAATAGCTCTAGTGATTAATTGATTAATTAATTAATATATTTATTTTCTTCTTAGAACCCTTCATTGTATCATCAAATCTCTATTGTTTCTCTTTCCCTGGCTTGGTGTAGCTGCAACCGTGTCTACCTCTGCTCTATCTCAATTCTCAAGGTTAGGTTTATTATTTTTCATTTATTTATTTATGTGTTTAGGTGTTTTGGTTCTGTCTTATTTTCTGCTTTAATTTGTGGGATTACTTCAACATATTCAAATGATTTCGGCACATAAATTCGTCTAGCTAATGATCAGTGAATTTGGTATTGAAACTTTGACTCTGATTTTGAGGTTCAAAAGATATTTGTTTACTGCAAACAATCATGGAGTGGAAGAAAGTGTAATTGAGATTCTAAGATTATAATTATACTACTGTCATTCTGTATGTGTGTATATGTGTGTTGAATTTGAAATCAATTTATATCCAAGTGTAATATCTGGAACAATTGTTGTTTAGAATCAAATGTTCATGTACAAGTTTTAAAGATCATATATTTTGAGAGGACGAATCTGGTTATTGCTTCCAATTCAGTCATGAACTCTTGACTCGGAAGTCGGGTATTAGTATTTGGTATTCATTTTTATTTGATGATAGTCAAATATCAAATATAAACAGAATTTTCTGAAACAATTATTGAATTGAGTATTAATGTGTATATATATATATGCTTTTCAGAGTCCAGACTGTGGTTACACTCAGGAAAATCATTCAAAATTTTCAGTATACTTCTGAAGTTCCTCACCTACCTGTGGTACACATGTATGTATATATTCTTCAGCTGTGATTGGAAGGTCAGACACAAAAAGGGGATGCCGAAAGATGTGCTGTGTCTCTGAAATCCATAAGGTTATGTCCTTGCTATCACTGCCCTGCTTAATACTTGGTAATAGTGGAGCAAAAATCTCTAGCTCATTCTTTCACTATTCCTTGATGCACAGCACAAGATTTTTTGTTGTGCCTGTTGTGTTAGTACATTACCTGCGTGAAGACGGTTGAATCGCTTATTTGCTATCATATAGAAATTTTAATTGGGTGAGGGAGTGGTATTTTATTTCTGTGCTACTTCAATGTTTCCAATGGAGAACACATCAAACATCTTGATGCAAAAATATGAATTGGGAAGGTTACTAGGCCAAGGCACATTTGCAAAGGTTTACTATGCACGTAGCACAATCACTAACCAAACTGTGGCTGTTAAAGTGATTGACAAGGATAAGGTTATAAAAAATGGGCAAGCTGATCACATTAAACGGGAAATATCGGTTATGAGACTGGTCAAGCATCCAAATGTTATTGAGCTTTTTGAGGTTATGGCCACCAAGAGTAAGATTTACTTTGTTATAGAATATGCTAAAGATGGAGAGTTGTTTAAGAAGGTGGCCAAAGGAAAGCTCAAAGAAGAAGTTGCACACAAGTATTTTGGGCAGCTAGTGAGTGCAGTGGATTTTTGTCACAGTAGAGGTGTATACCATAGAGATATAAAGCCAGAGAACATTCTGTTGGATGAAAATGAGAATTTGAAGGTCTCAGATTTCGGGTTAAGTGCGTTGGCCGAGTCGAAACGGCAAGATGGCTTGTTGCACACAACTTGTGGAACACCTGCCTATGTTGCTCCTGAGGTCATCAAAAGGAGAGGTTATGATGGTGCCAAAGCTGATATTTGGTCATGTGGGGTAGTTTTGTTTGTCTTACTGGCTGGTTACTTTCCTTTTCATGACCCTAATTTGATGGAGATGTATAGGAAAATAAGCAAGGCAGAGTTTAAATGTCCTAGTTGGTTCCCGCGAGGAGTTCAGCGGCTATTGCGCAAGATGTTGGATCCGAATCCGGAAACTAGGATTTCCATAGAAAAGGTAAAGCAATGTTCTTGGTTTAGGAAGGGGCCAAATGGTAGACAGAAAACACAAGAAGGGGAAAACATTTGTGTCTCTCCTTCAGTTACAAATCATTCTGAACAATGTGGTGATGAAAGTGATGGTTTAGCAGCAGAAGCAAGGGAAGAGCCAGTTGTGCCATTAAGTATAAATGCCTTTGATATAATCTCCCTTTCACCAGGTTTTAATCTTTGTGGATTCTTTGAAGACAGTTTTCAGAAAAGGGAAGCAAGGTTTACTTCAAGACAACCAGCATCGGTCATCATCTCCAGGCTGGAAGAAATCGCGAAGCAGATGAGGATGAAAATAAAGAAAAGGGCTGCAGGTTTGTTGAAATTGGAGGGCCTTCATGAAGGTAGGAAGGGGATTTTATCCATTGATGCAGAGATCTTTGAGGTTACTCCACTTCTGCATTTGGTGGAGGTGAAGAAATCAAATGGAGATACATTGGAATATGAGAAAATACTGAAGGAGGACATTAGGCCTGCTCTTAAAGACGTTGTTTGGGTTTGGCAAGGTGACCAACAAGAGCAAACACAACAGTTGGAGCAACAGAAGCAGCAAAAACAACTACCACAGTCATAAGTACAACATTATCTTAGTTTTTAATGTCTCATGCCTTATATTTTTGCATTACGTAATATGAAATTTTGTTTTGAATAATGCTGTCTCTTATCTTTCTTCTGTTTTACAATGCCATGACCTTATTGTATTACGTCGTGTCTCAAATTCTGTTGGCAGATGTTACTTTAGTTTGCATGTTTAATGGTTAACAAGTTAACAACCGTTTCTAGTGGCTCCTCGTGTTTTTAAGGACATGACTGAATAATGAGAATGTAGTTGCCTAAGAAGAAAAACTATACATAAATGGTTTAGTTTCTTAATTTATTGATTTTCTCTGGCGTACGGCTTTCACTCTTATACAGAGACCTTCTTCTGAAGGTAATTGTGTCACTAATGAAACATAATTGATCTTAACAAATTAACTCTAATATTTTGAAGTTCAAAACACACCTCATTATTCTTCTCTGTCTGGAATGATGATTCTCACAAACAATATCCATAGCAACTCGTCACACACACATCTAGTTACGCCTTGTTTTGAAGCTAAGTTTTTTGTTTTTTATCAGCTTGTTTTGAAGCTAAGTAGAATTGATTTTAACAAAATTGAGATGTGTATTTAAATTAATTTTAATTACGGATTTATATTAGAAATTTTTTTATTTTTCTGATGAAAATCAGACAGATCCTTACTTTCAGAAATGAAGCAATTGTCCACACCTGGGATTATATTCCTCCAAAATCAATTCTAATAAAGAAAATGGTACTCCGCATAGCAAAAAGTCGAGAATAAATATTTGTATTTGTTTGAATATAAATATGAGGTGAAATTTTATATAGTATAAGAATAGAAAGATGGAATGGAGAAAAAATCCACAAATGTAAAGTTTAAAATTTTGGATTAAAATGTCAAGATCACTTGTATGAAAAGAAAAGATGTTTTCTTTTGAATTGGGTGAAGCAAGTTGCATCCTTAATAGGTGATTGGTATCGTATCCGAGTAAAACGCCCGTTAAGTCTTGTAAGCATTTATTTTAATCTATAAAATTCATTAAAAAAACATTTATTGCAGTCATTCACTCATTCTAAATTGTCATACAATGTGGCAAAAGTAGACTAAAGTAAACAACCTTTTATAGTAAAATGGAAATTTTGTAAAATCAGAAAAAGAAGATCAGTTTCCAGAGGAGAAAAGCCGTATTCCATTACAACTTTTTTTTTAACCGGGGTAATTTCATAAAACCAAAGACTAATCTGCAAAATATCGATTTATTTAAAGTTTTCACCTCTTTCAACATATGTTCATTCATATACAGATTCGGGGTAAAATCCCTGGTCACTTGCATAAGAGCCATGATTATCTACCAACCAACTACTTATATACTGCACCAACTACATAAAAGCAAGAAGCAATTACTAGAAGAGAAGTCTAAACCACATGCATGTCATGAATCATGATTATTGCAACTATGTTATGATTAATTATCAATTTATCACCATTAAAAGCAAATATATATATATATATATATATATGTGTGTGTGTGTGTGTGTGTGTGTGTCATAGTAACCGTTCATTCAGGCTTTGGGGAAGAGGATGAGACCAAGTGCTTCCAAAGATAGCGACCGCTAGCCATGTCAAGGAAGGTCCAGAACCCAGATAGCAATGCACCCCGAACCTGATGCATGAATCACCAATCATTAGGATATTTTTAAAAAGACAACATTTTTGTAAAATCTGAAGCACAGATAGAAAGAAGTGGAAAAGGGTTGTTTCTACCTTGGAAGTTGCATTTGCATTGTTTAAGGAAGGAGAAGCAGCATCTGAGGTTAGGGTGGTGTGTTCATTTTCATTGTTTGAGTCCTCCAACTCAGTGACGTCAGTGGTGTGAGGTTGAGATCTGAGGTTTCTGAGGACCAAGAAGCCGGCAAGTGTTGCCGACAGTAATATGAGAATGAACCTGAGAGGACACATTTCCCTTGATTCAGAAACATACGTGTGTGTGTGTTTGTCTGTCAGAGGAATCAGAGTTATGACTTTGTAGTGCGATATAAGGTGTTGCTGATTTAGAAAGACACGAAATACTACGTTTGAAAGTGGGAATGGACTTGGATAGTCGAAAATTAAATAAAGCACATGGTTGTTGGTGTGGTGGTGGCTTGGTCTGCCAGCTTTCGTCTTTTTCTCAAATTATTTTCTTTGGCATAACTTCTTGTTACTTCTTGCTAAAATTGAATATATATCTTGGGTGAATTCCTTCTCTCTCTGTGCTCAGGTTATGATGAGAAAATATATTTCTGTGTTTGGTGCACAAAGATGGATAATCGGCTATGGTAAGTTTTTGGGTTTTTAAATATTTTAATATTTTGAATATTTATTTAAGTTACCAGAAAAAGACAATTGTGCCATCTTTTTTGAAAGCATAAATAACTGAATAATAATCCATTGATAGAATTTCAAGTGTCTTAAAGAAAATCAACAACGATACTATAAGAGTAAGTATTGCATGCTCTAAATTAAATTAACTCATAAAAATAATTATACTAGTAAATCTTCTTGTTATGCTTCCTGGCGTACCTCTGGTTCCTCAGAAACCCTATGGAGTTTGGTGGAAGTGTGGCGGTGGCTCTTTGGCTTTTTGATGCCATTGTTGTGGGCATTATTCTTTACAACCTCCTCGCCGGCCACCCTCACCAAATCACCCTCACGAGCCTCACCAAATACTCTCTGAAACTATTTTCCTCCCTACAATAACACCAACGCCGACGACCAACCAATACTCAACAAATCATAATTAAATTAAATTCTTAACCAAAAAAAAGAAGACAAGACTATTTCTGTGAACATTTTGTAATAAAATAATTAATAATAAAGAAGGGGTACAAAAGTAAAATAACCCATGACTATTAAAAACTAATTAAATGGTACAAATGTTGGTTTATTTTCTGTTACTTGACTAAGTTAAAACCACATAAGGAGATCCACTCATCTTATCTTCTTAAGAATAAGTTGTTGTTAATCTTATCCCTTATCTTTTAGGAATAAGTTGTTGCTAATCTTATCAACTAATCTTATCCTTTATTTTTAGCAACTAAACCCACGTTTTATACATATCAAATATAACCTCTTTGATGGAAAGATGTTATATAAGGAGATGTGCACCATGGCCAAGGTCTCTGTGCTTGCTATCTGAAAATCTCAATACACCATCAGTGAGTGATAGTGAAAGCATAGAAGATATTTTAGCCAAAAGTCAAATTAGTTTGGATATTCATGAACTATTTACAGATTACTTGACCCACGGATAGCTACAATTCATCTTTAGAGCAAACAAGAATAGCAATGGTGGGAGGTATTTATGATCTTAATTTTTCCGCACTTAATCTAATTGCTTATGTTGTTTATGTATAAGCATGATTAGATTATTTAGTATTTCTTACATTTGGAATCAGACCAGGTTATTACCTCTGCTTTGCTTTTGGTTTGATACTCATATTTTTGAAATATTGTTTTATTAAAATATGAGTATTTTATTTGAACGTTTTAATTAGTAAGAAGCCTTGGAATCATATGGAAATTGAATTTCTAAGTTTTTTGTAAATTAAAACATGGATTTCGGTGTTGAAAATGACTGAGAAAATCATTGGGTTTTTATTTTGATTGAAACTGGGTCGAGTCAACCCGTCTGAAGATCGAAGACAATAGTATCAATGAAACATGTTTCAATTTTGTGGCTTTGAGTTTTGTGAAATTAACCCGTATTCAAATCTTGGTTTTTGTGTCACGATTCACATTCACATTTGGTTTAAAGTGATATTGTGTGACACCGTTTATGATTTGAAAATTTCACATTCTGACACTGAATTATATTTTTATTTATGTTATTGTTACTATTGTCATTTACGCTATGTGCGTTGCTGAACTTTTATTTTGATCTTCGTGAACCAAATAAATGATTATAAAACATTTTGAAATAATGACAATTTTATGATGTGTTCACATAATTTATTATTATTTAGATATTCAGTTTATATCTTTTATTCCATAAAGATAAGAATATTTAAATATTTAGTTTATATCTTTTATTCCATAGAGATAGGAATGTTTAGATATTCAGTTTATATCTTTTTATTCCATAAAGATAGGAATATTTAGATATTCAGTTTATATTTTTTATTCCATAAAGATAAGAATGTTTAGATATTCAGTTTATATCTTGGAAACTTTTTATGTATGTGGTTCACTTACTTCACTCACTACATATATTAATTTGTATTTATAAGAGAATATTTTGTGATATATGTTCACATGATATATTGTTATTCTGTCATTACATGTATTAATTTATGTTTTCCTATACATGTAATATTAAGTTGATTAATCTGAATGATTGATTATTTAATTTTATTGTTTATGGTTAATTACAATAAAATTAATTTTGGAAATTAGATAATATTTAGTGATCTTTATAATTTAATTGATTAAAGTCTAGCCACAACAACTTTAATTATTTAAATTATATATTAAGAGTCTCTAGATCACATAAGGTAAATAATATTAATTGTAATTAATCATAATATAATATAGTAGATATTATCCCACAGGAATTTCTATTATATTTTTGTATGATTAATTAGGATAAGATATTAAATTATATTTTTTTGATTTGCCCACATGGATCAAGAAATATAACTTGATAGTTTTATCATAATGTTTATGTGAATTTAATTGAATTAAAATTTTAGCCCACAGGCAAATTTTATGTCGCTAAATTCATAATTTTATAAGCATGACTTACATTGGTAAAGCATGATACATTATTTTTGTCTCAAATTTTAATGATAAGCATATATGTTGAATTATTTTGCAACTAAACAACCTATTAATACAATTGATATCCCAGAATTGAGAGAAGATTATTTTTCTATCTGGAAAGAAATGATTCTGGTGACGTTAAGGTATATGAACATTGATTATGCTATCAGGAAAGTTAAGCCACCAGCAATTCCAGAGAACAATATATATTATGGTATATAGGCTGGTATTAAGGGTTCAGTTGAACAGTATGACAATGTGAGAGCGCTCCTGAAGTACATTAATGAACAATTTGAGACTTCAGGGAAGGCATTGGCCAATACCTTAATAATAAAGTTTTCTTCCATGAAGCTCAATACTTTGAGGGATGTGCGTAAGCACATCATGCAGATGATGGACATTGCAGCTTAACTTAAAACCCTAGAGGTGGACATGTCTGATTCCTTTCAAGTACATTTTATTTTGAATACTCTCCCAGCACCATATTGTCCCTTTTAAAAATATCTAACAACACACATAAAGACAAATGGTCTATTAATGAACTCATGACCATGTGTGTTCAGGAAGAGGGGAGGTTGCAGTTGGAACAAGAAGAGAGTTCTATTATGATGACTGAAATGAAGGATAATAAGAAAGGCCAGAAGAACAAGGGAAGTGGTAAAATATCACCTCAAGCTGGAATTAAGAAAGAATCCAAGTGTTTCTTCTGTAAAAAGAAGGGGCACATGAAGAAAGATTGTTCAAAATTCAAGCTATGGTTTGGAAAAGAAATGTATGTCTACCTCTTTAATTTGTTATGAATCTAATATGATTAATCATAGCACTTGGTGGATTGATTTGCAATATGGTATTTTCTATATTAATTTGCAAAATGATACCACTTATGATGTTGTGCATGTTAATGTTGGCATAAAAACGATGTGTTATGAATGAGGATTCCTCTATGTTGTGACACCTAAGATTAGGACACATCTCTATCAAGAGAATTAAGAGATTGGTAAATGAAGAGGTACTTAGTGCTTTGGATTTTGCTGAACTTGATACTTGTATAGATTGCATTAAGGGTAAGCAAACTAACAAGTCTGAGAAGGGTGCAAAGAGGAACTCAAATCATACATACAGATTTTTGCTGTCCAGAAATGGATGCAAGTAGTCTGAAATACTTTATCACCTTCATAGACAATTTGTTCACGATATATGTATCTTTACTTACTTCATTCTAAAGATGAAGCTTTAAATGCCTTTAAAGTTTTTAAGGCCGAAATGGAGAAACAATGAAGAAAGCAAATTAAGATCGTGAAATCCGATAGATATGGTGAATATTATGGTAGATACACAGAGAATGGACAAACATCTAGTCTATTTGTGAAGTTTCTCCAAGAACATGGGATTGTTGCCCAGTACATTATGCCTAGTTCTCCGAATCAAAATGGTGTGGCAAAAAGGAAGAAACCGAACCTTAATGGACATGGTGCAAAGTATGCTTAGTAGTTCCAAGCTTCCTAAGTCATTGTGGACTGAAGCACTAAAGACGGCAGTGTACATATTGAACCGAGTTCCAACTAAGGTTGTCCCAAAGGCACCATTTGAGTTATTTAAGAGTTGGAAACCGAGTTTGCGACATGTACGCGTTTGGGGATGCCTGTCTAAAGTGAGAATATATAACCCACAAGAAAAGAAGCTTGGCCCAAGGACCATTAGCGGATACTTGATTGGTTATGCTGAAAGGTCTAAGGGATACAAATTTTATTGTCCATTACACAGTACTAGGATTGTGGAATCAAGAAATGTTGAATTTTTTGAGAATGACTTGATTAGTGGGAGCGATCAATCCAGAGATTTTGTTTCTAGGAAAGATCATTCAGTTACTCAACCATCCACTTCAAATCTTAGAATGGTTGTTATTAACAATACCCTTCCAGCTCAATCGGGTGTTGTACAACCTATCATTTAAGATCCATAATCTGCTGATAATCTAGTAGATCAAGTTGTTCATGAGGAGCAAGAAGAAATTGTTGATCAACCAATTGAACAACAAGTTCCTCAAGAAGATAATGTAACAACATTAAGGAGATCTATCAGAATAAAGAAATCAGCAATATCGAGTGATTTTATTGTGTATCTACGGGAATCTGACTATACTATTAGAGCTAAAAATGATCCTGAAACGTTTTCATAAGCCATGAGTTCTAAAGAATCAAACTTGTGGTATGATGCTATGAAGATGAGATGAATTCTATGGCATCGAATGGAGTCTGGAATCTTGTTCAGTTGCTTGATGGTTCAAAAGCCATTGGATGTAAATGAGTTTTTCTAAGAAAGACTCATTTAGGCAACATTGAGAGATATAAAGCAAGACTCGTAGCCAAGGGATTTAATCAAAAGGAAGGAATCGACCACAAGAAGACATTTTCTTCTGTATCTAAGAAAGATTTTCTTCGCATCATTCTGACAATGGTTGCACATTTTGACTTAAAGTTGCAACAAATGGATGTGAAAACGGTTTTTCTCAATGGAGACATAGAGGAAGAGGTTTATATGAAACAACCTGAAGGATTCTCCTCTCTAAGGGTAAGCAATTGATATGCAAGCTTAAGAAATCTATATATGAAACAAGCCTCCCGTCATTGGTACTTAAAAAATTTCATGATGTTATTTCTTCATTTGGTTTCGTAGAAAATGTTATGGATCATTGTGTATACCAGAATGTCAGTGGGAGCAAAATTTGTTTCCTTATTTTATATGTAGATGATATTTTACTTGCAACCAATGACAAGGGTTTTGCTATATGAGGTGAAACAATTTCTCTCTAAGAACTTTGATATAAACGATATGGGTGATGCCTCTTACGTTATTGGCATCAAGAGACAGAGTAAAGGCGTTCATTGTTTGTCTCAAGAGACCTATATTAACAAAGTTTTGGAAAGATTTAGAATGAGTAATTGTTTAACAAGTGTAGCTCCCATTGTGAAGGGTGACAGGTTTAATTTAAACCAGAGCCCGAAAAATGATTTTGAGCGAGAACAAATGAAGAACATTTCTTATGCTTCAGCTGTTGGAAGCCTTATGTATGCTCAGGTCTACACAACACCTGATATTGCTTTTGCGTTTGGAGTGTTAAGGAGATATCAAAGTAACCCAGATTTAGACCACTGGAAAGTTGCAAAGAAAGTAATGAGATACCTTTAGGAATGCTTATGTACAGACGAACTGACAACTTGGAAGTGATTGGCTACTCAGATTCAGTCATTCAGACTACGCTGGCTACGTTGAGTCGAGAGAATCGACTTCGGGATATATTTTTATGCTAGCCAGTGGAGCTGTGTCTTGGACAAGTGTCAAGCAGACCTTGACTGCTACTTCCACTATGGAGGCTGAGTTCGTTTATTGTTTTGAGACTATCTCACATGGTGTATGGATAAGGAGTTTCATTTATGGGCTTAGAGTTATGGATTCCATTTCTAAGTCATTGAAGATATACTATGATAATTCAGATGTTGGTTTATGGCTAAGAATAACAAAAGTTGTAGTCGAAGCAAGGACATCGACATTAAGTATCTAGCCATAAGAGAATGTGTTAAAGATAATACAGTGGTTATTGAGCACATTAGCACTGAATTAATGATTGTCGATCCTTTAACTAAGGGCATGCCATCATTTAAATTTAAGGATCATGTGGAAAGGATGGGACTTGGTTCCCATATTTGATTTTCATTGTAAGAATGATATTAAGAAACTCTATTGTGATGTTCTTCATTCAATTTATGCGCATCTACAGTTATTTATTCTGAGAAACATCAATTAAGTTTGGACCTAGAATAAATATTAGGTTTATTCATTAAGTTGTATGGGCTTGAGAAATATAATGCAATGTAATACATGGAAGGTACTACTCGTATATATTAGAAGAACTATCGCCATGATTCATGTATTTTATTTCTCACTAAAGTGTATGATAAGAAATGTGGACCAAGTGGGAGAATGTTGGTTTATTTTCTGTTACTTGACTAAGTCAAAACCACATAAGGTGGTCCACTCATCTTATCTTCTTAAGAATAAGTTGTTGTTAATCTTATCCCTTATCTTTTTAGGAATAAGTTGTTGCTAATCTTATCAACTAATTTTATCCTTTATTTTTAGCAACTAAACCCACGTTTTATGCATATCAAATATAACCTCTTTGATGGAAAGATGTTATATAAGGAGATGTGCACCATGGCCAAGGTCCCTGTGTTTGCTATCTGAAAATCTCAATACATCATCAGTGAGTGATAGTGAAAGCATAGAAGATCTTTTAGCCAAAAGTCAAATTAGTTTGGATACTCATGAACTGTTTACAGATTACTTGACTCACGGATAGCTACAATTCATCTTTGGAGCAAACAAGAATAGCAATGGTGGGAAATATTTATGATATTAATTTTTTCACACTTAATCTAATTACTTATGTTGTTTATGTATAAGCATGATTAGATTATTTAGTATTTCTTACAGCAAAAAGTTGCACTGACCGAATCCAGTCGTTCAATATAAAGATCATTAATCTAACGGCCAGCAATCGGGTTGCTAACTTTGTGCACCAAAGACAAAGAATTTTACTTCCCACCGTGGCTTCCGTCATATATATATATATATATTGGAATGTTTCAAATAAAAAAAAATTTAAAATAAAAAATGAGAAAAATAAATTTTAATCATTTAATTATAATTAAAAAATTGATGGATGAAATTAAAATCTCAACTTTTAATATATGACACTAAACTAATTGTGATAGCACAATTACAAAAAAAAAAATTACAACCATTAAAAAAGACATTTTACATTAACTATAAGATAATTGTTTATACATATAACATTTCAAGATCCAAACTTTTTAAATCAATTGTTAATCGATCTTAAAAGTTAACCAAAAACCTATCTAAAACTTAATTTTTTAGATTAATTTTTTAAGTGATTGATCTAAAAAATAATTATTTAAATCAGCTAAAAAAGTGATATATTAAAAATTAGAATGTTAATTAAAATCAATTATTCTTATTTCTTATTTTACATTTTTTCTGAATTGAAACAGTCTCCTATACATAGAAAATGCTAATGCACTCACCCTTTTTTAGTACTCGTGCATTATCAACCAACATCATAAAATTTGAGAAAAAAAAAGTAACAAACTCATTTATTTTATTCAAACTAATTTAAGTATATTATAATTAAATTCAAAAGAAGTTTTCTCCCTCCTATCTAACTATCATTAAATATTTAATTTTTCTCTTCTCTCCCCTCGTAATATAAATATTTTTTGTATACAAAAGAAAGCAACCAAAAGAAACACAAAACAACAAACTATCTATACTCAATTATACCCATAGCATCACTCAAACAAACATCAGTAAGAGGATGATGGCAAGATGTCCAAAGGAGCAAATGCTGGTTGGTTGAAGCTCCATTTTTAGCAAGTCAATCTGCAATTTTATTGTCTTTCCTGTAAGGATGAAACCTTAGATTATCATTAAAAAAAGATCCAAAGTCAACAATGCATCAGACTCCCAGATAATTTTCTTGAGACCTCTACTTCAAGCAATTTGAAGCATGAAAGATTGTCAAGAGCTCAGCATGAAGATTAGAAGTAAATCCACAATGACCTGAGGAATACCACTACGCTGCTTGATGTTCCACAAAAAAGACTTAAAACAATGAAATCATGGAGAGTATGAATCTGATTAGCACTGAACCAGATAGGCCAGACCCGATCATTGAAAATTTCATCGTTCCTAGCAGGCCAAATAAACCAGCAAATCACGCCAAAAAGAATGCCATGATCACTCAGTTATATTCTTGCGAATCCAAGAAGAAGAGTCAGAAATATCAAAGTCTGACGTGTGATTCCATGACATTGCATTCCAAACTTGTTTAGCCTTATCATAATATAAATACGAATGCATTATAAAAACTATATATTATTATAAAAATAAATGTTTTATTTTTCAATTTATAGTTTTTCTTATAATTTCATCTACTTATTAAAGGAAGTAAATCAAATTAATTAAAAAAAAAGTTGAATATGAAAATAAACGTAACTTTTTTGTGACAGCAAAATAAACGTAACTTTAAACAGGTCTTTTTTATAACTTTAATTAACTAAAATTTTTATTATATTATTTTCTGTTTAAAGGAATTGATTTTTATGAGTAGTAATTAATTGCTTAAGGAATCGATCAATTATTTCATAGAGTTGTCAACTTTTAAAACTGTGACATGTAACTGATTGCAAGTCAAAATAATCAACTACTTCAAGTCAAGTAATTGATTACCTTAGAAAGTAATCGATTGCTCTGTAACACTTGAGATTATTACAAGTAGTCTTAAAGAGAATCCAAGCACTTAAATTTGTGGTGAGAAATCTCTAAAGAAGAGTTGGGTCTTTAAGGGTGTTATCTAAGAATGTTAAGTGAGGTATATTGTTTGTATAAAAGAAGTTTTAGTTGAAAATCACAATTGGGAGTTGATAATTGGGGATTAGACATAGCACAAAGTGTGCTGGAGAGTGAACCTATATAAAAATGAATAGTGCAATCTAATCTACGTACCCTAATCTCTTTATATAAATTTTAGTTTTATATCAATACCCAATTACAAGATATATATCCTCATTGGAGAGACATTTGCACTAGATTGAGTCATCATACATTAACATTGCATTAAAATTTGGTGTTAAAGGTTAAATGCACACTCAAGATATCATATAGTAACAACATGGGTTTAAATTCTAATGGTGACTAACATATCTGTACTCCAAAGTCTCTCATTTTATAGAAATTATTATGGTTAGGGGTGTTCATATATCTATCTAATTATATGAAAATTAAAAAAAAATCAAACAAATCAAAAATTTGAAAAATTAAATTTTTTTATTAGATCAAATTGGATTTCAAATTTCATTTTCATAATCAATCCAATTCAAACTGAACTTATTTATATACATATATTTTATTCATAATTTGGTAATATCACTCATTTTTATATTTTTATTTTTTATATATTTTTGAAATTGTCTCATAACTTTGACCTATTTATATAAAATATATTAATTAAAAATATTTTATTACTAACTATTTGAGTTAAGATGTATAAATAAAATTATCATGTTGAGTAATTTTTTTTGATATAGTATATATATAAAATTTATACTATATATCTCATCGTTTATATGATCACATATAAATAAAATGTTTGATATTTTAATTTATTTTTATTATATATCTTATTATTTATTTAATATTTTTTAAACAGAATAAAAGTAAGATTAAAATCGAAAATAATCTAATCCAAATTACTTTAAATTGAATTGGATGAGATTAAAGTTTTAAACAAAACAATCAAATGATGAATTAAAAAAATTAAAGTAATTAGATTTGATAATTTTTCCTTCAAATCCGATACAATTCAATCAACGAATACTCTTTTTCTTTTTAAAGAAAAACATTTCATATATATATATATATATATATATATATATATATATTTAGATAAAAACAAGATATAACCACAAGAAATGACAATTCCAACAAAAGTTATAGAGCTCACTTAAATAAATAAGTGAGATACCCCACTGACCACCTATTACAGCCATGAGAACTGCTGCAAACAAGAATATAAAGCAAATTAAGATACAGGGTCAAAAAACCATTTTAGCCTTTCCAATACGAAAATCACTGATAACATAGTGTTGCTGTTGACTCAAAAATAACTCCTCTGATGCAAACTATTGAAACCTTGGACACTCCTAGTTATGTTGATTGGAAAGCAAAGATGAAAATTTCCGTTGAGGCGCTTTTGGTATGAATATTTGGGAAATCATACTAAATGGTCCATATATGTCCCTAAGTATGTTGTAGGAAATTATGTCCGCATCTCATATATGTGCTTCCCATATCGAGTCTCTCACTAAAAAATTTACAAGGAATGATAAACATTTCCAATTTCACTTAAGTTAGACTCTCCCATGCATCTCTTAGACTCACATTTCTTTTACTTGGAATTCTCCAACCTTCGCACGACTCCCTCCTTCATTTTTTTAGGGACATTCCTCCTTTAGTTTAGTTGGGTGTAATGGATTAGGATTTTAAATATTTTTTATAAAAAAATCTTGTGATATTTAATTAGAATTTTTCAATGATATAAATAAGTTTTGTAATATTCATTTAAGACTTTTAGAATTTTTTAAGGAGGACAACAAAATCTAGTAGTATTAAATTAAAAAAATTTATAACTTAAAAAAGTCTTTTAATATTTAAAAATATAAAAATTTCGATTAAGTTCACAATATAAAATATCTATCAAACAATCTGATTTGTCAACTATCAATGATTAAAATCCTTGAACATTTTAACACCATTATATTTGTTTTATTAATTTGCCAACAACCATTGATTAAAAGACTTTAACATTATAGAACCATTAGATTTTATTTATTAATTTGCAACAACCATCGCTTTGATTCAATATAATATTTTTAAAAAAACACTTAAACATTTTAGAACCATCATATTTGTTTTATTAATTTGCCAAGAATCACATATTAAAATGCTTGAATATTTTAGAACTATTATGTTTTTATTATTAATTTGACAACATGCATTGATTAAAATGCTTGAACATATAAAATTATTATATATCAAATATAAATAGAGAAATATAATAAAATTATTAATTTTAAAATTTAGAATTTTTATTTTTAAAATAATTATTTACTATTGTTATAATTATTATATATTATCTATTATATATTTATTAAATAAAAATATAGAAAATTAATAAAATAGTAGATAGCATAGTATCAATTAAAAATTAAAAATTTATTTACAATAATTATTAATTTTAAAATAATCAATTTATTATTGTTATAATAGTTATCTTTTTATATAAAATAATGAATTACTATTAAAATATTTAGTTTTAAATAATTATTTAATATTTAAATTGTAATATATGTATATTAATAATTTATGCACAGTTTAAAAAAATAGAAAAATAAATTAAAACCCTTTTAAGATAGATATCCGTAGCATCTTTGTAAACCCGTTTCACATTACCCTTTTAAAGTAATTTATTCTCATAACATCTATTTATATAACGTTTTAAATTTAACTACTTTAATAATGGAATATTAATTTAATTCAATTCAATTTGATAGCCGTTCAAAAACGTTTTAAAAAACAAAATAGTTAGTGAGTCCAATTGAACTTAGCCCACAGTGTACACAATCTCTTGAACTAAATTTCCCTTCGACTGTTACGTACGTAACGTCCAAAAAAAGTATTACCTACGTAACTGCTCAGTCGCATGCTTATTATTTTTACGGTTGTCATATGCTAAAATGGTTATGTGAGTGTATACATTCTTTTTTTCATTTTATCTTGGAGCCACTCATAAATAACAACACGATGTGAGTGTAGACTCTACACCTTTTTTTCCAAACAAACAGTCTTCCTTTTTCTTCCTTTCTCATTCTTTTTTTCTCGGTGTATTTGTGGTTATGGCCAAAACAAAACAAGAATAACTAGAAAACAAAAAAGAAGCAAAAAAGTAGCACAATTTCAACAAGACGCAAACTCAAAGCACCAAAGGTTCTTTCTTTTCTCACAATAATTCTTCTTTTCTTGCCTCATTTAAATGTCCTTTCTAATTTATTTATTTATTTATTGTTCGTAAGTCTCCAAAAATTAGGATAGTGTGGTGCACTAAACATATTGTTTCAAATGGTTCTACAAGCAATAGATCATGTGCATCTGCCACACAATCACATATAGAAAAGAGGAAATGTACAATTAAGAGAAAACAATGAGAAATCATCCAAAATAGAAGAACATAAATTAGCTAAAAATAGAATGAATGAAACAAAAATGCTAATCTATGTACATGACTGAAATGGTTATCAACGCAATCCTATCCCATATTAAGTTGACAATTTAAAATGCACACTTAAAACACGGCAAATTATAAAGGGTTTTTTAAAAAAATTAATTCAAGCAATCAAAATATAATTTTATGAACATATTTTATTTTTTTGATATTTTTCACTTTTAATCTTTTTTGACGTAATATAATATATTAAAAGTATAATTATAACCAAGATATGAAATGATTCAAAATAAATTATGGTTAACTAATTTAAAACTTCAATAATGACACAAAATTAAAATTAATATATTCAAAATGATTACAAATATCATTTTAAAATAGATTTTTATTCCTATATTAAATATTTTTAAAAATTATTAATTATAAAGACAAAAAAATTTAAGTATGTGTAAACATAATGTTGACAATAACAAAAAGGAATACCAAAATTTAAATAGTTATAAATTTATATTATATTTTTTATTTGAATTTACACGTTTCATACATGTATTAATCACTTTTTTACTTGGAGAAAGAAAAAAATAAATTTAATAGACTTAATATTTTTAAAGTCCTATATGCTCAATTAAAAATATAATTAATCATTCTTGTAAAAAAATTATTCGTAAAACTTGAACACAAGTTTACACTACTCATCTTATTCAACCAATTGAGATAAATCTCTTAAATTTTGAATTTTATTTTAATTATCTTTAATAAGTTACTAAATATTAAAAACTATAATTTATTTGTGTATATATTTTTTTAAAAAACTAATTACTTATAAAATGTATAATTTAAATGAACATGTGCGGGCTTAAAATCTAGTTATATATGATTGTAGAATTCTCCAAAAGTAAGATATAAAATATTCCATTATTTCTTGGAATGCACCTCTTAAATATTTTACTTACTAACATTTATTTGGAAAATTGAATTATTTTTTAAACTAAACATTTTAAATGGTTGTATTTTTATTTAATTTATATTTTAATGATTAATAAAATAATATTCTATTAGTTTTTCTTGAATATATTTTATTATATACTTTATTTATATTGTATACATAAAGAAGTATTTAACGGTTGATTGATCATATTAGCACTTTTTAGTAACTATTTACTAAAATAGGGTTATTTTTAATCATATTGGTAAACTGAGAGTATTTTGACTGTTTGACCGAGTGAACGTATTATTGCTCCAGGACGGTTGCTCGTCACATTCTTATAAAAACCGGCTCAGTCTGGTTCGACCAAGAACCAGAACACCTTCCGGGTCGAGTGAGCTATCGCATCGGGGTTGCACATGAATTGATATGGACTAGTGCAAATTGGTCGATTTTAGTAAAAACATGTGACCTGAACAGGTTTGAAAACTCGATCCAGGTTGTGCATGTTTATTTTATAATAAAAAACGTAAAATGATGGTGGTGCGCTGGTGATGTTTGCGACAAGGGTTTGCTGTTAGATTCGTGGGAGTGGCGAGGCGCTGGTGATGGGTTGCCGACAGTAGTGGTGGTGCGACGGTGACAGGGCGTCGATAGTGGTTGTGGAGCGCCGTTGAAGGGTCTGCACGGAGTGCGGACTACGGTAGCGGCATTGTTCCTCTCTTGAGAGAATGTGAGGTTGTGTGTTTTAGGTTAACTGTAGTGGGCTTCGGCTCTAAGGATAAGTATTTTTTATTTTTCTGATTCTCTTAGCCCAATTATAAGTGATGTTAGAGACAAGATTCACTTAATGCATCTCCAATGCAAGGTTACTTAAGTAATTTTCTTGGCCCCTGCAATATTTTTTGTGGTCTCCTTAGTGTCATGTTACTCCTAAGAAATTCATCCAATATTTTGCTTCAATGCAAAAAATCACAAGAAACTCAAAAAAATTCACATATTTATATTTTTTTAATAAAACTTAAAATTTTTTCAATTTTCATAAATATAAATTAAAATAAATAAAATAAAATGCATAACAATATAAAATAAAATTGTACATAATAATAAATAATTAAACACAATAACATCGAAATAAATAAAAAACCGAGACCTCGAAAAAAAATTACATAAATTTAGTTATTGTTATTTTTGTTTCCGAAACATTCCCAAATATGATCAACTAAATCTGCTTGGAGTTGTTGGTGTTTTTGTTTGTCGTGAGCCTCTGCTCTTCTTTGAAGGTATGTTGATCTGATACTAGGGTGAGCACCTAAAGATACTTCGAATGTTGACGTGTTGTTACCTACATTATCGTAATCAATATTACTTTGATATGTGTCACGTTCGTCCTCGACAATCATGTTATGCAATATGATGCATGCATAGATGATATTCTTCATTTTAGCAATATCCCAAAAACGTGACGGACCACGTATAATTGCAAACCGAGATTGGAGCACTCCGAACGCTCGTTCTACATCTTTTCTTACCGATTCTTGCCGTTGAGCAAATAATTTTTGTTTTTCTCCTTGTGGCATTGAGATGGTCTTCACAAATGTAGCAAAGTCTGGATAAATACCATCGGCTAAATAGTATCCCATATTATATTGGGTTCTATTCACTGTGTATTGCACTGCGGGAGCACGTGCCGACAAAACTTCATCAAACACATTAGATCCATTTAACACAGTAATGTCATTATTTGAACCCGCGGTGCCAAAAAATGCATGCCAAATCCACAAGTCATGTGATGCAACGGCTTCAAGAATGATTGTTGGGTTGTGATGATCACCTCGACAAAATTGACATTTTCATGCAACAGGACAATTTTTCCATTCCCAGTGCATACAATCAATAGAACCTAACATACCTGGAAATCCGTGTGCCGCTCCCATTTGTAGTAGTCGTTCGGTGTCTTCGTTACTTGGTATCCTCAAGTACTCATTCCCAAATATGGTGCAGATGTCTGATACAAATCGCTCCAAGCATTCCACCGCAGTTGTTTCACCAATTCGAACATATTCGTCCATGCTGTTAGCAGGTGAACCATAAGCCAAAATACGAAGTGCAGCTGTGCACTTTTGTAATGGAGATAGTCCTTTTCGACCCAGTGCATCGAACCTCGCTTGAAAGTACTCATCATGATTGTTGAGCCCATCTACAATATGAAGAAACACATGCCTTCGCATACGAAATCTTCGTCGGAACTGATTCTCTGTGTACATAGGATTTACTGAGAAGTAGTCATTGAACAATCGATCATAACCTTCTTCACGATTTCGATGTACCACTCTTCTTTGCATACGCCCGACGGTGTTGCCATGTAGTTGTTGTTGGCTCTAAAGTATCAACCTAATGAGGTCTTCATCGGTGTTGGCTTCCAATTCCTCATTTATCATTTGATCTAAAACTTCATCTAAATCGATGTTTGGATCCATTATATGGTATCTGAAGTGTTTGAAATGAGAGAGATATATTGCGTAATTTGTATGAGAACATGTGAAAATGAATAAGTATTAGACATTTATATAGATTCATTTCCAACGGCTAGTTTTATAACGGCTAGTTTTCAACGGCTAGTTTCTAACGGCTAGTTTTCCAACAGCTTGTTTCATAAAATAAAATTTTGAATATAACATACAACAAGGACCTACATTGTTCATAACTGCATACAAAGTAACTGAATAACAACTAATTTGAACATAGGGACTAAACTTTAATTAAATAATTTCTTTCTAATATGGTCACAATACTTTTCGTGGTCTTCATGTTGTTTATCTGACATGTTGGATGTATCATTCATGAGAATTTCATACTCCATACGCCTTTCTTGTGCCTCCTTTAACTGAATAAGTTTTAATGTGTTTGCATTCTTCTCATTCATTACACTTTCTATGCCAGATAAATTGATATTGTTAGAAGCTTCTTTTCCTTTGCTCTTTCTTTTTGCTACTTTTTGTCCAATTGGGCGAGACATTGGAAAAGGCGTATCATATTCTTCTGCTTCAACGGGTGTCTTGGTATTAGAAGACGACGAGTAATTTCCACCTGCAGAAACCTTGGTTCTTTTTGAAGAATTTGACATAAAATCTGCATCGAATTTTGGCTGATCTTTCAACAACAACTAAGCATGTTCAACCTCAAATTTTTTACTTGTATCCTATGAGTAAATCAAGTGAGCATTAGCCATACAATCCTTCTCTGAACTTCCACTTCTCCTATGCTTATCTGTTTGTTTGTAGCACCCATTAAACTTTTGAACTGCCGGGTGAACCCTGATCCATCGAGATTTCAACTGAGTCGAGCTTCTTTCACAAAATAACCCGCTTTCACGCACATCGTCATTGTTGTACGCATTTTTAATCCTTGTCCAATATGACTTTGATGTTTGGTTGACACCGATTATTGAATCCTTTGAAACATTGAGCCATGATCGGACGAGAATCACATCTTTTGCCACTGAGAATGCTATACGTGATTTTTTCCCACTGCCATTGTGGTCACCCTCATCTAGTAGAATATTTTCTACACCGATTGTGGATTTAACTTCATTCATAGGGGGTGAAATATTGGATAACAAAGGCCTATAACACATGTTTGGATTAATGGGGAGTGATGGTTGACTACAAAATTGTGGATTTTGAGAACTACTACTGATAGGTGACTCTACATTAGATGGAGGATGCATATACCACATGTGTGGGGGTGGTGGATACATCATATACTGAGGTGAATTTTGCGAATTTTCACTGGTAGGGAGTGATTGAGGATATATAAAGTATGGCGATGGATGTGGTGGATTTGTAGAACTTTCACTGGCAGGGGGTGGTTGATTTTGCAAAAAATTGTAACCATTTTGATAATTATATTGATTGGGATCCATTTCAAAGAAAATAAAAATGATTAAGGATGGATAGGAATAAAAAAAATTGCAAGTATCAATTTTGTGTGAAGAAACACAACAAATCACCCAAATTTATACCCAAGCTTTCACCAAACGGTTACTTTTTTACAACGGACATATTTTATAACGTTACATTTGTTTTCAGTTTTTTAAAATATTTTTATTTTATACCGTTTAGAGGCTTCAACGGCTCTTTTTTTTTCATTCATTATTTTCTACCACTCTTTCTTTTCACCAAAAAATTTTGGTTTCTTTTCACATACACCACAAGCATCCAGAAACTTCCCCATTTACCACGCATCCATTTCTCTTCATTTCCCCAATCTTTTTTCCCTTTCAAGTTTCTCTTCACTCCCACTCTTTTCCAGAAAGTTCTCCAAGCTCTACCCTCTCTTCTCCATTCCCATGCCTCTCTTTTCTCCACGGCGCCCTCTCAATAGAACACATCTAGTCCCTCCAAGGCCGTCTCTGTGAGGTCCACTGGTGCTCCCTCTACGGCCTCTCCTACCCTGTCTTCACCACCGTCGTTGACAAGCTTAAACCCCACATCACCTTCTCCAACGTTTCCCTCCCTTCCGACTACGCCCTCGCTATGGTCCTCTCCCGTCTCATCCACGGCCTCTCCGCCAAAACCCTCGCCTCCCGCTACTCCCTCGACCCTTACCTCGTTGAGTCCGCCACTTTCCTCTCACCTTCGCGGTTGTTCTCTCGCCATAGCCACCGCCGCCGTTGATGAAATCATCGTCGCAGTTGTCTCTCTTCACTCCCTCTCACCTTCGTCGTCAATGTTCCTATCTGCACCATCGTCGACGTCGTCGCAATTGTTGTCCTCGTCTTCCTCGACCAAGGTAGTTATTTTCCCTCTTTATTTTTCTGTAGTGGTTGAGCCTGTTAATTTTATTTTATTCTGTAAGAAGCGGTTTCTTATATAAGCACCGCTACTCTTTGTTCAATGTTTGGTTCCACCACATCAGCTTCCTCCAACGCAATATTTTTTCACGATACTGGTTCTTCAGCCTAAGGAACTCTAGAAGCTCCTACCTTGGAGATGCTCTAAGAGTGAAAAAAGAAGAAAGTGAACTGAGGTTGTGAGTTTGAACTGTCACTTTAATATCGACATTTTTAACGAACCTAATAAATTAACATTTGTTGATTGGAAAAAAAATATAGGTGTTGTTTTTTATTCTTTCTTTTCCTTTTTATTTGTTGACTTATTCTTTCTTTTCCTTTTTCTTTTGTTCAATTATTCTATCTTTTCTATTTCTTCTTCTCTCTTTTTTAGGATTAGTTAACAGAAACAAAACAAAGAAGTATTTTTAATTTTAAATTATATCAAAGTAAATGAAAAAAAGATTTTTTTCAGTATTTTTTTGTGCACTTTATTTTTAATTGTCCAAACGTGTTTCGGTGTTGACACAATTGTAGTTGGTATTGCACAAAGCAAATTTGTTAAGACATGAATTTAAGATTAGTATTACAATAAATTCACTTAGTTCACAGTATCTATTCTTAATTCTTGTAATAACTGTCATTGATAATAATAGGCTTGGTGTAAGAATTTAGAGTGAGAATTGATCAATCAAATAATGTCAGTTATATATAAATTATTTTTTTAATATATAGTAAATCAAATATAGTCAATTAGTGATTCACTAGTTCGACTATTGATTTATTGATCTACTATTTCAATCGGATCATTGACTAAGCTGATTTTTACAAATATTGATATCTCGTATTAGTGTGTTGTTGACTAGATTTATCCAAAAAAGTTAAAATTATCTCACTTTGGAAATTAATATGTTTAACACAATCACAGTTTGATAAATAATTACTAAAAATGTCCTAATCAACCAGTCATATTTAATTAACCAATACATGAGATACTTGTCATTATGTTATAAAACATGTGTTTGCATGTACTTTTGTCTCATCCCATTTCATCAGGTTAATTCTGTGGACGAATTTTCTTCTTAATCATGGAAAGCAAGAGAAATACCACTACCCTTGTCTTTAAGACACATCTTTGGTGCAATGTCTCCTTTTCCTTGTTTTACATTTGGGCATTGATCTTTTGCATTATTACTACTGCCTCCACCATTCTATGTCTAGGTATCAAATTCTTCAAAACACACTCTTTACTAATTTCTTAGACTTAATTTTCCCCTATATAAATTATTCACGTCTTTAATTCTATTTAATACCATAATATGATAAACTTATAACTTATTCCATCTAATTTGTATGTAATTTTGTTCATTGGAGATACTAAGTGTCCCACGCTTGCCAATGCTGATATTGGTTTTAAGTTATAATTTGGTCATATATTCTATGCCTATATAGATGCTTTAATTTCTTATATTTTTATGACCTTAGTGTTTATCTTTAGTTATTTCATGTAGCATTTAATTTTAAAAAAAAATATATACTACCTCAGGTAACTAATTAACATTAACCTACCTAGTGTTGAGATCTTCAATGCTTGGTGCAAACTCAAGTTTGGTGAAAATCCTAAAGTGTTGGAACTCCCACTTGGTGTAAGGCTCAAGGGTCACACCCTTTGAGTTATTCAATATTTCTTCATAGTTGATGATCTAGAATCTTTCTTTCTCTCTTATATAAGGATAGCTTGTGAAAGAGTCGCGAAGTAAGAAAGAGAAAATTTGAGAATATCTCTAGAGAGAAGTCTGAGAGTAAGACCTCTTTAGGAAAGTTTGAGTCAATACCACCATTGTATGTGAGATTTGAGTGTACCACCATTTGTTGGTGAAATTTGATATCTTGTACCCATTATTTTCATAGTGGAAGTTTGATTCTGGACTAGTGTCCTTTGGGTTTTTTACTTCTTCACATTGAGAAAGATATCATCACGTTAAAAGATTGTTGCGTTCTTCTCTATCTATCTTTTTTGTGCATTTTTTTATTTTCGCTTCCGCATTGAATTTGAGGGACCACGTCCCAACAGTGGTATTAGAGCCCGAGTTCAAAGGGTTATGTGGAGATAAGATGAAGACCAGTGGTGTTGTCCCATGACAGAGACATGTTCAAGTTGACTGCTGACAATTTTACTTATTGGAGACCAATGATGAAATATCATCTATATTGCAAAGACTTGTATGAGCCCATCGCACAAACTCAAATGCCAAAAGGCAAGACTGAAAAACAATGGGAAGTCCTAAATCGTAAGGTCGTGGCCATAATAAAAAAATATATTGACAGAAACCTCTTTGAGCATGTTGCTGAGTTCACCAACACATACGAGTTGTGGATGAATCATGTTCATAAGACTGAATTTTAGCCTCTTCTTGCACACACACAAAGCTTTATATTACCATAACCAAATCATGACAGTAAACGAATAGGTTCAACTTCAAGATTATTATCTTTAATTAATGGTTATTTTACAAATAGTTAAAAATTTATTATTAAATTGAGTTGATTATTTTATAATAAAAAAAGATTAATTACAAATTTTATCACTAAATTTTTATTATTTTGTAAATTTTTTCACTCAAGTTTTATTTTTGTGAATTTTATCATCAAAGTTTTCAATTTTTGCTCATTTTTCCACTGCAGACGAATTGTTTTTATCAAACTAGGAGGTTTTGTAAAACTATATACTAAACTAGGTGATTTCAAAACTATTTACCAAAGATAAATGGTTCTGACTTTTGATGTCGATTGTAATTATAACTGATATAAAAAAGTTATTTTACATAAGTTATAACCACAACCAATGTAGAAAGTTACTTTTCTACATTAATAATAACTACAACCGATGTACAAAAATCCAGAAAAGTGACTTACATTATTTTGTTACCAACGTAACGGTAAAACACATAAAAAATAAAATAAGAATGTATGGTAAAATTTGTAAAATGTTGAAAGTTAGATGATAAATTAATGGAAAAAAATTGGTGGTAAAATATGCAAAATTATGAAAGTTGGTTGGTAAAATTTGTGAAAATAAAACTTAGGTGATAAAATTTGTAAAATAATGAAAGATTAATGATAAAAATTTTAATTAAACCAAATTTTTTTTATAATATGTTAATTTTATTGATGCTAGATGAAAAGAAAGGGGATTATTATTATTATAGTTATCTTAATTGAGCACTTATTGTTTGTAAATTATTACTTAATTATGATTGTTGGAAAGGACATTAAGGGGGGCATTGGACAAAGCTTAGTGTCTGAAGGTAAAACAGAGATCTTGTCATCAATGAACTTGGACTTGTCCAAGGGGCTTCTAAGTGGGCTTGAATCAGTGCCACCGGCTTGTTACTTCAAGTGTCGTAAATGTAAACCATACATACCAACTCTTTGCACGGTGCATCCCGGGGGTGGTCCGTACTACCCAATGAGGTGGTTGTGCAAGAGTGGCAACAAGTATTACGAGCCATGAATATGTGTTTCTACAAGTGTGAAGCGTTTTTGTTGGGTCTAATAGATACTTCATTTATTAATGAAGGGGAAATGTATGAGTATTATACATACTCTAATACTGTATTTAATTCCTTTTTATTGCTTCTACTACTATCAATTATTATGTAATTAATAAAAGAAGATTCTATCAAAAACATTTCGAAAATAAATAAATATTCCAACTTGTACTTAAATATTAATACTGTGATAACATATAAGTTAGAACATGAATTATAGTAGTATTTGTAGAATGATATTTCTTAGAATATTATTACCATAAATATTATTCTTATCAAAGATATTTGATAACATTTTATCATTCTTGAAATATTCTTCATGATAATAAGAAAGGGACAAACATATGTGTATTGTAAAGTCCTGGAATAAATAATGTCAGGAAATAACTTGTACCAAACATAAGAGTAGTTATGTTAGACTAGCAACAAACACAATTTAAGTCATCAATTATGCACAATGGTGAACATACGCTACAGCAAGGATGTGTAAGTATACCTACTCATTTTTTTAATAAAATCATAAGTAAATTACTTTCGGGTGACTCTAAAGAAGAGTTGGGTCTTTAGGTGAGTTATCCCAAGATCTTTAAGCAATATATGTTGTTTGTAGGCTAAAATATGTGTGTGATATCATATATATATATGATTTTTATTTTTTATTCATGTTGTTATGATTTCATTATCAGCTGATGATGTACTTATTAATTTTTTAAAAACACGATTTATAATGATTTTAAAATTGTCTGTATTCATTCCGAATTTAAAATTATAATATTTGATGTTTAAAAACCCGTCAAAAATAATTAAAACTAAAAAAATTTATTTTTTAACAAATAAATTTTAATTATAGAAATATCCTGTTTATCTATGTAAAATATTCAATAAGATGTTTTATTTTTTAAATTTACATTAGTAATTGATTTATTAAATATATTTAGTTTTGTGTAGAATACATTTTTATTGCATTGATTAAAACCGGTATTCATAGATAATCATTTTTCAATCATATATTTTCTATATATACTTTTCAAAAACCAATACATCTGAAATAATATATAAATTTCATATAAGGAAGAAATGATAATAGAAATATTTTCAAATTTATTTTTATGGTAACACAAATTGGTTTATTTTCAATTTATACACACAGAAACAATTGTTTTTATACTTCAAATTATTACCATAAAAATAAACCAATTTTTGTTATAAAAAAGTATACATCAAATGTGTGGATCAAACAAAGTTTAAAGATGCATGTAATTTACATTGTAGCCAAACTTTAAACACGATTTTGTTTTGAATGCGGGGTGGGAAGAGACTTAATTTGATGGAGCGCGAGGCATCTACAAGTTCTCATTCGTATAAACATTAGACAGTACATACATCGTATCTTCGGATCTTCTACAGCTTTTGTTTGGAAATTAGAATCTATTTGATTTAAGTTTCTCTAGAAGTATTTTTATGAAAAGAAAATAAGAAAATAAATAAAATAAAATTTTTCATAAATTAAAATTAGTTTTTTATTAACTAATTTATAAAAATTATTTTATATAATTTCTTTAAAACATAAATAACATCTATAAATAAACTAATGGAGAATTGATTTTAGTTTATAAAGAAATTTATTTCATTTTTTTTTCTAAAAATACTTTTAAAGAAGTTTACTTAAACATATCCTTAATTTCATTCATTTTCTACAACGTTTCACGTTTTATTTGATGTAGATATAGACATATATATTGCAGATTCTGCATGGCATGCATAATCTGAAACACTTTCACTATATGGATGCTCGTACGTGGGACAATGAAAAAAATATTTGGCAAGAGAATACCACATCCAAATGAAAATGGCGCCCATGTAAAAAGTAACTACGTAAAAGTAATTTTTTTTATATCAATTATAGTTATGATCAAAGCCAAAAGTTAAAAACATCTATCTCTAATTAATAGTTTACAAAATCACCTATTTTGTTATATAATTTTAAAAAATTACTTAATTTGGTAAAAAAATCATATATATTATGTATGTTCCTTTTTTTCTCAAACAACATAAAATCACCGTTATTTTATATTTTATATTATAAGAGAAAAATATAGAAAATAAAACTCTTTTTCCATAAAAAATTATTTTTTAAATATAGTTTTATTTAAAAAATAATTATCACACTTTATCCTTAGTTAATATTTCAGTATAAGTTTTCATTATGGTTTGAGGTATAATTTGTCACCCCTTTAGACTTAGCGTCGTTTATTTTATAGTGGTTATTCAATATGATATATGATAAAATCAAGATCATATCTTTATATCCATGATTCCCACATATGATAAGATATAATAATTAGAAAGGAGGATATATATAATCTAAACAAAGCGCCACAATGTGTCAACTTCACGGGCCGTTTGATGGGATTCGTCCCGCATAGTTAGTCATTGGGTGAATCCAATAACACGATCAAATGGTACATTTAACTATATTTATATTATTTTATATATTTTTTCCATATAGTTAAATAAAAAATTAATGTTTTTCTTTTTTTTTCCTCATCAAACAATCTATAACAAAATTTCATTTTCTTTTTTTTTCTTTCTTTCTTCTTTCTTTGCTTTCACATTTTTTAACCAAAGGCTATCTTCACCTAGCTTTAGTTTGTGACTAATATATAACTATACCTAAATTAATTAAATGTTAAGTTGCAAATGATACTACATCCATAACGCACAAGAAATTAATTCTTTGACTTTAACATCATGTGTTGCTAAAAAAATGCCCATATTGTGTCTAATGCCAAATTAAATGCAAGTTTCATTTTTGACAATGTAATCAGGGATATTTTCCTCACTATTCACGTATGGCAAACTAATTTTTTCCCCCCTAAACATGGTTGGTATACATTTCTCCTCACAATACTCCGTCAATTCTCTAGTCTTTCCCTGTATAAAATTATAATAACAACTATAAGAAAGAAAAAAAAATATTTTTTTAAATGAATATGAATATTTTAAATAACTAATTTCAAACTCTCAAATAGAAGACATCTGGGTTCACCCAAAAAATCAACACTTTGTACTAGTGGATTGTGATATTAAACGGAGACTTTTGTTACTGCTCAAATCCAGCCTCTCAAATATGTAGAGCCCTAACGTTCTAACCAGTCCATTTCAACAAACTATTTCATGTAACGTACCCTTTATCACAGAACTGTGGCTTTTTTACTAGTCTAGTGCAATTTTTTTTTTAAAAATTATCAAAATGGATAATTTTTTAATTATTTACGAAAATGGATAAATTCTCATTCTAAACACAATTTTACATATATACGCAGAAATCGTGCTAGCAAAGACAATTTTCCTTTGGTTTGCTTTTGGATGAAGAAATTGCGCACACTTGGACGATTTTGGGAAATTGAATTTTTATTAACGTAAATTATATGAATTTTTTTAACGTACATTATATGAAATTGTGTTTGCTTTTTGAATTTTGCATTACTATTATAATCATAATTTAAAACAACTCTTATTATATTTTAAATTTAAATACCCTAATTTTATTAAAAAATTTAAAATAAAACTCATTATAAATTCACGAAAAAAAAAATGTCACAACAAAGATGATTTTGATTTAATATTAAAAAATTAAATTGAAATCGCCAACATAAGCACGATTTCTTCTAAATTACGTTAAAAAAATAATCAAAACACAAAAATTGTCAATGGATACACGCCTACATGGTTTCTTCATACAAAAAGCGATCAAAAGAAAAATTGTGTTTAGGAGTATGATTTTTTTTGTATTTAAAATTGTGTTTAGATTAATAACTTATCCATTTCGAAAATAATTCTAAAAGTGCCTATTTTGTCAAAATTATACTAAATTGGTAAAAAAAAAAGTCCAAAACCGTAGACAAATCTAATTAGCTAAATACCTAGTCAAAACTGTTTAGCTTTGGTATCATTATAGAGAAGTGCTCCTAAGAGAAAAGCCAAATACTTAATTGCTTAAGTTAATTATTCCAGTTAAAGCTACTATAGTATCCAGATTCCAGTGAATGTGTGTCAACAATAATTCACTATTTTAAAAATCAATAATGTTGATTCGCATTATATTACATCGACTACGTCATATCCTCACTATTATATTATACTGTATACAGTCTAAATTATTAGTATTATTGCATGATTCTCTGTTGTGGCCCCAAGAGAATAGACTCTTGTTTCATTAAGTTTTTTAGAAAATTTTGTCTTCAACCTCTTGTCGCCATTATTAGCATGATTAACGAACTAATTTATAACTCCGCTCCATGGCATGACCCACGCAAAGGTAGTGATAATAATAGATATCTATATAGAAATAGAAGAGATCCCATTTCAGACAAGTCATGTTAGGTATCACACATTAGATTCAGTTCCTCTTTTATTTATTTATTACTATGAGGAAGATACATATATCATCATAGGGATAATTTTGTATATAATAATTTGAAAATATGACAGCTTTGTGCTCATAATTAAAGAGACTTTAATTTATGATCAACGTGGCATGTACGTACCTTGAGTCCTGGCCATTTTCCAACTATCCTCACTAACAACTATATATCATGTACCCTAAAAGAACAACACTATATCATGAAATTCGAAGTGAAAATTTCCAGCAAGCTAATATTTGGTGTTGGCATTTGGTAATTGAAATAATTGATGGTGATGGAAGAAACAATTGAGAGAAGTTAGTGGGTTCAAATCTCTATATTGATTGATGAAAATAATTGAAATAATTAAAATTTTGAAATGGGTAGGAAGATGGGTTTTTGAAAAATGGATATTCCAACACCAACCATATATTCTGTGTAATGAGACAAAATGCATCTGAAATGACCAGGACAGCCAACAAAAATCGACAATGAACTGAATATATGGAGATTAATAGAGGAAGTATCCGGAAGAATACTTGGATTGAATGAATTTTCGGTGCAGATTAAGTGTAATTGGATATGTAGTTCAATTAATAATTCAAAGGTTCAATACTACGCAACCTTTCTGATCATATGCTATGCTAGGAATTTGGATCAATGTTTCCAGGACCAGCTAGCTCTTTCTCGTGGTGCCATACCCTATTCTCTCCTTTTGGTGCACACCTTACCTTTAAGGCATTCTGAAGGAATTGAAAATTATTTGGGATAAAAAATTAATGTTAAAATTATTACATTTAAAGTTTAGTTGACTAACGCGTTCCAAAAGTTTTGTATCATATGCTCTCGTGAAGGTTGGTAATTGGCACAAGTGACATTCAATCACACACATAACGTGAGGCAATTATTATTCTTCCAGTAGTAGCTGCTAGCTTTGCATGGCAAACTTCAACCATACGCATGGCATCAGTTAATTTGCCCAATCTCGAAGAGAACTTATTAAGTAGCTTCGTTTAGTCAATTTCTAGTTGACATATTTAAGTTTTAAAAAATATTAATAACAGTTAAAGTTAATGTGGTGTCATATATTGTGTCAAGTAAAGATTGATTAAAACCATAATAATTCCTAACCAATTAATAATTTATCAAGCATGGTGGGAAGATCGTTTCAAATCAAAAGTATACTGTACTCTTTCAATATTGCCTGCTTGAGTTTGAACATAAAAATGAATTGAAGATTCCAACAGCAGAGACAATGAAAGTACTGCAGCGTGTCCATTTGCTATTAATTAAAGACAACAACATATCACCAATCACCAACATTTGAATGTGACTGAACCTGATCATTTCATGGAGTTGAAGAATATATCGTCCTTTTAATTTAAATAGCGTATTAGATTTTCTGATAAAAACACATTAATTATTCTACATCAAAATATCTTACAAATGGCACATTTTTCAAATTAGCACTACTGTAATTGTAATATTTTTGGGTATAATTTGTGAATGTAACTCTGTTCTGGGATCCATCCAAATTTCTTTATGCTTAAAACTGTGAGTATATTGTTTAACCAAAAAAATAATTGTAAGTATATTTAAATCGCCATAGACTAGCCAAAAACTATAATACATGGGTGTCATTAAATCTGTCATTTTATATGGTTTAGATTTTTTACAAAAGATAATCATAAATGAAGCCGGATTGTAACATTCAATAGCTTTCCATTATTTGATTTTGTTTCTTATAGGCTATATACCAATGGTAATGTTTCCAACTATAAAGCACGAACTGGTATGTCGATTCTATTCTAGTTATTCTCTAATTTTTTTGTTTTTGTAAGCTTTGAAAGTGATCATGAAGAAAAATAACTTAAATGCTTATTCAGTAAATTATTGTCACACAAGTTTTTTTATATAATAAATTTGATCACAAAATTTATTAAAATAAGAATTTATATAATTAAGTTACATCCAGAAACTTGTGGGCATTAGTTAAAAAAGACTTACAAATATCATGAGTAATTTTCTTCAGATAAAATAAGCTCCCATCCGGTTAAAAATGTTCAAATGCAAGTTTCTTGTTTTATTCGGGGTTCAAAAGAAACCAAGGAAAATAATTATAATAATAAATTCATGTACCACAAATAATCTGCAAAAGCAAGTTTCTTGTTTTCTTCGGGGTTCAAAAGAATCCAAGAAGATAAATATAATCATAAACCCATAAACCACAAGTAATCTGCAAATTACAGCAATTATGTGCAGAATTCATAATCATTCTAATTGACTAATTGTCGCTTTACACCACGAGGAAAATTAGGTCGAATTAACTTGTTTAAAAAATAATCATTTTCATAACTTTTTACAAGAACTTGCTAAAAACCAATCATTTTCGAAAAATAAAGCGAAGCAAAATAGTATGCTTTACACACAAGGATCATAAAAATATCCATCATCAACTTGCAATGAACCTTTGGTCATACATGTGTTCCACATCCATTTGTACCCCACTACACAATTGCCAGCCAAAGTTACATTTCGGCCATAACACATTTCAAATTCCAAACCTCCACCTGCCTATATTTTTTCAATTTTATTTAAAATTGCGAATTAAAAATAATAATAACCCCTAATTATGATTCACCGGCAACCGGCTGCGCCAAAGTTGTCGCATCCCGATCCGACGTCGTACTGCTACTCGCAGCACACAAACACGGCCTCAGCTTATTCCTCCACACATCCCTAAAAACCCCACCATCCCCGTCCCTTCTTCTAACCTCCACCACAACAAGTTCACCCGGTAATCGGTAAACCTCCACCAAAGCAGCGAAATTACCCCCACACCCCTCCAACTCCACCCCACACTCCTTCCTCATCCTCACCACAATCCCCTCCTTCTCCGCCGCTGCCACCACCGTCTCCACCACCTTCTCCGGCGACTCCTTGAGCAAAAACCTCTCGCTCTCCTCCACCCCACAAGACGAATGATCAAACAACCCAGAAAGATTCAATCCCGTAGAAAACGAAATTATATCAAAAGCATTCAAATCCTTGACACCCTCACCCACACCCTCACTCTTCCACTCCAAACCCAAATCCCCAAACTTTACCTCCTTATACCCTTTCTTAAACCACGGATCCCTCATGATCTCATCAACGGTTATCCTCGTATCAGGATTCGTATCCAACAACCTCGTCAGAAACCTCCTTAACTCCATCGAAAACCACCTCGGACACCGAAATTCTCCTTTGTAAATCTTCTTATACATAACCATTAGATTCGGATCATTGAAAGGAAGATACCCAGCGACAAGAACAAAGAGGATAATCCCACAAGACCAAACATCGACCTTAGCCCCATCATAACCCTTCTTCGCGAGAATCTCCGGTGCCACGTAAGCAGGGGTCCCACACAGCGTGTGAAGCATCCCATCCACCCCTATCTGCTCTTCCTTCACCGCGCTGAGTCCAAAGTCGGAGACTTTAAGGTTGCCCTGCTCATCCAAGAGGAGATTCTCCGGCTTCAGGTCTCGGTGGAAAACGCCGCGCGCGTGGCAGTACCCGACGGCGGAGATTAATTGCTGAAAGCATCGTCTCGCGAGATCTTCGCTGAATCGGCCCTTGGCGATTCTCGCGAAGAGCTCGCCGCCTTTCGCGAATTCCAAGATAAAGTAGATCTTGGTTTTCGTCGCCAGCACTTCATGGAGTTTCACGATGTTGGGGTGGTGGAGGCGGCTCATGATGGAAATCTCGCGTTTCACGTTGGAGGTTAAACCTGACGAATTCAGCTTCTTTTTGCTTATGACTTTAACCGCCACGCTCTGCCCAGTTTCAGTGTTGCGCGCGTGGTACACCTTCGCAAACGCGCCGCATCCTAGGAGCCTTCCGACCTCGTATTTTCCAAACAGGGCGGTCTTGGTGTTGTTCTCCGCCGCCGCGTGGTCGGTTTCTGCCATGGGTTTTTCGGCGGAGACCATGCTCTCATGAGAGAGCACGATCGGTGTCGGAAATTGAGGGTTAATGTGGGTTGGTTTGGGAGATAGATTGTGGGTTTGGGACCTAATTTCTCCTTTTTTGTTGTTGGGGATTGGTGGAAGCGAAGATAGTAACGATATTTGGATGGATTGGTTTTAAGGAAACGAGGATTTTCTTTGCTTGCTTTGTTGCTTCTGTTTGAGAAGTTTCAGGAAACGACAGCGCTGGAAAATCGCGTTAAGGCTTAATAGTTGAACTTGAGCGGAACGGGGTCCGAATGAGTCTGGGGTTATGTGGGTAAGCTATTTATCTGTTAATTATTTAATGCTTTTGGATAAATAAATAGTAATAAAGATAGAATAAAGACGATGAAGTGATGAGAAAATGAAAACTGAAAACAGAAAAAGCTGAAGGTTTGCTGTATCTTACGCGTGATGACTGCGTGTGGGTTGGATTTTGAAGACTGCTAGGTGGATGTGAGAACGTGATTCCCCTTTTCTTTTGTGTCCTCGTGGGTGTTGATTGTGGCCATACACATGGTGGATGGTGATTGGGATTTGAGATTGATTTATTGCGATTGCGATAGGATATGCCACGCGGTGCCGTTTTATTGAAAATTTACAGATGAGTTCAGTTTTCTCTTGTACAAATGTCCTCGTTATATTGATCTATACTTAGTAGTTGAAAATTGAGATTACTTGTAAGGAATTAAAAAAACGGTTTACCTATGTTTGTGGACTTTTTCCATAAAAATATAATTATTTTTAATCTTTACAAATATTTTATTTATTTTAAATTTATATCTATAACTATTAATAATAAAAATTATCTCATTTAATATACATATTTTATTAGATAATTTTATTCTTAAATTATTTTTAAAATTTTCTTCTGACTTAAGTTAACTTTCCATTATATTTATACTATTAATTTTTTTATTATGACATTTTTATTAACTATATTTAACTTATATTTTTTATTATTTAAAAAATATATGTGGTTTGTTTGGAATTGGTGAAAAATAGAAAACAAAAACAAAAAGAAAAAAAAAGTATAGATGACAGTACATCCGTTGGTTGGTTGGTTGGGGGAAAAGTAGAAAAAAAATTTACTAGCTTTTTAAAAAAAATTAAACTTTTGTTTACTCTTCTTTTAATTTACATTTTAAACTTTTTTTTTTCTCTTGTTCCTCGATCAATTCCTTTCCCCTGGACCAAATATAGGATTAAGGATTAAGGATCAAACTGAGTGTTTACCTACTCTTACACGGAGCTGCAAAGAGTAATATGAATCCATGAAGTAAATAATGCAAGGCGCGATCTTGCAATCATTATTACTTGTTGCAATTAGTTTCCCAAATGCTTCCTTCGTGTTTAAGAATATTCCTCAAAAGAAAGTACGTTATTCTCGAGGATATAGACAGAATTTGGCAAGCTCTGGGACCATTATCCTCCCATAATTAAAAAATTATATAGTCATGTATAAATATTTATAAATTTAATTAGAAAGTAGTTACAATATAGAGATTTTTAAGATTTAGTTTAACTTCTCATTTTTTTCTTCTAAAAAATGAAACTGTTGAAACGTGTTTGCTTTAACCTCGCTTTGAATAAAAGTTCATACAATGTTTTTTTATATAAGTTTTACAAAAAAAGTTGAATAATACAAATAAATTTATATGTTTATTAATGAATAGTTTATGAATGAATAAATTAATTTAATATATATCATCAGTAATATCAAATTTTTTGTTTTGTTTATTTTAAAAATAATTAAGTAAATTAATACAAAATGATACACGCTATATATGCTTATTATTAACATAATAAATACAAATATAAATTAGATATTAAACACAATTACCATTGTGCCATTTTAGAGTTTGATGACCGTATCGATCCTTTGATATAAGCTACACGTTTTTGTTCCTTTCAGAATAGGATAACCTAGGAGTGTTAGGCCACAATAATCTTCAAAATCATCTAGGTTGCCTTCAGCTTATTTGGAACTGACAATCTCAATAAATAAGGTTTGGATTACTTACGAATGTTAGCCACAATATTGATTCAATTCGATAAATTGAAATATCTCAAAATTTATTGGAGATTCAATTCGATGGTTTAATCGTGTTAAATTTGATTATTGAATCAAAACGAATTGAAAAACAAAGCTCGTTAAATAAATAAGGAATTTGAAGTAATGTATTGTTTGTTTCCTTTAGTTTCATTTGAATCTCAATGTAAAAAAATAAACTTGATTCGAGTTTGATATATTTGGAGTATGATTTTTTCCAGCTCAAACCTTATTTTGCAAATACTTATACTGTAAAGTACAGTATATATTGACTTATTTTCCAGTGACAATCACATGAAATAAAAATCTTTAGCAAAAAAAAAAAAAATTAAATAATATGCATCGTATTCGGATAACTTCATTGATTTTATAGTCGTAATCTCCTATGACAATCACATTAAATTATATGCGTCCTATTTTTGGATAACTGGATAGCTTCATCCATCTATTTGGACCAGGTGAGAACATTAATGTTTTGCCATCGCTTCATTGGGGACGGGGGTACACTGGGCAGAAAATGGAAATCTTTGGATATATAGTGGCCGGGAATCTATTTGGATAATGGATATATTCAGTACTACATATATATACCTAAATGTAATTAATATGAAAGTACTATATCTTCCTATTAATTACTATCTTACAAATTATTTTACCTACATAAAATTGACATCACTTGTTATCACCACAAAACATTACTTGATCTTCACTTTTTTACTTTTTCTTAAAAAATGTATTTCCCGACAATCACTTAAACACATACAATAAAAATCAACAAGCACCATCATTAATTTGTGTGCAGTCATTTTTTCTTAATCAATAATTTAAGTTCGAGCATTAAATATATAATTAACTAACTTAAATATTGAAATGAAAATTGTATTATTCATAAGAACCTTATATTAAACTCAAAAGAAGTTATCGCTTATAAAAGATATTTCTTTCTATCGTTTATCTTTATATTAGAAATAAACGAATATATATATATATATATATATATATATATATATTAATTTAGTTCAAAATTATATTTTTTAGAAAAGGGGAAAGATAACATTGCTAAAAAAATGAATAATAGAATTACTCTTGGAATAATTTAAACTTTCTTTAAAGAACATATATAAAACCCTAAATTGAAATCCTTAATTATGCATGTCTAAAGATTATATAATATTTGTAAAGAATCTTGACTTTCTTTAGTTATTGAAGGGATGATTTATCATTTGTGAAAGAGGTTAATTGAGTTAATTAGCGTTGGTGACATTGGTGCTCCTCTCTATGAGTTTTCAAAGATAGACAGGTACCTCTGCAACCTCGAATGCCTGAGCTGAGTCATTGAGATGAGAAGGAGCTGCATGGTGTGAGACATGACTGCTGTGGTGAACTTGGAAACAACACGTGTGTGGATAGTGGTGATTAGTGATCACGCTGGAACCAAACACTGCCTTGGATGTGAGCCATGCAAGCCACGTCAAGCTGCTACATTGTAACAGACACGCGTCCATTTCATTAAACTGGTTTTTATAGACTCCATTCTCCATTCCATTATTACATTATTTTCTAGAAAACAAATGTAAATAGGACTCAAATGAATTCAAACTCGTTTTTATAATTTCTTTTTTCAATATAAATATATCTCATTCTGTCGTTAGTTTTAGATTTTGGTATAGAATACTATGTTTCGCGTTTCTAAAATTCAAAAGGACAAGTTAAATATCAAATGCTTTTTTTATCATATGCTTTTTTTTAAATTAATATAATTTTAATAGCTTTCATTTTTATCACAATTTTAATCATTAATTTTCTAATCAGTCGTTAAAACTATACAATAGTTTATTCTTGCTTTGAATTAATTAAGGAGAATTATAAAGGGATAAAAATATGTTAATTGTTAATTTAAATTAAAATATTTCATAATACTTAAATTTCCTTATATTAATAATGAACATATAATTTTTTTAAGCTTACACACATATGTTTTTTTCAAAAAAAAAATGTAAATACATCCTTACTTCATTGGGATACATTACAATTTTCGTTCTAGAAGAATTAAATTTCTTTATTTTATTTTATAATTGCTTTCAATTCAACTCAATTATTTAATGAAGCGAGTAAGGGCACCTATAAACCACACAATGACTGAAATTTGATTGATATATCATTTATGAACGCCACTCTTTAGTCAAAGACGTGTGCTAACTTAAAAGATTTTGGATGAGAAGTTAATTGTTGATTAGTGTATTTTAAAAAAAATTCTTTTAAATTATTAATAATGATTTAATGACGTAATTTGATTCGTTTATTCCTTATAAAGTGAATTTTACAAAAAGGGCTTAAAATGGTGCATTCGTGAGGGATTCACACATGTAAAAACTTATTTTTCGTGTGTGTGTTTTATTTAATGAACTTTTACGTGAACCTCACATCTTATTTAATAAACTTTATTAATTATTTTATAGTTTTTAATAAAAATTTAATCGAAAATATATTCAGAAGAATATGATTGAAAAATATTCTTGTTTGTATTGTTTTGCAGTTCAATCCACTGGCCCAAGGAACTCCATCACAATTCCAACATCTGGACCTAATAAATAACATACACTTCACTCAACGCTTTCTTGCTTGACTCGGTGTGGATTCTCTTCCAAAGCCACACTCCATGAACACGCATCACCACTTTCCAACTGTACTACAATTTCACATTTCTTCCACTCAACAACAATTAAATTCAATATGAAGCTGGGTGTGAGCTGAAATTTGATCCTAATCCTATCGTTGGCATTTGGGAAACTTTGAAGACCGTTTGATTAGTTTGAAGGGAAATAAAAAATACAACAAACTATTACTCCTTTCTTCCGTTCCAAAATAAGTATCGGTTGAAAAAAATTTATCTCAAAATAAATGTTATGTTAATTTTAAATGTAATAGTAATTGCTTTTTCACTACCTTTAATAAGTTTTACTTTAATTTTTCAATAATTTAATATTAATAGTATTTTATTTTATATATTTAATAAGTTTAATTTTATAAAATTATTATTTTTATTAATTTTAACTGTTTTTATCTGTGTAAAATAAATATCCTAAGACGACACTTTTTTTAAAACGGGTGAAATACTTACCTTCTAGGAAGCCACCAACAACCCCGTTAAAACTAATTAAAACATACACAATAGATCGGCTTAAGTGTGTGTTGGACCAAGAGAAAAAGGAGAGAAGGGAAATGGGCTTGGTGGGCTTATAACTTATTGGATCAAGATTCTTGAATAATTAAGAATTTATCAAAACTACAGGTAACGAAAAATAAAATTTCTCCTAGAATTAAATTACTTTTGAATTTCAAAATACATGGAAATGGATTTATTCTTCATTCCTACAATTTATTGTGTCCATTTTTAATTCAGAATTATTTTTTTATCTTGAGTTTCTATAATTTCAATCATTAAGAGCAATTTATATTGGTATTATTACATATACTAATTGCAATAATGAAAAAAACAATTCCAAGACACAAGAGTATTAATTAAGATACGATAAATTTAATTTGTGTTTATCACAAATAAAAATCATTAATAATTTCAAGGTTTAAAAAATTGCTTGAATGATTGGATGGATTTAAATTGGGAAAATAAATTAAAATACATTTGTTTGAATTAGTAAATTTGGCAAATTAATCAAATTTTTTAGGTCATCATGATAATGGTACGAAATATCTATCAATTTTACTCATGATTAATTTTCATATGAGAACTTAATTGATCAGTGACATCTTTATTTTTATTTACAAATTTAAACTCGAAACCTTATTTGAGAAAATTGAATTTAAGTTCACTCGGACAAATAACTTACAAGGTAAATCAATTAAATTTGATGAACACTATTAGTTTTAATATTGAAATTATAGTTTTAGAGGGTTTTATTTTGATTTATATACTTACACGTTAACTTGTTAACTTGTGAACTTGTCTTTTTTATTATTTTTTGTTTCCTTAATTTAGAACTGCAGTTGATTTTGATTTACGAGTTATTTACCAATCACTATGTAAATCAATTCTTAAATTCATGAATTGTATTTGATACAACTTTATCTTTTAAAAAGAAGAGAAGGCTAAAATAAATTCAACAAAACACTACAACCAAATCTATGATGTCCAAATTCTGCTTTGAACTTTCAAACACACTCCATGTCCGTTTATTTATATATATTATTTCGCTTGAACTCCTTTGTCCCATAATTGAAGCATCACCTTCCTAAGGTTGACGACCGTGGGTCCTATTTCCCCAATCTTGGCCTGTTCATAGCTTGTGATCTTTACATTTTCACTTGAGTTACTTTTAGAACCATTTATTGGTCTTTTTCTTTCGAAATTTGATTTGCTTCACTTAAATTATGTGCAGTCCATTTCAGATGAAAACCCTATTAATTTGTTTGTTGATTTATTGCATACAAATAAATAAAAAATCATCACATATACAAACATGTCGATTTTTCCGGAACTTTCACTTTAAAATTTATATAGTCTTATAACCTTTATTTAATTATTTATGATAAATGTTGTTTAAAAAATTGAAGTAAAAACTTAATTATTTTGAGCATATATATCTTGCAGGTGGTAAGTTATTATACAATAATCAACAACGCGAATAGAAGAGAGAAACAGATTAAACATATCATTCTACTTCACGTCATATATACATTTCTTTTCTGTCACATGCTTTTAATTAGTTTTTATAGACAATTTTTAATATTGTGTTATTAACTACGGTGTATCTTAGTTAATGAAAATTAATTATGCTAACTCATCATTTTTATAAAAATTTTAGTAATCTTGCAGAAAGTAAATTGTACAAGAGATTCATATATACATACATATATATATATATATATATATATATAATATGATAAATATATTTTTAATCCCTATTATAAAATTATTGACTTTTAATTTTAGTATTTGGAATTTTTATTTTGGTTTACATTCTTTCAAATTTTGAAATTATTATTTTTTAACGTGAAATTGCTTTTATATGATAAATGTTGAGAATAGGATTGCACATCTACGATATAGAATTGTGCCACGGATTACAAAGAAGTGTCTGCTGTATATAAAGGATAATACAGGTATATCTTAAGCATGATTATTTTATAAAGTCTTGATTAATTAAATTATATCTATTATCACAAATAACGAATTTTTTTACTTAATACTGAAGCATCTGAAAACTATAAAAACACACATCATTAATTGTAATAACAGAAATTCTGTTTATAACATCATGTCACCCATCATGTCTTTCAGTTGCACGTGAAGGTTTGCATTAGATATATATTCCATCCAGAAACCTTTAATATGATATTTTGTGATTTGTTGTTACATCAATCTATTTTAAATTTTGCTGAGTACAATTTCAATCTGTTTTTTCTTCTTCTTTTTAAATGCAATTTCAAACTGTTGATGCACCAATTAATATCTCCAATATGAAATTAAAAAAATTATATATACAAATCAAGCCAAGAGAAATAAACCTAGAAGAAACTACAAGGAGCAGAGACAACAGTACTACTTTCAGATTCAGACCACACCACATTCTGGCAACCTAAAACGAACTGACACTGCAAAATGGGCCTATATTGAATGAACTAGTCCTCACAGATTCCCTCAATTAAATGCATTAATAAAACAATTCAATCAAATTGAACATCAAACAACCGAGAATAAAAAGAAAATCCAAGCACCATATAGCCAAATGTAGCAACATAACTTCACTGTTACTAACATTAATCCGTTATCAGTGTGACGATATATATATTATATATTTCGCATCAAATCAAGTTCTGTACCCTCTTTTTTTCCATATCCAATATCCACCACAAGCTAAAGCTAACGTAATTAATCAAAGAGATGAGAGTATTAATTTATAGTCAATAAAATGAACTATGTATATTAGACCCAACAAAAATACATCATACTTAGAGAAAATTATATTCATGGCATGTACAACTTGTTGCCACACTTGCATCTCCATGCCTCCGGGTAGTACTCGGCAGTAACCGGCGTCCCCGGCGGCACCGGCACATGAACCGGTCTGCAGGGTGTACATCTGCCACACTTGGAGGTGCACCGTGGCGGCGATGATCCAGGCCCACCTAGAAGCCTCCTGTGCCAGCCCATTGATGAGACCTCCATTTTACCTCCAAAGACCAAGCCTTGCCCATTTTTCTCCTTGAGTTCCTGCCCATCAATCATAATTAAGTAATTAACCAATAATTAGTGCTAAATTACGATAATTATAAAAATCATCCACTTTCTTGTCATCAACATCAATCAGTTTTAACATTACTTAAAACATTAACAAAAATAATACAAATTAGTGATAAACATTCAACTATTCATATAATAAAATTATTTAAAAATAATAATCTTGATGCCTTTTTAGAGTGAACGGAGAACTAGAGACTAATCTTCTAAATATAATGTTTTATTTAAGAAGCTTATTATTTTTAATAGATATGTTTTTTTATATATAACTGAAATTGAATCTCAGATGACATAATTAAGAAACACATATATATTATTGAAGTTGAAGCATGTTTTCTAGCATGGTTTGGTTGTGATAATGTGGGGCAACATCCAAGTCAGCAATATATGTATGTACAAGACGAGGCTAACATGCACCATCATGACCATGATAATAGAAACTGTAACTGTGTTTTTGCGGTGAAAGCGCTGAGCTGAGAGCATTATACACTATACGCGCACGTTACTGAGACCCGTGTGGCTGTGACTGAAAAAACAAAACAAACACGACAGCTAATTTCTTGCTTCATTCTAACATGCGCCGATGGTGTGAGGGCGGTGAACATGATTGAATATGCTAAAAAGATTTCCTACGTTCACCGCTTCGGCATTCATGAATGTGTATCGTTGGATGTATGTTAACTCATATCGTTAGAATATTGATTAAAGAATAAAAGAAATAAAAAAAAAGTTATTGAGGAGAACTTCTGCTGTATATAAAGGATAATACATGTATATCTTAAGCATGGTTATTTTATAATGTCTTGATTGATTAAATTATATCAATTTCACAAATAACAATTTTTTTTACGTTATCCTATTATTTCACAATAAATATTTTTTTATCCCAAGTATCATTCGACAGAGTAAAAAAAGAGTTTTAAATTAAAATAGAATATAAAAGAATGACTTATTTCATTTTAATAATGTTTATTTCTTTTTTCTGTTCTCTTTTTTCTACAAACGAATGAAACCTTAATTTCTTGATTAATATCCTAATAACACCCATTAACTAGACCGTTTATATTAAAATGTGTATTTCTATAAGAACCGTATGATTTTCATCCAACGATTCTGATTCATGAATTGGTGAATTCCATGACCGTAGAGAATCCTGCTTAACAAGGATGGAAGCAATGGGGGGAGGCACATGGTACCACCACCACATGTGTGTTCCTAATCACGGTGGAGGAGTCCATGCATCTGACGGCTCACGCTGAAGTAGGTCCCACCACACCCCTTCACCTATTTTGGCGCATGTTAGCCACTATCAGTTTTGTTCCAGCTGTGTGTCTGTGTAACTCTAAGGCCAAAGGGTGTGTGTGACTGATTTTGGAGACTGTCACCATCCAAGCCTTGTTCCAATTAGATGCATATCACACTCTCACACAACCACAACCATGCTCTCAATTAATTTCTTTTTCCCAAAAAGCATAACCCCTTTTTAATTATCACAAAATCAATTCAAAAGTTGTGTCCAAAATCAAATAATGTTCATTGTTCACCATGCAGTACAGTTAAGAGTTAGACCTAGGTAGGTTAATTATTTAATTACATGATGGGATCATTTTTAATTAGATGCTACATGCAATAACTGAAGATAAGCCAAGGTCAAATTAAGAAAAAAATAGTATGAAATAAAATGGACTAAGAATAGGACCAGACTATATACCTGAAAATCTCTACCAGCTTTGGCAAACATGGGACACCTAGTATCTGAATTGTTGAAAAGACCAATTAGATGAAGATAAGATAAATTTATGATAACATAGGGTTAAAAAGAATTAGAAAGATGAAAAATTGTGGAAATGTAGAGAAATTAACAAGGGTGTGTGTGTAAGAATTGCATACCTAAACATGGAATGCCAGAGGCAGTAGCAGTAGTTCTACTGAAGAAGACGAGTGTGCAAATTGAGAGCAAGAAAAAGAAGGAGATACTAGTAGGGGTGGTTCTCTTCCTCTCCATGAACAAGAAGAAAAATTGCTCACTACAACAGCAACACTGGGATGTGGATGCAGATATATGAAGCAAACACACACACACACACTCGCTCTCTTTGACCCTATGAAGAGTAGTGTATAAAGCTACGAGTCAATAATAGGGTTTGCCAACACAAGGGCTTGCACGTTCCATGCAAAAAAGAGCTAAACAAATACCTAACACTTAGACCATTTGTCTAAGATAGATAAAGTCACACCCCTTTTGTGCTTTTCAACTCTCTCTCTCTCTCTCTCTCTCACACACACCCCACTTTTTTTTATTATTATTTTGTCTCAATGCAGTGCAGTGTGTAATAGAGGTAAAGAGAGTGGAAAATTTTGATGGATGAAGTAGTATTAGTGGTATGGTTTATCTGATGGTGTGTGTGTGTGTTGTGGCAGAGAAGTTAAAAAAAGAAGAGATAAGCAAAGAAAACCAAAGGTGAATGAATCTATATATGCAGATCAACACTTCCTAAGCTTTACCATGTTTAGGTCTTGGATTCTCTTGCAGGCTTTTCTCCACTGTCTTTCAACGACTCCCAAACCCAGAAAAGCTAAAGCAACCCCAACCCCCTTCTCACTCCGATGCTTCTGCTCTCACCCCACTCACTCACTCACTCTGTTTTTTCCTCTGCCTTTTTCTCCTTCTGTATATAGTTTTTGTTCTCTATGAGAAACTTGGGGGACGCAAGGCTCTTAAATTTTAACCACCTTCGGTTTTTTAACTGTGTCTTCTTCCATGTCATTATTTCATTAATAGTGTGTTATTAGCTTTCTATATAATGTCAAGATACTATAAATTATTGGTGCCACCAGTTTGGTATTTGGATACATGATAGCCACTAATCCATTTCTTAAAAGGACACAGATTATCTTAAAGCACGCTTTCTTTATTTTTAATTTTTTAGTGTCAACCAATCATTTGCTTGGTTCTCTTGTTTTTGAGCAATTATTAATTTATTATGTGGTACTATATGAGACTATGTAATTCTGATAAATTTCTATCTGACACGTTTTTTTTATGAATTTTAAAGTGTGATATTGGTTAAGATTATTTAAGTCTCAAATTATATAATAATGTCTCCTTTTTCAGATGTTAGTAGCATTTTTTTAACAAATCTTTTTAATATGTTTTTTATTATAAAATTTGTTAAACAATTACAAGAAATATGAATGAAATTATTTTAAATAGAGTAAAAGCCATATAATTAATAAAAAATATATTTAAAAGAGTGTGTTGCTAATCCTTAAAATAATTGGTTCAAAGGCTGAAAAATTTTATATTTAAGCTGCAGCTTCAATTTTCCACCCCCTTTGAGATATGGAGAGCTTTGGAATATCTTGGTACTTGCATTAAAGATTTATTATGTACTTAATAATTCACATAAATACAATATTTTGGTTCACCATGCTTCCACTTGGACTTTTTGGGAATGGAAAAAAGTACAAGATGTTGAAAATGTACTGCACATCTGGCTGCATTAATATGCCCTAGCAGCTAGGTACCTTAGAATGTGGGCCATCTCTCACACGGAGGAACCACCCATGTAATTACAAGAATAGCCTCTTCGGATGCACGTGCGAGCATGATGGGTACTAGTTGTTGATTCCAAGCAATTGATATCTGACCAATATGACACATAAGAGAAAAGGATGTCATGGGCTTTGGTCAAAATGACTGTTTAAAAAGTCCATCAATTTGCTCAGATTCCAAAAGGAAAAGGGTATAGACAGATATTGTGTAAGAAAATGGTGTTTTCTTTGACAGATAACATCTCTGTGTTCTATGGCCTCAGTTCCCATTAATGCAAAATCAAATCTGCATTCTTGCTCTAGGGTCTTCAATTTCAACTGCATAGTATCAATAATTGAACTCAAATTTTGCAACTTTCTTTTTATAAGTTTCAAGCGGATTTCATGGGATGTCCATTTTGGATTGGATTTTCTACACTAGGTTAAACCTTTTCCTTCTTAATTTGCATGGCATTTCCTTCTTCTTATAACATAATTTGGTCAGAGTCTTGATTGAATTTTTCATCTGGTGATGGATATTTTCTTAACCTTTCAGAGTATGGATTATTCTAATTTCCATTGCTAATTTTATGACTAGTAGGTGTGAGTTTGGAGAAATAGGGTAGCTGAAGACATGCTTGAAATTTGAAAATTAGCAATGTGTCCAAACCTATAGTGTAGTGTCCACACCCAAGTAAATTAAGACTAAAGAGGCATATTGAGTTATTGACCCTTGAGGATGAAATTTCACATGACCGTATCTTTATTCTCAACTTCTCAATTTTAAGAAATTAAGATTATTAGGTCTTGGTCGGTTACAGCTTACCATTTACTACAATTCACCACACAGCTATTCAGATATCACATGTAGCAATATTTTATTCCTTTCCATTCATTCGGTAGAGATATTGAATCTTAAAGCTGTGGAGACTATTTGAAACTGAGGGCCCTAGCTATAAGTTTTCACTTTCCTTGAAAAATAACATGTACCACCGACTATATTTATCATCTATCACAATCCATATTTAAGACCAGTTCTACCAAAAGACCATTATAGCAAAAAAAACCTCACAGTAGTTCATGTTAGAAAAGATTTGTTAAACATCAAAAATGTAAAAATAAACGATTTTTCATTTGATATTTTGAATATATTTTTTATATGTTTATGTAAAGACAGATCATACAAAAATTAATAAGTGGGGATTCAATCATTTAAGACCAATACGTTCTACCAAAAGACCATCATTATATATTACTAACAACCCTCACAGTAGTTCATGTTGGAAAATACTTTATTTCTTAAACACCAAAAATGGAACATTAAAAAATTGTTTCATTTGGTTTTGAATATATATTTTTATATGCTTATGTATGTAAAGACAGATATAAAAAAAATGTGAGAGATATAACCACATACGATGTCACGTACAAGCATCCCTATAGTGAAACTGTTTCAGATTATGCCATACAAAAGCTGTAGAAGATACGATGTGTCTAGTGTTTGTACGAATGAGAACTTGTAGATGCCTCACAGGAACATCACTCCATCAAACAGTTTCAAAACCAATCGTGTTTGAAATTGGGTAAAATGTAAATTAAATGCACCTTGTTTGCTTTTTTATATTATTCATTGGAAAAATAGCAAAACAACTTAACCAAAACAGTTATCATGAAGAAGAAGGGATGAGCTTAGATGAGGAGAAGGAACATCCAAATAATCAAAGGCTGGGATTTTATGTATGCATAAAAAATGTTTTAAAATATAGCATGGAAAGTATTTCATGCATTGATTGATTGAATACTTGTTTCTACTAATGAAATATTTTTAAAAAGCATAAATTAGGACAATTTAAAAACTAATTTAGTTAATAGAAGATTAATTATTTTATTGATCATAAAAATACAATAATTTAAATTTTGAATTTTCAAAATATTAAAAGTTAATTGAACTTATCGAGCATTTTCTTAATGATAATCCACAAATATTCATTATGGTTAATGTTGTTTGAAAAATTGAATATTGATTCAGAAATTAAAAAAAATGTGAACATATTTTTTAAGTAATTAAATAACTAATTAAGAAATTAATTTGATTTAATATGAAAGTTCAGATAACATGGGTTATATAAAATGAAGAAAACACATAATAACAAAAAAAAATGAATACATACATCATAAATGAGAATTTTCTACTCTCTAAAAATTAGGAATAAATTTTGGACTTATCACTTCAAAATACAATAATCATGAATTCCAAGTTATGTTTATTATATGATTTTAATATTCTTGTACTATATATAAATATATAAAAAAATTATATTAACAATCATTTAGAAATTATATATTGTTGAAATAGATTTTAAAATGACTATTGAAAAGTTAATAAATTTATAATATATAAAGATTTGAGATTAAATAATAGTATAAAACTCTTTTACATTATTATTATTATATAATCTATTTTTTATTATATATATAGACAACGTTTAGGGTGGAGAAGTGAGATAGGTGGTTCACCATGGTCAAATTAATTTGCACCATTAGATTTAATATTATAAAGTTGAAGGACTAATTAATTTGCACCATTAGATTTAATATTATAAAATTAAAGGACTTTGATTACTAACTTGTTATCTTTTGTATGGTTTATTTTAATTAATAATTTTAAAATTGATTATTCATTTTTTTCCGTTTTGTCCCTTATTGTGTACTTTACTTATTTGTCTTTTGAAGCAAAAAGTCATGTCCATATGTCCATAATACAGTATGTGTATGGCGGGGTGGTGTGGAAGGATGATGTTGTGATGGAAATTGATGGTGGAGGTGAAGTTCATTGTGATGTCAGGGATTGCATTGACATCTTCGGTCAAAGCGGCGAGTGAGCAGTGACAACACCGTGTAAGGGATCAAACCATATATGGTATTTGGGTTTTTTGTCAAAGACATTGTGACGCCAACAATCACTCCATCACAGGTGATGCCCCGTCTTATGTTGTGTTTTTGTAATTTGTTGTTTAAGTGGTTTAATTAAATTGTAAGAGTAATTAAATTCATATTTGAGTGCTTATAATTAATTAATGATTGATATGATGATGCTTTGCTTATATTTGTATGTGTTTAGTGAGTTTTTGATGAATTTGAATCTAGAGAAAGATAAATTTATGATGATTAGTGAAAAATGTGTGAATTTAATAGATACTAAGTATAGGAAGGAAAAACATTTTCAGTCTTATATCTCCCTGAAACCTTCATTGTGCTGAAACTCTCTCTCTCAACACACTTCTCCTTACAATTCCTTCTTCTCTAAGAACCACCATTAGAGAACCTGGAGCCTTGGTATTGTGCAAAAAGAGAGTTCGTTTATCCTCCTTATAGTGGTTGTTGAATGACCCTCAGTGGGATAATCTCCCCTTCTTCTCTTTGAGTTTATTTTCGTTTTCCCTGTAGCAACCATGAACTTTCATGGAAAAGCTTGGTTTTAAAGGATTTTGATTTTGTTTTTGGTTGGCTTTGGGGTTGAGTTGATGCTAGTTTAGTGTGGTTCCTATGGGATTGAAGGAAAGTTCCTTACTTGAACCCAAAGCTCACTCCTTTTTTCTTTCTTTATCAAAGAGTCATCACCTTGGGTTTGATAGGTAAGGGAAGTTTTATCTTTTTCTATGCTTAGGTTGCTGCGAATTGGTTTCAAGGTTGCTGGAAAATGAACCATGTTAAAAAAATTGAAGTTTGAACATTTGAAGTTTTGAGTTTTAAAATTTGGATTTTTGTTTATTTAATGAATATTGATTAAAAGTACATATTTGTGAAGTGTTTTGATGTTGTTTATGTATTTAGAATTGATGGAAAAAATTTAGAGTTTGTTTTGGATGATTTGGAAGCCATGAAAAGCAATTTTGCAAAAATTTTGAAATTATGCATAATTCACATCCAATTATCATTTTTGTGTCCAACGTTCTATGACCATTTTTGTGTCAAGTGTTACGTCCAACGTCTAGTGACTATTTCGTGTCCAATGACCATTTTGAGTCTAACGGTCAATTTTGAATTCAATGACCAATTTTGATTCAAGTGGTCACTTTTGAATTCAATAACCAGTTTTGATGTAAATGTAATTAATGTTTGTTTTTCTTGCACGAAATGACTATTTTTAGATCTTAATAAATTTATAATGATATGGTATGTGGTTGAGATGATCTTATTTTATTATTAGAGTTGAATTTATGTTGTTATGTTGTATTTGAATTAGTAGTTCAATTTGTTAGGATGTGAGTTTGAGTTTAGGCTAAATTTCAGAAATTGGTTTGTTTCGTTTGTCAACATTGTGTTGTATGTTAATGATATAGTGTGCACAGATTAACTAATTCGGAGGAAATTATAATTGGCAGAAAAAGGTTTTGGGGTGGTGGAAGATTTTGCATTGGTTGTATTTTGGGGTTAATAATAAGGGCATAAATTTTAATATGTATTTTTTTAGAAAGGAAGTGATTGATTAAAATAAAACTTATTACTACAAGTCAAAATCACTTAAATCACTCCTTCACAGGATGGACCACCTATCTCACTTCTCCAACGTCAATAAATAAATAAATATATTGGCGTTAACATTCTTTTTTTTTAACTACTATAATTAAGATATTTAACTTTTTATGAGACTCTAGATATTTTTTTTCTTTTCCTCAAACTCAAATGTTGTTAATTAAACAATTTATTAACATTAATATTTATATCACTTCATATTTGGACTCAAATATATAACTATTCACTGATAAAAAAATATCACTATTAAGGATAGTTCCTTTGTTCACGTTGTATCTCTACGACGCATTTAAAGTGTCTGGAAATATATTTAATGTTAGTTCCATTTTTAAAAAAATATTTTATCAGATTTATTCTAATCAATTTAACATTTTAAAAATAATATTCATAATTGCTTACAAATAAATAAATAAATAATTATCTTTCTAGAAATACCACGTTATTTGTCACTTTAAAATAATCGTTGAAATGACAGGACATGTCACATTAATTACCACCTCAACTATTTCATTTGGTAACATAGAAATGATGAAAAAAATAGGAGAGAAAGAATAAATAGGTGATAAATAAAAAAATTGGGTGTAATTGATAGAGGGAAATAACGAGGGAAAGAAATAAAAATATGAGTTTCATGTTTCTTTTGTATACTTCTTTGCAAATTTAAGTGGAAATGAATAGTGGAACATATTCTAAGAAAGATAGATTAAAAATGTAGTTTTTGTGTCTCTATTTTTTTAATATGTGATTTTAGTTTTCTTAATCAATTTTAGATTAGTTGATTGTGTATTTTTAATAAATTAAGCTTGTTAATAATTAAATAATTAAAAAAAGCATTTGTCATTTGTATGATAAAAAAATAATTACTAATCAATTTTTACATAATATATAAATCAACTTTTGAAATTGGTCACAAAAATTAAAATTACTAATTTTTTAAACGTAAGGGATAAAATGTTTCAATTAAAAAATAAAGGATTATAATCATGAACTTTTTAAAAGAAGAGATATTGAAAAATGGAGAGATTAAAAGCACATATTTAAAAAAAAAATAAGAAGATCAAAATTGCATTTCAACCTAAAAAATAATCAATTCTTTTAATGATAATCAATTTTTACAAGTGTATATCAATAACATAAAATAATCAATTTTCTAATCCAATAACCGATTATTCTCCTTTACAATTGATTTTCAAATCTCCAACACCTATGATAATTGATCTTCATTTGTGTCGAACGGAATAAATGATTCTCATCCCTCAAAATCAATTGTCACCTTCCAACTGATTTTTAAAAAAAAAAATCACATTTCGATAATTACTTATTTTTAATTAAATAAATTTTTATTCTTTTTCTTGTATCTCTTTCCTATCTCTTTGATATTTATATTAAACCAAACACTCATAAAATTTATCATATTTTTTTATCTATTTTATTTTTCTTTCTTACTAAACAGACCATTAGCCTAGCTAGTCTCTTTTTTAAATTAAACCATGTAGTAATCTACCCCAATATATACATATATATATATATATATAATATCACCCCTAAAAGTACGCTGGCTATCTGTCTTTTTTTTGTACGTACGTGCTTTTTGTTAATCGAAAGCTTTCCTAATTTCTTGTGCTAAAGAGATTCGAGCAATGTACAAAATACATATTAAATATATATAGCCTCATTAAACCTTAAAAATGTAAATATATTTTTACATTTGAGTCTCGAAATATAGTTTGTGCAAAAAATATAGTTAATTAATTTCCAAAAATAATTCTAAAATTATTACAAACTTAGATATAGTTACAATATTGTGTTTGTTTGATTCCATATCCAAAGAATTCAAAACTTTAAAAACTTGAAAATCAGACGCTATTGAGAGTAACTTTTTGTTTTGAACTTTATATATATATATATATATATATATATATATATATATATATATAATAGGCCAATAGCATAAGATATGCTAGAACCCAAAATATAACTTTTGTGTTGAAACATGCTATTATATTACAATTACAATTTATCTTTTTCTACGCGTAACTAACATAGCGGAATTATGCACGGTTATGAAAATGTTTCTATAATGTTTGTTGGTAAAAGTGTACTTAGAAAAATAAGTAACTTGCATAAGGTAAAGTGAAAATGTTGATGTATGGCTACAGATTTTTTTTAAAGGACATTGGTACAAGGGTATGAAATTAACTGTATATCGCTAAATTGAAAGTTTCTATTAAACACAGGATCATAAACAAGGTTTTCCTTACCTAATTGAGATATAGGTTCTTTCTGTTGTGAAAATATATGTCAATGATTCAAATTGTTATGGTCTATGGTTAGCCTAATAGCTAGATACACGCATTCGTGCATGATGATAAGGACAATTGCATAAACATGTATGCTATTATTAGAAACAACCATTGTGGATCAAGATAACGATAAGTAGCTGTTCTAGTGGATGTTGATTTCGATATATTGCGACCAACTGCATGTAGTTGTGTTGACCATAATTTATAACCATACATACACAAGAAGATATAATTTTAATTAGTGATCCTCAAAAAGTTTTGGTTGAGAATGACTGGCTTGTCTACTAATATAAATGAAATCAATCCCCTTAATTTAGACAAGTCAACAAATTAACTATCAACCCATAAAAAATTGTCTGTGATCAGTAAATTTAAAGTCATAACGGTTGAAGAATTTCCATAAGTTTAAAAGATTCAAGCTTAAAAAGTCTTATATGAAAGAGCAATATATCAAATAAAAATTTATTTTTTCCCCAAAGAAATGTTTATACAGTAGACTTTATAAAGAGGAAGGAGATAGAGACAAAGGGATGAAAAAGGAAAAATATATTTTGGATACTCAAATACTAGTAGACATTTAGTGAGAGAGAAAAATGTAAGTATGATAGATAATAGGATAGAATAGGAAAAAAAATAGAGAGAAATGAAAATTATTGGTGAAATATTTGAGATACTTGGGTGTCAAAATATTATCTCTAGATTGATAAAAAAAAAACAAGAAAAAGGGTGCAATGTATTGTGAATTTTGATCAAATTTATTTACTCACAATTCACATCCTATAGTTTAATTAACCAACTAAACTGAATTATGATGTCAAAATTAGTCGTGTATATGATATTAATACATTTTCTTATTACAAAATTCACTTTTCTGTATTTCTTTATACATTTGTCTACGAAACTGATCAAGCATCATGGGTTGTTGTACGTTAGAATTATTAATTGCAAAGTACCAAATGTCTCCGTGCACTTTAATTAATTAGGTCTACGAAATGAAGACAAGGATATCCAAAGGATGTAAATCCACAACAACATGACCCGTATGTCATGGATGAATGGACAAGTAGGTCACTTTTTAAATTTTAATACAATATTTATAATATATAATACTTACACAAAAACATAATACATACATACTGCAGGTTTTATATTATATATTCCCTTATCTACATGCTTATGATCAATGAAACATGTTTTGTTGCATATATCGTGAGAGAGTGAGTCTTGATAGAAAAACAACATACGTGGAGAAATTGAAGAAAAGCCTCATTTCATTACCTTTGTAACTTTTCTGTTCCCATTCTCTTGTTCTCAAGCAAGGTCCATCCTATCAATGTGCCTATGCTATGCCTTTGTATTTAAATTTCTCTCTCTAAGTTCTCTCAATCGATCTCTTTCACTTAGAGGCCCTCTCTCCAACAGATATCATTGTCTCAGCAGTTTCCATCGAATCGTATATACTTTTCAAGCTCAAAATTGATCCTTGTCCCACCATACCTAGAGCTTTGATAGTGATATGGGAAAAATGTTAGGGTGAAATGTGCAGATCTCAATTATTTCAACTTTGAATAAAGCTGACAGTTCCTTTCTTCTTTCCTTTTCCCTCAATTTGTTTGATTTTGACAGAAGAATCCTTCTCTGATCTCTTTCTCTATCATGTGCCACCATTTTATTTACCCCTTGTGAAGGAAATTATGGAGTGTTGTACATGGTGTCGCGCCAAGTTTATTTAATTTTTATGCAAAATTACGGTTTTTGTACGTCTAGATCTAAATTATCTACAGTATTTTATCGGTTTTACTTTCATCAAACAATTTTCTTTTGAGGATGTGAATTAACTCCTAGAATGATTAATTTTGATGTGAATATTACCTCATATCCTTTTTTTTTATAAAAAATAAGTAATAATATATGTATTTTATATTATATCTTGTTTCTTATAAAAAAAACCCACAGGAGTTATTCAAGAATTTATTTTGTTTACAGTTTACTGTCTTCCAATTTAATTAACCTTGAGTGGTGTTTTACGTATCTGTGAATAATTTATTTTGTAGATGGATTAACAACCTAGGATACATATATTCTGCATTCAATATTCCATGTCAAATCTGGCCATATGTCCATACCTACAACTTGAGGGGAGCCCTAGACAACAGCTGGCTAGTTAATTTTCCTTTAGTACTTCGTTTGCATTCATGGATAATGCTACAGTGAGTGTACATCACTTAAGAATAAGTCATATAATCATGTTATATATTGATAAAAAAATGAAAATTAAATTGTTATGGTCAAAATTAAAAGTTACACGATCTCTTAGGAAAATTATATGTAATTAAATTTTCTTTTAATTAGTAGTGTATATATACTTATAATTCATATTTCCCACGATAAAATATTGTTCTCATTTTTTACGTGTTCTCTCTCTCTCTCTCTATAATATTCAATAATTATAAATTATTTACAATACCTTTTTGAATAAGCTTATATATAGTGTGTGTTTACAACAATCAAACACATGAATCAATTAGCGCAGAATTATTTAAGTTTAAGGAGAAATCTTGAATTCAAATAACACATATATAATTACGTTAAATATTTAAGATGAAGAACTTGACCCTCATAATAAATTTATTTGACTCAAATCAAATTATCTACAAGAAAAGTTATTCAAGAAAAAACGTGTTTATTTAGAAAGGTAATAGAAACTATGTCTAATGTCAATCTATCATTAACTTTCTTTCACATTTAAAGTCTTTTTGGATTAATTTCTCCAAAAAATACTTTTAAAAGAAAAAATAAAAAGTGAAAAATGAAATAAGTTTTTTTTGTGTACTAAAAAGTTATGAGGTGTCTCGTTGGATGCTAAGGGATTAGAGTATGAACATAGTTGGGATGCCAATCCATTCTGTTCTCTTAAGTGAACGATTTGATTGAATACTAAGAGAAAGATGAAAAAAAAAAGTATGAAAGACTAAACAGCACAGGATCCGCACAATAGATTTTCTTGAGAGAAAAAAAACATGATAGAAAATGAAACATAAGTCATTTATCATATTATTCATACATTAAACTCAATATAGTACTAGATGTGAAAATGTGTATTAAAAAAACTCAAGTCTTATGTTTACTAAAAATTTAATCAAAAAAGTGTATAAAAGTGGAGAAAACACTAAGCTTAAGAGTCGATTTGTGGGTTGAATTAGACTTAAATCTAATTATAAGATTACATTAAAGTTTATTTTTTTTATCTATAAAAATTGAATATGCTGTCAAGAAATTTACCACGCTCACACATTTTACTTAACCAATTAAGCTAAATTCATTGATACATCAAAATTTATACATGTTAAACTAAAAGTGTGAACATGAGGGAAATATTAAAAAAAATATTAGTTTCACATCTATTAATTAATATATATATATATATATATATATATATATATAAGAAATAACTCTAACCTCAAAAACTAATTTATAGGATTGAGTTACTCTCAAAACCATCTCTTATTACAGTATTGAAATCATAGTGATATATATATGAGAAAATGATTACTTAGTTGGAACGTCCTTGTGCTCCTAATAGGTATTTCATAATTACTTGCAAAGTTTATAGTAGCATTGAAGTTGGCACTTGGCACTTGGCAAGACTAGATGAAAGAAGGGCACCAGCCAATTTAAATAAACATAGAAGGGGGATAACAAACAACTTAAAATAATGAAAAGGGATCAACAAGGAAAATCAGGAACGTTTCCCGTGTGTGTACATACTACAACAAGCCTAACATAAAATGGCAAATTTACACAAAAGATACCAAGTTCCCATTTATTGGAACCCTCACACATAATAGCTTAATCATCGGAGTAACATAAAAGAAAAGAAAGAAAGTGTATTTTTAATCTTTATATTTTTTTGTCACATTTGATCCAAAATATAAAAACTAAAAACACATTTTTTTCTAACATAAATTTACAGCCTTCACATTGACTAAAACTTTCAAGGTCGTATATATGAAACAGGAACATGATTGTAAGAAATGGGAACTAAGACCAGATCCGTTTTCCTTCTTGAAGAGGCCCCCAAAGCTTCAGTCATTTCCAAGTCGTTTTCCTTGTTTCCATTTGGCAGTTCCCAATTAAAATAGTAAAGTAGCTGTGCAAGTCAAAGTTCAACACTAGATACACCAAAAGAAATCCCAGGACATATTCTCCTTCCAGCACCAAAGGGTATGAGTTCATGATTGGAACCCTTATAATCAATTGGAGAATCCATGAATCTCTCTGGATAAAACTTTTCTGCTTCAGACCAATACTTAGGGTCTCTTGCAATAGCCCATGCATTCACTATCACTTTTGTCCCAGCAGGTATTGTGTACCCTTTGACCTCGCAAGTTTCTCTACATTCTCTCGGAAGAAGAAGAGGGAATGGAGGGTGCAATCTAAGTGTTTCTTTGATTACTGCTTTCAGAAACTTTAGGTCTTCAAGTGCTGCTTCGTTGGTGTATCCTTTGCTACCAAAAACTCTTCTAACTTCTTCTTGAGCTTTGGTCATTACTCTAGGGTTTTTCAGCATCTCTGACATGGCCCAATCTATAACTGCTGATGATGTATCAGTTCCAGCACCAAATATGTTCTACAGCAGGAAAATCACGAGCTCAAATAGTCAAATTTATTAGCTTTGGAATTTATACCTGCATGTGTCTTTCGTATACAAAGCCTTCTGATAATTACAAAAGCAGACTCTAAGAAGAAATACTTGCATAATAAAATATACAAGCATCATAAGCCATTAGGTATATTTTTTAACACGGTTGTGGTGTCTTCTTCCCACTTACGACGCCGTAATAGGTCAAGATATTATATGGATACATATTTTAATTAGTAGTAGTACTCTTTTCACGTGGCAGTGGCCACTGGTCAGGGATTATTTGAATCTGATTTTTAGCTATAAAAAGATGCAATCAAGTAGGGATCGAATAGAATCACCTTCGGTTCAAAAAGAATTCAAAAATATAAACACCTTATTGACACTTTCTTGCTTCTGTTTTTTTCTTCCTTATCACATCACAATATCTATCATACTTATTATTTATCTCTCATTTGTTCCTTTCTATTCCAGGTGTAGGTGTTTCTAGGCTGTCTATTTATACATTTCCAAAATATATAAGTAAAAGAGAACATAGTATATATATATTCTATTAGTTAATAAATAACACTAGCTAGATGAATAGTCATGTTGTATTGATTGCAAAGTGTGCAACTTCACACTGCTTCTATCAAAATGTCTGTAAGAATTTATTTAAAATGTTTATCAAACAGTTTACTATAAAATAAGTTAATTAATAAAAATTTTATTTTGATAATTTTTTCTAAGAAAATCATTCAAATAACCTTAAAAGAAGAAGTCATATACTATTTATGTAATATGATGAAAAGAGATAAAAAAAAAAGTTGTGAAGGATGTTATACAAAATACATATAGCTATAAATAATATAACTCCACACAAAATAATATTAATTGCATTCAATAATAAAAATATGTTATTCTTCTAACTTTATGAAATTATCATCCTATTTATATTTTTCTCCTATCTTGCTCTTTGTCTTTTTGAGAATGTTATGAAGTCAGTTTTTTTCTTCATATTTTAACATTCCATGTTCTATGCTTTTGTTTATTTAGTTTTATATAGACATGAAATGAAGGTTAGGCCTTAAATCCTAATATGCAGTAAAAATCATCCATACTCACCAACATTACAGCTTTGATGTTGTCGATTGTCAAAGGGTATTCAAGGGCATCATGATTTTTAATATTTAGAAGAACCGAGAGGAGACTATCCACTTCTACTTCACCAGTTTTTTTCTCTGCCTTTCTAATGATGTTTCCAATGATCATATCATATTCTCTCCGCAACTCCTCCAGTTTAGATATCTCCCCACTGATCACATGAAGCCACTTCTGAGAAGGGAAAATATCAAAAACAAATAAACTTTCGACAAGGTTCACAAGTTTCTTGACAAGGGAATTGAAATCTTCTTGGTCCTTGAATTTTTCACCGAAAGTTGCCCTAGCAGTGATGGCACTTGTCATGCAAGACACTTTCTCACTAAGGTTCACACAAGATCCAGTGTTGGCATCAACACGTTTCATCAAATTCAGCACTTCTTCTTCTCTTATTGATTGATATGACCTCACAAGTTTCTTGCTAAGAAGCTCTTGTGAGCATATTCTTCTAAGCTGCTTCCAATAGCCTCCTAATGGTGCAGTGGCAATATCAGTGGAACCATAGCACATGATGTCTGCACCAACTTGATGGGGTCTTTGAGCAAAGATGGAATCATAGGTTTTCATCACTTCTTTGGCAACTTCTGGAGAAGAAACCACAATGGCTGGTACCTCACCAAGTTTTAGGTGCATGAGAGGGCCATGTTTTAGGGCTAGCTCTCTCAAACGGTGATGGGGTAGAAAGCCAATTATGTGGTGTATGCTTCCAATGATAGGTACCTTCCATGGCCCTGGGGGAAGGTTCAATGCTTTCACTTTGGATCTCTTTCCCAATTTCAAAATCTGTAAAAGAAAAAGGATGAAACTTAGTGAATATAGAAGAAAGGACAAGAATGTGATCAATTGATGCTCCATTAGGAAATTTTATTGTAAGTGAACATATCTGATCTATGTGATTGAAGGCTATATATATAGAACTTTTGATCCACCTCATAGTGTCACAAATTTTAATTTAATACTGTACAGCTGAACTACACGATAATTTAATAGGCATTAATTAATTAGGTTTTAGCTTCAAGACATTAAATCATAAAATAGCTACTACAGTATGTCATAGTACTTCAAGTAGTTAGTTGTTGAAATATAAACTTGATTTTGGGCTTAAAATATTTATTGTACTAGCAGTTCATATTTGTAGTCCAAGATCTAGAAAGATCTTGTAAGTGGTAGTAGTCAAAGTCTCTAGAATATTGTAGTAAGATATCTAAACCTAGAATGATCCATAACTACAAGATACATGTATAGAATTATCTAGACTATATGTAAGTTGAGTGATTTCTAGAATCTTCTGTGTACTAGTATAAATAGGGGTCATCCCCTATATTTGTAAGCAAGCAATTATCAATACAAGTTCTAAGTTATAAAAATTCTCTCAACTCTTCCATAAATTCTCCTCTTTTATATAAACATAATACCTCTTCCATAACATATAAGCCTCCTATTTCCAACAAATTGGTATCAGAGCTTGGTTCAACAAGATGATGGCCAACAATGTCATCACGTTTCCTCGCCTCACAAAAGATAATTATGATCGATGGAGCATCCAAATGAAGACCTTCCTAGGTGGACAAGACCTATGGGAGATTGTGGAGCAAGGTTATGAAGAACCTAAAGAAAAAAGGTTCTCTCACCAAGGAGCATAGACAATTGAAGACCAATGATCAAAAGGCTCTTTCCATCATCCAACAAAGTGTAGATGATGGAGCTTTTGAGAAAATTGCAAGTGCAACCACTGCCAAGAAAGCATGGGAGATCTTGGAGAATTCTCACAAAGGAGTTGATAAGGTGAAAAAGGTTCGACTACAAACTCTATGAGGTGAGTTCGAATCCTTAAATAAGAAAGACTCTAAATCAATTTCTGAATATTTTACAAGAGTCTTGGCGATTTTCAATCAATTAAAAAGGAATGGTGAAACTCTAAGCGATGTAAGAGTCATTGAGAAAATTCTTAGATCATTAGATTCAAAATTCGACTATATAGTCGTAGCTATTGAAGAATCTAAAGATCTAGAATCAATGACTATTGATGAACTCATGGGTTCACTACAAGCCCATGAGGAGAGGTTTAACAAGAAGAATAAGGAGCCTTTGGAGCAAGCTTTACAAGCGAAGCTCTCTTTCGAAGAAGAAAGTGGTGAAAAGACTCATCAAACAAGTCAACGAGGCCGTGGTCAAGTACGTGGTCGAGGACGAGGGCGAGGATATATCAAACGGGGAGGCTATAAGTCTTACAAAAATGAAGAAAAGAGTGAAGATTTTCACTCAACAAGAGGTCGTGGGAGAGGCTACACAAGTAGAAGGCCAAGGTATGACAACTCTCAAACTAAATGTTATAATTGTCATAAATTTGGCCACTATGCTTTGGAATGCGAGAAGTCAAACAATTATGTCCAAGAAACAGCAAATTTTGCGCAAGAAGATTCTGAATCGATGGAGAATACTTTGTTACTAGCATGCAAAGGTGGAGATAATGGAGGATCGAATTTGTGGTATCTCGACACCGGTGCAAGCAACCACATGTGCGGAGACAAAAGTATGTTCGTGGAGTTAGATGAGGCGATAAGTGGTAGTATCACCCTTGGAGATTCCTCTAAAGTCCCGGTGAAAGGCAAAGGTAAGATCCTCATCCGCTTGAAAAATGGAAGGCATCAATTTATCTCCAGCGTGTATTATGTGCCCAATATGAAGACCAATATACTGAGTGTTGGACAACTCTTAGAGAAAGGTTTGATTGCTCAAGTGCCAATGTCAACGAATAGGATGTTTTTGCTAAATATTCAACATGACATTCCAAGATGTTTAAAAGCATGTTTCAAAGATAAATCTTGGCTTTGGCACATGAGATACGGGCACTTGAATTTTGGAGGCTTAAAGTTATTATCAAGTAAAGGAATGGTGAAGGGTTTGCCTCCAATTAATCATCCGGATCAAATATGTGAGGGATGCCTTCTAGGAAAACACTTCGGAAACAGTTTTCCACTAGAGGCTTCTAGTAGAGCAAAGAAACCTCTAGAACTTATTCACACGGACATGTGTGGACCCATCCATCCACTATCTTTCGGTAAAAACAAATATTTTCTTCTATTCATTGACGATTTTAGCCGAAAGACATGGGTCTATTTCCTAAAAGAAAAAACAGAAGTCTTTGGAATGTTCAAGAAGTTCAAAGCTTTTGTGGAGAATCAAAGTGGCCTTACCATAAAGGCAATAAGATCGGATAGAGGAGGAGAATTCACATCAAATGAATTCAAGGAGTATTGTGAGACAAACGAACTTCGTCGTCCTCTAAAGCTTCCGTATTCCCCACAACAAAATGGTGTGGCGGAGAGAAAGAACCGGACGATTCTAGACATGGCTAGAAGCATGTTGAAGAGCAAGAGAATGCCTAAGGAGTTTTGGGCTGAAGCCGTTGATTGTGCGATTTATCTACTAAACCGCTCTCCCACAAGGAGTGTTCGGGACAAGACACCCATTGAAGCCTGGAATGGAAGAAAATCGGGCATCTCACATCTACGAGTATTTGGAAGCATGGTGTATACACATGTGCCGGATCAAAAGAGGTCAAAACTCGATGACAAGAGCGAGAAACTAATTTTTGTAGGATATGACTCAAGCTCAAAGGGTTACAAGCTTTACAATCCTCAAACTCGCAAAGTTATCTCAAGTAGAGACGTGGTGTTCGATGAAGAAGCAACTTGGGATTAGAATACAAAAGAGGAAAATTATAATTTTCTTCCTTATCCATATGGAGATATCTCAAGGAATGAAGAAAACTTGGAAACTCCAGAACCTTCTACACCACCATCATCACCGACACATGGAGGACAAGAAACACCACTTTCAGAAGGAGAGTCAAGTAGAGTTCAACATCGTACAAAGAGCATTGATGAGCTATATGAGGTAACCCAGCCTTTGGATAATCTAACACTATATTGTCTCCTAGCAGATAGTGAGCCTATAAGCTATGAAGATGCGGCGAAAAATGAGAAGTGGAGACATGCGATGAACGAAGAGATCTATGCAATCAAAAAGAATGATACATGGGAACTCGTAACTCTTCCAAAGGGTCATAAAGCTATTGGCGTGAAATGGGTGTACAAGGCCAAGAAGAACTCTAAAGGAGAAGTGGAAAGATACAAGGCCAGATTAGTGGCTAAGGGATATAGCCAACGAGAGGGGATCGACTACGACGAAGTGTTTGCACCTGTTGCTCGTCTTGAAACTATAAGGTTGATGATCTCATTAGCCGCTCAAAACAATTGGAGGATTTATCAGATGGATGTCAAGTATGCTTTCCTAAATGGCTATCTTGAAGAAGAGGTCTACATCGAGCAACCTTTGGGATACATTACAAAAGGACAAGAGCATAAAGTTCTGAGATTAAAGAAGGCATTATACGGATTGAAGCAAGCACCGAGGGCATGGAATAGCAGGATTGACAAGTATTTCCAGCAGAATGGCTTCACGAAATGTTCTCACGAGCACACGTTATACACCAAGGTGAGTAAGAATGCTCGTATGCTTGTACGTGGACGACTTGATATTCACAGGTAGCAATCCAGTAATGTTCGAGGAGTTCAAGAAAGCCATGGTTCGAGAGTTTGAGATGACAGACATTGGGCTCATGTCATACTATCTTGGGATCGAGGTAAAACAAAAGGAAGATGGAATATTCATATCTCAAGAAGGCTATGCAAAGGAAGTGTTAAAGAAATTCAAGATGTTTGATTGCAAGCCCATGAACACACCGGTGGATTGCAATCTCAAGTTGTCAAAAGATTATGAAGGATACTTGGTGGATCCAACGCAATACAAGAGTTTGGTTGGAAGTCTGCGGTATCTAACCTGCACAAGGCCAGATATTCTCTACGGAGTTGGACTAGTAAGTCGATATATGGAAGCACCTACAATAAATCACTTGAAGGCAGCAAAGAGGATACTTCGCTACATCAAAGGTACGATTGACTATGGTCTGTTTTATTCACCTTCTGATCACTTCAAGCTAGTTGGATACAGTGATAGTGATTGGGCTGGAGACATTGATGACCGTAAGAGTACAAGTGGGTTCGTGTTCTACATGGGAGATACAACATTCACGTGGAGTTCTAAGAAGCAACCTATTGTTACTCTCTCAACATGTGAAGCTGAATATGTAGCTGCTACAGCATGTACGTGTCACGCGATATGGCTAAGGAGATTACTAAATGATCTCAAGTTATTTAATAAGGAAGCAACGGAGATATATGTAGACAACAAGTCATCTATTGCTCTAGCAAAAAATCCGATCCACCATGATCAAAGTAAGCACATTGACACGAGATTTCATTACATTAGAGAATATGTGGCTAAGAAGGAGGTCCAGATACGATACACGAAGTCACTTGATCAAGTTGCAGACATCTTCACAAAGCCCCTCAAGTATGAGACGTTTCAGAGATTACGAAATATGCTTGGCATCACTAAATCGAGTTTAAGGGGGCTCTTGAAATATAAACTTGATTTTGGAATTAAAATGTTTATTGTACTAGCAGTCCATATTTGTAGTCCAAGATCTAGAAAGATCTTGTAAGTGGTAGTAGTCAAAGTCTCTAGAATATTGTAGTAAAATATCTAAATCTAGAATGATCCATAACTACAAGATACATGTATAGAATTATCTAGACTATAGGTAAGTTGAGTGGTTTCTAGAATCTTCCATGTACTAGTATAAATATGGGTCATCCCCTACATTTGTAAGCAAACAATTATCAATACAAGTTCTAAGTTATAAAAATTCTCTCCACTCTTCCATAAATTCTCCTCTCTTATATAAACATAATACCTCTTCTATAACATATAAGCCTCCTATTTCCAACAGTTGTGACCATTATTAATTACTCATTAACAGAGGATTTGCCTTGTGTGTTTACCCTACTTAAAAAGTGCGGCTGCATTATCTACCAATTACACTTTTCAAGAGGAAGATAGAGTCTTGCATTATAGCGAAAAGACGAATTGAATAATAGTACCTATTTTAAAGTTTTGGTCATTAAAAAATTTGAGTTTATTTTTAAAATTGCAATAAACTTCAATCAATATAAAAAAAATATTTAAAAAAAATGTCAACAACATTCTAAAAAAATATATTTAAACCTATTAAAATATTTCATTCATCATGTTTCTAGCCATTTTAGTGTCACTTTAAATCATTAAAGAAATTAATTTAATGCAATTTCTCTTAACAGATTCAATTATTATCAAAGATAATTTTGAAAAAATATTTTATGTATTCAAATATTAGTTTATGAAAAACCACGATTTAACCTACAAAGCATTTTAAAACTCTCTACTAATATATTATGAATAAGTCCAAATTCAGTTTATTAAATTATTGACATGCCGGCCCAAGAATAAGGTTATGAGATATTCGCCTGGTTTGCATTCGGCTATTTGTGATGTTTCTAATTTTGTATGGATAATTTTCATGCTGAACGTAAAATAAAAATGAGGCGAATATAGCGTATAAACAAATATATGTTCACTTTCTCTTAATTTTTATTATATTACTTATTATATTTTATATTTATTTTTTATTTTCTACTTTAATCTCCTCTAAAATAGGATAAACGACAGGCACTACGAAACACATTATCGATCGTTGCTTTCATTTCGTCATTGTCAATATTTTCTCCGGTGAAGTGGATATGTTCGTTTTGCAATCATTACAATTTACAATACAGGCTCATCACATATCTCCGATGAAGTTGATATGTTGTATATTTAACTTATAGCCATAGTGTTGTATCTAGTGCACATTATTTTATAATTTTCTTTTTCTTTTTCTTTTCCATCGATACACCAAGGACAAAAAGGTAGTAAAAATGGAAAAGAAAAATAAAAAAACTTCTCTTGCTTACTGTCATGCCCTCGCCTCCAGCGCATGACCAACAATCCTCCCCCAAACTCAAATTATGGTGAGATTGGTGCATGGGTTTTAGTGAGTTAATATTCAATTTTATGTTATCTAACTAAATTTAAGTTAGTTAATGTTGTGAAACTAGAGGTTTTAACTTTTCTTTTTCTTTTTTTTTTTGAATTTTTTACATTCATTCTCCTTCTTTGCTTATCTACTTTTCTTTTCAAATTGTTTTTCAAAAAATGTCCTCTTTTAAAAAATACACTTCCCTTCCCTGTTTACAGTTTTGGAAAAATCACCCACGATCTTGCCGTCGAATCCAACCTCGACTTCCTGGATCCACTCGTCGAACTCGGAGTGTTCCAGCTTCTCGCCACTTATTTTCTACATTCTGATGATTATGCTTGTCCTACAAATCCCTTGCTGTCAACACTATTTCTATGATAAGAAATGAAAATATTAATTACTTAAAGTCATTCTTCCAAGTTCTTTCTTTAGTTTCTTAGAATAATCATATTGGACATTAGTTATGACTTGATTACTAATGTTGATGTTTTCTCAAAAGTTAACACATATTAATAAGTAGATAATCATATAATTAATATTTTAATTTATTTAAAAAAGTTATATTACATTAATTTTAATTTTAACTTATATGAACAAGATATTAAATAATTTCAAATTAATATAAATTTTTTTACTAATGATTTATATGAAACAAACTTTTAATCTAACAATAAATTTTAAAAAAATATGATCCAATTAAATTTTTTTTGAATATTATAATAATTAGTCAAAGTTATATAGGTGCAATTTGATCATATATTGTTAAATTATTTTTGTCAAAAAAATATATCATTTAAATTTTTCATATAGCAGGAAAGATATTTTTGTGAAAAAAATGCTAAAAGAAAAATTGTAAAAAATTACAAAATTTAACTTCAGTAAAAGTCTAAAGGTAAACAATGTAAAAGAATTAGGGGAGATATAAAATAATCAAGTAGGATAAGGAGAAAATTATAAAAAAAAAACTATAAAATTCAAACAAATAAATATTATGATTTGTGTTTGAAAAAAGTGGTTGAAAAGAGAATAAATTCTAAAATATTATTAGGTTTTAAAATATTTGGTGGTGTAGAACATTTAGGAGAGTAGAGAAGGATATACAAATAATTAATGGTTTGAATTAATCTGTGTTTAAAAGAATGATTTGTTTAATTATTGTTGCTGTCAACAATGATAGTTAGAGAATAAAATAAAAGTTCAGACCAAAGAAAAATTAAAAAAGAAAGAGCTCAGGAGTGCCACCATTTGTCTGAGATATCAGAACGTTGTGACAGACCCATCTATCACAGTTGACACAGTTATCGTCACAGCTCTTAAATTGCACCAGCCGGGAATCGAACCCGGGTCTGTACCGTGGCAGGGTACTATTCTACCACTAGACCACTGGTGCTTCGTTGTTAATGTGTTACATAGTATATTATTTATAAAGTTATACAGAGATGTGTTTGGTTAAGAATTTAAAACAGAGATATGTGATTTCATACAAATATTCGTTAAAATAATTTCAATAAAAATGTTATGGCCTTTTTCTATTAAGAATTCAATAAAAAAAGTAGATTAGTCCGTATTCCCTAAGAATTCATCATAGTTTTTAAAATTAAAAGAGACTAAATCTACATTTTTTTAAACACTTTATACTTTCATCATCTAACTTTCTATGAAAATATGTATATAGCGTATGAGTAAATAGTATATATACTTATATATTAATCACAAATGATAAAGTTATTAATATTTATAATAATTATGTAAAAATTATTATAATAATTTTTTATTGGTTAATAGCATAAAATCTTTCAAACTCAAAATGAATAGAAATTAATAGTGTATTACTGTGTAGACTTTTCTAATTTTATCAGAAAGTATAAAAAAATGTATTGGATTAGGATTTAAAAAAATTATTTTGACATAAAAAATTCTTAATTTCAAAAGATTTTATAAGAATGTAATCCTTTTTAAGATATTTTTAAAAGACTTTTAGAATTAGGATTTTGTATTTTGAATTTGAATAGATTTATAAAATATGAATTTATAAGATCTAAAATGATATTATGGATTTTTAAGGACTTCATAAATTTTTAAAAAAATATTCAAAATATTGATAAAGATGTCTGACAATTGTATAAAAATTATATACTACAATGTCAATAATATGAATACTCTATGATCATTCTCACATTAATAATCCACCAAACAAAAAAGATGTGTGACAATTGTTTCAAACCTCATTCATAGATGTACAAAAAAAACATTTATATATTTATTCTTTTGTACACGAATCAACTTCTCAAGTCTATTAAAAATAAACATGTAATCAAGATGCTCCAAATTTGATGAATTGTCAGGATCTCTTATATCACTTGTTCTAGGATATTTTGTTCACGTGTCGAAAGAATAAAAAAATTATGAATATTTAACACTTTCACCAAAACATATGAATTTACAAGAAAATAGAAAATATCATAAAATCTCAATGGTTTAGGTGAGATTGTTTGATGCATATTTTTTTATTAAAAGGTCTCATGAAATACATCCCAAAAAAAGAATCTATTGAAATCTGTATACTTTTGAATAATAGAAGATTTTTTTAAAGTTTTAAAAAATCTTAATTAAATATCAATGAATTTTATTAAATTCTTTCAAAAAATCATAATTGTCTTGATTGAATATCACAAGAATTATTTTATTATTTAAAAATCTTGATTAAATATCTCAAGGTTTTTTTACAAAACAACGTATTTTAAAATTTTTGAAATCCTAGTTGAATACACTTTCTGTTGTAATTGATTTTGAGAAAATGGTGTATGCTCGGCTAATCAAAAAAACTTACACTATCAATTAATTTTGAAATTGTTATATATAATAAATTTGTTAAATTTTATAAAAACTACTTAAAATACATATTTTCATTTTTATTTTTAATTAGTTGTGGATGCATGAAAATTAAACTTGTGATTTATGTGAGTGTTTGAATTCATATTGAATAATTTAAAATCATGCTAAAAAATCAAGTAATGTAATTTTAGGTAAACATTTACATGTTTATTCCAATGTTGGAAAATTAACTTTGTATAATGACCAAGGCAAAAAAAAAATTGCCTGAGGTCTCTAGTTCCCGGTGCGGATAGCGCTAGCTGCGGTGCCAGTAGTGCCAGGGTGGCGCCAGTAGCGCCAGAAGTGGTGCCATTAGCACCAGAGTGCACCAGATGACCATTTTTCTCTGGAATCTGTCGCGGTTATCGCTAGAGTGGCGCGATTAGCGCCAGAAACACGTCCAGACCTCTGGAATTTGGCACCAATAGCGCCAGATTGGCGCAATTAGCACGGGAACGCGGGCAAGGCCACTATAAAAGGCCATTTTCGCGATTTTGGGGTCAGAAACTTCATCTTCTCCCTCCTGCGTTTTTCCTCCATTGCCAAAAGAGAGAAGCTCCATAATCCCTCATTCCTTGACCAAAACACTTCACTTCCAACATGAAAGTTAAAGGGAACTACCCAATTAGCTAGATTCCAACATCAGTTTCCATTGAAAACCATCAAATGAAGAGATCGCGTTCTCTGGGGAACTTCTCAAAGTTTCATTTTGGAAGGGAAAGAAGGCGTTTTAAGGACACTCAAGCTTGGAGAAGTTGTCCTCTATCCTTCCTTGTCATTTTAGATGTAAGAAACACAAATTCTATCGATTATTTAAGAATTTGTTCTTGAGATGAATAGTGACCTATTTGAGTTAGAGCTGAAATTAAGCTTGGGTCCTTTGGAAAAGTATGCTTAGGGGGTTGTTGTGATGAAGGTTTAACCTTCAAATATAATTTTATGGACTTTGGAATTTGGCTTTGAAGAATGTATGGGTAGGAAGAATGTTGGTTAGATTGATGATATTATGATATGTATGAGCCTAGGTGCTTTTACAACATGTGTTCAGGAGGCTATATAAATGGTGAAAATGTGTTGAAGTAACCATTTTAGCCACCTTGGTAATCGTTGATATATGGCATTGTTAGAGTATCGAACTCTTTAGATTGGTTTATGCAGAGTCTTAGAGAGATTTTAGGGCCTTGGTTAGGCCGAGATAGATCCTGTTGGGGTCTGTAAGTGACTGGTTAGGTGACTAGTCTTTGAAACTTAGAAAAAGAGGTTAAATGGAAAAGAATAACGTTTCTTTTCATTCTAACGGTTAAGAACCATTGATGATTACTTGTGTGCCTTTGTATAGGGCGTGACACCGAGGGTGTCAGTGGCGGAGACCACAGTTCAGGGATTGGACAGCAGAGCATCATTTTGCCAGGTAGGTTCTTTGTTCTTGGGAGAGTTTCCCATTGCCTAAGTTCCACCATACTCCGAGAGAGTGATGGTTGCATACATGATTCATATGCATTGAATTGAATGTTACAACTTTCCTCATGATAATATGTATACATGTTTCTGTGCATTGTCTATGTGTTGTTTTGAGGGCCAGGAGGCCTGGTGTTGTGATGTCTTTGATGTTATGTTATCATGGAAGTGAGCCAGGGGGAGGAGATGCCTCCTAGAATCCTGAGCTTACTGAGATTGTATCTCACCCCGTGTGTGGGGATTATATTTTGCAGGTGATGCATCTGGCAGATATGATGGGTCCCAGTAGGGACAGACACTGTATAGCTACTTGGACAGTACTGTGAGAGCATTGTGACTCACTGCTTTATGTATAGGATGTATTTTGTACCCCTGTGAAGGAAGATGTGCGTGTACATATATTTTGGATCCTGTATGGATTGTGATGTACAAACGTTGTATATTTTGTACCCTCTATTGAGGATGTGATCTGTGAGATCATGGCACATGGTGCCTATTCTTTTGTATAGCCACAGTGATTGTTTTGATGATGTATATATAGATACATGTGACTTTTGTTTCTCCTGATATACTTGTATGGACATCATTGTTTTACCTATCATTCTTTATGTTATCTGGATCGTAGGGGCTTGTTGTGGTGTCTTGGCATTCATATATGTATTTGTGGATACTTACCATACATGATGAATCAAGAATATGGTTTTGAAAGGAAATGACAATGACTTCATGTTTTTATTAAAACGCTTCCGTTGGTTTTAATTAGGGATGGCAAAGTGGGCCAGCCCACCCCAAAATGGGTCGGGCTGGCCCAACCCACCCCAAATACGAGTCAGGTCGGCTGGCCCACTTTTACAAAGTGGGCTATAAATGTTAGCCCGCCCCACTTTAAGGTGGACCAACGGGCCAACCCACTTAAAAATTAAAAAAAAATTATAAAATTATAAAATAATACAAATATGCATATAACAATAAGCTCCTACATTTCAGGAGAAAACAAACAAACAAACAATAGGCTTTGCTTAATTTCTACACAAAAATAGCTTCTCAATTCTCAATCAAACTTTCACTTATCATTTTCATCATAGGCTTTTAAGAACACAAAGTAAACTAATCCAGACAAACACATTAAATAAGCCACAAATGCAAAACAAAACATTTGATAATTTAATTCATTTCCAATAGCTTTTCTAGCAGTCTTAATTACCATCAAAAAAATAGAAAATAAAAGAACAAAACCATGAAGAAAGCCAGTATAGCCCTCATCCTCGAACTACATTGACCCAATAATTTTATACCCTTGCAAATTGAAAATTGATAACCTTGAAGAAAGCCAATTCTAATTAAGAATCTATACCCTAATTCAAATCTACCAAAGCTAATTCTTAATTAAGAACAATCACTAATTAAGCAACACAATAAAATGATTACGATGTTACCTAGAGTAACAATTTAGTACCATGTGTAAGTTGAGAATCTAGACACAACAGAACATAAATTATAAGCTATGATTGTAGCATCAAAAGCATTTGATCTAACAATGAGCGCAATGAAATATTGTTACCTACTATAAAAAAAATGAAAAACAATAAAAAAGAAAAGGACTTTACCTAATTGTTGCAGAGAAGAACAAGTAATTATCAGGCATCAGAAACAACACTAAGGTCGTCATCTTCTGGCGGAGCTGGTAAGTTGAGATCTATGAAGCTCTCTTTGAATCTAACAGAATCATTATTAGCGGTTGAAGAAGAGGAAGGCATGAGGTGAGATCTCTTGTGGCCACCGAGCGCTTGACCAGACCCAAAAACCTTGGAACAAAAGGGCCATTGAAACGTCTTCTCGCAGCTCTGACACTGGTGCTTCCCGCGAAGTCTCCTCCGTGGTGTCGAGTGCCCTCAGGTGCCTCACGAGACCCTTCACGACGGTGTTGAAGGAGTCGTCTACTTAGGGGGTTTTGGCAGTGCGATGCGCGAAGGTTTTAGCAGTGCCTGTTTCGGGGGAGCGCCAGAGCGGAGCGGGTAGACGCCGAGACGGGGGAGCGCCGGAGCGTCGAAGCCGAGACGGCCACAGGAACGCGGAAAGTCACTCTCTTTCTGCCTCTCACAATCTCACTTTTGTGTGGCAGCATTCATTCTTATCCTATTTATTGATTTTATTCATTTACTGGTCCAGCCCGCATTTTGTGCCGCATTTTGTGGGCCGAGTTGGCCTGGCCCGTTTTGGTTATGTGGGTTGAAATTATCAGTCTGACCCACTTTTTTTGTGGGTTAAACGGGCTGGCCCGTCGGGTCAGGTCCATTTTGCCATCCCTAGATTTAATTAATTGATTTTAAATTAATCACTGCGTTAATCTGATTAAATAATTATTAATACACCGGATGCATACAGAGGTGTTACACTTTGGATCTAAGATAAATTTTGGCTTGAAATAACTTGAACTGTATTTTATTTTAGATAAAAAAAATTCTATACTAAATTATATTATTAACTTGTTTTAAATCTAAACTTTAAATATAAATCAACTCACATAAGATTAATAATAACTCAAATTAATTTTATAAACATTCATTCAAAAACACACTTAAAGACATACATAAAATATGTCTAGTGATGAAGGAAGATGTAAAGATTCGTGATTCAAATTATTTTACAAACAAAAACTAACAATAATAAAATTAACATTTTTTTATAAAAAAACTCAAAAACATACTTAATGAAATAATATGACACGACGTGTATAAAAAACATGCGTTATATATTACTAATAAGCCCTACATCATTTACATCAATATTATATACATTTATTTTATGTGCATAAAAGATATTTCTTAACGACAGTCAAAAGAATAATTTCTTTTGACTATCTAAAAATCGCTAAAATTAAGATTGTCAGGAGTTGAATCTCATATCATATCAAAGAAACACAACTATATGTTAACTACGCGGGATTATACAAACATTACTTTTTTACTTCAAAGTAACTGTAACATTACGCACGCGAGTAAATAAAGTTTAAGAGAATAACTTTGAAAAGAAAATGATAAGGGAAACGCCGTCGTAGCGTTGGTATCAGCGAGGGTTGTTTAATAGCAGAGGAAGGCTCGCGCGCAAACAGTTGAACGGTTATGATCGCTTGTTCTGACTATCAACGGAATCAGTCACTTGCATTGCATATGCATAGAGATCGGTGATCTCGAAAGAAACCAAACAAGTCGTAACAACCTCGCGTGCCATATTATTTCTTTATCATTTCATTGTTTTCTTCAAAATTTCTAATCCGCTTTTACTTTGTTGGCTCGTATCAGTGATATGGCCATGCCAAGTACTCCTTCTGTGAGGTTTAAGATTTTTACATAATTATTAAAAATATAATTAATATTTTAAATATTATAAAATATATTATATAACTTTCTAATACTTTCTTTGATTTTTATTATAAGATATAAATAATTAATTTATTAATATTAAGAAAATTAACTAATTTAGTTAATAATATTATATTTATTTTAAATTGATATATATATATATATATATATAAAATTATCCTTATGAATAAAACTAATAAACATTAATAACTTGTATTTTTTTTCACTGTCATACTATTTTAAAACTGACTTTAATTGATGATATTTTTGTGAAAAAGAATTAGTAGAGAAGATGTTTTAAATTACATTTTCTCTTATTTACTAATAAGTAACAACTAGTACTTTGACCAAAAGTATTCTAAAAAATGTTATTTAATGTTTCGTTGTTTTTTTAAAACGATAATTAATTTATAACAAATTCTTTTTGTTAAAGCGTCATATAAAGCGAAATAGAGGAAGAATAACTCTCGCGGTAGGATTAAATTAGATCATTCTCACATTTAAATATAGTGCCAAAGCTTATATTAATAACATGTTAGAAATTTTAAATCAATTAGTTATATTATTAAAATATAATAGTATATAAGATAGTTTTTTTTATAATAAATATTAATTGTTAATTTGTTAATTTTTGTTAGTAAGAGAAATCAATTCCTTTCCTCCTTAACTCCCATTTTAAAGATGATTTTGTAAAATTAAGCATATATATGTTTAAATAAATATTAATAAAATTATTTTAATTAAATTATTTTAAAATATGTAATTTTGTTTGAATTTTTTTATTATAAAATAAAATTTAATACATAAATTTAAATTTAATAAAAATAATCAAAATTTCTTTAATTCAAAATCAATTTTTTATGCACATGAAACCAAAAACACGCACCAAATTAAATTCAAATTCACGTTCCAAGAGGCTTCATTTTTGGTAATACATTGCGCGTGTCCCTTCCTGAAATGCATGTACATCTACACACTAACACACACCTTTTTTCTCTCTCCATTCTGTGAAGAAAATCTTTCAGTTTTTTGAAACAGTACAGATTAAGATTCCCTTTCCCGGTTCTCAGTTCTCAACCCTTTCCCAAACACCCAAAATAATAATAAATAAACATCACAATAATAAATAAACAATGACTTTCTCGCGTTTCACAGAAAGCTAACAAGACTAACACGCACGTATATGTATCTATCTATGTGTGTTACTGTGTATTGTGTAATGTGTATTCACTCAGTCTAAGTTTCAAACTTTCAAATGTCAGAGAGACAGAAGATGGTGCCAACCAGCACTGAACTCCAACCGAGAGCACCTTGCAACCTTGTACTGTTCCTCTCTGCTCTTCCAACTACACTTCCACTTTCTGGTTAGATTTTGGCTTCACATTGTTGCTTTCCTTTCAAACTCAAATGGGGTTTACCTTTTTTTGAGGTGTGTTTTTGATTTTTAGTGTTGCCTAGTTTGAATGTAACGATGTGTCCTTTTGAGTTCTGAAATGTGCCCTTAAGAGTAAAAATCTGGCCTTTGCATTAATAATAAATAATAAAAAAATCTGCTTTTTTTTAATCCGGGATCCTACTTGCCACTTCTACCAGGTTTTTGTGCCTGAAATCTTGGTTCTGGTTGGGTTATTGGGGTTGTGCAATGTGGCTAGAAAAACCCTTTTCATCAAATGCATTTTGAGCGAGTGTTTTTCTTTTTTTTTTTTTAATCTAGATTTTGTAAAGTGCTTACTTGTTTGTTGAAGCAAGGATCACTGTTGGATTCGATCTGTATGAGATCAAGGTTTGATCTTTTCTTACCATGGAATGCTCAGATACTAAGCCTGTGAAACCAAACTCAAATAATATATCAGAAATGGTATACAAGTTTGCCAAAGTTTGTAAATTGAAGTCTATTGGGGTGTTCTCTTCCGAAATCCCCAATCTCCCTCACTTGCAAAGATCCATTTGCAATGAAACCCTTCTGAGTGAAAACAGCAGTGAAGAGAACAGATGCTATGACCAAAAAGTGCATCCCCACCCCGTTGAAGTTCCTGCCAAAGAGAATGCTTGTGCTGGTTTGGAGGTCATGAGGAAGATGTTTGATGCTGTTTCAGCGCTGAAATTGGCATACCTTCAGCTTCAGCAGGCTCATATCCCTTATGACCCTCAGAAGATTGTTGCAGCTGATGACCTTGTTGTTGCTGAGCTTGAGAAGCTTTGCAAGTTCAAGCGCGAATATGTGCAAAAAAACTGCAAGAAAGCGAGGTTCAATGCCGCGCATTCTGCTCCTTTGATGGCTGAAATTGTGGCCAAAGAGGCACTTTTGGGGAAGCTTAAGTCTCAGAACAGTGCCAAAGATTCTGAGATTCTTCGGTTGTGGCGGGAGCTGCAAGATTTGGAGATGGGGAATAAAAATCTGAGCGAGAAGATCAAGCAGATAAGTTTGGAGAAAAGGAGAGCAGGTGTTTTGAGTGTTATTAATTTTCAGGATGCCTTCAATGCTGCTTCAAAGTCCATTCATGATTTTGCAAAACCGTTGATTAGCTTGATGAAAGCTTCGGGTTGGGACCTTGATAGGGCAGCAAGTTCCATTGAGAATGGTGCTGTTTATTCCAAAAGGTGTGACAAGAAGTATGCTTTTGAGGCCTACATTGCGCGCAGAATGTTTCATGGGATTGCGTTAACCTCTTACGATGTGAGTGATATTATAAAGTTTGGTGACCCTTTTGATGCACTGATGGAGAATCCACATTCAGATTTTGCCAAATTTTGTCAAGCAAAGTACCTTCTTGTTGTGCATCCGAAAATGGAAGAGTCATTCTTTGGCAATTTGGATCACCGAACATTCATAATGAGTGGCAAGCACCCTAGAACCGAGTTCTATCAGTTGTTTGCTAAAATGGCAAAATGGGTTTGGGTTTTACTTGGATATGCTGTGTCAATAGATCCTGAAGCTACCCTGTTTTCGGTGAGCAGAGGAAGTGTGTTCTCCAGCTTGTTCATGGAATCTGTTGAGGAAGAAAAGGATAGCGCAATTCTTTCAGATGAAGAAAGAGTGACACACAAAGTTCAGTTTATGATCATGCCTGGGTTTCAAATTGGAAATATGGTGGTGAAGTCTCGAGTTTATATCTCGAAACATTCTTCAAGCTAAATGGTGGACCATTTAACTGGTAATTCAGCTAACAGAACCACATAATTTTTGTACTAGAGTTCTTTTAATGGTGCCTTAGCTAGTCAAGATATATGCTAGAACTTCAATCCACCAGCTCTATGTTTGTAATCTTTCCTACTAATTTGAGACCTGAGATATGTAGTAGTTACATTACAGTGGTCTTAAATTTCTTTCTGCACTGTATTTTTTTTAAAGCCTTTCAAATTTCTCTCTAAACTGTAAATATGTGTGCATGCCTTTCACGAATGCACTCTAGTTTATTCCGTGGCCATCACTCATCAGTGGTGCAACATATTACTTTTGGCTTTTATGTAATCACCCTTACCAAGGTGAAACTCTAATTCTGATAGGAGATCAACACCCAAAGCACCTAAGAAACTGTTGTTGATGTATTAATCTTTTGTAAGGATGTTTATTTACTATGCTTATGTATGTGACAACATGCTGTTATTAGTGTATGTAGGATCATATTGGAGACTCGAAAGGGCAATGGAATACAATGATTTGAGATTTTTTATTTTATTTTAAAAGATGCCAATTGCAGTTTGCTGACTTGTTTTCATATTTCCAAGTACATGCTAGAAGTCTTAATATGGGTTCATCCTCAATGCTAATCTTGATAGTTGCCAAAAAGACAAAAGAAGCAAAATCTGAATTCAGTTTTTCAATCCAAATCAGGAATCGGATTTATATGAAAAGGCAATAGTTATAAACCAAAGGTGTCGAGACTTTTGGACAATAAGTTATTTCCTCAAAACTAAGGATGAATAAATCAAGATAAATCATTTCCTTAAATATTTCATACAAATTGCATCCATAGATTGCACACATCCAATTTTATGGGAACACCCAATTGAAAATTATAGTTAGAAAAAATTAATATCTATTATTCTATTTACTCTCTCATACTTTCTCCTTAGGCCTTCACTTGGAACTGTCACCTTCCTCACTATCCGGAGAAAACAAGTCCTTACAAAGCTCTCCATAAAATCTACTAACTAAATCAATGAACACAGGACACTTAAGGTTCTTCCAACAATATAGAAGTTCCTCCACATCCATCAAGTCCCTGGTCTTCCTTTCTTCCACAATCATCTCCACCAAATAGTTCTCAAAACTCCGGCATGCATCTTCCACCTCCTGCCTCGAAGCCTCCTCCCTCTTCTCTGCCCTGTGAGCCATCACACAAGCCGGCGTAAGTGGCGAAGGAAAGAACGGAGTTTCATGCACATTGGAGGGACTCTTGAGTCCTTGCAATGTGTCCGCATGCTTAGATTTCTTCGGAGAACGAAACACTGATTGCAACAAGGAAGACATTATAGTTGGTTTTCTTGGGAAGGCCTTAGGGAATGTGGACTTGTGAGCACGGAACTTGAGCGCTCTTATAAAAAAATATTTCTTGGATTTAAGTCTGAAGAACAATAATAGTCTTTTGCATGGCTTGAGAAGCTTGGATTTAAAGACACCCAATGCTTTCCCTTTCATCTCTAACAAGTAAAGAGAGGAGTGATGTTGAAGAAAGTGGAGTGGTTTAGTGTGCTACTTTAGGGTGGTGGCTTTGTTGCTTGTGCTTACTATTCTAGGTGGATGAGGATGTTTGTTGGAACCTATGTTTGTTGTTAACTCGGAGAGAATGAGGTTGTGATGTTGGTTAGAGAGAGAGAGAGAGAGAGAGAGAGAGGAGAAGTCTATTGGTGTGTTGAGAGGGGTGTGAGGTCTTTAGTAAGTTATGCTTATTATTGTATAGTTAGTTGGTGAGTGTGGGTTTCACGTCTTAGTTTGATGTGGCATTGGATAGAAATGGCATAGCAGTAGCATGAATTATGTTACCAACACAATATACGCGTTAAGGGAATGAATTAGTGCTGTCTTTAGCTGTACTATGAGTCTATGACCATTGATTTGAAAAAGAAAAGAAGAAACATTTTATTTATTGTCATCAACATTCTGATCTCTCACATGTATATGAGTATATGCGGAGTTTCAATTATGAATGTAGTAGAATTCTTCATTGCTATATGACTTCTAGGACAATGTACACAAATTATGAGAAAATTTGTGTTAACAACATGATACGTTATATATATTAGATATGGGCCAATTTGGATGTTTTGTTTTCCCCAAAGTAAACTTATGATATGGTTTTTATTATTTTCATAAAATACTCTTTCTAACCATTGGTAGTTTGGAAAAGTGTTAGTGTGTTACACTCACGCTTAACGGAAAAATACGTGTTCCAATGCAGAAACGCCAAAGCAACTAGGCTGTTGCTTTTCCGTTACATCTAGTTCAACACAAACACACTAAAGAAAAGTATTGAAACATATTTTTTTTATAAAAAAAATTCGTTAATCATATTATTTATGTAAAATATCACAAGCTTTTGTTAATAATTATTTTTTATCAAATAAGTTGATTGATCACTTTTAACAACACCTTTTCTCTCGGATAAAATATTGCTTAAAAGACTCAAATTTAGTTATCCTTACACCAACATGTTGGTAATACATTTTTTTTTCCTTTTTACCATAAGATATATTAAATTATTATTAGAGTGGTGCTATTTATTATGAACAAAAGTTGCACATAACGATGACCTTGACCAATATTCTTTTTTAAATTAAATCTTAATTAAAAATTTTAAAAATGTAAAACCAGATTTAGCAAAAAGAACAAGAGCTTCGTGAAGTTATAAGAATATGTTTGTTTCATACTTATTAGCATTTTTCTTATAATTAACATTCCAAATACATTTGGTTTAATTATTTCTTTTTCTTCTAAAAAAACTTAAACAAACGCCCTTGTCTTCTAAGAATATGTTTAGCTTTCATAGCAAAGGATATTAGGTGAGATATAATTGGAGTTAGTGGAGTTGTTGGGTAAAAGGATTTCCGGCTTTGTCTTGAGTGTTGTCTCTCTTCTTATTTTATTTCCCTGGCATTTTGTTGATCAATGAACAAAAAATATAGAATAAGGTAGATATGAGATAAGTGAAATTGTTATTATTATATTAAACAAAGGATAATTTTTAGCATAATTGCATAAGAGAACAAAATTAAATAAATGTTAATTATGCTGAAAACTGTTATTGATATAAATGAGCCAACTAGGATGAATTTTTCTTTTCTTTTCTTTTTCCCACGTTTACGAGGAAACTATAAAATTGGAAACATTTACAACATTATTGGGCTTAAAATAAACTGTTCAACCAGGCATGATCACTACATGAAAGGTATGGGCCTTTCTATTTATACCTCCCTTCTCTGTCGTATCCCCTCTTCTCATTCCACGTCTCGGGTGTGGTTTTGTTAAGCTAATTTATAGTTTCTATATTCCAAATGTGATTGCTTCATTCTCAATGAGTTTCTAAACATATTAGGCTATGTTTAAAGTTTGAAAAATCAAGAAAATTCAGTTGATTGGATATGATGTGAGTATTATAAATCTTTTGGTAACGTGTTCAATTCTTACTAATAAAAAAAATTAAAGTTTGGAAAGTACAATAAACAATTCTAATACAACAAATTAAAAAAAATTGTTGTTTCTAATCTGATAATACTTTTAGACTCAACTTTAATCTAAATATACACTTAGTAGTTGACATCTTTATCCTCGTCTCTGTTCTCTCTGCTGAGTGTGGCTGCTGAAACAACTTTTTTTAATCTGGTAGATTTATCATAAACTAATTTCTGGTACTTTAGATTAATATATTTCAAAAACTAAATTTCAGAAGTATTAAAGGAAATTTAATCTTCCGTAAACAAATTTCTGGAAGTCATGTATAAAGCACAAAAGGGATTACTGACAGCTAGGACGAACTGTACAAGCACAGAATGTGAAAAGCCTTTGGCCAATAGGAGTAATCCTTCCCTCTAGTATGTCAGTCAGTCTTTAAATTAGTTCCAGTATGCCTCTATCTTTCAAGTTTCACCCCCTAATTGCCTTATCTTTTTCTTTTTTCAGCTGTAAATGTATAGGCTTATCTGATGGAAATTAGTTTTCAGAAATATTAATTTCAGAAATATGTTAAATATATTAAAAAAATTCAAATAATTGGTTTTCAGAAGGAGTATTTTTTAGGAAAAAATTAAAAAATAGGAAAGGGATGAAAAGAGAAAGATTCAAATAATATTCATGATATTACATAGTTCTCTAAACACATTGGGCTGGGTTACTTAAAAGATATAGGCATATATTGGGCCTATAAGAGATGGACAAACAGAGCATAGTAGCTTGACACAACAAGGCTAAAACTTCCTGTACATCCAAAAATTGCTTCCAACTTCCATTTGTATTCCGGATTAGGCTTTTTTTTTTCGAAATGTTAATTACATTTTGGAAGTCCAATATGGAATACAATAATATGAAAGTTTAGGTGAATTTGATTATGAAAGTTTTACCAATTAGATTAATCTTTATTGGTCAAGATCTCTTTATTTCCTCGTAAAAACCACAAAAATATTAAATAAAGGAAACGAATCTAAGACTTGAGAGATGTTTAAGGCAGCACTAAGCATGTGGGGGATTATGGATAAAGAGACAAAGAATGTCATGATTCCTAAAGCCAAGAATTGGGGGATAAATGAATCAGCACCCATAACAAAAAATGGTTCTGATCATGATTACTTATTCAAGGTCAAATACATATATATACACCCCCGGCCAGACAGAGCGTGGAGAACCGGATCATGAGATTCAATCCTTCAACTGCCAGCAAAAATATTGGTAGGCACTCAGAGCAGTCCAGACAAAACAAAGAAAAAAAATGCGTAAGCAAGCAAGGAAATTAAAGCATGCAATCTTGTTGCATAGTATATAATGACTTGTTATGTACACAGTGTGTGAAGAGACCTCAACCATAATGAAAAGCCTATGATACATACACGCTTTTAGCATGCAACTTTTTGATATACCGTGTATCTTGGATTGTGAAATCTATGGGGGGACACTTCAACCAATCTAGTAGGTGTCATTTTAAATTTTTGTTAAAAGACTTTTTCTTTCCTCAAATTCAAATTCAATTATATAATGCTAATATAAACTAAATTAGTAGTAACACTGCAAACTTGGCTATCTTGGTTGCCTAACACCTTCGTTATACCGCATTAAATTGTGGAGTAATTTGTGAAAGTACTATATTTCTTTGCTTGGGATCAATTATAGTATAATCTATCCATTTTGAACCTATCAAAAACCATGAAACCAGTGATGATCCCTAAACATATGGGTCTCGAATCTCAATGTCCTCTCCTGTTAATATTTCATATACAAATACTAATTAATATCCTTAAAACACTAGTTAAAAAAATAAAATGAAAAATATTTTTATTAAGAAAAATCCTATTTTATACTCATTTGGATTACTTGAGTATCGACATTTTTTTAATTTATTATAAATTCATACTAATATTTTAAGCGTCCAAATGTAAAGTTTAATTATGATACATTGTTAATGTAAATATTTTCAGATAGTTAATTAATTAGAAATTACTTTATATCTAACTTTTAAGTTAATAATTAAATTTAATTAAAGTCTTCTTACTATTATCATTTTGCAAGTTTGATCTCCACTAAATTTTTTTTAAGAGAAATCTCCACTACTTTAATCGCATAGTTTTAATATATCCGTTAACTTTGACATTTAATACTTAATAGAAATCACACTAAAAAATATTCAATAGAAATGTTGATGTAAAACTGTTGTTGTATAGTCACGTGAGCACTCTAATGCACAATCCCATTAACATTTCTTTTAAATATTGAATGTGAAACTAAGAAATAGACCAAGTACTAAAATTAAACTTTATAGTGTCAGCATTCCAATCAATTTCCTAAATATATTTTGGGCGTCCCCTTTTTTCATAATGATGAATAGTGTGCGTTACGGAATGTTTCTTATATACAACTATATTACACTTGTAAAAATGGAATTGATTAGCTTAGACGAGCGTGAACACAGATAACCAATAATGTTGTAGTAATACAAAGAGTACGAGCTTTGTGCATGTTTGCTGGTAAGCAATGATGAGAGATAGTAATTTGGTGGACAAACTTGGTCCCCTTGCTTTCATGCTAGGGACTTTAATTTGGACCACCAACTTTATTTTTTTTCTTTCTTTTTATTCTTCCTGTTATAAACCAATCTTTCTGGCTTTATTCATCTTCCATTTCATCTTGAATGAATTGGAAACACATCTGAGAGGCATCACAATAAAGAAACACAAAGAAAAAACTTAAGAGAGCAAGTCTTTGTGTGTCATTTCTCTGATGGGTAACAACAGGTTCAAGTTATCAGATATGATACCAAATGCTTGGTTTTACAAGCTGAAAGACATGAGCAAATCAAGGAAGAGAAATGGTTCTCATGTTATGAAGAGTAAAGTATCTTCACCACCAACAACAACAACGTCACAAAGGTCGCTGCCAAGATATTCCCACTATTTCTCCACTGAGCCTATTAGAGCTGGTAAGCTATACAACACTCCCATTCACACCAAAGACTTGGACATGCCATTCACTGATTCACCTAGAAGGTCTTCCAAGAGAAGGGCTAGGAGAAAAACCATCTACAAGCCTTCTCCCACCGTTGTTTCGTCCTCTTTCGTTCCCTCTTCCGGCTATGACTCCGCGAATCATTGGATCAAGCCATGCCAGGTTCAGTCACCAGATTATGATGTGTCTTCAGCTGAAAGCTCTTCTGAGTCTGATCTTCATGAGTATGCTTATTCTGAGTCTGAATGTGACAGCTTTTCTGTTCCTGATTTGCTTAATGGAATGGACACTAATTGCAGCTGCAGAGTTAGCTCTTCCACTAATGACATCATCATTGACATGAACAGTGAGTCCTTCCTTGGGAATCCTGAAAAGCAAGATGGGTTTGATGCAATTTCACAGCTTGGTCTTGCTCCAATATTGACAAGGCCAGTGCAGTTTGATCATAAGGTCATCGAAGCCACTGAGTTGAGAAGTTCAACTGATTTGGATGAAATGCAGGATGCTCAGTCTTTCTCAATTGAGATTAACAAAGAGGAAAGCATTAGAACTCAAAGGAGGAGAAAAATCAATCATAGAAAGCCCTTTGCTAATTCTGCAGGCATAAGGCTCAGAGTCAATTCTCCAAAACTTGCAAGCAGAAAAATTCAAGCATGTGCAAGAAGGAGTGTGTCATCCACTGCAAGCAAAGGTTCAAGAAGTACATGCTTTCCAGATGGATTTGCTTTTGTTAAGTCCTCATTTGATCCACAAAGTGACTTCAGGGAGTCAATGGTGGAGATGATTGTGGAGAACAATATCCGCACATCGAAGGATTTGGAGGACTTACTTGCTTGCTACCTTTCCCTCAATTCAAGTGAATATCATGATCTCATTGTTAAGGCATTTGAGCAAATTTGGTTTGATTTGGCTCAACTAAGAATGTAAAGATCTTATTGTTATCCAATGCATATTTATAATCTTGTAACTATCACCAGTCTTTTGATCAACTTCTGTTCTGAGTTATCAGAATGCCAAATTTGGTATCCTCATATAAAGAATATCCTCAAGTTTGGACAACCTTAAATGTGCCAAGAAACATTGAATTTGTGTTAAGAATCAATTGATTTTCTCACTTGCTTTAGAATTTTGATATGGATTGCGTTAACTGTTTCCACTCTCCACTATATGATTCAAAATCTCTGGCTGGATTACCTGATGACTGCAAACAAATGACAGAAACACTTGCTGAGTTCCCTTGCTATTTCCTTTTCACTATTGTCACTATTTGAGTTGTTTTGGATATTCTGTAGTGTCAAACTCAAATGTCAGTTAAATGTCTTTTGACATGCAAAAACAGCTTCTACAATCTAGAGCTTAATGTCAGTTTTTTTAAGTTCTTTTCTGCAACCTAGCATACCAGACTCCACAAACAGAAAAACCAAAACAGCTCTCTCTGTATCTAATTATCTTTAGTTGTGCGGTTTGACAAATTACTTCAATTGTAGAAAAGTTAGTTCTGCAGTATAAACAAGTTACACAGGAAAAATTAAATTGACCAAGTGTTTTTTTGACAAGAAATTGACAAAGTGTTCCATTAGATAAAAATATGATTATTCACAACTCTATGAAATAGGTAATGACTATTCTTTACAGAAAGTCTCTAATTATATAGGAAATTTGTGACAAGAAGCCCTGTAGCATATTCTCATTTCCTTTAGCAATGGTGTAACAACTTGGAAATTGTATCAACCGCAATTAGTGGCAAGCGATCATACAATTATGGTTGCTGATATGTCATGAATCAGAAAGGTAGACATTCCCTATAAGAAAAATTGCCATCCACATTGTCAATCAGAACATTGGATAAATCAGTCAAATGCACTAGATAACATTGCAATGATGTCGGCAATTCTGTTCTCGGGGTCATATGAAAGCAAATTGAATGAGATATGAAAGTTCCTCATAATGTAACTCTCTTTTCTAGCTACTTATATCAATTAATAGCCCTGAATGACATAAAACATATGGCAGGTCTTCACAAAACACTGGCAATTTTAAGATCGGTAGCGACCATAAATGTTTTTTAGTCAACTTTTTAGTAAAGATATTTCCCTCAATACAAGAATATTTCATAAATATTGGAAAGTTAGGTTGCTCCCAGACAAGTAGCATATACCTTCTATACATTAAATTTTTACCATCTTGGGCAAACTAAAATTGATGTGGTACCCTTGTACTCTTTACTCGAGCAATGTTACACCCTTGTGGAGGATCCTCTTATTAATTCACCTAGCATTAAAAAAACATTAAATAAAAAGTAAATGCATTTAATATGTGTTTGATTTCTAAGAGGTCTACAAACATTTATACTATCAACAAATTATTTATACTATCAAGAAATAAAATATTACTGTTAATATGACTTTTAAAATAATTATTATAAAAGGTAATAAATTTATGATTTATGATTAGATATCATGATAAAACTCTTTACACAATCTTTTTTCAACTTGAGGTATTCTTTGATCAAGAGTCAATGATAAATTCTACTAAGATTCATTTAAGGGGTTAACTTTTTTTAACATGTTTTTTCATATGTATGGATGTGAGATCAAATTCTTGATCACATGTTTAAAGAACAATGCTTTTTGTCAACCATGTGTCAGACCATGTTGATTTTTACAAATTCAATGCTTACACTATTTACTCATTTATTATTCTGAAAAGATAAGAAGTATTGAATATATTTTTTATTTAGTAAGTTGAAGGATTAATAGAAAGATCTTGTACTAAAATAATTATTCTCTTTAACCCCCTCCTTTTTCTTGATTTGGGCACCAGAGTTAAATGTATTGGCTGGAATGGTATGAAAAATATGTGGGACATGAAGTTGAGTTTGGAAGCATGATAGACGAGAATGAATGTGGAATATTTGCTGCATTTCATCCATCACAAATTGATGATGATGCATAATCTATCAAACCATCATAAAGGTGCAGAAATATTCATGTCATAGTACGTGGGTGGGGTTAATTGGAGACGTTAATAGACCAGGAAAAAAGAATAATTGATTATTAGTACCATTATTGATTATTCTGAAAATCTTACAATATTACTGATAAAGATTAATTTTGTCAGAAGAATATGCATTGTTGTTTAATTGTAATTTAAGAACAAGGATAAGGGAGAGAAAATTAGAGGAGGGCTTGATTAAGAAAATTTGAAGATTTCTAGCTTAGATGGGAGCTACACCTACACGATCAATCTCTTCACATACAGAAAATTAAACATTTCTGGTCATGTTTCTCAAAAAATTCTACTAGAGCGTGGATTAATTCTAGATTGCTCCAATTCACCTGAGTTTGAAGTACTGTGTGGAACTCAAGTTTATAAATTCAAGCAGCATTGACATTTGACACCACAACCTTTCCACACTATAAAATGAGCTTATGATAAAGTTTACTCTCTCTTGTATGAACATACTCGATCTAAAACATCATTATTCCACTGAGATCCAATATTATTAACCTTCACGATGAAGGGACATATAAACACCATAGATTTATTCAAATATGCATATCTACAATTAATCATACCCTAGAAAATAACGCCATGCTGCATCTAACAAATGAGACAAGCGATAGTGATACAGCTCCACACCATTCATAATTTGAGTACATTAGTCATAATGTGGTTCATCATTATAAATCTCTCTTTATGGTACATATTATAAATACATCATTTTACGATAAGTAAATTCTTAGGGTAGATTAAAATGGTCAAACGAAGGATGTCGCTTTTGGATTCAAAATTAATGATTTGATATTTATCTTTAGCTTTTTCATCTAAGGGCTATAACGCCTGGTGAGAAATAGTGCAACTCGAAACTCTAGCAATAAAACTAGGCACATTAACACTCGACAGAGTTATTATTTGGATACTCAGCCAGCTTTAGCAACTAGCTCTTTTCACAATTGTTCCGAGAGGAGCAGTGCTTGAGATGAAAGTCAAAATTTAAATCTAAATATATGAGGTTTGGGAAATGGAAATGGCTATTATTCCCTTATTTCTTGCTTCTTTAGTTAATTTATGGGTAAGGTCAATCAATCAAGTTTTTTTTTATAGATAAAGCCAATCAATTAAGATTAATATTTGATTTTTATGTTAATGGTCAATCATAAGTAGGGATCAAATCGTTACTACAATAATGCTGAAATTAACATCTGTCTCTTTGATCTTAAAAGATTGATTTTTTAGAATTTTCTTTTATTTATTTATTTCATATATACCTCTTCATATTTTGGTTATTTAATTACTACTTCCACCTTAATTACAAATTGTCAATTATTCATTTTTCACATTTTATTTGAAATCTAAATTGATTAATTTTTATTTGAAATTTGTCCTCTAATTATTTTTTATGCATGCATGATTAAATGGGACAAACTTGATCGAGTATCAACAATCACATCTAAAACATCAAAATTGATTACTATGTACAAATTTCCTGTCACAATAACAATGCCACAAACAAACTACGTATACACACATGACCTCTGTTAGGAAAAAGTTTAGCCACATGGCTCTTTAAACTTTATAACTGATAGCAAAAGCAAAGGGTTCACATACAATCATATTTAACAACATGCAAATCAGTGTATGTTCCAAAAATGAGAAAGCAACTAGTAAAACAAACCACTGGCATAGTGGATCTTAATCCTAGCTTGTCGACCAGCTGCATCTCCTTTCAATTCCATGCATCTACAGAAGTAGTAGAGCTTGTTGGTCCAGCATCTTGGGAAAACTTCTCCATAATCTATACACATAATCACATTCATCTGAACCTAACTCCCAAACAGTGCATATTTGCCTATCTTAGTGGCCAAATATAACACAGAAGGCTATGCATGCACACATCTATTATTTTTCAATGTTCAAGAGACACTCATTTCTCAAAAAAGTCATCTCTTAATTTTTCCTCCCTTGCCACTCCTTGGAAAGTTCTCATTTGGAGCAACACATACATGCTGTGACCTTTTTGTGGAAACATCACAAGGTGCCTGAAATCCAATATTCTCCACAGCACCAACTGTCTTGAATAACCTTCTTTTGTTCACCTCTTCAACCAGTGAACGGTGCAATAGTTGGCTCCTTATATCAATCAATGACCTGTTCCTTGTTAATCTATGATGATTGTTCATCATCATCTTGCTTTTACTAGTGAGAGGAACCTGTGATCCTACCATGAGTTTATATTGGTTGAAATTGCTCAAGTCTTCGCCTGAGGAAACCTTTTTGCCCTTGTTGTGACTCTTTGTGTTGGGAAGTTTATCTTTTCTCAAAGATGGCACGTTGTACTCTTGATGATGATCATCCACAGAATAGTAATTCAAGTTGGAATATGTCCCTTGTGAAGAGCATCGTGAACTGGTATCATCATGCAAATCATCTGCAACAATAGTTGGTCATGTTAGTGTGTTATACAGAGAGCGACAAAAAATAGTTAAGCCATATACTTATTAAGCAAGTATAGTGATTAGGGCCGGGGGATATGGGAAATTCTTTAAGTTCAAAATTCAAAATATATGATATGGTCTTTTATTTTGTTACATAGATATGATATGGTCTAAACACGTTATATAAATTTTAAAAAAAAAAACACTTTACATAAATGCATAATATTTAGTTATTTACAAAAACCCATCGATTATTTCTAAGCAATGCATAATTACATGAGTCTCTTATAGATAAAAAAAATATTAATAATACATTATGATCATAATTACCAAAAACTATATTTGTAATTATAAAAATTTGAAGCCTTAAACAAATATGAGTCTTAATCTGCTGCCTTAAATTTAGGGACCCTTAAGCTTCTGCCTCCTTGACCTTGAGGCAGCCTGGTGATCATAACATGAAGCCATAGTTACATATATTTCCTTGCCCCTATCTAAATATATTATTTTCCCTATGAAAAAGTCAAGAAAATTACATATTTTCCCCTAACTCATGTCAAAATGTCAAAGAAAGCATCAATAGTCCTATTAAAAATAAAGTATTGACTTATATAATTGCATACTATTTAATATAGCATAAGTTGACCAAAAAAAAAAAGCTTTAAGAATCCAGATGAGAAGATAAAGTCATACACAAGTTTAGTCCCAAACAAAGATTCAAAGTATCAGAACTGTATCGCAAATATTTAAGACAATTTAAAAAATATATATAAATAAAATAAACTAGCTAGCGGCTCCCCAGACACGTATTTAGGTACATCGTATACGTATTGCATCAATACGTACAACACCGATACTTTGTCATTTTTAGAGTATACTTAGGCTTCATAACTATATTAGATTTTAAACTAGACTTCTTTCAATTATTCACAAAAATTGAAATTGAAATAAGAGAGTATTAGGGAAGTGGATTGAAGACATGTTATCAGGCATGCTATACCAGTATACCCTTTCTAAAAATATTATTTGTAGGATTTCATAACACCATGTTGCCCACATGCAATTAAACCTAATGCAGTAGTTAACTAGTTATGTGCTAAAGAAAATTGTTATTCCATGTTAATTAATTCTAGCACTCCCAACAAATCCAGCCTAGTGAATTGCTAAAGCCTCCCACTACGAAGAAATTACTGTATTAGATAGCCTTGGACCACGTGTTCATAATCTTAAATCAATCTCTATGTGACACCTAATCAATTTTTTTAATTTACAAGAAAGAATTAATAACACTCAAGTACGTGTGACGTTCTGTACTAGATGCGACCACGTAATATTCAATCTGTGGAGCTATTAAATAGGACATCCACAACATCATTAGAGAAATGGACCAAGAATACATACCATGGAGCAAATAATATCCACTTGATATTTCCTCAGCTTTGCTGACTAAATCTGACATTGATTCTTGGAACGATGAACTAGAAGAGAACGAGCGGAAATGATTATGAGGTCCATCATCATCACAATCATCATCCAGATAATTGAATGTGTGGAAGGCATCTGAACAACTACTTTGCCTTCTGTGAGGTAGCAGAGCAGATATCTCTCTGTCAATCATATTTGCAATCTCAAAAGGCTCCCAATCTGCAATCTCCAACTCTTTCACCATCTCAGTTGCAACATCAATAGGTGTGTCAGATAATATGTCAAAGGGAAAAAATACATTTCTAACAGAACCTGCACAAAGAATATGTAAAACATGAGTAATAAATAGTTTAGTGTTCAAATCTCAAGAAGCATGTACTTAGAGTCTTGGTCAATTTTAAGAGAATTTTTTACTTAAAATGAACCAACTAGATATTGCAAGTTAAGCAAAAGATTACAAACCATCCTTATCAGAAATTTGCACTTTGAGAAAGATAGTGTCATCTTCAGGATTCAGCTTCCCTATCACTTTCATTCCAGTCCTAGGAAGATCATCCCTTAATTGTAGTTTCTCCATCTCGTTGACATTCAAAAATGGTTTCTGAATTGCAAATTTCATTGTTGATGATGGATCATCAGACACAAGAAAAGGGTCCAGCAACAATTCTTTTGCTGATGGTCTCTTTTCTGCAGGTACCAAGCATTTTCCAATAAATCTTTGTGCTTCCATGTCTTCAATCCGGAAAAAAGCCATTGGTAGTTTTCCCTGAAATATAAAATGCTACTTCTAAATAAAAATCTAGCTTTACATATATCCTGAAAAATCACACCAGAATCTGAACTTACCGATGTCACTTTCTTGTAGATTTGTGCTGGATTAGAGCATTCACTATATGGATATTCAGATGTGAGCATTTCCAAAACACACATGCCAAATGAATATACATCAGCAAGTTCATTGTATTCTTCCTCATACAATTCTGGTGCCATGAACTCAGGAGTGCCTAGCACAAAAAGAGAAAATTTTATTTGACAATAATAAATAGTAATAGTTTCTTAGTACAGTACTTGCAGGTGTGCAACACCTATTGGAATCATAGTGAGTACCTATAACACTATGTGCTAATTGGGAACCGCGAAGAATTGCAGCCAGTCCCAGGTCACCAATTTTTACTTGTCCAAGATGACCATTGACAAATATGTTATCACATTTGAGGTCCCTATGGATCACTGGTGGATCATGGCAATGTAGATAAACAAGACCTTGCAAGATTTGGCAAGCCCAATTCTTTATAGCTTGTATGTTGACACGTTTATAATTCTTCCTGTATCTGCACATGCCAGAAAATTATCGGTTATTTTTTTAGGTAAACCTAGGGTGTCCCTTGCCAGGAGTTAAATACTAATCAGTTATTTCATAAAGCATATAAAACCAGAAAGTTGCAATATACATTAATAGTCTCGTTTCTTTTCTGTACTCTTATAAGTGTCTAATAACTATAACTGTTAAAAAATTTCAATAGCTTCACTTGTATGAAACAAAATCCATGTGATGACTTAGTCCTAAGTACCCTAATTTTTGTAAGGTACTACAATATGGGACTGGAGTAATTGCCTAAGTTATAGTTGGAAAGGAAGTTAGTTACTCTCTCAGTGACCCAGATGTGAACAATTCTGTGATAAAGTTGAAGGCCCTGTTATCAATATCAATCCAAGAAGTGTAGAATCTTATGATGGACGGATGCTTGAGGGTACTGAGGAGATGAACCTCTGAGTAAAGCCGCTGCAAATCGTCCGGCGTGCGAAGCGCCTCGTTGAGTCTGACCTGATTCCATGCTACCTCAATTCCAAGCACCTCATCAATTGCTTTGTACACTGTCTTCATTGCCCCTTTTCCAAGAACATCTCCAAACTAATAATCAATCACAAGCAACACATAACATGTGTCACATAAGAAACAATGTCTCAATCATTTACAATCCATAACACATACAGTTTTAGAAACACACTATTTCTCCTTAACTTAATAAAATTTTAGGAGATTATTTATCAAAGTCTAATAGTAACTAAATAGCACATGGCTTAAACTTTCTTACAATACTAACCATGTGAACAAAAATGGCAAAAAAATTATGTCTCATCTAAAGCAACACATACATAATACCTATGATACACAAAAACGGGGGGAATATATTTTTTTCTCTATGCATAGCATAAATAATAATCCTAACTCAAACAACATAACAAATGGCACAAGAAATGGAATGAAAACAGAGAAAAACAGGGGTTAGAACTTACCCTGCCATAGCGACCAGTTGGGTCGGTTTCCACATAACAAATTTCTCCCATGTTTGATTCGTATCTATATGCACCAACTTGACAACCAGCTCTTATATTAATTTTAATTGTGCAGACTGCAGAGAAGAACAATAAGGGAAAAAATGAAAGCAGAACAAAATTTCTCTATGGTATTATCCTAAATCCTAGGCTTTCCTTCATGATTTACGTGAGAGAAGACCCCAAAAAATAGCCAGAAAAGTGTAGAATAGTCAATGCTCTGCATCATTTTGCCCATGCTCACAACCGTACATGTTAAGTGGTTATAGTCCTTAGCAACCATTTGATTTTTTTTCTCGTTTCTTGTTCTATTTGAAAACGAAAGTTACAAAGGGGAGGGAGAGAAAGTGGTGCACGGTGTGATTGGATGGGAGAATAAGCAGATACTATTTAACAAGGAAAGTGACAGATTCGTGTCAAAGTACCCCTTTTTGATTCAGGGTATTAGCAGGGGATTTGTGGCAGATAAGAGTTTGGGACAGGGTCAGTTTTGGGCATTCACAAGACACAAAGAATGGTTGGCATAGATAAGAGAAAGCACTAAGGCACGGAACTTGAAGAATCTGTGGACCCTCTTTGATGTAATCATTGGTGGGAAACAGGGGAAGGTCAAGGAAACAGAGGAAGAAGGTGCAAAAAACAGAGTGAGGTGATGCAGGGGAGGTAACAATTACAGGGGAGAAATGAAGTTGTGAAGGTGGTGATTTGTTGTGGTTTTCAGGGTATTGTAAGTAGATTTTATAATGAATAATGGTTGGTGATATGATGTGCATATGATGATAATAATAATACTCAAAGAGAGTAAAACTGTAGAGCATGATGATATCAGCTGCGGTTGGTGGTGGGAACCCCTTTCTAACTTACTTGGCAGCATTGAGGGTGGGGCCAGTGAGTGTAGAAAGACAATTTGTAAAGTGCTCTGTCAGCATTTAACTTCTCTAGCTTTGATTTTGGATTATATGCATTTTCCAATTTTGGTTTTATATATATTAATGTTAGTGCAAAATTATACCTTGTTTTCATTAATGTTTAATTATATGAATTTAATTTCATATAATAATGGAAGAATTTTTTTTATATATTATCATTCAATTATATAAGTGGAAATTGTTGATTTTTTTAATAGTTACTTTAAAAATTATATAAGATTATTTTAAATTAATTGATGGTAGAAAAATATTTAATTGTATAAATGATTTTACTATCTTAAATATTATACTCAGACTTAACTTATCATATTTTAGTCTCTTTTGTTTGAATGAACATTTTAATATTTTTATAGGTCACAAATATTTTTATGAAAGAGTATCCTATTTAAGTTACATAATAGTATTATGTGTACAACACTCTTCCTAACTATCATATTTGAGACATTATTTCAGTTTTGTTTGAAAACACTATTTTCTAAAACAATCATGAATAAATTAAAAATATTGAATAAAACAAGCATTATTCACCTAAATTTTAAAGTGGATAATAGGGTATCTAAAATTAACTATTTGTGATATTGAAATTTGTAAAAAGAAGGAACATAAAAAGAATGTCCTTGGAAAAGTTCATTTATAATTACTCACTTTTATTAAGAGATTCATTTATCTTTTAGAGAAATAGAATGTAAATTTTAAAATTAAAAAGAAAAGTAGTGTAATGTATGGATTAATCTAAAAGTAAAGAGTATAAATTATCCTTAATATTATCATCAAATATATATTTACTTTAAACTTTAAAGGATTTATTAGGCACACGTTGTTAGTTTAATTTTTTCTATTAATCAATCATAAATTACTTTTAATATGATTTATAAAATAATTATTATAAAAATTAATAAACTTATCATATAGTTATAATTAGATAACAGTATATAAAAAATAACAGCCACAATATGTATATTATTTTCTTCAATTTAAAATAATGTTAGATTTAGTAATATATATCAATTGAAACATGTGAAAATTTGTAGCTTGGTAAGAAGAATGCAATTTTGGGATGACAAAGTTGATTTTAGTGAGTGGAATGTGGAATAATGTTACCCCACCACTTACTCTGGCCTGGTTATGCTACGCTGCTTGTCCTATCCTATGCCCATGAGACTTTTATGGTAGCTGTGTGTGTGTCACTCTGTTATCCATTTTGCCATGTTTTATTGTCGTCGAGAGTGCTTGAAAACTGTAATTTAATACATGGTTAAATATGTTTTTGTTTATGTAAAATGAGTGAATTTTCTTTTTTTTTTTTGGAAAAATGTAAAATTATATACCCAAAAGATATAACATACACAATACACGGGGCATACCCCGGAACAACAAAAGCCCATACAAAGGAGCAAAGAGCAGCCGGCACACTCCGGACTACACACAAAACAGGGGAAACCCGGCACCAAACATAAGAGAAAAAACATATGCAAAAGGGGCAAGAGCAAAACTGCAGATGCACCTATCACATGTGCCTAATACAAATGCGATAAATGTGTGTGCCTATAAACAAGAAATTTAATCTTGTCAATTACATCTTTAACCAGAAAAGGAACATTATCAAATAATAACCTGTTTCTGGCCATCCAAATGCAATAGACTGTAGTAGCCAAAGCTATACACCGAAATTTGCCCAAGATGCCGGAAGTTGCTCTACCGTGGGTTAGCGAGCGGATAGTACTTTGAAGAGATATTGTTCTTCTATGCAGCTTAATCCAATCACGAATATTGCCCCAAACTCGCAAAGAAATCCTGCAGGAGAAAAAAAGATGGGCATGGGATTCCTCTTCAGACCTGCATAAGTAACAAACATTATCTCTGTCGAGGAAGTCAGCCCGGTCTAAAGTCAGCAGGCGGTTCTTAGTTGCCAACCAAAGCATAAAAGACATCTTGGGAGGAATAGCCAGGTTCCACACCAAGGAATGCCAACGAACACAAGGCTTTGAAGTACGGATGTAATCATAGGCCTTGGATGGAATTAATTGCTGATTGCTGGTCCAGGAAACAAGAGTGTCTTTGGTTGCTTCCAAGCTGCCCTCTTTGATGGCTAAAAGATCCCTGATGCAAATAACTTTCTTCATCAAAGCAGAATCAGAGGAGCTGCCGGGGTAATCCCAAACACTGCCTCCTTTGAAATAGTAGTGGTGCACCCAACGGGCCCAGAGAGAGTCCTTTTTAGAATGAAAGTCCCACAGGATTCTGGAGAGGAGAGCAAGGTTCCAATCTCTAAGGTTAAAAAGCCCCAGCCCCCCTTCCTTCTTGGGAGAGCAAACCCCGGTCCAAGCTACCAAGGGCTTCTTATGCCCCATCTCAGATTTGCCCCACAGGAAATTCCGGCAATAAGCATCGATACGGTTTAAAACAGAGATGGGCAAAGGGAAGATGCCCATCCAGAAGTTGGCGATTCCTTGGATAACAACTCGAACAAGCTCCAGCCTACCAGCATAAGAAAGGGTTTTCAGGTTCCAACCCCGGATCAGGCTTGAAATCTGAGCTATCAGCGGCTCATAGTGGCAGACATTCAACCTTGAAGCCAAGAGGGGAACACCCAAATATCTAAAAGGAAAAGACCCCACACTGAATCCAGTAAGCTGGAGAATATCAGAAAGAGTTACTGGATCCAACCCGGCAGAATAGACAACAGACTTCTCGATGCTAATAGCAAGGCCAGAAGCATTACAAAAATGGTTGAGCTTAGAAACAATTGTCGAAACTGAGGCCAAGTCCCCTCTGGAGAAAAGCATAATATCATCCGCAAAAGCTAAATGGGACAGGTTCACAGCCGCACAAATTTCTTTTGATCTATGTAAAAGTGTTTTTTTTTCTTTCGCTTATCTAAAGTCTAAAATCTATATTTTTGGTTCTTATTATCATAAAATATCCATTAATTTGAATATTGGAAGATTTTTTTTTTATATTAATAGTCTTATTCAATTCAAGCATGATAGTTTTTCTAAAAGATACTCGTAGATTGTAAGAAAAAAAAGAAGAGAGAGATTTAATTTTATATGAAATTTTCTCTGATACATTTCAGATGTCTATCTAAATTCTGAAGCTTAATGACTTATATTCCACCATGTGTTTTTGAATTGTCATAGTTGGTGCTGGTTGAATCAATGAATCTGAGTCCTCGATCTGTTCTTATTATTCGCGTAATGGAAGAGTTACGCTATGGTTGGGAATATTGCTATTTTCTTTTATTTTACTTCTATTAATTTTATAATATAACTATCCTACATAAATATTTGGCTAAACTAATTATCTGATTTTTATAGGTGAGATACATTTAAAAATCAATATCTCCACACAAAAAAAAAATCAATCCTTATACATTTTTATAGGGACTAAAATTTAATTTAATTTATATGAAGATTGATTTTTAAGTAAGTGTAACCTATAATATAAGGATCAAATAGTTAATTTATTCTTTTTGTTACTCTACCTAGACATATAAGAATTTTTCATATTTTAGATTCTTTATAGTAATACTAACACTAAAATAGTAAATACTAAAAGGTTCAAGCTGTGTGAGTTGGTGTGAAAGTTGGTACAAATTGTTTTGTTCCTTTATTTTTCATTGGATTGGTTTTGTATAGATAGGACCATTGTTACTAAGGGTCCCTTCAGAGATCACAAATCTATTTGCAATTAAGTAGGAATTGAATTTATTCTAAAAAGTACCATATAAGATGTATTTTCATTAATCCCTAAAAAAATATGTAATTTCATTCATATCATTTCATAAGATGCCATGATCAGCTTTGATCATGTTTTGGATAACTGATGGGTCAAGATCCGATTACCCACCCTAAGTGATCCTAGATAGGACTTAAAAAAGGCTATTCTAATAGCATGATCGAAAGTGAATAAGATCTAAGAAATTTTTCTCTCCAAAAGCAAATAAAGAATAATGATTTTTTTCCTAAAAAAAAGAATAATGAATATTGTTCTTGACTCGAATAAAGAAGCCCGTAAATTTTATTCGCTTTTAGTTATGCTATCACATGACCCAAAACTAATTGTACCAAAGTACCACCTAGGCAACTGGGGTCAAATGGCATTTTACATAATTGAACAAAGGGAAAACGAAAGAAAATAAAGAAAAGGAGTGGAATTTTTTTTTAATGCCTTTCTCCCTTCACATATTACCATCAAATCAATTTTATATCTTCTAAAAAAATAAATATTAATTGGATAAAAATAATTTTTAATTAAAAGATACATATATATAATAATATAAAATATTTTATAATATTAATTTTATTGACTTTTATAATAATCATTTAAAAGTTATAATAAAAATGATTTTTAATTAATTGATAGTATAAATGTTTTAATGTACGAGTTCCCTTTGAAATTTTTTTTAATGTGTTTAAACTTTAAAGTAGCGTTTTGAAAACTAACGTTTTAACATCTTATACATATGCAGTATGTTTAATTTAATTTCTTACTAATAAATACCCCGTATAGTATATAGATATTTATAAATATAAATGAATTATACAAATATAAATTTTAGAATATTTAAAAGACATATTTTATTATTAGAAGATTATTTTATTAGAAATAAAAAATATAAATTAAAAAATACATGCACTATGTTGGTAGAGTAGTACTCTTCCTTGGGGTGAATGTTATATAAATAATAATTGTATTTCACACTCTAATTTCACTCCTTTTTTTAATAATGTTGCGTTATAAATTAATTACTCTCATTCTACTAATTTTACCAAAAGATAAAAAAAATGTGGATAGACATACAATAATATTTGTCTTTTCGTTAGCATAAATAATATAATTCTTTAATCAATCTTTTGTGACTTCATTCTGTTTGTTAGCAGACATGCTTGTATTGTTTGAGTTGATTTCGTCTTAGTTTGTCTCATGTACATATAAAGAACTATCAGAAAGAACAGTAATCTGTGGCTGGCAAAGTGCCACCATTTCTAAGTCAAAACATATCAACAATTAACAAGAAGGACAATAATGAAGTTAGTTAATTAAGTTGGACAACTTCAGAAAAGGATCTTCAACTCTAATATCTTAATCTTAGAACCTGTACGGAACCTTGGCCTAATTAGTCTGTCTCTTGTTACTCTCAAGGGATATATTATTTAATGCTCATTCATAATATGTATTCAAATATAATTGTTAGCAGTTAGCACTTGACACTCTCGTTTATCCATGAATATGTTTTTTTTTATCTTGTCGTAAGTCATTGTTAGAGTCTTTCACTCTCACAAGTTTCAATTTTTTTAGTAGGTTATTGCACTAATTATCAATATACGCTTTAGTCATATTTAAAATACTCTGTCTCTCTCCAAAAATATATTAAGTAAAAATCATCGAACTCAAATTCTCTTTTACAAACTTAATATATGTTATTAACTAAATTACATTTAAGAGTTTTTTTTTTTCTTCACATGGAGTTTTATCACATTCACGTACTTAGTCAATAATATACCATATATTGTCTGTAAATTTTGTACCATAAAGAATCTACCAGTTTTCAAAATATATTGGAATATATACAATTCAATTATTATTATTGTTCTATGTTTTTAGACATAGAGCCTTCAAACGCCTGATTATTTTTCAAGAAATTAGTCAGTCAATGAAGGAAAAAAAAAAACAATTTTAGGGATATTCATTAATTGCCTTTAATCAGTGTTGGACCCTCGATTTTCAAAATATCAGATAGTATCAACCTTACTGTTGCTTCATGCCCAAAAACTATTGATTGCTGATGATGACTGCCATATACATTGAACAATAACTTTTTTCAGAAGGATGAGCCAATTTCAAGGACGTGCAAATTTGCACGCCGATAATTTATTAACCTACCTGTTACCAAACTAACTTTGAATTTGAGAGGCAAATGTTGTGTATTTCAATAGAATTCTGCCAGATGCATTACGAGCTAGCGAGGAATGATCCTATTTGAGAAATATTTTTAGGTTAATACTTTATGCATACCACAAAGTTTTCTTTATGTAAAAAATTATGTGAGCCTTGTTATATTGTACCTAATTTTAAAGAATACAATTTACACACGTCATTATTCATTTTAACATTATTCCAGTTTGCTTAAAAATTCGTTTCTATCGACCTAACAAACAAGTGGGTGTTTCTTTTGTAATGCCACAAAGACAAAAATTTGATACAAACAGACATGAATCGGATGGTTTGGTGGTTATTTTTTATCCTGATGTGTGGTAATGATTTCATGGAAGTGTATTAGGTGAATTATTATTGTTATTATTATAAAAAAGAATAATAAATATAAATTATTAAATTATATTTGAATGTGAAGATATTAAAAGATAAATGTACATAATTTTTGAAGTTATTATATATGTGACCACTAATTAACAATTTGTAATTTTAACTATATTTGTATGATCCATATTTATAACTTTACATTATTAAAATGAGGATTGTTCTCATATGTTCCTATCATTTCATTACTTTAACAAATATGTCCAGATACAAAATATTGTGATTACAAAGATTAAAATTCTTTAAAAAAATAGTAACTACAAATAGTGAACACAATCGCATGGAAGCACTAATTTACAACTTTGTGAAAACCATTTCTTTGTTGGTTTATTTTGCATATAGGATTTTATTTGTTGGTGTAGGGCAGTTTTCTTCAGGGTTTGATGCGACCTAACCAAAACATTCAAAAGTATAATTTACCGCTCTACCTAGTTCATTAGGTATTTTATCCTTAACTTGTCTTGCGATATATCCTCCTATCATTAGGAAATCACACTAGATTGGATTTTACAATGGCTAATACATGTGTCAGGTTAGGATTGGATTGATGGATGATCCGATCCAGAAGATATACAAGCATTTAGCCTTCAGCTTAAAAGGCAAAGATGCTAAAATAAAAATGAATGATAGATCGGATAGATGGATAATCCGACTTGAAGGATAGTCCTTCAGCCTCAAACCTATGAAGTCAAGTGACTATAATAAAAAATGAATTATGCAACCGGTGTACGCTCCTCTAGTTATTCAATATCTTCCATACATCCCACTGTTAATTTTTACAAAAAATAAAATTAAAACATTATAAATTTATTAATTTTAGCATCTTTTAGATAAAAACTTAAAAGAAGGTAAATTTCTAACTTTTAACCTCAAAAAAGTGTTAAAAAAAGAAAAATTAAATAATCATTATGTGATTAAATTCATTTTAGTTAATGATCTCGATTCAGCTAGTCTTTTCTTTCGTGAATAACTATTGGCATATTCATAACAATTATCAATTCATCTCAAATTTCATAAACTTAAAAATTAAGCCTTTATTTCTTTTTTAATTCAATCCTCCCACTAATAAACCTTTTAAAGATAATCATTTGTCCTTAGTTTTCGCTATGGTTTATATATATATATTAAAAATCATTTACCTTATATTTTATTAAAAGGGAAGAAAAAATAAACTAAATCACTGTACTAGAAACAAGAAATTAATTATTTTTAGTCAATTGATAGTGTTATTATAATAGAATTTGAGACCAATGACTGCTATTTTTAAAATTTGAGTATGAAAACAGAGTAAAAAAACTATATAAAACGTACTATGTTGAAAATGAATCAAAATTATAGAACCAATTTTTTACACAGATTTTAAACATATCCAACCTAATAAATTTCTCTCTTATTAATGATTTTAAAAACGTAAACCTATGTTAGGTTAACCCAGATAAGAGGATTAATTTTCCTAACTAATTTCTGACCCAAAGTTCAACACTCCCCATTCTTGTTATATATGCTGTTTATTATACAGTGTTTTTCCACTTGCTAGTAATTATGTAATTGGGAGAGACAAAAGAAGAAAAAAAAAACAATGAGTAGTGGGTTGGTTATAATAATAGAAATACATCATCAACATTAATAATATTTTTAATCTAAGTTAAATAATATCGATGATAGATGAATTAAATGATAAATCAGAAATAAAATAAAGAAAAAGAAAGAGAGATGGGAAGAAAAAAGAAAAATAAGATAAAAGAAAGAAAAAATAAGTTAAAATAAAAAAAAGAGAGGAGAAATGAAGAAAAAAAGAAATAAAAAAAATTATCATAATAATATAATTGTGTATATGACTGGTGACTTCCAAATAGAAAAGTCGTACAATTAATGTTGCATTACGAATAGCGCATGCATTTCCAGATTCAATCTATTTCAACGTGTTACATGTTTCATTCTTATTCTTTTTTTACTATTCTCTTTTTCTTAGACTAATCGAAGGAAATCAAACGAAAGTGCACGATTTATATAGGCATGGAATTAAGTTGAAACGTTATTTTTGGATTTTCGTACAACAAACTAGATAGGTGCGAAGCTTTTTCTTCCTTATGCTACAAGTAAATTACCAAAAATTATGCATAAAAATATTGTAAAACAAAATGTTAGTTTCAACTAAAGCTTATATTTTTTTATTCTAAAATGTATGATATTTTCTTTATTTTAAACCTTGTAAAAAGTATTTATTTTAGTTTTTTTATTTAATAAAAATATTTAAATTTTAATCATTTGCTAATTATGGAAAACACACAAATTTTATAAGATTGAAAAAAAATATATAAGTTAAATTTAATAATAATATATTGAAAGTGTAAAATAATTTTACTGTCATCCGATTATTTTTATCATGTATGCTAAGATAATTGAGTTTTACTATAACATTTTTTAAGAGGTATATTTAGAATAATTTCTCATTGATTGACATTGTAAAAAAAGTTATACTGATGTAGCAAAATTAACTCTAAGTTTATAATTTTGGAGACTTTAGTGATTATGTCTTATATTTTTTTAACAGGATTAAGTCTTATATTTAATGATTTAAAAGTTGGAAATTTTCGTAATCAGAAATCAGAATACTAACTCTTAGTGAACTCCATTCTCCTAGATGAAGCTTTTGCTTTCAATTATTAGCACGATAAAACCCCACAAGTCTTTTTGCTTTATTGAAAGGACAATATAACTCAACAAGTCACCACTCACCACCTTGTGTGTTTTCAGAGAGTCCCTAGGTTATCTATAGAGAATCTCACTTTTTGAATTCTTAGTGGTTTTAGGTGTGATTACCTAAATAATGTAGAATAATAAAAGAAACATGCATGGATTAAATTTAGAGATGATACAAGTCATGATTTTTTGCTTTCCGTAGGTTACATATAGATCCAAGTTCTGATGCGGTCGGTTGTGATTATCGATCTTAAAATAATACAGAAACAAGATGCATACATGAGTTAATTAATTGAACCAGGTCAATTTAGGTCATAAAAAAAATCATGGTGAAATTGAAGTGCAAGTGTTGTCACTTACTAGTTGAAAAACAATAGGATTCAAGTAGAATGTGAAAAATTAAAAGCATGTGTTTCTAAAGCACTCTCATTCTTCAAATTTAAAGAAGTAATTCACAAAAATATTTGAAAATTGGTGTAGTCAACGATTAATTTGATTAGAAACACATGTTAGAAAAGGCTTTAGAATTAATCCCTAACCAAGAGGGTTCATTGCCGACAACGAAAGACATTACATTGTGATTGTTTGGAAGAATTAGAATATATAGCTGGGGTCAAGCCATGCATGCACATGGATTGCAAAGTGGATTTTGTTCATTGACTTCCTCATTTGGGCACTACGAATTTGTTGGCTTAGTGGGAGACCCAGCAACCAAAATATGTGGTGGGATGTGGAGAATTACATAGCCGGCACTCTTAATTATGAGGGTAAGTAATTGTTTGAATTAATCACTGTGTTTAGGAGAATGGTTGGCTCTATTATTGATGCTGCCAATGATGATAGTTAGAGAATGAAAGAAAAAGTTCAGACCACAGAAAATTGATAAAAAAAAAAACGAAAAAAAAAAAAAAGAGCTCAGAAGTGCCACGATTCTTCCGAAGGAAAGGTTGTGACAGACCCATCTATCACAGTTGACACAGTTATCGTCCACGATTCTTCCGAAGGAAAGGTTGTGACAGACCCATCTATCACAGTTGACACAGTTATCGTCACAGCTCTTAAATTGCACCAGCCGGGAATCGAACCCGGGTCTGTACCGTGGCAGGGTACTATTCTACCACTAGACCACTGGTGCTTTGTTGTCTAAGTTCTATACCAAGTTTTATTTATAAATTATTTTTAACTGATTTTCTTAAAAGATAATATTATAAGTGTGGTTCATCCAAATTTACTTTCTTGCACCTTTGACTTGACATATTATATATGCTAATTAGACTCTTCAAATTGATTTCACAAAGAAATAAATGTTCAACAATGTAATTATGAAAAGTAATACTTATACATAATTATTTTTTCTCAAAAAACAATTACATAAATTATTTTTAAACTTCATTCCGCTGTCACATAATGTAATAATAAGTATTGTTTTCAATCATGCACATTACTATTTAATAACATGAACAATGACAAGTCATTGATTCGATGACACAGACTCGATTTCTTTGAACAAAGTTTTGAGTTCAAGGCTTACGGATAGAAAATATGTAATTAAGAAGGAAAATTATACTAAAGGTGATCAATCAGGTTTTCCAACGAATATTAGTCATCAACAAAGTCAATAGATATTTTTATATTAATAACATGATAACAAAAAATTAATAATAATAACATGAACATGGTTCAAAATGTCATGTAGTGTCCTTATTTGTGGAAATCTTCCCTCCTAAGACTTTCACTTTCTAACTTGAGGAATGAGATTAGTAATTTTTTTCCAATTTTTTTAAAGTCTCTAATTAGTAATTTTATCAAGTATCATCATATTATGTCTCTCACACACACATCTTTAAAAAAAATCAATTTATAGCAACCAAAAGTAGCCAAAAAAGGTGGGTTAAATATCAAATTAGTGTGTAAAAATATACTTAATTCTGTTTCAAAATATATTAACTCAAAACTTAGTAAACTTCAATTTGAGTAAAGTATCATATATGAAGAAAGAGGATGAACCCTAATACAGCAATAAAATTATGCATTTATAACTTGTTAGTTATAAATTCAAATTCGAAAATAATTTCTTTACATATACAAGAATAAGATTGTGTAAAATATATCTCTTACATTTGCATAGCAAGAAACCTTTACATAACAAAATAGATAATTTTTATTATATATGGAAGAAAACATTAAGATATTTGATATAATAATATTGTTCATTTATGTAACAAGAGAAACACTACTCTCCACCCATTATTTCCATTCATAAATTGGTTCTAATCCTTCAATTTACAAGATTGATTCCCTCAATCGTGTATGTAAATATCGTATTATAATTATAATATTATTATAATAGACACATCATTCTTTAGCTTCCAAAAATTATTATTTAGGTGGGGTCAAGGAAGATGATAAAACTCCATGATACAGTTTAATAGACATTAGACTGAAACGAAATTAACATACGAATTCTATTTCATATTCGATACTTTAAAAAATAAAACAAGTTTGGAAAATGACGAATTTTAATTGTACTAAAAAAACAATATCGAGAACAGAATAGTAACTAAGCAGTTCTACTCGGCTTTATCTTCGCATCAAACTCTGCCTATAACACTAGCTAGCCTGATGAAAACATTCTACCAGGGTCCCTCTTCATGACAGGTTCCTTATGATGTACAACGATAAAATCTTCACTAGTATACAGATACAACTTACGTCGACTCAGAATATGCTAATTCTTCTACTTCGAATCCTGCTTTTACCAGGATTAGGTTAAACAAAGCCTACGTCTACTCAACATTATCATTATGAGCTACACATGATGAAAACTACCACGCATGTTTCTCGGGGGCATCATCACGGCAATTTGAATGGCCATGGACTACACCAAAGACACTGCTGTCATGAACAAAAATAGGTAAAACATCACAAATTCAACAAAACAACTTCGTCTCAATTTATATAAAATGAAAGACAAGATTGCTAGCAAAATACTATCCATGCATGAAGCCTACATGAAGGTTATCAATCTGTTTTCCACTTAAAACTAGAAACGTCTAAATTCCAGCTACATTACATTGAGTAATCAAAACAAGTCATTGTACTGTACCAAAAATTACATTCAAGAAAGAAAAAAAAACACTTGGATAAAGTTCTTATGTAATGCTTCTACTAAAGTTTTTCTTCGATCATCTTCTAACTCCTTTACAGAGTAATTTTCTTTAAATCAACTTGTATTGGTTTTCTTTTGACATAATGACTAAGCCGTCTTAAGAGACATCCGGTCATCTTTTCCTCAGCGCACTACTTCTGCTTTCAATTATCCATGATCTTATTCAACACTAGCATAACAATAAACCGACAATTCAACACCCAATCTATCATATTATTTCCAAGTTCAACTGGCTGCAAACAAAACATGGCCAGTAATGAATTGGGTGAATCGCTGATATTTCCTCAGTGGCCTCTCATCACTCGAGACAAAGCATTTCAAACATTAAAGCCTTTCTTCAATTCTGAGAACATCAAGCAAGGCCATGAATAAAATCATGGGCAAACACCCAAATGCCAAGGAAAACACTAAAATATACTTCCTGCAACTGACAGAAAATTTTGGGTATCCATTCCAGTAAGATATCTAAACTTTTGGTTTTACAGTTCAAAGCTACGAACAACAGAAGAGAAGTACAGAACTATAAACTCAACCTCAGGAAATCACCTGATATATACATCCCTAAATAATGAAAATTAAACACGGATGTAAGAGCCAAAAAAAGTTACCAGAATATACATGCACTTTTGTACAAAGGACCAACTTAAGTAAGAAAAGAGAGAATAAAGATAACATAACACTCAATCTAGTTTAGTCTAGTTCGTTAGTTTCTAAGACTACTCCCAGCACTTCTCTACTTAGTTGGTACTCTCATTTTTTTTGTGTTCAACAATCTCTAGAAGAGAACCAGAGTTAAGGGAAGCTATCTTCATTTTTGAGACGAATGCACATTGTTCTTCTTACAAAATTGCCATCCTTTGGTAGCACCTGCGGAAAGGCAGGCAAAGTCATAATAGTTTCCATGTATGACCATTACTGTTAATGCTATTACATATTCACCATCCTTCACTGGCATTCAATGGGAAAGTGGAGGAAAGTCATCATCATTCTTCAAACGATAAGCTTGCTCTTCAATCCTGAATCTCAAACCATAGACACCCCCTTAAAGGAGAGGAAAACTAGGAGTACAAACTATAATTATAATGCTTTAAGCTCTAAAGAAATTTGCTATGATTTAACATCATAATTAATCTCAGTAGTAACAAATAATCATCAATACAAAAATTATATTACCTTTTGGAATCAACTGCTGACAATGAATCAGACTTCTCCTCTGTCACCTCCTCAGTGATAGGCAGAGTGTCCCTAGGAGTAGAAATGCCTGACTCTGGGTAATTGCTCGTTTCATTTCTTGGCACTACCCGAAGCTGAGGGCTTGCAGGTCCAGATTCGGGATTCTCAGATGAATGAAGGACATCATTAGCATAATGTGATCCCCATGTAGAAGGTTGAGGGAAATAGGTTTCAGATGATCTGGTTTTAGTACTACCAAAACCAGGATATCCTTCTAGAGCATGTTCAAAAGTTCCATCCACAGACAAATTCGTCTCTTGTGGAGCTAGGGCAAAGCCATTGTTACGGCTTTGTCTCTGCGGATGTCCATGAGTACCTGGTGCTTGACCCCTTCCCCTTCCTGGCATTGGCCTATTGTCCCTGTAAGGACGAGAAGTCTGCAAAATTATGAGCTTAGCAATTAGATGATGACTGGGGATCACTAGAAAACTAGTCTGTGTGAGAGTGTGTGTGTGTGTATCTCTTTGTTTGTGTGTATTAGAAGTACGTGTCCAAATTTAACAACTATAAACTTTATAAATACCATATTCGGGAAGTATGCGCCTGTTCCTCGTACTTTTCTCTTCTCTTCTGAACCAAAAGAAGTCATTGGCAGAGTAGGATGATTTATGACGTAAACTTGTTGTCCCATTACACAATTTGAGTTTGCCTGAGAACGAATACTGTGATTAATCTGTACACATTGACGAACAGTTTCCCATGGATTCCTATTTGGAAACTTCGGAGACCTAGGAGGACTAGGCACAACAGGAGAGACAGGATAACCATTACACATATGACCATATTGTAAGTTCCCAATGTGACTGTCATAATCCCCAGTAAGGTCCAACAATGTCTTTGAAGCTTCAGAGATTGCCATATGCTTTTCATCAGTATGTAATCTGGGTGAATTGCCTGCCATAACTTGCTTCTCTTTCTCATCATTGATAACAGAATTTAGAGCAGGTTCACTATCAGAAATATTATTTTCAAATTGCCCATTTGAACAATAAGACCAACCATTAGTGCTTGCACGATCCAAGACCCCAGATGTTGCAACATCCTTAGAATCTTCACTAAGTTTAAAACTTGTAACTGCATTTCCATCCCTAGAGGAGTCAAAGAACTCCCCTGCATCTTGTACTACATATCTTTCTCTTTCTTCTCTGCTTTCATAATTATGTTGATTTCCAGGTTTCCTATCCTTTCCGGATGCTGTAGATAAGCTCAAAAATGACTTGTCTACATTCCCCTGAGTGCTTCCATGCCTTTCCAGAGTGTTTGCAAAGAACCTAATAAGCTCCTCAGCTATTTTATCTTCTGGTAACATAAGAATCCAGCCAAGTTTACGGGCACCATACTTAAAAGCACTGCGTATTCGATAGAAATTACCTGAAATAAACAAATGTTACCATCCGGATGAGACATTAGACAAAAGCAAGGCCTCCTATGACTATTTTTCTTTGTGCCCATGGATAGTATATAAACAAAGAATACATAGTCTCAGTAGTGTTGCAGTGGCAAAGTTTGTAAAATTTATAGTACAGTGGAAGAGAACATATTGTGTGCTTACTTTAAGCTGGCACAATCTCTCAAACAATAATGGAGGGATGTTAATTGATTTACAGCCTGCAATCTAGCAGATAATAAAATACATGGTAATTTGGTTACTATACTCTTCATGTGAGCATGCCTTGGCAATTATGTTAGCACATTATAATTTTAAAATAGATTTTGGTTTTGAATTTGGTTTATCAAAAAAATAGATTTAAATACAATTTTTGGTCCATATACTTACCTTGATTTTGGTTTTGATTCCTATACATTAAGTATGGCTTTTGGTCTATAGTTTGATTCTGTTTAGGCTTTGGTTCTCATAGTTTGTACCATTTAGATTTTGGTTCTTATAGTTCACCAAACATTTATCTTGAAAGTTCTCTCGTACGTCTAGTGGCATATTGTTGGCAGCAGGGACAAAACTAAAAAAAACTATAGGGGGCAAAAATAAAACTTATAAAGTATAAGGATAAAAATCATAATTGAGGTAAACTATAGGGATCAAAAATGTCAACCTTTAAAATATTTTAGTTTTACAATGTTGGTTTCATCCATATATAACTGTTCCTACTTTCCATAAAAATAAAAAAAAAACATGAAATAAAAGAGAAACATTAGCACATTAAAATACACAAAAATCATGATGTAGGTGCATCAAGAGCATGAAAGCCAATTTGAAGCGTCTTTGCTTTTATCAACTAGCTAATAGATACTAATTTTCCATCACAGATCTTTGATGCACTAAACTTTTATCTATTATCATTTCTTCTAACAAGTATCTCTATAAGAATTGTGCTGATGTGAGTTGAGAGAATTGTCTACGCTGCAATTTTAGTCTTGAGGGTGTCTAGAAGGAAAAGGATACCTTCAAATTCCAAAAAGCCACTCCAGAGGAGGCATGAGATCTATGTTGGCATAAGAAGGTAGATGGGAATAGCTGATTTAATGGAGCTTTTCAGATGGCCTTTCTTACCCAAAATGAGAAGAGGAGAGGGAGGGGGGGGGGGGGGGTATGGATATCAAGTCAGATTCCAATGATCGATGACTCCATCACCAAAGGAATTAAGATTAGGTTTTAAAAAGTGAAGCATTAAACTATAACCCCTAAAGAAGTCTCCTTTGATCATAGAGGCATTTCAAAAGAATGAAGAACCAGTATTTTTATTGATGAAGGAAATTTTCAATTTAAAGGGAAGCACAAAATCCGTCCATACTCTTTCCTTCCCTCCTTTTTACAAGGTTCTATCATCAAGTAATTGCTGGACTTGCTTCATTTGTAACTATTCAGATTGATCTATTATATATAATATTTAAATCTCCTCGAAAGAGGAATAGTTATCTCTCAATGAAGTTAATAATATAGATTCTCCCCTTCTTAAAAGGATCAAATGAACAAAAAAATATTTAAAAAGCAAGATAAAATGTTAAATCTAGGTAAAGAATATCATTAGACAATCTAACTACATAACATTAAAACACAATTCAATAGCCATTCAGACTAAAAGTTGAACAATACATGCCTTTATTGACACTGCGGCCAAGATTGTTGTTTTCCTTCAAAGGATCAATGATGTTAAGATGTTTCTGGGGAAATGCACGCAAATTTAAATCAGCCCCCCTTGATGGTATTGAGAATGACTCCACACAGCTTCTAATGAATTCTTCAGTCAGTAATGTATTCCCTCCATTTTCAGGCACCTCAGCTTCACACAACAGAAAACAGATAATAACAAAAAAAAGAACATAAAGCTACTTATTGATACGAAAAAGCCTGCCTACCTACTATATTAGGCAGAGAAGATTTGCTGACTGGTCCCTTCAAACTAACACAATAATTGTCCCAATCAAATTTGCTGAAGTAGTCCAAAAATCTGTAGAGAACCTGGAAAAAGGGCAGAGTACACAAAATTCTTACTGAAAGGATGCATCACCATCATCATGTGATGCAGATTTTCTTTTCCATGTGATCAAGAAAAAGTATGATCTAGGTAGATTTGATGGAGAACTTACTGCTAGAGGACCATCTAAGGATACATGAAACTGATGGAAAATATACAGAACCAGTGTTTCCAAAGCATATGTTGAAATCAGACCATGATGGGCACCCAGTACACGGCTCTCATAGTAGCACCAAGCTTTAATAAGGATAATACTACGTTTGAAGAGATGATCCTTGGCAACAAGTCGATCAACCTACAAATTGTGAGAGGAACTTACTTAATATCAGATACAACGGGACATAATATAATATATAATAATAATAATATAAAACAAAAGGAAGGGTCAAACTGTAGTAATGCACAATATTCAAAACTACGACTTGTGGATGCATATAGATGCTGCGACACATAATAATTGTTTCTAAAGTTTTGAGACTCAAATAAAATAAAGAAAATTAAATTAAAAATCATTCTGCTTTCTGAAAGGTTAATTGCATTACAAATACTATTTTGGCCTCAAGAGGTCACTTTCAATGATACCTTCTCAAGAAAACATAATGTACTGAGTCCTCCTAACTGATTGAAAGAGATGTCTACAACAATATCCTGTACAATGCATTTAACAAGCTTAACCTGCAGAAAAAGAACCCAAACATATAAAACATAAAAACCAACATCAACGACACCTTTAACCCAAGTTAATTGCGGTCGGTGGTAGATGAACCCAAAGATAGATCAGAAAAAAGACAAAGAAAGAGAAAGGGAGCGGGGAAGAAAAAAGTGGAAATAAGACAAAAAAGAGGGAAAAAAGCTAAAATAAAATAGGGGTGAAAAGAAGATGGGAGAAATGAAGAGGAAAAGAACTAAAATAAGGGAATGACTGGAACATAGAACTACTAATGGGTTTAACCCTCTAACATAAAAATATCAACACAAAATCAAAAAAGAAAATTAATTCCAAAATATTGCACTGAAGACACAAATTAAGCACCTTCAATAAATAAAAAATTTCAATATAGAGAAAATAATACAGAGAAAATAAGTTAAGTCAAACAGCAAACTAGCCCGCAGAATCAGCCTAGTGCATTAGCTTAGCAAAGTCAACATAGATACAACAATTTTGCTGTCCAATATGATATGAAAAAATAGAGAGATTTAAAATCAGCAAGAATTGCCAGGAGCTGCTCTAGATTTAGTCAAAGCTACAAAAATAAAGTAAACTACCTTTACATAGACTAAAGCAACAAGTTGGGAAGGGGAAAAGACATTCCATAACTTACTGAGCATAAAGCACAAACAAAATATTCTTACCACTGCCAGATTCAGAAAAGAGAAATAAAAAGGGAAGAGGCAATTATCTGAATGTTTGGAACACCTCAGTTTCAATAGAGAGGGAAAAATGCTTGGACACATTCTCATCCTTGAGTATAATATAATATTCCCCTCAAAATGAAAGTAAAAGTAAATGCAGATTCAACATTTTTCAGGTTCATAACGAAGTTAACAGTTCTTTATTTCCCAATTTACTTTGGCAATTAGCATAAAATATTTTCACACTAAAATGCATTCAATTTCTGATAAGGCATCAATTGAGTGGAAATAACCTCTGCATCAATGAAACGAACATCCTTTAATTCATATTCAGCAGCTTCATTGATTTCCTCTCCATGAAGAACAGCACGGACATCAGATACCAGGCTATCCTCAATGTTTTGACAACTGAGTGCAGTCAAATCAATATCTCCATCTGGAAGATATGTTTTTAACGGAACTGATCCATATGGAAAAACCTGTAACAAAGAAAATTTAACATCAGTAATGTTATACCACATTAGAAAGAATCCCATCATCACTGCCTGAAGTCAAGAAAATTTATTCATCAAATTTGCACACCAATCAGCTGCACTTAATTGAATACCCTTTCAAAGAAATAATAAAGGCATGAACCACCAGCCTCAATTTGCATGGCAAAAATATCTTCATTTTTTAGTACATGGAAGAAAAGAAATATCTTCGTTTAGCACAAGAGAATTGAAATAAAAACAAGAAATCATGGTATACACACGATACAGCTAGTTCACTGAAAGGTGCCACTAGATATTAGGGTTGTCAACTCAGTGCCTTCAATGAGGAAGAAGCCAATGATACCTTGGGCACGCTTTTTCTAGTTCAAGTAAGGCATGTCTTCAACACCTTACTGATTATAAATAACTTTCTCATGAGGTAAATAATTCAAGTAACTGGTAAAAATATCATGTAACTCTTTGATTTTCAGGAAACTTATATAAATATTCCCAAGAACATTGACCAACCAAACAGATTTTATTCATTCTCAGGAATCATGATTCCTGCGATTTATGATTCCCAGGAATCATGAATCCTATGCATGAAAAAACTTATCCCCTACCAAATGCCCCCTTATGGATACAATCCCCAGGCTGAATTGTCATGCACTTATCGATTCTTGATATCAAAATAAACATCTAAAAATATATTAATTAAATATAATACAATTAGCAGCTAATAAAATGCTTGACAAAGCATCCAATAAAGGAAGAGTACTAGAGTAACGCCCTTCAACAACCAACTCCCTCATCAAATCACTGATTTTCTCATTATCACCAAATGTTCTATGCTAGAAAGCATGCATTCGATGACATGGAAACAACACAGCACATACACTAATTATAAGACATAACAATGATATAAAACAACATATAAATTAATAAAACATTAACATAAACACGTGTCTTAAATCAAGAGAGAGAATGGATATTTCAAAAGTAAATGCGAGACATTTAAGACATAATAAAACACTTCATTTTATCTAATCATTGCGACATTCCCATTCATATAATGGTTTAAAAATAAATACCTAATGGAAAAAATAAATTGTAAAATGCAGCTAAAATTATTCAAAGTGTCAGCTAAGAGTCCAATGACTGTCATTAATACGAGTCCATCACCGGTAAGAAACAAACAAACCAACATAACTACTATTTTGAAGTGTCCGTGCTTATAATCATCAGAGCAAAAGAATCCAGGACACAACCAACCACACTACATTTTCTTTCGCATTTAGCAGAATCACCAGAGCCAAAAATGAACTTGTTTGCGAATCTGTCAACTAGCACATTTTTTTCTCTACCTCATGACCAAAAGGCAGAAAGAAACAAGTTCATTCCATTGCCAATTCACCATTGCAACTACCACACACATTCCTAAAGCCGAACTTATCATTAATCATACTTATCACCAATGTAGCCCTAATTTCAAAAAACAACACCATCAAAACGACACAAGCAACTCCAAATGCGTGTCCAACACCTTCACAGTCATCAAAACCATAACAAAACAAAAACCTAAACACCGAACAAGCACGCCAGAATCATTCAAAATCAATTCAATTCAATTGAAAAACAAATAAAGCATACGGAAACAAAACCAAAACGACGAAAATTGAACATTGACGAGAATTGAACATCACCTCGCAACGCGCGCCGTACCGGATGAGTCTCTGTACGTAATCGACGACCTCCCTGCGCCTGCGGTCGGCGGCTAGCGTGGGTCGTATGCGGCGGAGAATCTCGGCGGTGTTTCTCTCCGCCGCCGCCCAGGCGTCGGCCGCGACGGAGGATGGATCGGGATTCGAAGGCGGAAGCGGCGGCGACGGCGGCGAGGACGCGCAGGGGCGATCCTCCCTGAAAACGACACCGTTCACATGAAGATCGCCCATCGCTGTCGTCAAAAACGGTCACGACTCGACCCGGAATTTACAATCCGGGGTAACGGAGAAACAAAACAAAAGAAAATAACAGCGTTGGTGTGAATCTAGCAACAGTGGCGGGCGGATGGTTTTTGAAGACGCGAAAACGAAAAGCGAATGAAGGAAAAAGAAAAGAAATAATAATTAAAAAAAAGGATTATGACTATCAGAATATCTTCAACAAAAAATAAAATAAAAATGAGAGAGAAGAGAAGACAGAGAGAAGAGAAGGGAAAGAAAGAAAAATAGGGTAATAGGGCTTTTGTCTTTGTTTTCGTAGTACTCGATACTTGAAGAAACCGACTCCAGCAGGCTCCTATTCTGATTTTGATGCAATTATAATAATAAAATAAATGGATCAAATCAATATTTTGGCCTTTCTCTTGTGAGAAAAAAAAATGTGAGGTAAGATAATTTTGTGTATATCAACAATGAAGAAAATGGTTTTTATTTTATATTCCTGCCGATTCATGAGTCAACTTGTGGATTTATAAACTAATTGACAATTTGTGGTTGCTTTTTAAAAAATGACATCATGTGGTTAATCTAAAAGAAATTATATATATATATATATAGTAATTATATGAATATTGTTATAAAAAAATAGTCTTAAATTAATGGAGATGAGCAAAAATTCTCTCAAGGAGATGAGTTGCAACTAAAATCTCTAGACATTAGCAGTTTATTTAAACTATGGAGTAAATGGAGTAAGTGTTTGATCGTAAAGCTACTAGGGAGAAAGGTGGGGTTGCTTGTCATCATGAATGATAAGTTGAAGTTTTTGTGAAAATTGTCTAGCAGTTTTGATTTGCTAGATGTTGGTCATGGTGCTTTATGGTTAGTTTAGTTTTGGAGGATGATCATGAGAAAGATATCACTAAGCGTCTCATGGACTATCTATTATCATTACTTAGTTATACGTCATTGGACATTGAGTTTTTTTGTGGAAGATGTTAATATTAATAAGACCTTGGTTTGAGTTAGATTTCATTGTCTAGGAATAGTGTACTATGAGGATGGTGGTATATTGTAATCCATTGCATCTTCCATTAGAAAACCTCTACAGGTTGATCCCAATACCTTAAACATGCTCCGATGGCATTTTGTGAGGGTGTGTGTGGAGATTGACCTAACAATTTAGTGGTTGGCACGTTTAGGCTTGATGAGAGGTGGTATAATGTCAAAATTAGGATTTACATATCATTTGTTCGTCTTGTGGATGTTATGGGCATGTTACTCATCAATGTTCAACAAAACTGACAGTCGGGGTGTAAGAGGAGTGATAAGTCATTTTTATACCACTTATTTACTACTCTTGATTAATGCTTTTCTAAAATTTTGGTGTGTAATTAAATGTATTTTGGATTGATTTATAGTTTAGAACTTTAATTCCATTTATATATCTTTTTAATTAAAATGGTAGATTTGACATCTTCTGGTATTTTGTGCATAACTTTCACTACAGATGTTCGTTTGAGCTGATTTTTCTTTTGTTTTTTAGATAATTCAAATATCTACAACTTTCATAATAAATCAAGCTCAAATTCTATCAAAAAGATGGACGAAATTGTCCCTAAAGTCAACAACAAAAATATGGAATATATGTAATAGTTAGGGGCAATTGTGTCATTTTGCCCAAAATTAAAAATGAGATATTTTCTCTCCCTTTTAAGAAGTGGGTCGGTGCTAGGAACAGGGGCAGATCACTTTTGCCTCTTAAAAAAATAGGGAGTTACAAAGCATAGAGAAAAGAAGAGAAGTAGATACCATTTTTTTTCATGGTTTCATCATCTTTTCTTGTATTTTTTCTGTATATTTAATTATGGTAGGCTAGGATCCTTGTAACCAACTCATAATAGAGATTTCCATAGATTAATCTAGATAATTTGCTTCTTTTGCTCAGATTTGTTTCCCCTCTTTCCTTATTTTCGTTTTTGCTCTTGATTACGTTTTTTTTATCATGTTTTTGTATATGTTTCTAGGTTCTGATTTCTTTTCCATTTTCTACCCTTGTATTATGCTCCATTTTCGTGTTTGAGCTATCTACTATATATGTTATTTTCTATTTTAGTATTTGTATGTTTTTGTTGTTTTCGTTGCTCTTTGGTTTTTGTTTTTGTTTTTCTAGTTAGTGGAAATTCTTGTTTTGGTGTAGGTTGTATTTATGTTTTTGGTTCCCTTTACATTTCATTTTTATTGATTTACTATTTTTTTGTATGTATCTAATTGCTGTATTGTATTTTCTGTGCATTTTCTGATAATAAAGAAGGAAGGGATTAAATGCTAGATTTAGTATTTAGGTTGATTTATCCAATGATCATTAATTAGACCGGTTTAAAATGATCACTGTGCGATTGCAATTGTGAACATGTTGTGTTTAGTTGAATGTTATGCGATCGTCTAGTAGGAAAGATGTTCTAAGCGAATACAGAGATTTTAGTTTGTTTAGAATTAACCACAAAGCTATTTATTATTGTATCCAATGATAGATATCTAAGGAATCTCAATTTTGAGTTGGTTACTCGTTTTTAAATCATTAAATTACTTCTGACATTCTGTTGTTCTATTCTGTTTGAAACTGAACTCAAACCCCCCTTTTACATTCCTGTTAATTTTGACAATATAGTGCCAGTTCTAAGTGTGAAAAAGATCCAGGTTTACTACTATATTATTGAATCTGTTTAGCCTGATATTTGACTGAGTTCGACAGTTCACGTCAAGGAGATCCAAAAACCATCACAATTAATGAGCAAAATGCGAATGTGCCTAATATTCAACAATTTTTCTAATCCCCTGGCCCCTCATGAAGATTAGTTGACTATTACTTGGAAAACAAAAAGGAAATAAATCAAGGATTGAAAGGCAATAAATTAGAAGATTCCATCAAAAACAATGAATTTAATGAAACGACATGCCCTTGTTCTGACTCTGAAGATATCGGCAAGACTTTCTATGGAGATTACAAAAAGTTTTTTTTTCCAGCCATGGATATAGTCTATGTGGAAGGAAATCGTTTTAGGTTCAAGAAAGGAGATAAGGAAGAGTCTTTGAGGATCAATTAAATAAGTCAACTCACTAATTCACTATACTAGTGAACACACTAGATATGAAGATTGTTGAGATACATAGTGTAAAATGGCATTGCCTTGGAAGTTAAATCAATCCATGGTGTGCCAATGGCAACATGATTTCCATGTTGTGGATTCTTTGACTTTTTTATCATTATGTGATGATGAATATGTCGAATGATATGAATATTAATAGATTGGAACATTTATGGGGTTGTTAATGGCAAAGGAAGACAGACAGTAAGGGAAATAGTTCATCTTTATCAACCATCTATGTTCATGTTGTTAGAGACGTATTGTCTTTTTGCATATGCTAAACAATTTTGGAAGTCATTGGGTTTTGATGTGTCATTTGGTGGAGGCTATGGAATATGCAGGATGTATTTGGATTCTTGAAGAAAACACTTGTCACTTTCAAATCTAGGTTATAGGCACTTTTTCACAAGCAATTACCTTTACAATTTCCAAGGGAAAGAATTAGTGGATGTGCATGATAGTATATGTGAGTCCTCAATCTAGTCAAAGAAGTGACTTATGGGTGCAGTAAATGGGGTTGTGTAGTATAATTGTGGGTCCTTGGATGCTACTGGTGAATTTAATGAAGTGCTAAAGCCATCTAAAGTTCATTGTGGTAAATATTCTTTTTCTAAAGCTTCTAAAATTTAAAATATGATTAACTATTGTCATCTCTTTAACATGAGGGAAACAAGACATCAATTACATGGTTTATAAGAAATTCTAAGACATTTATTGCTTTTTTTTAATACAAGAGACGTTTATTGCTAAAAGACTAGATAAAGCTCTTATCAATCAAGCTTGGAGGGTTGCTTTTCGAGAAATATATGTGAAAAACCTTTGCAACATTTATTCTAATAAGATCAGCTAAAGGTAATAATTGAGAAGTTAAAAATGTTTTAAGTTTTATTGATCAAATAGCTTAAAAGCAAACACATGATAACTAGTTAACATACTAATGACATAATTCACCCTTTGATTTTTATTATATAAAATTAGGTTATCGACTCGTATTTTGTACGAATTAAAAACTAAAATACTCTTCAATTTAAAGTAAACAACAACAATATTATTAGATGAGAAACTTATAATTAATAGATATAAGTATGACCTCTGTCTGATTTTTTCAAGATATAAAATAGATACTTTATCATTGTATCATATAATAAATAGATGATATGATAAAATAACCTAGTTTTATTATATACCTGTGTAAAAAATTATGTTCTGAATATATATAAATTAAACTAAAAAATAGTAGAGATAACATTGTCTTTAAACAAAAAGAAAGAGGGTTGGAAGTTAATTTTAATTGGAATTCAATATTCAATATAAGTATATAACAGTACATTTGTGAAGTCCCCAGCGGGTGCCATAATGCATATGTGCTATAAATCACCTCAGCTACTTTACAGAATCACACAGTTGCAAGAATTAACATTCTTCGGCTAGTCTTGCATCAACATTCAACAACACCTACAAGCTTTTAAATTAACCTACCCCACACTGCAAAGTCTAAATTTGGAGACATTATTGTATAGTCTCGAACTATGCAGTTCCAAACTAATCTCCACGTAATATATAAACACATTTTATAACTTATGAGTTACATTTTAAATTTACTAACAAAAAGTTAATAATGGGTAATTTTTTTTAAAAATGTTAGCAACATCTTTTTTTATTATGATTGATTAAAAATTATTTAATAAATTTTTCTTCTAGACACGAGATCTACCGGAATGAGGGTGTCAGTTGCTAACATTACTTTTTTTCTCCCTCCTAAAACTGACCCCCTTGGAAGGTCTGACCGAACTGCCAGTTGGATGGTGCCACGTTGAAGCTTGTGACAGTTCTACCGTCACTGGCGGTGACTTGAAAAGAGAGGCTTTGTCCATTGAGGTAGGAGTTGCTCTGCCAATTTTGCCCCCAGTTTCTTGACATGGGTTGCCAGCTAGTTCTGGACCCTTTGATGGACACTGCATGGACATCCCCTGCACCCGCGACGTTGGTGATCAAAACCAGGTTGAAGTAAGAGTGGCCATTTATTGTGAACCTTATTCCCCCCCTTTTCACACAGGGCACTCTGCCATCATCACCAAATAGGAGAAAAAAAAGCTTTGTAAGTAGGTAGGTTGGTAGGAAACTAGAACATGGTAAATGCAATCTCCTATCCTATCATAATCAATTAATTAAACATCTCAAGTACAGATCAAAAGTTTAAAAATATATGATTTAAGGAATTAGTGTCTATGCTCCAATTTGACTGTCTATTAGTGTATAGACAGCTAATCATAAAGGATGAGACATTTTATTCATTAAAAGGAAAGGGATTAATTGTGTTAAGTAGTTGGTAATTTGAGTAGAGAAAGGGAGTTAAAAACTTAAGCATAATGAAGAAGTACGATTATGAACACTTCAAACCCTAGTTGTTTTACAAGTTTTGTGCATTGATGTATTACAGTTTGAACACTTCAAAACTTCGTTTGGAAAATGCAAAAAGAGTTTCTCATTCATAAACGTAGCAAAATTATGATTGAGTTATTTTTTTAATATAATTTTGGGGCTTCGTATTGTGATTTGAGTATAAGTTCAAAAAAAAGTTGCAGTTCCGTTGAATCAAACCATAATTTGCCAACATAATCCAAACACATTACTAAGATTATTTTTATCAGCACTTTATTCTTTTTTAAGAATAAATATAGTGACATTTTAAAATTTTAAAAACTAATTTAGATATATAAATTTTTTGAACACTGATTTATATAAAGTTTTGAAGAACTAATTTAATTATCAACACCCTTAAAAAACAAGGGTACAAACATAATGTTAAAGATCAAGTCCTTCAAGCTCAAATTCATGAATATATTATATATAAGCTGGAAATTGAGGCTAGGTAAAAGCAAGTAAGCAACCGCAATTTTCAATGGTGATGAATAGTCCAGGAGTTACAATTTACAAAGAAGAAGTTCTTGAACTTTATTAGGTCTGTAATGAGAGTAGGTGGAGTTGTTTTCCAAAATATAGTCTTGAATCAATATAAGTTAGTATATTTCATAATTGTATAGCTATATAAGGGAATTAATAGAACCTCTAAGCTTTGAGAACATGACCAAGTTTCTGGCTTCACGTACCTTCTAAATGCCACAGGCACAATTCCAGCTCTATACTGCGCAATTTGAAGGAATGCTGGTTCTGCCATATCAAAGTGTTGTAGAGGAGGGTTGCACCAACCACCATTATTATTGGCCAAAGCAAAATTTGGAGGACAGAAGTTTGTGGCAGTGACAACTATGGTGCCAGGCTTGCACCATCTTGGGTCATCATCACACTTCATTGCATAACATGCCCCACAGCTCAAGCCATTGTTAAACAAAGCAGTGCTTAGAGCTGCAGTGTTGGTTCCATATCCCTGACTGTACAAATTCCCATAGCCACATGCACCTCCTGCATGTACCAAACAAAAGGGTTTAGTAAACCTTTACCATCTGCAATCCTAGAAAATAGAACAAAACTTAGATTCAATTCTTTAAATGTTTTATTGTGTTATTCTCAAACTAGATTTGTTTTTTTTTTCCGGTAAGAATCGTACTTACTAGTTAGCTACCAGGAAGTTTACAACAAATCGGACAAACTCCTCAACCAATTGAGCTAAACGTCATCGGTTCTCTAACTTGAATTTAAGTTTGATCTTGGTAACTTATGCTAACTTGTAATGCAAATCTTTATTATGTGAATTATACAGGTAAAACTCCAATTCAAATTAGAAACAATATCAAAATCACTTAAATTTTTCCCTAAAAGATATTTACTAGGATAGTCAAGACCAATAGATGTCTAGGAAATTGAAGACATAATAATATTGAAAAAAAGTCTTAATTTGTCAATGTTTCATATTTGTAATAGTTTTGAATACTCAATAATTTTCTTTGGAGAAACTTAGTCACATATTTTTGGCTACACAAGAATTTTAAGAACTTTTGAATCAACCACACCATCCCATAATAGGTTCAGTCCAGTAAACAACCCCATTCTCATATAAAAAACCAAGAAAATTTGTTAGCAAAGATAGAAGCTAAGCTCACCCATTGTTCCAGAAGCATCACCACCACCATAGAAAGTAGCATGACCACCCTGCCAACCGCCATAGTCAGCAGTGGCACCATGGAAGTGCATTTCAACAAAGAGAAAAATGAGAAGAACTAGCGCAAAAGAAGAGGCATGGGGTGCCATTGGAAGCTTCTTGGTTAAACAGGGGAGTCAAAACAGGGGAATGTGTAGTTAATTTGCTCTGCTGTGAGGCAATAGGGGGAGCTCTATTTATAAGCATCATTTGGTTTACAAGCACAAGGGTAGGGTTGTTTCCTTAAAGGCACAGAACAAGTGCCAAATCAAGTGCACATGCTTTGGTTTTAGTTGGGATTCTCAACCGCTAATCTAGTAGGCCAGTTCCAAGCACATGCATCCCCAACGGCCCAACAAACTTTATAGGCCTATTATCATATTTCTTTTAGATACTACTTTAGGGTATTTTTTTAATTTATTTTCTTTTTATCTTCTTTAAAATTGTTAAGAGCTTGCGTATCATTTGGTTGATTGGCCAAGAGTTATAGAATGGGGAGAGATTTTCAAAAGCTATCAGACGACACCAACGACATGCCATCAGTAATTAATAGAGACATATTTATATGATCCTTACTCAAACCTAAATTATAAATAGTTTTATTTGGTCACAATTACTCAACTAGTCTTTGAGTGTCGGGGGATCTCCCCATGAAATTTACCTAAAAGGCGAGAATTTAGCAGCTTTAAATAGAATCAAATTTGTACTTATTAGAAAAAGGTTTAGTTAGTATTTTAGTTCTTGAATTTGGAATATGTGTTTTTTTTAGTTTCTAAAATTTAAAAAAGCTATTTTTAGTCCATAAATTTTGAATTTTTTTTTCAATCCCCGACATATTAAATTGACACTTTGTGGAAGTTTTTAGTTGTCTTAAATTAATTTTCATTTTTTAATCATTTGAATTTGCATTTAAAAACTATCACAAAATACTTAAAAATCATCACAAAGTATCAATTTATTATGTCAGATATTAAAAAAAGTAATTTTTCAAAATTCAGAAACTAAAAATAATATTTTAAATTTCAGAAACTAAAAAAAAAAACACAAATCTCAAATTGAGAGACTAAAACAATAATTAAACCTAAAAAAAAGTTAATTCTGAATCTTTAATAAATCAGTATTATTGATAAGTACCATTAGGTGGTGCATGGTGTTTAAGAGTACTGAGCGACAGCAGCTATAATTGCATTCCCTATTAAATTGGGTAGGGTAGGGTTTTAATTAAGGAAATCATAAACTCAACATTATCCTAGCACATGAAAGGGTATCTGTCTATCTGGGCAACCAAAAGCAGGAGGAGCATCTGAGGGCATTTGCATGATATATGGCTCCCCTTTTTCACGCGCAAAAGAGGATAGTATCCTCTGTGTGCTTCACAGTTTGGCACAAAGACAGCATTACATAGGGGATGTGTCATTAACTATGTGGTTCTTGAATATAATTAAAGTGCTTGGTTGATAATTTAATAGAAACAGCCTTGCCTCCAATCTGTTGCAATTAAGATTAGAGCCTTTGACATATCGTGGTGGGAGTGAAACATGACCTAATGTATCCCCGTGTGTGTTCAAAAAGCATCACGAAGAATGATTGAGTTGATGTGCATGCTCAGAATTTTTTATATATTGGATGAGATGGAAATTAGTTGTTGCACTTATCATACTCGATCATTGATTATGTATTTGACACCCAAAATGCATGCGGATAAACCATGCTAACGTAGAGTCGTACAATTTTTTCTCTTTAAAATCTAATACGCAAGACTTATATAATAATTATAAAATTTTCACAACTTAATTTTTTACCTTGGATATCTTTTTTTTAATCACATCATTAATAAAATCATATCTAGCTAAGGTTTGTTGATCTAAGGCCCGTTGGATCTACAATCCGTTGAAGAGAATAATACAAACGAAAAAACACATTTTATAGTGATTAAAAACTTATTTATGTAATTAAGACTAAATTATTAATTAATTTATTTTCTTTTGTCCCGTCTTATCTCTAAGAAATGACATTAAAATATGCCTCTTTCTTCCCTTATTGTTTAATCTCGAGCTCATGCTAGTAGCTAGGATAGTGGCATCAACAATTTGTTCATAAAGAAAAAAAATTCAGAGACTAAGAGTATTTTTAATACAAGATCTTGATTAAAAATCTTGAGTTCAAGATCTGATATTCAATCGATCTTTCAATAAATGAGATGAATAGATTTCTAACATAAAGAATTATTTATTATAGAAAAACCCTTAAAATATACACAGTGTTTAAAAAAAATAATTTTGTTCATCTCTTTTTTAGATCTCCAAATGAGATCTACCATTTAAAAAAAATGAAAAAAATTTTGAAAGATTTTCAATCTTATATATTACTACGAAGTCTATCAAAAAGTTATCTAAAATCTAAATTTAAAATTTATCACTAAATATAAAAAAGAATCCAAGTTTTCTTCACCTTGGAAAAGTTCAGTTTATTCTTCGGTATATTTTCATTGATTTCCAAAGACATTTCACGAAAATTTAAAGTCAGATATGTGTCTTGCAAGTTGCAATGGGGATGCGGCAGCAGACATTGTGGATATATAATTTCGTCAGATATATCTCTTGCATCCAGGTGACATGCAAATGCAATGAACAAGAACAATTCACTATGGTTGTAGCTTGAAAGGCTATACATTGCCATTTGCCACCGCCTAAAACCGACCTAAATGAAGGCAGATATGGTTCGGTTTTTATTTTTAGATATTCATAATATTCTTTAGCAGAAAATTAAAGACTAATCTTTTAAAATATTGAGATTCATCCAAGAGTCTACTAACTAAGACTTCAATAGATTTTACACATAGTTTTTTTTATTTACGCATTTTTTTAATTAAGTTTTCTTTTAATCAATTCAATTTGCATTTATTATCTTTTGGTAAATCATACTGCTTCAGTTTTCATATATAATATTTAATTACTTAATTTATTAAGATTAAAAACTGATTAATTTAATTAATAACAATAAATTTATCTTAAATGTATATAAAAAATTTAAAACTATCATCATTAATATTTTTCTCTTTTATAATAATTTATTGATACATTTATTCTTTTAATAAGATATTTTTAATCTAAAAATAATTAATAAGAAAACATTATAAATAAAATCAGAAACCACCATCATTAAAATTTGAATCTTAAAAGTAATTAATTTCACACGAAACGAGCCACCATTTTAGTATATCGAGAGGCACATGGAAGTTTCGACTTGGCACTTGGCAGCCTACCATTTTAGCACGTTGGACCCGACCATTTTAGTAGGCACACATGCAAATTTCGGCTTGTGGGCAATGGATCTATGGCATTTTTTTTATTAAATGAATTTAGGAATGAATCCATCATATAAACCACGATAAAAATTATTTTCTTGTTGTTATCACAAAATCGAGCGTATACGACACTTTCATTTTCTGAATGTTGTTCGGTTAAAATAAATATTGTAGATGAACCTGCGGCAAAGTCTCTTATAATAATCGAAATATCGAATAAATATAGGTGCACACCATATCTGTACTCTACTTTACAAAGATAAGAGAGACAAAAAAATTTAAATATTTTTTATTTATAGAAATAGAAGACAGATACAGAAAGCTTACAATAACATTTATATATCGATATCGAGTTCAACCAACTTAATTATATTTTTTTTTGATAAAAAAATTAAATATAATAAGTAATATCTTTTTTGGTACGAATTATATGTAATTTTTAAGGAGACAATTATATTTAAGTAAAATAAAATCATTACAAATAAGAAACACTCTTATTTTGAGTATTTTATTAATGTAGTTATATATTCAAAAGACATTCAAAATTGATTAAGGAGAAGTATTTTTGAATAAGTGAATCCACGTATATTTTATTGTGAAGAGTTAATTCCCATATTCAGTGATAAGTTTGACAATAATACTATGCTATAATAAAAAATATAAAAATTATAAATATTAAAGAAGTAATTAAAACTATAGTGTCTACATATAATTATTACTCATACTCTCTTTGGTACTTATTATAAAATCTAAATAATTAATTCACCAAATCAAAGAAATTAGCTAATTTAGTTTTTTTTACAACAAATTAGTTAAGATCATTAAATTTTCTCTAAATTAGTATTTTTTTAAGAGAATTTTAGTCCTTTGAATAAAACTTACAAACATCATTAAGAAAAAAAAGCTTGCAAGCATTTATAGATTATGTTAAAAAGACAGGTATGCATGAGAATGTGCAAATAATACAATTTCCTAAAATTTCTGCATATCAAGAGGAAAAATTAGACTATTTGTCATCAAAGACTAAAATTAATGTATTCCAACAACTAATTATTGAACTATTTTTTTAATTAAAAACATTTTTGTTAAAAAATAATTAATATATACGGAATATTTTAGATTGAACTATATTATAAGGTTGAAAGTATACTTTTAATATAGACCTTATAATAAGCATTCGAGGGAGGGGTAATAATTTCTCTTCACTAAAAAAAATCTATTTTTACTCCGCACTGATATGTTTTTGCTATTTAAAAAATATATATATAATGATTGGCGTGTCTCTTCTTGAACGAACATGCCGTGTTTAAGAATTTTATTGGCTTTTGTACCCCCAAGACCTACGCATTGGTTTAAGTATAAAGTATAATATCCAAATTAAGATTTAGGCATGTCACTTTATAAATTATTAACACATGAATATGCACCTTACATGCAACAATTAATGTCCCAGGTCTTTGTGTGAATTAGATATCAACAATTTTACGACATGAGGAAAAAAATGATTTCTGGAGAACAATATTTCTTTCATTTCCCTTTATATATTTGATCGTACGTAGACGTATTTAATGAAAAAACAGCTGATAAAAAAAAATTAAAACAGTTTTTATAAGAATGTGAGAAAAGTAAATATGAATGTACAAGCATATATACATAGATTGTTAAAATTAAAGTCGCATAATCACTTAATTAAAAATATTGCATTTTTTTAAAAATAAAATGATATGCTTTGTTTGAATATGAGTAAAATATAAGGAAAGAAATAAGAGTGTTAGAAAAAAAAAGTAAAACAGAAAAGATCTATCGCTTGGATGGATAGAAATATGAAGAAAAAATGTATTTTTTTTTATCTCCTCTTAATTTGATAAGTGAAAAAGAGAGTGATAAAAACAAGTTATATAAAATATATTTTTACACTAATTGAAAAAATGTTTTTATTCCGTTTTTTGTTTCTTGATATAAAATCATTTCTTAAGTATTTATTTTTATATTTAAAAATTATATAATTTTTAAGAAATTAAATAAAGAATTAAAAAGGACAGAAGTATTTTCTGGTGACTCTAGCGAAAATAGTTTTCTTTCTTTCTATTATTCGTCCCAATAAATAGTAGAAATTTGATACTTTTTACTTTTTTATGACAGATTTTTTTTTTTTACTTTCTTTCGTTCTATTTTATTTAAACAAACAGAGGACATTACAATGTCTCATTTATATAGCATATGAAAGATGAGACATTGAGAGTAATAAATCTCAACTATATATACAGAGACATACAGACTCTTATATTTAATATAACAGACGTACAAACAGTTTTGTTCAACTTTTGCTGTGGGTTTAGGGATCAATGCCAGTGCCCTTCACAAGGGATTGTCCCAAACATGGTCACATTGTCATAGCAAATTAATTAAGGATCTTGTGAAAAGGACAAAAATTAAAGAAAATTTTCTCCACCATTTTCAACCTTGGAGTTTGTAGAGGCGAGCTAGCTAGTGAGCTTCTGAAATGCAGTGCGGTAACAGTATGAAAAGTTCAACTGCCTGAAAGAGAATCGGATTGCTCACTTTAGAATTCAATTTCTTACTTTTATTTATTTATAGAAATCAAAACGATACCAAGAGATTTGTAACATATATTTCACGCAATACAATAAAACTTTGTAACATATGTTGGGAAATAACTATCTTTTCATTGATCAATAAGTCCACAAAAAATCTGTTCAGTTTAGAAAAGAGTTTTCATAAATATATTGTTCTTACTCGCCTAATCGCAAGGTGAAGATCCATGAAACAAAGACTGGGATGGGGTACCTGCAAGGATTTTGATGTTAAATACTTAAATTCAGTTCGAGATAAGATGACGTTATGTTTAAACTTATGCAAACTATTTTGATATTTTAAAAAAAATAGATTTGAAGGGTTTGCTTCCATCTTACGTTGGCTGGGCTGACACTAGTGTTAGGTTCGAGACATGGGACAATGCAATGAAACTAATGACTTTTGTCTCCTTATTGTTCAAGTGAATGGCATGAATAAAATTAATAAGAAAATACATTAAACAAATTACCCTTTCTCATTGATCAATGTAAAGGAACAACATCTGTAGTGAGCACATATAGACAAGCATGGGCATGGGTCTCCATGCTCACATTAGGGTTCCTCATATTTGTTGTGCTAGCTGCAATCAGAGGGGTATAACGACTAACCCTAATGCTTGTTACAGTGTTATATGTATAACCACATCTCATGTAGCCACACTAATAGGAGGAACTTTCCAAAATAAAAAAATAACTAATAAGAGGAAATTAGAGTTAAAGAGCTTCATCCATAATGGGCTCAATTCAATTATAGTGCATTGGCCCATTAGTGGCAATTATAGTAAAACCAAAATTTGTTATTTCTATTAGGACTTGTTTTAAGTGTCTCACCCAATAAGTTATCTCAATAATGAACTTTTCAATATTAAATATCTAGATTGTTAACGACAAACCACGAAAATCACATATTTTGAAAACCACTGCATCATTTTCGTGGATCAAAGTTAGAGCCGTTCCACGTTAAAAAAGACTAAGTGACACATTTAAAAATAAATTTGTCAGTATTTTATTTATTCAGGGACAAAAATAACTATTTATCTAAAATATAACTTAATCTTTATATTTTCTCTTTTTTAATCGTTGCAAGCATAACATTACAATAAATACTTAAAAAAATAGGAAACCAAACATAAGTTAGAACAAACATAATAATAAGCATAATATTAATTAATAAGCATAAATTGTCTGTTGCTCTATTATGACAACATTAGATAATAACAAAATCAAGTTTAGTCTCATTTTTTTGTAAGGATTAACTTAATGACTATGCATTTTTGTTTGAATCTCATATTTTGGGTAAGGTAGTGTCACATAAAAAATTTCAGAATAATAGACAGATTATGCTTATTGATCAATATTATATTTGTTCTAACTTATGCTTGTTTTCCTATTTTTTTTAAGTGTTTATTGTAATGTTATGCTTGCAATGATTAAAAAAAGGAGAGAAGATGAATATTAAATTATATTTTAGGTAAATAGTCATCTTCGTCCCTGAATGTGTAAAACACTGACAAATTTGTTCCTAAATGTATCACGTAGGCTCTTTCATTAACGGTAACGAATGAATAAATTTGTCGCACTTTTTTATTTTTGAGGACTAAAATTTGAATTTTCATATTTTAGAGACAAATTTGTCAACGCTTTACACGTTTGTGGACGAAAATTATTATTTGTCCTTATTCTTTAATATAATGTTATGAATCTCTGAGTACAATAATATGCTTAATGTGGTAATTAGGTTATGTTTGACAAAATTAACTAAAAAGTTAGCTGGTAAATAAAAGTTTTTCAATTAAACATGTTTATTAAATAAAAAATGTTTGGTAAAACTATATTGTACTAGTTGAAAAATGTAAAATGCAATAAATAGACATATTTAATTATATTTTTATATATATTTCAATTTCATTTTATGGATATAAAATATATTTTGACATGTTATAATTTTTTTAATTAATTTTAAACTCTTGTAATTTTATTTATTTATATTATTTAATTTTTATTTTATATACATTTCAATTCCCTAATTTTGAGGTGTTTCATAACAATTTTAGTTAAAATAATTACATTTTTTCATATTTTGTATTTTACTATCAATCTTATATATAATGTATCTTAAAATATCTTTAATCAAGTTAAAAATAAAGTAAAAAAATACATATAAGTAGAGATTATAATTTTATTATGTTAATTAACATAATAGTTAAAAATAAAATATCTAATATAAAATTATTTAAAAAATAATTGAAAATAAAAATATATCTAACATTTATCTTTATCAATCTTGTGAAGTATAATGTTGGAATAATAAATTAAATATTATAAATAATAAAATAAATAATGTAATATAAAATATAATAACAAAATAAAATAAACCTATCATCTACTGTCATCAATATCTTGATGTATAATGTTAAAATAATAAAATAAATAGTGCAATCATCAAATTAAATAAGAAAATTAGAAAATTTGATAAATAGGATAATAAGGAATACATATTTTAAGGATAACGAGCAGAAAATAAAATATAAAAAATTGAAAACTATAAATATCATTTTAAAAAATACTACATCAAATAACATTTCAAAACATATTTAAAATTACTAAAATAAAACGCCTAAAAAACTATTGGAAAGGACTTATGGCCGCATAACCAATTCTAAGAAAATACAAGGGTTTAGACCGCAGTGGCTTCATCCTTCTTTAGTTCCTCCATTTCTTGCGTAATTTTTTTCACATTTGTGTTAATCAGATCCTGCAACCCTTTAAGCTCCTTCTTGGTTACACCCTCAAGAACAGGAAAATTTCCTGTCTCAGCATGAACACGAAACATGTGAATGAGCAACTCCTTCGTCCTGTTCTCCTCCTCCAGCTTCCTCAGCTCCTGCTTGGCTTCCTTGATCATTTTCTCCATGTGCATCTCTTCTTTGCTCTTTGTCATTCTTCTCTGTTGCTCTTGATCTGACTTAACGGTGGTTTTGACCTCTTTTAGCTCCATGATGCTTTTGTTCTTCCTGAATGTCGTTTTCCTCACTGACTTGTTGGTCAAAATCAGTGCAAGCTTCACTCTCCTTTTAATAAACATGGCTTGTTTGTAGTGAGAAAAGAGAACTAATAAAGAGATAGGGCAAGTACTTTTTTGTTTTGTGTGGTTTTTGGATACAAAGGAGGTCTTAATTTATAGACCTGGGTGGGGTGCTGATTCTTTGACACCTCAGTTAGTATGCACATCTACTTGATATTCCTTTTCTCTATATCTATCCTTTTCTCCTGTAGCTTAGAGTCAACAATTTAATAAATTACTTATTTAATAAATTAGAGAAATTAATAGATTAAATCAATAAATTTAATGATTACTATTAGTATAAATGAAATAAGTAAATTTTAATAATTATTTATAAATTTGATAAATAGTAATAAATTGATATGTTAAATATAATAAATGGTAAAAAAAAGTTTGTAATTAGTAATAAATTGATATATTTAATAATTAGAAATAATAAAATAATTATAAATATTTTTATAATTAGTAATAAAATAATAATTAAATATAATAATTATTAACAAATTTGATAAATAGTCATAAGTTAATATGTTAAATATAATAAGGATTAATTATGTTCCTGAAAATATTTGCAAATTTCACTTTTAGTCCATGCATAAACAATTTTTAATGTTGACTGTCTCTACACTTTTCCTTTGTTAACAGTTTTAACACTTGTTTTTAAGTAACATGATGATATAATAACACCATTGAAAGTTCGGTGATTTTTTACGTCATCAAGAACTTTTGCAAGATGATCACATGTAATTTGTTTATGATAAAATATGTTTTTAATCTTATTTATACTCAAGCTATTTGATAACATTTGAATGCTAAGAAATTATAAAACACAATCTATAATTTTTTTTGCATGTGACTACTCTATCAAACTTGATGGTATGACAAGTCATTGAATAACCAAAGTTATTATTATGTCATCAGTTAACATTAACATTGTTATTTGACAATAAGAAATAAAACTATTAACAAAGGAAAATTGTAGGGACCAAGATGCTAAAAAAACTGTTTATTGATGAATATTGAAATTCACAAACAGTTTGGAGATAAAAGCATAATTAAAAATGTAATAACTAGTATTAAAGTTAATAATTAATAATAAATTAGTACATTTAATAATTAGTAATGATAAACAAGTAAAATTTAATATTTATCAGTATAATAATAAGTAATAAATTAATGCATTAGTGCATTTAATGTATTAATAATAAGTAAAAGGATTAACAGGTATAATTTAATATGTTTTATAATTAGAAAATATTAATACTATTAAATGACTAATAGATCTTCAAAATTTAAGTAAATTGATTAAAAGGTTTAATATCTTTTTGCTCCCTAAACTTCTTTTTTTGAATTTTTGACTTTAATCTCATTTTCGCTCAGACCAATTGATGTCGTTTAATTTTTTAGAATGCGTGAGCTGCAGCTTAGACCACCAATATAGCAAAATAATAAAAAAATAATAAAAAACTTAAAATACACCCAAAATTCCAAATAAAAACCAATGAGGTTCGATTGTTCGAAGTAAGGTACGTGTTTCTAGAAAAGCTCCACTTAAGCTCTATTTAAGCTCTTGGAGTTAACTTTTCTAAAAAAAACTCTTATTTGTTTAGAGAACTCTTTTTTATTATTTCTTCACAAAAATTAAACTACTTTTTTTTAAGTATTGATATATAAAAAGTGTTTGGCTCAGTTTCTCCTTTTAAGGAGAAAAAAGAAAGAAAAAACTGGACCAACACTACCTAAATGCATAGTGAACCATGTGAAGGCGGAACTAGGAATTTTAATGAGAGGGGGCGAATATAAAAAAAAAAACTATATAATAAATAAAAATATTTTGAAGACAATACAAATCTAATATACAAAAAGAGGCAAATCGCAAATCACAGGCAGACAAATTACAAACAGGGTGAGTTGATGAACAAGCTGACAAAGTCTAGTGAATCTTACTAAAATAATTCACAATTTAAAATCAAACTCAAAGCAATAATATGGAGATAAGAGATAAAGAAGACACAATCAGTTTTATCGTGAAAAATCCAATTGGATAAAAAATCACGACGTCCAAATTGGATAATCAATCCAATGGACAACTCCACTATGATAATAAATAAGTATTTTTCAATCCTGAAAGTGTTAAAAATCAGACTTGTCAAACACTTCTATATGATCTCATAACAATTCTCTCAATGATGCAAATATGAACTTTCTAAAGTTCTAATATTATTTGGAATGAAATGCATATTATAAACATAAAAATATGTTTCTATTTATATTAATTTAAGCATATGATTTTAACCAATTTTTGAATGCAATCCTAAAAGTATTCTATCATATTATGCAATGAAATCTTAAAGATATATTATATTATACAATACAATCTTAAAAATATTTTATATCATGCAATATAATCTTAAAAATTTCTATCCTATTTTTGAATACAATATTAAAAAATATTCTATTCTATTTTTGAATGTAATCTTAAAAAATATTTTATTTTATTATGTAATATAATCTTAAATATTTCTATTATATTATGTAATGCAATCTCAAAAATATTTTATCTTATTTTTTAATGTAATATTAAAAAATATTATATCATATTATATTATGCAATATAATCTTTTTTTATTATTAAATTATTTTATTAATTTTTAATATATATATATATATATATATATATATATATATATATATAAAATAAAATTTATATTAATAAAATTTTTGGGGAAGCGGTGGCCCACCTAACCCCCTGTCTCCGCCTATGCAGACGACTAAATGTTCATTATGCTTCTCTCTTTCATGTTGAATGTTGCCTTCCTCATTGACTTTTTCGTCAGGAATGAAAAATTCACTCTCCTTATAGTCATGGTTTGTTGTAGTGAACAGAAAAGAATTCTAACAGCAAGGTATTCGTTGTAAGTGATTTTTTCGTTACAGAGAATGTCTTGTTTGTACAGACCCACTTGAGCAACATAAAATTGTTTTAAATTATGCCCTAGCCGACATCATTGATGATGCATCCAATACCCATATGGTTGCATTATACTGTCTTGGTACAATGTTTTGTAATTTAAGATTATTACCATTAGGATTATAATTAAATATTCGTGACATGATTTATTTATTTAAAAAAAATTATTGTGTAAGGTTTATAAATCTAAAACCTGTCCATCAGATTAGTCTAATGGCAAGAGTTTGAGTAATTTGTATAAGGTCTTAAATTTGAATTTCATTAATATTATCATTGTGCAAAAAGAAAAATATATCCAAAACAGCCCGAATGTACAAGCATATTCATGCACCATATATGGAAGAATATTTATTGAAAAACATTAACTTCTTAAATGAATTTTATAGCTCTTGGTCAAGAGGATACCCTGATAAAAAAATTGCATGCAGCTGATGAGCTTCAAAGACGAAAATTAAAGATGAACCAGAGGTGCCGGCAGAACTCAACAGTTGTGTGTAGAAAAATCATCGAATCATTCTGTTAGGAATTTTCGTTTTGCCAAATGGATGGGACAATAGATTACGACATTTTGTTACTAAAGTCTAAAAGTCCATATGCATGTGAAAGGCATGTGTCAACGTTCTACAAGCCTCTGCTAACAAAACCCCAAAAAGAAAAAAACATAGCCTCTGAATCTGGCGTGATTAACGCAACGTGTTAAATCTGGTCTCTCATTATTGGCATACACACAGCAATATAGGTGTCAAATGACTCCAACCTAATAAACTAAAGAGGTTATAACGTGTCCGAGTACTAAATAATAATACATCAATGTTGACCCTTTCTACTTACTAATTCAAGGATAATTACTGATGCAATACTTAACTTTTATGGTGGCTAAACATGGTAGTTGGTACAATCAAAAGTATTCTACTAAGAAAATGTGTTACACAGAAATCAGAACAGAGAAACTAAGAAATGCCAGTTATTAAAAAAAAAAGGTCTTATCTCAGAAGAAGCTCAATACAAGAAGTACCCCGAACTCTTGGATTGTACAACGACTATGAATAAATCTAAAACTAAGTAATTATAGAAAGAAAAAAAGAGTCCATCTTGGACTATGAATGAAGTAAAACACAACAATAAATCACACAGTTTACATGCTACCACGTAAATGATGATACAAATACAAAGATACAATGGGAATGACCTTTGATTCCCAATATTCCAGCGCCCAGAAACACCACATGCCATGCTGAAACATGATTACTGTGAACTTTGCAACAAAACCCCAAGGGTGCTTCCCTTTTTGGCGAGCACCCCTTAGAATAAATAGTTAAGAATTAATCCTCAAATCTGAATCATGAAATAAGGTGCCTTCACTAGTTGACTAAATGTCAACCCTATGAACAATGAATGGCATGGATAAGTCAGCAGGTCAAGCGTTTTCTGTCAAATTCAAAATGTACCGCTACTCTCACTTGCAGAGAGAGAGGGGCCTTCAGACTTCACGAGAGTTGATCCTTTGCTACTAATGTCAAGCCCTTGGAAACGACCAAGCTGTTCATTTTGCAATATTTCTGAATATGGATGAGAACTTGTTTGATGCAGTTGATGAGTTGGCATTGTAGATGGGGAGTGACCAAATGGTGGCATCTGCATGTTCTGGTGACCAGAAGGACCTGATTGTGGCGGGATTGGAATGAAATTTGATACGGAAAATGGCATCTGGTGCATTCCCAGATTAAAGGATTCAGTGTGGTTCATCACCTCACCGGTAGCAACCTTAAGTCTCTCAACTTCCTTCTTCAATGCTTCATTAAGAGCTACAAAATATCAAAAACTAATTTCAGTATAATTAACTAATATTGATAACATGCTCTAAAGTTTCGTTAAAAAATTAGTAAATCAAGCAAAGAAAGTGATGATGGCTACCATCGCGAAGCTGTGCTTGTTGCTCCATGGCTTGCAGACGGAGCTTAAGCTCTGTATTTTCAGTACTAAGGCCAGATGTGTCCCTCTATAAAGAATCAAGAAATATTTTTGTCATATTCCTATTAAGCCACAATTAGTTTTTGTATGGATAGAGACTAAAGTCAACCAGGGTGAAGCCTCAAAAACAAAGCACCATTATATTTACCATAGTTCACCAATGTGATTGGATTGTGTAAGATTTTAGAAAATTTTATATTTCTATATAATAAGGAGGAATTCCAGAAGAGAAATACAAACAGAATAATCCAAAAGTAATATTTTTAAATTAAAATCAACAAATATAACTCTATGGTTCAAGGCAAATATTTGAAGGTAATAAGTAAAGACAGGGATTATAAAACTATAATCATATGCAGCAAATAGTAGCAAACTGTATTGGTATACTAAAACCAAGTTGAAGCAAAATTTACAATACTTCTGGTGTAAATCTAAACATGTAATGATACAGTTGAATTCATTGAACCAGGCAGCATCCAGAAATCCAACAAACAAAACAGGGCCCACTCTGTAAAATGGAACATCTAAAAGTACTTTAGTTTCAGACATATGTCAACACAAACCTGGTATAATGTCAATTGGGCAGAAAGAGTTGTCGCTTCTGTCTGAAGAGTCTGAACCTTGCGCTCAAGTTCTTGTATATAGCGCGCTTTTCTCTCCTTTGATCGAGCAGCAGATTGCCGATTTGCAAGTATTCTATTCACAACAACAACAACACCATGAGAATAATAATAAACATAATCAAATCCATAGCAACAAATACTGAATGAAACAAGCAAGCAAGCACTATCTTTCGCATAAACCCTTCTCTTCCAACATATAATTTATTTCCACTCAACAAGAAGATTCTTTGAATTGTCTCTAAAGGGGTTCTGAAAAAGGGTCTGATACTGCGATTACAGCCTCAAAGTTGAGATTTTTTTCCTGCAATTTCGGCCACAAATTCAAAGTTTTTTGACTCATTGCAACTGCAATTGCGGCCACACCGGCTGCATTTTTCTGCAATATTCAATATTAAGGATCACAATTGCAACTGCAAAGCACAATTTAAAACCTTGTCTCTAGTCATTCATAAATTAAAACTTATCAATTCAATAAAAAACACATCATCAAAACATCACAACAGAGCAGTTCAGCATTTTCGGCGTTGGACAAGCATACACATAACAACAAGCCTCAAGTAATTAATAAACCACTTAAATTTAAAACTCGAAAAGAAACTAAAATAAAACTCAAACAAATAAAATCCAATTGGTTATAAATCCACACGTCACATCGAAACCAAAATCAAAGTAAAAGACGCATTTTTGGATCGAAATTGAGAACCTCTTAGCACGCTTGGGATCAATTGTCCATAGCTCAGCTAACTTATCAGGAGGCATAGCTTTCTTCGCATCCATGATTTCCCCGAAATCCACGGAGCTACTGTGCCGGTGCCGCGGCCTCGCCGGACTCTTGTCGGGTTCGCCGGTCGGATCCGCTCCGTTTCCGGCACCCCCCAACCCGTTCGCGCCGCTGAGCTTGTCCACGTCAATGTACGTCGAGAACAGGTCGTCCTCCGATCCGATCTCCTCCATGCTCGCCGTCGACGACCCGCCGGCGAACGGATCCGACGGCGAGAGGTCCATCATATCGTCCGGCAGCCGGAAACTCACCTCCGAGTGGGCTCGCCGGTGGTGAGGTCCGCCGGAGCGCGCGAATAGAGAGTATGAGGAGGCGCCGGCGCCGGCGGTGGCCGCCGTGGACGGCGGAGGACGCGGTAACTGGGATGCGGCATTGGCGTTGTGAGGATTGGGATTTGGATTGGAATTAGGGTTTGAAGATGGATCTTGCATCTGCTCCCAATTGCTGTTCGTTTTGTCAGACAACACAACGGAAGTGAGGTTGAAGTCTCTTTCTTCTTTCTCTACTTCTAACAATTCCGATAATACAAATAATATATATATATATATATATATATATATATATATATATATATATATGAGATGAGATCCTTTTACACCGGTGTAAAACTTGATAGTTTTACACCATTTAATAATTTTTTACTGGATAAGTATTTTACAAAATTCACCGTTAGATTGAAAGCTTATATCATGTAGATCATATGTCTCAAATTTCACAAAATTTAAACATCAATATGAATGTAATCAAATAGTCTAATTTTCACATATTTTAGAAGTACATATACCGTTAATTTTTATATATATCAATTAGGTTTCAAATGATTTCGGATTAATATGAAATTTGAGACATATGATCTACATGATATAAGCTTTCAATCTAACGGTGGATTTTGTAAAATACTTATCCAGTAAAAAATTATTAAATGGTGTAAAACTATCAAGTTTTACACCGGTGTAAAAGGATCTCATCTCATATATATATATATATATATATATATATATATATATATATATATATTTATTAATCCATTTTTAATAATTATGGTAATTAAAACATTGGCTCTTTGGTACAAACTTCGATCTTTAGGTTTACAGCGACCTGATCACCTTCTCATTTTCTCTCTAAAAATATTATATGAAAATTAAATTCAAATTTTTGCATACAAACTCAACAATTGAATCTAAATCTTTTCATAAAATTAATGTGTTATAATTAAACTATATTTATTTAGTTAATGAATTTAATTAGAAAACATTAATATATTTTTTCTTACATCTACCTGTATATTGCCATATAGGGTAAATTTTTGACTTTTTTTTTTCTACATATCACAAGTATTTTATATAATAAATAATTTATTTTAATTTAAAGGAAAAAATTTGATTCCATAATAATTATGTATTTGATTCAAACAAGAGAATTTTTGATAAAAATAATAATTGTGCAAAAAAATGTGTATGATATACAATTAAAAGATATATATAAAAAATATTTTATATGTTTTTATATACAACAACGATAATCAGATTAGATCTTGTGTATGTCGACCTCTACAATTAGTCCAATTTTAATGGGAAACAAATATTTATACTAAAGCATTATAATTAAAAGTTTGACATTAAATCAATTACCATAAATAATTGCATTTATTGAACACAATTGTTTTACTCAATTCAATGAAGATTTCTAAAATTAAAAATAAAATAAAATATGCTTTTGTTTTCATAAAATTAGAAATATTTGAATTTTTTTTTCTTATAAAAATTTTAATATATTTTTTTCCACAAATTATAAAAAAACCAGTCATAAATTCTTCTTATTTCATCTATTACGTTCTTATCCCCAAAATACTAATTGTAAAAAAGTCTCAAACCTAAAATGTAGATTTAGATATCCGAACTTAACTTCATACCAAAATATAAAGTATTTCAATTTTATAAGGATAGAAAAATATTAAAAATTTTATGAGAACAAACTTTAAATATTTCTAATTTTATGAGTATTAGTCTTTAAAAAAAACACACGGTTTTATAAATAAATAAATATATAACTTAAAAGATATATCAACCACACTTTACAATCATCTTGCTTTAAAAAAAATATTTATTATTAAACATTTTTCTAAATATTTTTTACTGTATAGTTTTATAAATTTCCTTGTGATCCCCGCCTTGTGGAAATGAAAGCGATGTGAATTAAATAATAGATAATTATATGTATTAAAGTATGTCTTGTTGAGGGCCCAAATGCTATATAATTCGTTGTGCCCAAAAAGTCATACTCAATTCGTATCATATACTAGTGTTTTATATATATTGATTTATCATTTATGCACATCATTTTCAAACATCAAGTAGCACATGCACAATCATGTGACACGGTTGAAAAGGTCCAGTGATATGTAACTATACACTGTTCGAATTGATGTTTTGATCTTAGAAAAGTTTTTTTAGCTATATTTAAGTATGTAGGTAAAGAAGTTAAAGTAAGTATGAATTGCGTGTTTTGATTATTTTTCATTTTATTTTAAAATATCAATAGTTTTAAATTTTAATATATAACTAGAAAGGTTATAAATATTTTAAAATATAATTGTATTTTAATAAAAGTAATTTTTCACTTTACTAATACTCGTTTTCATTTGACATAATAAAAAAATAACATTTTGTAATTTTAAAATGATAAACAAAATACTTTTTTAATGAAATTCTAACACTTTAAAATAGAGTATGAGATATAACACGAGATAGAGTGATCGCAATCCGATTTGTAACTTGTTATTGTTAAGGCATTTACTTAATTAGAACCTTCAAAGAGTTGATTGATCTATAATTGGTGGCATGAGGACGTGAGGGATGAAGTTGTGTTCATTACAAAAGTTTCATTAATGATGTGTATTTGTCTACAAAATGGATGCCAACTTTTTATATATATAGTTCACAATAAAAATAATAAAGTAACAAAAAATATTTTCTAATTTTTTGTTTTAAAATTGGAATGTCAAGAACGATTTAATTTAAAATGTAAAAATAAAATCCAGTTTGTAAAACAAGTGAATTTTGTATTTTTTTAGTGAAAAATAAATTTTAAAGGTTTAATTGTATTTTTTTAATACTAGCTTTTTTTATAGTTTATGTGTGATTCTAGTTTTCTTTGTTGGTATAGTTTGCATTTAATTTTTATATTAATTAATATAATAAACTCTCAGATTTTTATATTTCAGGCTCTTGGTTGTTTTTAATGTTGGATAGAATTAATTTTGAATTGTTAAATATAATTTAGATGCGTGCTAAAGTTAATCTCAATTATAAATTTTACGTTAAAACATGTATAGTATGGGAGAAAGAATTAATTATGAATGTGTTAAATGAACACAAATAGAAGTGTGATAAAAACATGTACCAACACGTTGTTTATAAATCTGACATAATTCATAAGTAGGTGGTTTTCTTAACAAACGTGTTAACTGGTGAGAGAAACTTGCAATGTACGTGGCAATTTTATTCATGAATTGACAAAGAAAATTAATTAGAAAATTTTAGTTTGCATATTTAATTTACTTTATATTCAATTTAATTTTCATGATTAATTTCCTATATTTAATTTTGATAATTTTCAAATTAATGTTACATAAAGAAATATATATTAATTTATAGTTTATTATAAATAATTTATTGTAAATAATACTTTTTAAGTAATATGTGCATTTTTTTAAGATTAATAAAAAAGATTATACTGATTGTAAGTTTCTTTGATCAACCTAATCATATCTATTATTTGATCCATCTACCATTTATTCCAATTAATTTGAGTTAAAGATATTATTGATGTTGATGATAAATTTCTTTAATAAGACAATGATAAAAAATAAATTCATTAAAAATAATAATTTACTGAAATAATTTATCAAACACTTCATTATAGACTATATTTTAATGTGGTTTGCATATTTTTAACCTTGCACATATTTATAAGAATCATAATTGTTTTGTTGATGTAATACAACATATAACTAACTTGTATGATCATAGATAGTTAGGTTCGAGACTTTGCTTAAAAAAAGTTTGAGACTTGATTAGCATCAAACTAAAGAGAAAAAATATAATTAATTGTTCATGACAAAAGAGAAGTATGGTCATTAATTATTGAAAAGTACTGATAATATATTCTCGAACATACTTTTTTTAATACACATTTTATTATTATTATTATTTTGAAAACTGACAATATTGATCTGTTTTTATGTATTTAGGACATGTCCATTCTCCATTTGGATGTATTTTTATATTTTCTCCTTGGATTTATGTATGGCATGTAATTGGGTATTTTGAAATACTCTGATATTAAAATTTGGATCCTGATATGTACCGTTCGGAGGTACTGCAGTACATTATTATTCATTTTATGTATGAAGTTTCATTGTTTAGCAATTTTTTTTCGATTTTTTAATTTTGCTAAATCAATTATATATATTGTGTACATTTACCTCCCTTTCATAATACAAACAATTTACACATATTTTTATAATAAAATTAAATAATATCTTCTTAAAATTAAATTACTTCTGCATTTACTAACCCACCAGGGTCAATTTAGTGGTGTAATTTGAGATAGATAATGCACGAACACTTAACTAGGTTCAATCCTCATTATCGACATAATAGTCTAAAAAAAATCGCATTCACTATTTGTTAGTTCAATGTAACATCAGAAGATATGTTATATTTTTAAGTCTTTTGAGATTTTTTTTTTTTAAAAAAGGCTTGCCCCAACCAATGGCTAAATTATATTAACAAAAAGAGAAAAACAGAAACAAACATTGGGGCATTAGCTAGACCAAACCCATAAGAACATAAAAAAGAAAACGAAGGTAAACCTAATCCTATTTTTGTTAAAGTCTTCTCAGCAGAACAGGGAGACAGTGTCAGACCAACAAAAAGTTCTAATCTGGATACCATGATTAGCCAAAAAATCTACACAAACATTTTCTTGACGATATATATAGAAAACTCTAAAATCAAAACTATGCAAAAGGTACACGCAATTTTCCATCTGTTTGATAACTTACAAGGTCATGTCATTTAGATTGAGGAATTTCGATCTGGGCAACACATGAGAGGTTAATCTTTCCTCATGTGGTGTAAATCAACATATAAAAGCGAGTTTGATATTGATGAGATTTCAATTACCACCCACAAACTTATATATACACACACACACAATATATAGTAGTCCTAAGTGAATCAGTTGAAGATGGTTATTGATTAACCGGCCAATTTCATATCATATACTAGTATTTCTTTTTAATATTCTTATCCCCACACACATCTCAGTTTATATATTAATCTACATCTTTTTGGGGCTATAGAGATGAGATTAATTATGAGAACCTGAACATTAACTGGCAATACAAATCTTCATGTGCTCAAGTATAGGCTGTATAGCACCAAGACAACAGAGATAATTTGATAGAATAAAGTCTCTACCGTTTTGTCAAAATCAAATGGTGATGTTCATTGCATCGCTATTTAAAATAGAGATGGATGATGAATCTGACGATAGTTAATTTTTTATTGGAGATATCTAAAATATTGCTTGGCTGGAGCTAATTAATGGCTAGCAGGGAATTTCGATATTGAACATTGTTCATTTCTTTCAAATATTTATCTACACAGTGTCATCAGGTTTTCCTTGTAATTTTTGAAAAATTGAGGTATAAGTATGATTAACATGCTATCGATGATTAAGAGACGAAACAAGTATTTTTTTTTTGATAGTTCAATATACCACCGCTGGGTAGATATATAAGCAAAAGAGGACATGGAAAAAAGGACATATTAAGCTCTCAATTAATCTAAATCAATAAATTAAACTAAAAACATAAGATAAAGTTAAACAAAACAAAATGTGAAAAGATATCCTCACGAGGCACTAATCCAGCTATAGG